>OW240917.1:58395426-58758206 GCA_933207985.1 Pelobates cultripes
CCTTATGCCTATCCCACGCATGCTTAAACTCCTTTACTGTGTTAAGATACAGTGTACAGCGTGTGACACACAGGTTGCTACATTGGAGAAAGTTGCCTTGAGCTGAATCTCTGAATTAACCTACTCAGACACTTAATCAAAAACCTTTTTAGATCTATATTTATTTATATAAAATGAGGTGGTAATTAAAAGACAACTATCATTAAATGTCCACTTTTAAAAGTTTATTACATTTAATGAGACTTATTTTTTTTAATGATGTATATTGGGTTCTTTTTTTGTTGTTTTTTTTTTTTTTTTTTAGAAAATTTCAGTGAGCAGCCTCGTTGATTCGGTGTTTACTGTTATCTGACCAACTGTTGCTCAACCTAAATTTCCCACTGCTGCGATTGCTCTGTGCAGACAGGAGGCAAGTTAGGTTGAGAAGCAGTTGGTCAGTTAAAAGTACAATCTGACTCAAAATGGCTGCTCAGCCAGATATAAAAGTGACATTTTCTAAAAAAAATTAATTGAAGAAATTAATATGCATCATCTAAAAACTGTGTAAACATTCATTAAATGTAATAAACATAAATAAAATGAGAAGAGAAACTTTCATGACAGTTGTCCTTAAAATGTCCAATTCCATGGTGAATTTCAAACAATTCACAGATTATTGAGTAACCCCGAATAAACTACTAGACCAGTGTGATGTGGTTTAGAAATAGGGACTGTCCCTCGTAATAACACTCGGGAGGTATTTAACAAGAAACTTATTTACACTGAAAAAAGGATTAACATCAGTTCCTCTTCAAAATGTAATCTGGTTATAGAATTAAATGACATAGTGTTCTGTTGAAGTAACCTAGATCAATTCCAGGTTAAACAAACAGAAGTAAAGGAATCTCAACCTTCCCTAACAACTCTGAAATTGAGAAATAAATGATTAGCAAATTAGTTTGTTTTCCAGTTTAAACATCTTACAGAGTTACTTACTAAACTGTTGATTTTAGTGAACTAAATTCAGGTTGGTAAAAGATAAGCAAATGTAGCCGAGCTCCAGTACTCCGACTGAGTACCTTTGCCAGATCAGCTTCCCAGCAGTTATCTGGGATCCTGGAGCACTCAGTCACCGAAGCTTGACTTGGGTCTCTGAAGACCTCTTCCACTGGACCGCGCTGTGGCTTTCTCCTTCCAGGCTGGTATTTTCCCCCCTGCCTTTGCCTCTTCTATACCTCTCCCAGGCAGGTATTGACACCTTTGCCTACACTGTCTCCAGACACTGCCTTTACTAAGGCTCTTTCTTAACATGCCACGGGAATCAGCATCAAATGCCACAAGTCAACAAGTCCAAAATCTCTGTTACTGGGATCCCGACAAAACACACAGTTCCGAATGGAATTAACACACAATACTTTTTTGTCACTATCAATAGCCCCTATCTCCATTACATTAAACTTATGGCAACACACCCAAGCCAATAAATATTACCAAATCATATGGAGAATCATACAGGCACTCATAATAAACACAATAAAATATTTATAAACGGATGGGGAAGACAATGGTTAGCAGGAAATATGTCCACTGCCTGCAAAAACCTGCACAAATCTACCTGAATATGCAAATTACAGAGACTTGCTATTCGGGTAGTACACATAACAGTTTCAACCAACAGATGGCGCTGCACATAACTGTTGCAATATCTTCACAACCAACAGATGGCACTGTACAGGTTTGCAAGATTGTTAACAACCAAGAGGTGGTGCTGCACAGGCTTCACAGCCAAATTCACCTAGTTGGTATAGAGCCTCAGCAGGACAGGGGCGCACACAAAACATTTAACAATAATTCACAGCCTGCATCTATAATGGGACAGTGTGACTTAAACATAAGCATAAGTTGACCTATACGAAGTGTCTGTCTTATGCTCCCAGTGATGGTGACTACTAGTGATGGTGACTACTAGTCAAAATTCCCTGTAACTGAGAGTTTAGTGAATAACCATAGTAGTTTATTCGTGGTTTCCACTAAAATGAACCCTTTAAGACCAAGGCTTACTTTTGCCAAATCTGGTGGTTATATTAATTTTTTTACACCTTTCACACGTTTAATTTATTTTGTTGTACATTTCACAGACTATGTGCACCCCATTACTGTAAAGACCCAAGATTTATATTCTGCTACTGATTGCAAGTACAGCAGTACCCCTCTGAAGACCTCTACCATATTACAGACAGGCTAATTTACCTATCCGATTTAATCCTAACCCTACCAAACCCCTATCTTAGTTTACCCTAACTCTTGATCACCATACCCTAACAGGTGCTCTGGACAATTGCTGACTCTTGAGTTTAGATCCACGGAGCTAAGGGAAGTAACAGGACCTGTTGTCTGATTGACAGCCAGGGGGGTGTTACTAGGTTAATTTATATTAAAAAAAGCCAATTTCTATTGAAATCTGCACTTCTTTAAAAGAAAAAAAAAAAAAAGAGAACACTCTCTTTACACGCAAAACATTTCAGCAAGTTAAAGTGCTTCAAGGGTTGGTAATGTTCCTTTCAGTCTAGTTAACCTTAATTATCTCTAACCCTAGC
Source organism: Pelobates cultripes (assembly GCA_933207985.1). Lineage (NCBI taxonomy): Eukaryota > Metazoa > Chordata > Amphibia > Anura > Pelobatidae > Pelobates > Pelobates cultripes. The sequence continues at coordinate 58,398,003 of OW240917.1, forward strand.
TAAACCTAAGTTACCCTATATCTAGCTAATACAACCCTAACACTATAAATTAACTGTGTAATTAGTATATTGTCTAATTTGCCTAAAATATGCAATTGCTGTATGAATTCTCCCCTATTCCACAGTACAAAACTCCACAGTTTGCTGACTAAACACAACTAGTGTTTTATTTACTAATTACAGACCTCTACCTCACATACCTGTACCATGTTCTCTCCTAAAGGGCAGCACTCTACTCTCTCCTCCAGCTCTGCTTCACTCCCACCTTATATGACTGATATTTCCTGTCCTGTTGTGTTTTACACCCCACCTACTATAGACTGTAAGCTTGTTTGAGCAGGACCCTCTTCAACCTATCGTTCCTGTAAGTTTTCTTGTAATTGTCCTATTTATAGTTAAATCCCCCATTACATAATATTGTAAAGCGCTACAGAATCTGTTGGCGCTATATAAATGGCAATAATAAATAAATAAATAGTTAGATAAATTGCAATGAATTCAACTCCTAATTGCAAAATTGAGGCAAAGTTACTGAAAAAAAATAAAAGTCCAACTAAGCTGTAATCACTGTTTGATAACTCTGCTGAAATGTTGCAAAACAATTTTAAATACACTATAAGTTGGTGTTAAATGACCACTCTAGGCACCCAGACCACTTCAGCTTAATGAAGTGGTCTGGGTGTCAGGTCCCTCTAGGATTAACCCTTTTTTTTTTATAAACATAGCAGTTTCAGAGAAACTGCTATGTTTATAAATGGGTTAATCCAGCCCTCAAAGCCTCTAGTGGCTCTCTCATTGACAGCCGCTAGAGGCGTTTGTGTGCTTCTCACTGTGAAAATCACAGTGAGAACACGCAAGCGTCCATAGGAAAGCATTGTAAATGCTTTCCTATGAGACCGGCTGAATGCGCGCAGCTCTTGCCGCGCATGCGCATTCAGCCGAAAGGGAGGAGAGGAGGAGGATCGGAGGCGGCGAGCTCCCCGCCCGGCGCTGGAGAAAAGGTAAGCCGGGCAGGAGGGGGACCCTGAGGGTGGGGGCACCCACAGGGCACTATAGTGCCAGGAAAACGAGTGTTTTCCTGGCACTATAGTGGTCCTTTAAGTGAAGAAATCTCCAGTGCCCCTGTCTTATAAACTCTTTAATTATTAGAAGGCTTTACTTGATTCTGCAAAGAAACTGACACATTCAGGGTTATTCACGACAGTGAGAATTTAAAGTGATTTTCCAATATAAGGCCGAACTGGAAAAATTCTCTACGTCAGCTCTGCTTTCAGTTTGGCTACACTGACTTTAAATCAGGAATTTCCTTCATTTTCTCCCTTTACTAAATAACCTTATAAATCTCAAAGTATATGGGTTTAGTAACTAACAAGTAAGTGGAGGCATTTATACCTCCATCAGAATTGCATATTGTATATCAATATATCCAGTATGGGATAACAGCTACATTGTAGACAGTTTTCATACATTGCACTCTTGGTCTAAAGGTTGCAATTTAGCTGTAATTTCAATACAACTAAATAAACCATCTAGAATTTGATAAACTTGCTGTCGGGCATGAACACGTGAGATAAATCATTTAATTTTTTATGATCTTCACAAACAACTTGTGAAACCGCCTTGGGGCTTTTTGGGATGAATCATAGAACCTCCCTTAACCTGCAATGTTTTATACTCAGTACAAAATGCTGTATTTCAAAATGTGCTCTACTGATACCAGTGACAAGAGGAAACAAAAAACAATAGCTGTTTTGCAAATATTTTCATGAATGTTTTATTATGGGTGTATATATAATATTTCTCAACCTCTGTGATAATTCATTAGTTATAGTGACTATATATAAATACATACATATATACATTGTGTAAATATCAGGGTAACAATACAATTTCACAATCTAGAACAGTGTCAACATTTTTACCACCACCAATATAAAAGGAGTGGTTGTGGTAAGTTAAAGTGTGCCAGCAAGATACGAAACGTTGGGCTGCATCCCAAGGAGGTTTTAAAGGGACACTAACAGATTTTATATGTAAAAATCTAATTGACCAAATGACTAAACTTATTAGTATAGCAACTTCACAGTATGTGTACATTTCCTATAAATTTTATTGGGAACTTTTATTATATAGTGCTAAGTTTACAAGTGCAGTCTAGATGGGCACTATCACAATGTGATGTAAAAAAAACACCACAGTCTATGTGTAAACATCTAATCTAATTATTAAGCTGGTTCCGTCTCTACAAACGATTGTGGAAGTGCATTAAGCATTATTAAATGTTGGCCATACCCATCTAACTTGGCCCTTTTCTTATCAATTGCACCAGTATTTCAATGTTTTGAACCTCCTTGTCATTCCATTCTGCATCCACGCAGACACAACGCAAGGAAGTGCTATACTGAGGGGAAAGAGAACAGTAATTCTAAAACAGGAAGATTATGGAAACATGTCAAATAGTATATGTTAATCATTACATAAGGTGACATACGTATACAATTTTTACATTTTTATAACATAGAGGATTTTAACAAATAGGTATGTATTTAATATGTGCTCCTTTTAATAAACATTGTGTTATTTGAGACATATTATTTGCATGAGTGTGTTTGCCCTCACCCAAGCTACTGTGTTTTATATATATATATATATATATATATATATATATATATATATATATATATTCTGAGGCATTAATATAGTTTCATGAAGAACAGATTGTGTCAAACTAAACATAGGTTTTTTTTCAAGAGTAAAAATATAGATGAGGGTATATCCTTGGACTTAATCTATTTAACAGTTAATACATTTCACAAATAAAGTACAAATCGAAGATAAAATATCAAAGTGAACTGGAAACAGTGCAGAAAATAGTTTACAAAATTAAGAAAGATAAAATTAACCAGACTATAAAAAAATCACATGTTGAGAGTTGGAAAAAGAAGATTTTATCTAAAGCAGCAGCAGAAAGGGATGGTTGGATTAAGAAAATACAACTGTAATCTGTGATGTACTTTATGTATCTGAATAACAAATCCATCTCAGCAAACTCTGCGCTTAACTCATTGTGACAATACCCATCAATGCGTCTGCTTGAACGACCTTAGCTGGATACACCTAAAATATATATATCCTTCTGTAGCATATGGTATTACGGCTGTCCTAAAAGACTGTGTTAAAAATGCAATTCGTGTGTTTATTCTCCTGCATAGTTAAAAGTGTATGAAGCATTCGTACTGATGATTGTTCGGTAGTTTTCATCCGTATCCCATATGAATGAAAACTAACGAACCAGTAGACCACCCCAGAGAGAAGTGTGCACCTTATTAGGCTTCACACTTCTCTAACCGAAGGTTAATTGGTACTTTGTGCATGTTTCTGGGTGGCCGCCATTCGGCATGTGAACACGTGGCGGTGGCCATCTTACGCACGAAAACCTCAGCGGTGTTTGGTCGTCTGGTGTCTGGAACTCAAATCGGACACTCAATTACCCGAACACCGCTGAGACCTCCAGAGCTCCGTAACTCCCAAACGTAATGGCTAATCAGCCCCCCTTTCGGTGAGTTAAAAGCATCGAACAATGGGATTCATGCAACTACAATGTTAATAGTGGATGTCATGTATTTATGTGTATTTTGCTTCCCAAACGGAGACCGTCCGCAGGGCCAAAACACATGGAACCCTTTTCGGCTACCACCTCGTGTGCGGTCGGTCAAATTGTCCCTTCCACCTAACTCCCGAACCCCTGGTCTGATCTGGGTGAATTTTGGATATGTTGGTCACCCAGATCAAGGCTACCAGAGCCCATTGTACCTAACTGTTTTGGGGTACATCCAGAACTTGGGGAAAACTACAGCATGTTTAATGGAATTATGTGTCACACTGAGGGGAGGAGATGTGTGGGAAGTAACTGTGACATTATTGGTTACTGTCCTAATTATGGTGAATCCCTCCCTTGCATGGGAGAATGCTTTATAAGGAGGTTGTGTGGATTAAAAGTGAGTTCTGCTCCTGATGCTGTGTGTCGTCCAGTCATTGGGATCTGTATGGTGATATTCGTGGATTACATTGCTTGCTGGGATTATTACTCTATGGTATTTTTATTACTTGTTCCTGAGCCTCACTGGAATCTTTAGTGGAGTTAACCTGTGAAATACCAGCTCTCTGCTACACCTTCCCCTTCATTGCCTGGTTCAACACCCACTTTCTGGAAAACTCTCATACTACTTGAAGAGTATGTTCATTCAAGCTCCCCTAATCCCTTATAATTTAAGATCTACATCCAACATTACTTACCATTCAATAATACGACCAAGAAAGAGACAAGCAAACGTCCTTTCCAGAGCTTCCCATCTGCTTCTGTGAAAAAAGTCCAGAAAACTTCAATCTGCCATCAGTTGGAAAAGATCTGCAAATCTCTCTACAATCTAAACGCATCCACATATTAATGATTAACTATCTATTTTGTATATGTTTATACATGTAACCTAGGAACCGTGTTGCATTATTCGTATATAACAGGACATTATTACAAAAAGTCTTCATGCATCGTGAAACACATTTTAAATAAAAAATAAATAAATATAAATATATATATTTCTTTGTATCAATATTCTCCAATCGTCATAGTTACTTGTTTCTTCCCCATAGCTATATTTTTATATTCCTCCTATCAGAGCCATAACCATATTTTCTCCATACTCATCCCTCCAAAGCCATATTCCTATTTACTTCTCTCGGTTTTATACTCTACGTAACCATAGTTCCCCATTACTACCCGAGCATTAATTTTTACCAATTCCTTCAACTTCCCTTATCCAAATTTCCTTAGCAATATTCCTTCACTCAACCTCAATTCTAATGCCAAATCCCCCCCACCTCCCCACCTCCCAAACTGCCTCTATTTCCACATTCATATCTCCATAACTCCTCAAGCTCAGTTGATAGTGGATGTATATGTCCAACCAGTGATTTAGGACAAGTGGTGCAGTGTCTTGTCACTCTGTGCTCTATGGTTTACCTTGTCACCTCTAAGTATTAAACAACTAGCGAAATCCCCTTGTAAGGGAAAAGGGAGGATATCCCAAAATTAACATAAAGCAACTATACAAAAAGTCTCAACAATAGTTCTTGCAAGGGGATTTCTTTTGATTTGTATCTATAGTTGGAGGGACTTCCGGGCTTAAAGGTGACTTTCGCCTAAATGATGCTGGACGCCCTCATGCTATGCATGAAGACTTACAGTGTCACCAAATCCCCATAGGAAAGCATTGTTAAAATGCTTTCCTATGGGGAAATCCTAATTCGAGCGCGGCCATTGCCGCGCATGTGCGTTGATCTCTCCCCCTGGCTGACGTAAACGAGATAGGAGCGATAACTATAGTGTCAGGAAAACAAGTTTGTTTTCCTGGCACTATAGTTTCCATTTAATATCTAACATGGTCAAAATTAATATTATTATTTATAAAGTACCAAAAAATGTTGCAGTGCTGTAGCATTGGTGGACTAACAAATAGGTAGTTACAACAAGTTGGACGTACAGGAACAGAAGATTCTGAGGGCCCTGATCAAACAAGCTTACATTATGAGAGGAGTGGGGTAAAATGACATATGAGATAAGGGTAAGATGTAGTTCATCGAATGGAAACTTAGTTTGCTAGAAGAGTTTAGTCTTTTAGATGCTACAGTTATATTGCGGGCAACAGGTGCTTAGATAGCCTCACTCCTCCTTCCCCACCCACCTCCGTGATGTGTGCTGCACTGATAGTTTAATTGCGTAATTTTTAAAATCCAACTCACACCTAAATTAATGTGTATAGACATACAAATGCATTCAAATACCCATAAGCTGTTTTTTTTTTTTAGCAATTTATTTTTGTTTTATCTGTTTCTGTTGTGCATACTGTATGGTAAAAAAATGTAATTTCTGCATCTATGTTAATATTGTTTTGTTCTTCATATTCACTAGTTTTGCTTGAAAATTGCAAGCATTGTACGCACAGGAATGTAGCATGTTTTAGCACCAGTGTGGACACAAAACTCAATCTTAATGTCATCCATGATTTGTGTGACGGTTTCTACCTTGCAGAATAACATTATAAAAACTCACAGTCCCACAAATGTACAACAGTTTTGAGTTCTGAGAGAGTTTATAGTGGATTCACACTACTTGTGTGTATTTATTGCTACACTGAAAAGTCCATGGTAGCTTTTCAAGCAAAAAGCACACACTTTACTTGTAAACAAGTTGCAAATCTATTGCAAAACATGCGGATTTGAATCCTAAATTTAGAAAATGTTTATGTTTTTAATTAATGATGTGCTTCTTCTAGTATATGATTTGTAACAGTTAAACATAGAAGAAAATTATTTCAAGTGCTTGAAATGAAGGTACTTGGAGTGTCCCTTTAAAGCATATCTCAAACCAGCATTAGACAATCACCATAAACTCAAAAGAGTTTGCCAAGATAATTATTATAAAGTAAGTGCATGGTCCAACTACTTCAATATTTGGCATCTCTCTTTGGAAAGCTCACTTACACTTTGACACCATAATCTATACAAACAAATTTAAAAAGTGCGAACTTCAAGAAATGTTGATATTTGGAGAATGAAAAATTTACATATACATCTATTTTTGATGGGTTACTTTTGCTAACCTTAAAAAGTTCATTCTGCATTCATAGTGTGGTGTACATCCAAAAACTAACATTACAAAAGTAAAACAATCACACTAGAAGTGATCCAGTTGATATGCTCTGGATGGTCTGGTGATCCTATACCATTAATGCATTGGATGCTTTGAAGAGCTGATGTAGTAGGTGATGTTCAGGTCCTGGAAATACCTCCTGACCTCCTAGAGTGAAATATGTTTTGTTTTGGTTGAACAGTCATATATATATTTTTTCTTGATAATTTGGAGCTCTTGAAGACCACTTAGAGGGGCATTCCCATAACCAACTAAAGCATCAACAAAAGATCATGGTTTCCAAGATTTGAAGACAATGAAGACAATGTACAATGTACTTTTTCACAGTCGTGTTGCCATATTGACCTACTCTCTCACCTTTGCTGATATGGTTGCCACCTGCAGTCCAGTCTGAAGAACACACTCATAAACAATATAAGACGTTGTACTTTTAGTAGCTTAGCTAGCCTAAGAAAGTTCTATTTCAAAATGGAAACGGGGAAATACGCATATTATTTATTTATTTGTAAAATATTTTACCAGGACCCCAAGAGGATACGTCTACTCTGGCCACCTAAGCTAGATGAGTTCCCCCCAGGAGGAAAGCACGGGAGCGGACAAGGGAGGGTTCACGTATTCGGGTGACATTGGGATGGGCTCCTTCTGGAGGGCCACACACCGGTGGTGGGACAGGTAGACTAAAATTTGAGACATATTTTTCATATCTAAATGCTTGGAGACCTGCGTGTCTCATCAGTATCACTTACTTTGAGAGATCTGCAAATCTCGAAAGTTTTTTTTTTTTGTGGTTACACTGTTTCTCTACACTCTGAACGTAAAGCTGCATTTTATTGTTTCTTTGATATTTGAAAACCTTCAATAAAAGGCTATTTACCAAAAAAAAAAATATTTTACCAGGAAAGATACATTGAGATTTCTCTTGTTTTCAAGTATGTTAGTATAAAGAAGGCTTAAAGAAGCAGCCACTCTTCTTTATTCCTATGGAGCCTACCTTTTTAAACCATGGAATAAGGTAAGTTTTCATTGTTTTTGTCTCAAAAGACCACGCTTAGCAAAACAATCACTACAACTCATTTGTTATGTTGGTTATGTTGCCTATCTAAGTGTTTAAAGGAAAACATCAATCATCATAATACAGGGAGTGCAGAATTATTAGGCAAGTTGTATTTTTGAGGATTAATTTTATTATTGAACAACAACCATGTTCTCAATGAACCCAAAAAACTCATTAATATCAAAGCTGAATATTTTTGGAAGTAGTTTTTAGTTTGTTTTTAGTTTTAGCTATGTTAGGGGATATCTGTGTGTGCAGGTGACTATTACTGTGCATAATTATTAGGCAACTTAACAAAAAACAAATATATACCCATTTCAATTATTTATTATTACCAGTGAAACCAATATAACATCTCAACATTCACAAATATACATTTCTGACATTCAAAAACAAAACAAAAACAAATCAGTGACCAATATAGCCACCTTTCTTTGCAAGGACACTCAAAAGCCTGCCATCCATGGATTCTGTCAGTGTTTTGATCTGTTCACCATCAACATTGCGTGCAGCAGCAACCACAGCCTCCCAGACACTGTTCAGAGAGGTGTACTGTTTTCCCTCCTTGTAAATCTCACATTTGATGATGGACCACAGGTTCTCAATGGGGTTCAGATCAGGTGAACAAGGAGGCCATGTCATTAGATTTTCTTCTTTTATACCCTTTCTTGCCAGCCACGCTGTGGAGTACTTGGACACGTGTGATGGAGCATTGTCCTGCATGAAAATCATGTTTTTCTTGAAGGATGCAGACTTCTTCCTGTACCACTGCTTGAAGAAGGTGTCTTCCAGGCAGGGCCTGATTAAGAGCCCAGTGGGCCTGGTGTTGACAATTATGATGGGCCTGATTACAGAATCTTATCGACCAAAAACACTAAAACAGTCATACCTCCGAAGCGTCATGTATCTGATAGAGATGGTGTTGGAGGGAAACTCAAAGGATGCAGCTATAAGAAAAAACACATACTCAATGCTAATCGCTCTCTAATTTATGCTTTCAACTTTGAAGTAAATCCATACCCCCTAACAGCAGCGTCCAGTGAAGCAGGAAGTCAATGGGTGGGGTAAAAGGGTGGGCCACTGACACAAATCACGTGACCAGAACTGCCAAAAGGAGCGAACATGCCCAAAAAGGGGGCATGTCTGTCCAAGAATTGGAAGGCCAGCCTGGCATCAGTGTCCCTATGTATCAAAGTGTCAGTGTCCCCATCTCGTCCAGTTCCCTAGTCTCCCAGGGTCTCAGTGTCCTCATTTTTCTCCATGTCCACATGTCTCAGTGTTTTTCCCGTGTCACTAGGATACTAGGGGACACAAAGACGTGGACACAGTGAGACACCAGAGGACACAGACACTTGGGGACACTGACACTTGGGGACACTGGGAGACATGAGGACACTGGGAGAAATGGGGCACTAGTGGATACAGACATGGGGACACTGGGAGACATGGGGACATATACACTAGCGACACAGAGACATGGGGACACAGACACTGGGAGACATGGGGACACTGAGACACTAGGGACACTGGCTGGGAGGCATGGGGACACAGACACTTGGGGATACTGAGACATGGGGGAACTTGTGGATATAGACATGGGGACACTGAGAGACATGGGGACACTGAAAAAATTGGGGACACTAGGGACACTGGCTGGGTGACAGAGGGACACTGGGAGACATGGGAATACTGAAAAACTTTGGGACACTGGGAGACAGGGGACACTAGTGGATACAGACATGGGGACACAGACACTAGGGACACAGAGACATGGGGACACAGACACTGGGAGACTAGAGGCCATTGGGAGACATGGGGACACTGAGACACTAGGGACACTGGCTAGGAGGCATGGGGACACTGAGACACTTGGGGATACTGAGACATGGGGGAACTTGTGGACATAGACATGGGGATACTAGGAGACATGGGGACACTGAAAAAAAATGGGGACACTGAGACACTAGGGACAATGGCTGGGAGACATAGGGACACTGGGAGACATGGGGACACTGAGAAACTAGGGACACTGGCTGGGAGACATGTGGACACTGGAAGACAGATATTTGGACACACTGGGAGACATGGGGACACTGAGACACTAGGAACACTGAGAGACATGGGGACACAGATACTGGGAGATTAGGGGACACTGGGAGCCGTGGGGACACTGATAAACTAAGGACATTGGCTGGGAGACATGGGGACACTGAAAAACTTTGGGACACTGGGAGACATAGGGACGCTAGGAGATATAGGGACACTGGGAGACATGGGGACACTGAGACACTAGGGACACTGACTGGGAGACATGTGGACACTGGAAGACAGATATTTGGACACACTGGGAGACATGGGGATAGTGAGACACTAGGGACACTGAGAGACATGGAGACACAGACTCTGGGAGACTAGGGGACAATGGGAGCCATGGTGACACTGAGACACTAGGGACATTGGCTGGGAGACATGGGGACACTGTGAGACACGGAGACACTGTGTCCCTAGTGTCCCCATGTCCCAATGTGTCTCCCAATGTCCCTATGTCTCACAGCATCTCCTAGTGTCTCAGTGTCCCCTAGTGTCTCAGTATCCCCATGTTTTCTGAGCTGTAGTCTGTTTCTGCAGGCTGGAAGCTACTGTCTGAACTCTTTGTGCTGTGTAGCTGCTCCCCAGCGGATCAGTGAGTAGAGAGAGGCAGGGAGGGATATGCTGTAACTTCCTATCCCTGCCTCTCTCCCCATACACAGCAACCCCTGCTGGCTGGTGCTGGTATTGCAGAGTAATCTCCATTTATACTGAGAAAAATATCTGCATTTGCATTTCTGGTATTACTGCATTACTGGAATGGCCAGGCAGCCTCAAATACCGGCTGTGTTGGTAAAATACCAGTCTGGTGGCAAACCTAAGAGTACTGTGTAATAAAAAAGTAAAAAAAAAAAAACATTTTTTTTTTTTTTAAATGGGCCTATTCCATGGGCCTGGGCCTGGAGCTGCAGCTCCATCAGCCCCTATGTTAATCCGGCCCTGCTTCCAGGAACTGGCAGTAGGACTGGGAGTTGAGCTTGACTCCATCCTCAACCCGAAAAGGCCCCACAAGCTCATCTTTGATGATACCAGCCCAAACCAGTACTCCACCTCCACCTTTCTGGCGTCTGAGTCAGACTGGAGCTCTCTGCCCTTTACCAATCCAGCCACGGGCCCATCCATCTGGCCCATCAAGACTCACTCTCATTTCATCAGTCCATAAAACCTTAGAAAAATCAGTCTTGAGATATTTCTTGGCCCAGTCTTGACGTTTCAGCTTGTGTGTCTTGTTCAGTGGTGGTCGTCTTTCAGCCTTTCTTACCTTGGCCATGTCTCTGAGTATTGCACACCTTGTGCTTTTGGGCACTCCAGTGATGTTGCAGCTCTGAAATATGGCCAAACTGGTGGCAAGTGGCATCGTGGCAGCTGCACGCTTGACTTTTCTCAGTTCATGGGCAGTTATTTTGCGCCTTGGTTTTTCCACACGCTTCTTGCGACCCTGTTGACTATTTTGAATGAAACGCTTGATTGTTCGATGATCACGCTTCAGAAGCTTTGCAATTTTAAGAGTGCTGCATCCCTCTGCAAGATATCTCACTATTTTTGACTTTTCTGAGCCTGTCAAGTCCTTCTTTTGACCCATTTTGCCAAAGGAAAGGAAGTTGCCTAATAATTATGCACACCTGATATAGGGTGTTGATGTCATTAGACCACACCCCTTCTCATTACAGAGATGCATATCACCTAATATGCTTAATTGGTAGTAGGCTTTCGAGCCTATACAGCTTGGAGTAAGACAACATGCATAAAGAGGATGATGTGGTCAAAATACTCATTTGCCTAATAATTCTGCACTCCCTGTAATATGCCAGTGGTGCTCTGGTGCCCCCCATGTAAGCCTCTCAATTTTCAGGAAACCTAGAAAGCCAGAAACTACTGCTTAGGAGCATTTGCTAGCTCCCCTGAGCTAAGTTGTGTAGTGTCAGAGGAGCTCATTTGCCGAGCTAAGACCTGTAGATCTAGGCTTAGCTCAGAGTTGAGAGTGTCATCTGAAAGGACACAGGGAGTCGTGACATGTAGACTCCAAATCAGAAATCAAACTGTTACTAAATGGTTTGACTGCTTACACTAGGGGCATTACGGCATTCCTGGCACCATAACCAGCCATTTACACAATATTTTAAATGTAAATCTAAATAAATAAACAATTTACATTAACAATTAAACAGACTATAAGAAGAGGAGGCACTACAATATTGTTCCACCAGAGAGTGGGATGTGTAATAGATGCAATGTCTATTCTGTGGTATTGAGGGTTAATCATGAGGTTAAATATTAAGTATATTTAATAGTTTTGTTGGAATATTTGGTCAAGAGTAAATGTATAATGTTTACTACACTTTAAAAAAATGTAGTAAAAAAACCTTGAAATTAGAACCCGGAGAAATGTTTCTATTTTTTATTTTATAAATCTTTTTTTTTTTTTTCAGAGACAAAGGAAGACATTGACAGTATGTGACATAACAATTCAGGAATGGAATGCAGTATCGCAAGCAGAAATGCAAATAAATGAATGAGTTAATGTTTATTAGAGTGAAAGGATTATAATTATATACTAAATAATGCATATACAGGTGTGGTTGGCAATATGGAAGGGATTACATTAGAGCTCAGCTGTTTTTACAAGTCTGTGCTACAAATACAAATTTAAAAACAAAACAAATGTAATTATCAATATTAAAACACTCAAATGCGCATGGGCTAAGTAGAGATGAGCAGTAAGGGCAATAGTGTGTATAGTCCATCTTAACTCTGTCACGGGTGGCGGTACGGCGACCGGGACCCCTGAGTGCCTGATGATGTTGGGAGTCTCAGTGTGGAAATGGACCATCAGGGCCTGGTGCAGGGTAACCACACACACCCTGGTGTTGAGCACCAGTGTTTGTGCGGCCACATACCAGGGCCCTGATGCAGCTACTGCGGATCCCAAGAGCTAGGAGCTTGATGATATGCAGATCTCCCAGGAACTGGATAGGGAGGCTCTGCAGCAGACATGTATCTAGTACATAAACAAGGCACGACTAGAACAGGCACCTAACAAGAAAACAAGACAAGACTAGAAGAACCCAGAACTGGAGCAGGACAGAAAGCAGAACCCAGAACATGTACACAAGACATGAGGAAAACATGAACAGGGCAGGACAGGACTGTACATGAACTGGGAATACAAGACAAAATAAGACAAAACAAGAGGAGACATAACTAAGTACTATATATGTAATAAACATTGGAGATTTAGACATACATAAATGGCCAAGATGTATGCAGCCCACCACTGCGGCAAAGTACTCCAATTACGGTGGGTTCCTATACTGAATAAATAAACAATAATAAAACACACACAGCACTTACCTGCAAGAAAGGGCAGAGGACTTGAAACAACTGCCTGCAGGAACCAACTGAAACAAAAAGGATTAATGGGAAAGGAATGGGTGTGGCAACAAAAACCAAACATTTAAAGGAATCCAAGAGATTGTGAATTCCGTTAATTGTTAACTATTTTTAACTATTTTTTTATTCCAATTTATACATTTGCTAGCAAAACTGCTAGAACAATGTATTGATCGAATTAGGTCTTTAACGGGACACTTTAGCCACAAGTACCACTACAGCTTGCGCATTAGCCTCCCAATGCTTTCCTGGATTGGCTCAGCCACGGAGGCAGGGCCATCTGTGGTTACATCGGTGTGGCATAAGAGAAAAGGTAAATAATATCACCTTTAATCTCCAGAAAGGGGGGCCAGGTACCTAATGCTGCATTCCAACACTATAGTGTTGGGAATAAAATACTATAGCGTTCTTTTAAGGGCCATTTTAGCAGCTTTATAGACTCCTGGGCAAAGCAGTGCACTAGGGCCCTGCCTACACAACCACTCACAGGAATATAAATGTAAATTAGCCATAAAATGAAGTTGATATTTATTGGTACTTACTACAAAATCAGTGTTTAAACATTAAAAGCAATGCTGTACAGCAGAGATTTCTCCACACAAACGTTTAGTAAGTAGCTGCGGGAGGCAACTGACATAGACTGGTGATAATATTAGAAGAATTTTATTATAGTTTTACGGCTTCAAAAAACGATGTCTGTTGATTTTGTTTAGCTTATGTACAATTAGTATGTGAAGGTTGTTTTCGTCAAGGTCAAGATATGTATTTACAACAGCCAGATCGCATGTACAGATAATAGCTGATACCAAGATGATTAGTCCACCTAGACGTTTTGATAAAGGTTCTGCAGAAATCTCCTGGAATAATTTACTGAAAAGTTGGCAAGCCTATGGGGCCCCAATGCTCCTGGTGCTCCCGGACAACTGCCCAGCGTGCCCCTGGGGAGAGGAAAGGGTTAAAACTTACCTTTTTTCTAACGCCTGGCGGGGAGCTCTCCTCCTCCTCTCTGCCTCCGATCCTCCCTTTCGGCTGAATGCGCACGCGCGGCAAGAGCTGCGCGCGCATTCAGCCGGTCTCATAGAAAAGCATTTACAATGCTTTCCTATGGACGCTTGCGTGTTCTCACTGTGATTTTCACAGTGAGAATCACGCAAGCGCCTCTAGCGGCTGTCAATGAGACAGCCACTAGAGGATTTGGAGGCTGGATTAACCCATTTATAAACATAGCAATTTCTCTGAAACTGTTCTGTTTATAAAAAAAAAAAAAAAAGGGTTGATCCTAGAGTGACCTGGCACCCAGACCACTTCATTAAGCTGAAGTGGTCTGGGTGCCTAGAGTGGTCCTTTAAGACAGCCCTGCCTTTAAGAATTTCACCTCAGCTCTGGTTATTCTATAATCCTGAAGCTACTTCAAGGTGTAATAAGTAACCATATCTGTATACATAATTAACATAAATGCCTTATCATAGCTAGGTAAAAAAAAACTAAACACGGGTCAGTTTTCATAAATTGTAGCTATAATAAATATCGTGGATACTCAGAAAAACTACAATTGAGAACCAAATGAAACATAGTTTAGTGAAGAACCCTCCCTTTCCCCCACTGTTTGAAGAAGCAGCATTAAGGTGTATTGTTTTTCTTGCTAACAATGGCAGCTTATAGGGTGATTGATTTACTGTTTCAAGCAGTGAAATGCAAATATTGTTATCTTTATTTAATTTAGAGTGTATGCAGATTATAATGCAATATGCAGAGCTGTACAACATAACTGTATTGCATACAGGTTAATGGTGATAGCGTAGTTACTCTAGTGAGAAGTCAAAGTAAATTTCACATTTAAGACCACAGTGGCCAACGTGAAGCACAACTGATTAACATATTTTTTTCCTATTCAGCTTTTTTGACCTTAAATTTCAAATTCATGTTGAAGTCGCCCTGAATGCTCATTTTAGTAAATAAACCCTAAGCTTAATCATAAATTACCCATAAATAATGATACAGAAGGATCAATGGCCATGATTTTGTGAGCTTGCACTCTAGCAGAAGATTGGGGTTATTGAGACAGAAGGTAAGGGTTGCAAGGAAGAACAATATGTGGTAGAAAGTGAGATCTAAGGTCGAGGACAGATTGGAAATTTATTTTTTTTATTTTCGGACGAAGACCGTAGACTTGTATGCGTATATACATTTTCAGAGAATGTTCAGAGCTATGAAATGTGGGGGAGCATACATAGAGTAATATCATAATGGTATATAGAAATTTATGATTCTTCGAAGCTCTCACAAGTGAACAAAAAATAAAAGACACATCACCTGATTGTGGGTATAATCACAACCCAGGGTCTCCAATTCCTTAAGCTAAAGAAACAATCAGGTTCATCTCCACAGAAGTGGTGGATCACTGTTTCTTGAACTGCCGATTCTGTAGCTTAAGGTTCAAGGAACAGTGTTCCACCTTGTCTGATGGAGATGAGCTTGATTGTTTTTTCACTTTTGTAAGTGCATTCCATATTAAAGGTGTGTTTTTATACCTACAGTTTTGAACTTTCTTGTGTTTCTTTTCCGTAAAAGAGCTCCACATACGGTGGTTTTGAAGAGGAATTAAAGGGACTCTCCAGTGCAAGGAAAACAAACAGTTTTCCTGGAACTGCAGGTCCCCTCTTCCTCCTACCCCCCATCCCAAGTTAAAACCCCTTCAGTGACTTACCTTTATCCAGCGCCGATGTCCCACTCTCCTATTGAGACCTATTGAGCATGCGCGGCCGCTGGCGAGGGAGACCTAATGCGCACGTGCATTAGACTTCCCCATAGGAAAGCATTGAAAAATACTTTCAGTGCTTTCCTATGGGGATTTCAGTGACGCTGGAGGTTCTCACATAGCGTGGGGACGTCCAGCGACGCTATAGCCACTGGGGGAGGAGTTAACCCTACAAGGTAAATATTGCAGTTTAAGGGTAGTGGGAGTTGGCACCCAGACCACTCCAATGGGCAGAAGTGGTCTGGGTGCCTGGAGTGTCCCTTTAAACCCTTAAGGACACATGACATGTGTGACATGTCATGATTCCCTTTTATTCCAGAAGTTCGGTCCTTAAGGGGTTAGAGACCCTAAGTGGGTGAAGTCCCTGTTATTTCTTGTTCAGATGTGAGTGCGTAGATTAACTAATTTCTTCTAGTTACTTTTGCAATGTTACTCTGTGTATGATTTATTTCATCTGTAGATTTGTACGAGTTGATGAAGATTTGGGAGGAGTGTTTTGTACAGACGAATTTGCATTAAAATAATATCGCTCTCGGTTGGGAGTGTATATTTGAAATACAACTTTTAAATGTGGTGATGTGTCTGACAGAGTGAAGTAAGGAATTTCAGGTATTAGGTGCAGGATGGGAAAAGTCCTGGTGATAGGAGTGAGCACAAATTCTGGGCAGAACAAAGAATGTCAGGTTGGACAGTATTTGTTGAGAAGAATAAAGATATAGGGGGTGCAGGGTTAGAGCTCAATAGGCAAAGGTTGTGACATTGAATTTAATTTTGATCTGATAGGAAGCCAGTGAAGAGACTTGCTTAGTGAGGAGTAGAGGAAGAACAACGAGTAAGGTAAATAAGTCTAGTAGAGGTGTTCAGAATACACTGGAGACTTTTTATTCAGTAGAGGGACAGGTCTGATAGGATTCAGTTGCAATTTGTGTACTATTAAAGAGTCTATTAGCATTTTGGTTGGGCGTAGTTGTGTCAAGAGTGGACAGATCCTGGAGGTGTTCTTTAAATGAAAGAAGCAGGATTTAGCAAGTGATTAAACACGAGCCATGATTGCATCCACAATTACATTAGCAGTTGTGTATTTACTATTAAATATTAACATTGCTATCAAGAACCAGGCAGCCAGAGAACTACATCTCAATGTAATCTGTAGATAAGGCAATGTTTAAATTGCAGAGCTAAATACACATCTTGTGGTTGTCTGCATTGCCTGAGCGTCCTCTAATTTCTGATCATAGTGAAGAATGTGATTGGACTAGCTTCTTGTCCTCAAAGCTTTTCTATGAAAAGCATTGGATCGGATGAGAAAACAAAGAGACCACCTGTGGGCCGACATCAATGGAGACGAAGTGGGCAGCTGCACAAAAAAAACCTTAGCGCTTGAAAAAAGAATGAGTAAAACCCTTTCCCCATTTTTTTCTAATTTAATTTACTTCTTTTTAGGAGTCTAAATAGGGAGTAGCGCACTATAGTGTTAATTATAAATGTTTTGTATTCCTAATGCTATAGTGTTCCATTGAAAAGGACGATATTACCAGGCTGCACAAAATGTTCCACACCACATCTCCCAAATGTTGAAGATGCAACATAGAAGATGGCACCATGCATCATGTGTGGTGGCAGTGCGCTGCTTTGACCTCCCCATTGAAAATGGTCCAAACACAGCACAGGTGGTGGATTGCTCACTGCCATTTACGCCCCAAGCATTTCTCTTACTAGACGTGCACCACCATCAAAGAAATGTAAAAAGAAGATAATATTGCAAAGTCTTTTAACAGCACAGCAATTAATAGCAAGATCCTGGAAACACCGTCTGGCGCCCCCAATCTCAAACCTGCTTAAAACATTAGACAAACAATGTATATACGAAAATGCTATCGAACCTCCCCTTCCAAACTTTATACTGAGTCGTGGAACACATGGAGATCATATAACCCTCAACACAACGTAACGACATAAGGATATGATGACTAGGGTTGTTTAAACTAGGTTGACATATGATCTTAGCCACCAACCATGTAGTGTTATTGTTGAACAGTAGACGACACTACTATACCCGTTTTTATAGCAATTACACGTACTACCTGAAATGCTCAATGCTACGTGTACAATAGCTATTTGTATAGCACAGTCCCTCTATCACTACTTTCTGTTGCTTGTAACTGGAGCAATTTTCAAAATCACTGCAGCTGTAAACTCACTCACCTGCCCATTTAAGTACTTATATACATGACATTTAAATCCCCACTACCTCTGACAGATGCTCTTACAGCTTTTACATGTCAAGTCAGTGTTACAGCTTCTACCTGTACATTGGCCTCAATTTAATATTTTTGGGATAAGCTTTTCAAATTATTTCATATTTTTATAAACTTTTTAAAAATTATTTAATATTATTTTTTCTAATATATTGATATATATTTTTGATAATTTTATATTTTAAAACATAATTTTAAAGGTTATCCAAAATATTAAAGCAAGGCCATTTTATTCTTTTAAAACATGAAAAATGTTGTTGGTGTTTTTTAATTGTTTATTATAGCAATATACAGATTATCCAGGGAGTTGTGATCTAACTGGAATAGGGCCGGCCATTCATAGATTATTGGAAGTACCCTTCGTCACTCAAATTTCTGGGCATTCAACCCATCATATTCTAAATTTAAAAGAGAGAATATTACGCATACAAGATCAAAACAGATGTTGTTACATTTGTTTTGTTTCTCTATGTATGCAATGTGTCATTTCTGGTGGTGGAGTATTTAATAATCATAAAGTCTGTGGCAGTCCCAAACAATTACAGTAAAGTATACAGTAAATATAGATCTAGTCTAGTGTATCTTTATCGGTTGAGATGATATTTATGCATATTGCCCAGTAATCCAAATTCCGAAGACGAACACTTCATTTTAGAGGGCATGGCTAGAAACGTCTCTGGCAGACAGGGCACATACTTCATGTAAGTGATTTATAAGTGCAGTATAATCATACCTTACTGTTGGTTTTATTGATGCCGAACTGTGATCCACTCCCAGTGCCATAAGTTCCTAGAAAGGAGGGACAGGAGGCTAGATTAGAGGGGCTGTAATTGTAAATACATACTGCAGAATATCTGGGAGCCAAAGTGAAAGGAACATGTAGTCTGCGTATTGGGAAAGAATGATAGAAACAGACCACATAACTGTAAAAGATTTGTGAAAGTTTAAGCACATGCTATCATTTCTTTGATAAGAGTGATCTTATCTCACTCACAGACCTCTCTAGAATGACACAGACTCTGGATCATTTTTACTGGAAAAAAAAAAGAAATAGAGGCATAAAAATCCTCAGATAGACAATAGATAATAATGTGTTTCTGTGCAAACTGAAAGTATACTCACAGGATTAAAAATGCCTTTTTATTTAATGGCTTTTTGGTAGGGTGTCTGCAAAATGAAGACAATCGCTAGCTAGTTAGATTCAAGTTATAATTCTTTAACTTGAATCTAACTAGCTAACAATTGTCATTATTGAACACTTTAATAATGCTGCTCTTTTAATTTGTTTCAGCAGAAGACTATCGGAGCTACTAGTTGAAATCGAGAATTTTTAAACTGAAACCTACAGCTTACAGGCCTTACTGCACAAAGTTGTCTTTATTTATCACCGAAGAAGCTGATAAAACATGTTGGGAGAAGAAAGATTTACATAAAGGTGTCTTCTTATTGATTCTTAAAACCTTTGTGCTTTTTTATCTAATGGGGAATTTGCATTTTTTTTAAGAGTATCTTTTACTGTGTGAATGCATTCTGGATTTTAATTAATAAATTTCTAATTTTACAAATATTCCTCTATATGCATTATGCTTTCTTTATTCATATGCTGTTGTAAAGCTACGGACATCCTTGTATTCATCATCAAAGCATCCCTCCACCTGGACTATGATACTCCACTGGTGAATTTGGTCCTGCTTCCAATACATGTGCCTCCACTTGGTTCATTCGATTGTTATGGTATTGTGGGAGGAGATGATACGCGAAAAGAAGCAAAAACTTAGGGAAGTAATCATTCCTGATAAATTGTGTTTATTTTGTTCTTTCATTTTTTTTTTCCATAGAAACTTAAAAACTTTTCAACTAGTTTCCTAGTCTGGCAATCCTTGATGGGCTTACTTACTGAAGGTTTGTCTGACACTGAAATGCGATTTCTCCAAACAATTTCTCACACTCAGTAATATACCAATATTCCCCTTCACCAAAAAGTTTGTCCACAACTGTTGTAATTGCTCTTGCTGGTCTATTACTGGAATCCATACCTACCAATACTTAGTGCTTTTATGGCATTTCTTGGATAAAAATTGGACCAGCAAACAGAAGCAGATTATTGGCCAAGAAGTTCAGACAGGGACTCAGAGCTTTGGCTCTGACTATGAGGGGTCCTCATTGATCCAGCAGGAAGATAAAAAAAGATCTTCTCAACCCTGAGCCCTTCATTGAGGGAAGGTTGTGAGCCCTCCAGCACTCAGAGTCATTAGCTGTGTTCCAGAGCCGATATTGGTGCAGGCCACAATGCTCCCCCACCAGACCACTACGGAAAGACTCTCCACTGGACCACTAGAGAAAGGTAAGCAGAAGAGAAGCAAAAACTCACACAAACATTACACACACATGAAGATCAGCAGCCCACCCATATTGCTCTCAGCCTCCTCCACACACAATGCTCAGCCACAATACACAATATGATGCACATACAGCACTCAACAACCACACACACAGACACACAAGGGCACTAGGGGACCCCAATCTAGCAGCCTGTCAAGGGTCTTGTGCAACCTGAAAGGAACACTATCAAAATCAGGAACACAAACGTGTATTACTGACCCTAAAGTGGTAAAAAAACATGCTAGCTCCCCTTGCTCCCCTTACCTCACCTTATTTCCAGCACTGCGCAGATCTGAGGGCACTGGCTCCGCTCCAGATCCACCTCATTGGCTGACATCATCAGAATTGAATATCTCAGCCAATCACAATGCTTTCCCATAGAAAAATACATACTACATAAATAATACAATCATAATACATGAACAAATACATAAAACATGTGAAAACATGCAACGCAACCAAAATTTATCTGAGGATACTTAACAAAACAGCATGTCATGTGCAAAGGAACATCATTTGAAGGTGGGTATCATATAGTTTTGTAATCAATTACCTTCATGGGATTTAAATTTGCATATATCAACATTTAGTATGTTGGATAAACCCGGAGCTGTTGGAAGCACAAATAATTACAATTTCTAAAACAAATAAATCAACACCACAATGCAGTAATTTTAGACCTATATCTTTGCTCAATGTGGATATAAAGATTTACGCAAAAATTTTAGCGGAGAGATTGAATCAATATATCCACAAATTGCTCAATTTGGATCAAACAGGTTTTATTGAGGGGAGATTGGGCTCTGATAATATCAGGAAATTATTAAATCTAATTTCAGTGATCAAATATAAAAGAGTAGCAGCAATTTTCGTAGGACTCAACGCTGAGAAAGCTTTCGACAGGGTGGACTGGGACTTTATGTTCTTCACCCTGTCGAAATATGGTCTAGGTGAATTTTCTGCCATAGCTGCATTATATTCTTCCCCGACTGCTAGTGTAACCGGCCAAAACTTTCGGTCAGGAAGGTTTGGCATTTCAAATGGCACTAAGCAAGGTTGCCCATTATCCCCATTAGTCTTTGCCTTAATTATCGAACCACTGGCGAATGCGATTAGGGAATCGCCAGATATAACAGGAATAGAAGTTAACCAAAGGCACCATGTAATTTCCCTATATGCGGATGATGTAATAATAACAATAGGAAATCTTGAAAAATCCCTAAAAGCTCTTCAAGAGTACAGTGTAGTCTCCAAATATAAATTAAATGTAAAGAAATCTGAAGCACTGACGTTTAATATGGGGCGGTCTGAGAAAAATACATTAATTCAATTATATCCATTTAATTGGTAACACTCTATAACTCACTTAGGGATAAAACTGTTTGTTGAAATGAAAAGAATACTGACAGTTAACTATCAATTAGTTCACTCTAATATAATGCAAATCTTGGCTACATGGAAAAATCTTAATATTGCCTGGTCGAATAACAGGGATTAAGATGACAATACTACTGCTACTACTACAAGATCACCTATATTATGCACTGCATACCCTGGCAGGGTCCCATTCAGTGGCGTACATACCAGGGTCGCAGGGGTCGCGGCTGCGACCGGCCCCGTCCCACCAGGGGGCCCGGCCGCCCCTGCGACCCGGTATGTAGCCACAGGGCCAGCCTCTTCCCCTGGGGGGCCCAGGAGCCGACCACCCCAGGGCCCCCCGAGGCTGGCCCTGCTGACCCCGGCGGAGGGGCAGGACTAGCGTGCTTCTCTTCGCTCGCGCTACCGCACTGATGCGGGCGATGGCGTCATCTTCGGCGCCGGCATCCCTAGCAGCGCGAGGGGAGCGAGGAAGCAGCGCGCTCGCCTGCCCGCCTGCCTGCCTGCCCGCCCGACCGGCCACCCAGACTGCCCGCCCAGGAGCCCACCAGCACCACTGGACCCCAGGGAATCCCCCCAGCACTCCAAAAGGTAAGGAGGCTGGGGGGATTAAATTTGAAAAAAAAAAGTGTTTGTGTGTTAGTGTATGTGTGTGTTAGTGTATGTGTGTGTTAGTGTGTGTGTTAGTGTATGTGTGTGTTAGTGTGTGTTAGTGTATGTGTGTGTTAGTGTGTGTGTTTGTGTGTGTTAGTGTATGTGTGTGTGTTAGTGTGTGTGTCAATGAATGTGTCTGTTATTGGGTGTGTGTCTGCTAGTGAGTGTGTTACTGTGTGTGTCTGTTACTGAGTGTGTTTGATGTCTGTTAGTGAGTGTGTGTAGTGAAAGTGTATGTTTTGTAAGTGAGTGTGTATGTATGTCTGTCGCTGAGTGTGTCTCTGTCAGTAAATGTGTGTGTCTGTTAGCTAGTGTGTATGCGTCTGTTCGTGAGAGTGTGTGTGTGTCTTCAGCATTTACCTTTCTCCAGTGTCGGACTCCCCAGTGTCCGCCTCTCAGCTCCGAAATGCACATGCGCGGCAAGACGCGCGCGCGCGCATTTAAACCGCCCATAGGAAAGCATTACTCAATGCTTTCCTATGGACGTTCAGTGTCTTCTCACTGTGCTTTTCAGTGAGAATCGCGGAAGCTCCTCTAGCAGCTGTCAATGAGACAGCCACCAGAGGCTGGATTAACCCTCAGTGAAACATAGCTGTTTCTCTGAAACTGCTATGTTTTCAGCTGCAGGGTTAAAACTAGAGGCACCTGGCACCCAGACCACTTCATTGAGCTGATGTGATCTGGGTGTCTGTAGTGGTCCTTTAAGTGTGTGTGCATACCGCGGTCGTGGGGTCGCAGCCCTGCAACCCCTGCGACCAGGTGCCCGCCACCATGTGTTGCGACCCCGACCCGCGCCGAGTAAGCGGGGGGGGGGGAGGGGGCCACGGATCAATTTTTGCACCGGGGCCCCATGGGTCATGTGTACGCCACTGGTCCCATTTATTTGCTTAGTAAGCTGCAGAGGGCGATTGACGTATTTATCCATCAGAATAAAAGAATGCGAATTAAGATACCAATTATGGTTAAAAATATTTCTAGTGGAGGGATAGCATACCCAGACATTAAGAAATATCAGGAAGCCACACTCCTGGCACATATGCTGAGATGAGAGGAAGAGGAAAAGAATAATAATTGGGTGTCGATAGAAGCTTCTTTATTTAAACAAACACATCTGAACTCAATAATCTATCGAGATAAAGTATCCTGTGTCCTAGTGCATAGTAAAGCATCAACAACTTCGTATACTGCTAAAAGTTGGTTGAAATTGAACTGTAAATACTCTCTGATCCCATTCCCAAGCCATATTACTCCTATTTCATGGCTGTGGGAAAAGATTAATTCTCCCCTGTTTGAGAAGCTTTGGAAATTGGGCTGTAGACACTTAAGGGACTTCTATGTAAACAATGAATTTATTTCATTTGATTGTATACAATCTAATTTTAAAGTTCCTATTAGTTCATGGATGGAATATAAACAGTTGAAATCTAAGATTTCATCGTCAAGCCATCATTTAAAGGAGTTTAGACAACTGACAGCCTGTGATAAAATAATATGTTCAACAAATAAGAAGCATTTGCTGTCAAAATGTTTTAGTCTTTTGACAGATAGGGAATTGGATACTAAATCTCTAAGTATAAGATTTTGGGAAGAATAATTAAATCAATCCTGGCCCATAGAAGTGTGGGTGGGAGCTTTTACCTTAACGGATAAATGAATCAAACATGTTTTATATAGGGAAATGTATTTCAAAATCTTAAATAGATGGTATGAAACTCCGCTTAAACTTTGGAAAATAAAGAAAGATGATACATATAAATTATGCTGGAGAGGGTGTAATCAAGTTGGCTCAGCAAGGCACATGTGGTGGTCCTGCCCCTACATTCAAATCTATTGGAAGGAGGTAAAACTTAGGATATCTCGAATTGCAGGTGAAAACATTAACTTAATGCCAGAACTGGCTCTGTTCCACCTTCCACCTAGTCACCGTACAAAAGAACTAAAATCTCTTCTCCTTCAGAGTCTATCGATAGCGAAATGGCTAATTGTTGTAAATTGGAAAGGAGGAAAGCTCCCAAAGTGGAGAGGGTGATGCAGAAAAATAGAACATTAGAAAGAGAAGATGGACACTTAGGGGCTTCTATAGATTCAAAGCATAGATGGGCACTCTAGGATGACCACTGTTTGACCCTTGGATAAAATTCATTACAGTTACTCCTCCTCATCAGCCCACCTCCCCTTTAGATCCTTGGAACAATGAATGCGGTATGTGTGTGGTTGTTAAAGCATAGGTACCCAAAGATATCTCATGGGGTTTGCCTCATTCCTTGGGTTCATTTTCTTATTTTATTTTTTATTTTTTTTATTTTTTTCCTTTATGGTCCTCTTTATATCCTTTTACTTTTATACATATATATATATATATATATATATATATATATATATATATATATATATATATATATATATATATATATATATATATATATATATATATATATACCGTCTCCCTCTCTAGTATAGAAGATGGCTATATTTCAGTTTATCCTCCCCCTAGGGTATGGGCGTAAAAAGTGATTAAGATGGAGGCTTGGGGATTGCGTTTGTAATAGGGGAAGCCGGGTAAGAGTTGGGATGAGGACAATCTGTTGAGGTAGTTGACAGACATAGGGTATTGCCTGTACTGTGTAATAATAGTATAATAATATATTGTTAATTGACAGGCCGATTGTTGTGTATGTTTTATGTAATTTGTGTCAAAGCAAGACTATTGTGAAGAAATTTGTATCTATTCGTGTTTTATGTATTTTGTGATAAAACTAATAATAAAAAAAAGTATGTTGGATAATCAAAGAAACAAATAATAAAAGACAAAAAAGCCAAAAAAAAATATTTCAATCAATGTCGTACTAGGTGGGGGGTGGGGCAGTCCTTACTGGGTGCCACTAATTAGAGGAGTGCCACCATGGCCGGCATATCTTTGAGCCAGTGCAAGGGAACACATGGATAGGCTGGGGAGGGGGCAAATGGGACATATGGAGAGGCTGGGGAGGGAAAAATGGACACATGGAGAAGATGGGGGAAATGGAGAAGCTGGGGGATGGAGAAGCAGGGGGGAAATAGGACACATGGAGAGGCTGGTGAAGGAGAATGGAACACATGGAGGGACAGGGGAGGATGGGACACCTGGAGTGGGGGGGAGAGGAATGGGACACATGAAGAGCCTGGGAAGGGGGAATGGAACACATAGATAAATAGATAAGCTGGGGAGGGGGGAAATGGGTCACATGGAGAGGCTGGGCTTGAATAAGACACTAACAGTGGGGAAATGGAACACATGGAGGGGCTTGGGAGGAAATGAGACACATGGAGGGGCTGGGGGTAAATGAAACACATGGAGGGGTGAATTAGACACATGGATGGGCTGGGGGGGAGAAATAAGACACATGGAGGGGTACAAAGAGACACACAAAGTGGTTAGGGGAGAAACAGACCCACAAAGGGGCTGGGGGACGTAAGAGACCTGCCCGCCAGTCATGCCAATCTGACGGCTGCAGGCAACCTGCCTGTTAGCTGGCCGCAGCAGCCAGCAACAATAATTAAGGTGAGAAGAGCCAGATTGGGCTGGGTATGAGAGAGCTATGTTATATTACTATATTGTGAAAGGGGGCCAGAGTGTTAGAGAGACCCCCCCTCCAGAGACCCCTCTCCATTGCAGTCTCTAATGGGGTCTTGAGGGGACTTTTTTAAATATACAGTTTACAGGGTCCGCCCCAGGTGCCAAATGTTCTAGCTAACCCCCTCATTTAATATAACACAGTAAATTCTGTTGGTACCATTATACTACACTATTTATTACAGTGCCTCTTTTTATCTCGAGTGAACCACTAATGAGATTAGTGACACAATCCAGTGATTCTTTATATAACATTGAAACATATAGATACATTTAATAAGGTAAAACTGTTACTCTGGAGCAAAGTACAAAATGTTGGCAGACATTCCTTCAGTTTCCACGGTGATTACTCTTTATTTACCTTTTACCTTGATAAATGTTCCCTATAGAGTTTTAGCAATGTTAAAGAATGAAGAGTAAGAGATCCTCACCCACTATGCCCCTGCCCCCCCCCCCCTTCCCCTCTTAGTGTGTCATCTATGAGCAAACAGTACAGAGATAAATAGGCTGCTATCAACCTGCTGCTAATTAGCATAAAATGTGATTAGGAGGAACAAGTCTGAAGGTTCATCTAACAGGAATTATCACTAGTAGGAAAATGCTGATTGGGATGAACGAGTTCAGGTAGGCAGTACCTGTGGGAGTAGGGGAGGGATGTCAGGTGTGACGTGGGAGTGTTAAGTGACAGAGCTCCACTCTGATCCTATATAAGAGATGGGCACAGTTGGCATATTGTACCCTAGCCTCGTTTAGCTCCCAGCATCCCTCATTCTCTCTGCTCACCCCTCCACCAGGATCAGCAGGTGAGTCTGAATCTCATGCAGTAAAAGCATCAGTTAAATACTTTGTTAAACACTTTGTTTTAGTTCTAATGTAGCTTTTTAATGCTTTCATGTTCGCATGTATTGATTTATTGTTATCAGCAGTGTTTAACAATGTATACAAGTAATAGACACTTTATTCATTTGCCATTAACCTTTACATTGCAAGTATTACTGCTAGAAATAACTAAATGTATACAACTTTGTATGTGTGGCATTCATGTCCCTGTTGCCTTGAGACTAATGAATTACTTTATCTGTTTTTGTTTTTTTCGTAACTTTATTATTATAATATTGTGGTGTTTTCTTTTGACTTGATTGATCTGATTATATTTCACAATTATCTTTTTTGTTTTTAATGTATTGTAAGTGGGCAAATAGATTTGTTCATTCTTCCAGCCAAACGTGATTACATTTTATATTACAGTGTAATTATATGTGTATTTAAATTATATGAAGCAATTGTCTTTACAATCACACCCAGTGTGGGAAAGTTATTAAGCAAACTCCAGTTTCTCCCAGCACATAGATGCTTGCATTGCATGCAGATTACAGATTACTTTTCTCCTGAGGATGATGTTGTAATATGCAGATAGTCTGGGAATAGGCTGAGATGTCCAGCTTCTCATATTACACATTCCTGTTGTGCAGTAGAATGTGTTAAATGTGCAAAGACCACCTCTCACTGGCACATGGGATTCTGATTTATATAGGTGTGCTTTTTAATATTTGACTCCATTCATTTCTGTGTTACTCCAAAACAGGAGTGTATTCACTAAGTTGGAAATTGGGAAGTTTTGACAAGGCAAATGACAAATTTAGGTTAAAATTCTTTAGTTGAAAAACTGGGGATTTTGAGTTTTTTTTCCCATTTCCAGTTCCCTTCTCAATTTTGCACAATGACAATTTAATGATTGACTCTCGTGGCCTGGACAAGGGATGCTCTGCTGCACTCACAGAGCTCTTGTATAACCCAATCGCTCTCATCTATTCCCTACACCAGTGACCCATATTACAGGAACCCAATATATCTTGGTGGTCTGACTTCAAAAATCGCAGTGACTCACTCTTCACTTGTAATGCAATATGTACTAATATTCTCAAGACTCTTAGCAGTACCTGAGGGACCACCATTGCACTAGGGAAGGCAATGACACTGCGGGAATAATTTTAATGTGGGCAGTTGCCTAGTATCTTAAATATAATATGCTAAATAGTGAGAACTAGTTAAAATATGACTAGACGTATGACTGAACCCCATAGAGTTATTCACGAACGCGAGAATTCAAAGTATTCAATTTCAAGGTAAAAATAGCTGAAATGGAAAAATTCTCTAAGATGGCTATGATTTCAGTTTGACTACTTTGGCCTTACATTTGAAATTCACTTTGCATTCTCACTTTTGTGAAAAGCTTTACTAATGTACAATGTGGAAAACGAGTGTGCTGGTGAGTTCGAAATAGTAAATTATAATAATTGCAATAACACCAGCATTCACTGCTTTACTAATGCAATGAACAGCAGCAAGTTCTGTGTATTTAACTGAGGATCCCGGCTGGTTGTGTGATGCTTGGGGTGTTGAAGAACAAAGGATGACTGGTTCTGTGATTTTTGTTCTTCATCACCAAATGTAAGGCAATAAATACCAAGTATGTATCCTGTTGGCAGTCTGTTATTTCCTGGTTTCACTATTTAATAGGTACTTTTTCTGCATTGTCTATGACTAACCCTAATGAACATTTGTTAATTATTCCTCCTTCTATTAGTCAAAGAAAATGTAAATGTGCCTGAATTTGAAGGGGTTTATTCGCTAAACAGCAAAATGTTTAATAGGAGAATTTCCCCTCCCAGTTTTTCTATTTATGCATTATGCAATTTCTTTTCTAAGTCACTTCGGAATTTCGGTTTAGTGAAAAACCCCTGTGTTTTTAAAATAATTATTTGAATATTAAATTGAAGGTAAATTTTAATTTTTAACCTCTTAACAATCATTGCTTTTCAGTAATTGTCTCCAGTACAGCTAGACTTATACTAATCATGGATAAAAAGGTATTTAAAGTACTGGTGAAGGGAATCTGTTGTGAATTAAAAAAAAAACAAAAAAAAACAGCTTAGTCTGCTTTGAGCTTGCTGCTTTACTTTCTATATTCAAAAACCATGTGCCGGTCTTCTCCAAGGTGGAAAAACCTTCTTGTGTCTTTGGGGGGAAAAAAAGGCTTTTAATAACTATCCTGCAATTTGGGACGTCAGTGCTTAAGCAAAACTTTTGAGTCTTTGTATTTAATTTATTTGCTGAATAAAAATGGTTTGTCGCTGTTCATTTGCTATGTGTTAAAAAATAAAGGGACTTATTCACTAAAATGGCACATAAAGAATTCACAAAGGAATTGAAGAAAGGCCAAAGATTTTTTTCCATTTTTTTCTGTTCTGTCCTTAAACTTGCCATTCCTTTGTTCATTCTCCATAATTACTGTTATAGTAAATAAACTGCATATATATAATAAATATGTTCATGATTTGTAATGTTAAAGAGTTGATTTAACACTTTCAAATATTTCAAAAAGAAACATTAGTTCAGTAATTCATTGGTGATTTAAAGATCAAGGCAGCTAGGACTGGAAGATGCATCACATTTTCTTAAACACATCATTTCTTAAAGGGGAACTTTAAACACCATTACCACTCCTACAGCTTATTGTAATGGTTATGGTCCTTTGAGAGTGTGGACACCATCTCCCAATTCCTTTTTTTTGGAGCAGAATGACCTGGACCCAGTATCCACCGGGAAATAAATAGCCTAACTCAACGCTCACCAAAGAGGATGTTTTAGTGCTGCTTTGTCAATTTCATCCATATTTAGAAAGAATTAATAAGCTTAGAGACAATCAATACCATCCATATTAAAGAAAACATATGTAGAACCAACCATACTACCAGGACCCATTACCATATCAGATGTACACTGAGCATAGATATAAATATATATAATTGTACATTGAATGCCTTGTTTGTGTCTCAGACTAGTAATTACCCATAACTTACCCAACAGGTTATGGAAGTTTAAACAAAGATAATACTCGTCATGGGTAGTAACATGTGATGACACTTGTGGGTAGTCAAATTTAATTACATTTAATAAGGAGTAAAATACAGATTTTTTTTTTTTTTTTTAAAGCAAAAGCTACTAGAATATGCTGGGTGCACAAAGTGTTAAGATAGTGATTTATTTGAAGGACATACGATGGTACAGCCAACGTTTCGGGGCATTGAAGGGCATTCTCACTGATGAATGGTTGAACCCAGAAACGTTTGCTGTATATAGATGCTACTATTAAACAAGCCGGCCATTGCATGCTGGCATAGAGCCTGCAGACACTTATTGTGACAATGACATCACATATTATAGGTTGTTACTAGGTTAATGTGCATCAATGTTTTCCACCCCCATGAGGTTTTTTTCACAAGACACTGAATTGTGATTGAAATCTGAAATGAAAATGTGAGATTAATTAAGTGAATTTGGAAATATTCTGCATCTCAGCTCACAAGGGAAAGCATTGGGAGGTTATTGCGCATGCACAGCAAAACGCATCACTGCGCCAATCCGCATCTTCTCATAGACATGCATTGGATCAATGCATCTCTATGGCGAACATTAAGCACTTCCATACAGAGTGTGGCGACACTGAACGCCAGTGCTGCACACTGTGCAGCACTGAAACAGGAAGCACCTCTAGTAGCCGTCTGAGTAACTGCAACTGGAGGTGTTACTAGGCAGCAATGTAGCAGTGTTTACATTAAAAAGCCTGCAGGGACATGCTTTAGACACCAGAGCCATTTTATTAAGCTCTAGTGGTTCTGGTGACTATAGTGTCCCTTTAAATTTAAACTCTGTATAAGTAGGTAGTACAATCCCACACTTATTTACAAATTCATTAACATAAACATTCAAGTTAATTGTGGTTGGATTTTGCTCTAGTATAGCAGGTGCTAAATGTTAAGAGGGATAAAAAATGGGTCTCGAGACAATAGTTAATGTTTAGATAAAAGAAGAAAAGTAGAAAATGTGTTAATTGATCCACTCTAAGTGCAACTAAGTGCAATATTTCCTTTTCTCTATCTTTGTATGTTAGCAGATAATCTAATATGTGTTCCTGAGAAACATTCCAAGCTAAGAACTGTGTGCATTAGGTCAATAACACTTTTTGTGTACCACCGTGACCTGAAACTAGCCTATTGTGCTGTCAAAAAAGCAGTTATCTCCATTTAATCTATCTACAGATTAACCAGTCAAACCATTTTCTGAATATCAGGTTTATTTGTCTACTTGATCTTTCAGTCACCTGTTTATCGAGATGCCCAAACCAGCAGGTGGCAATAGTTTTTTATAATTTTATAATATTTGACAAAAAAATTCTAATTTGGATCTAAGAAGTTAACTTTTACAGGATCATTCAAGTGGAAATTGTCAGCAATTTAACGTAAATGTTATGTTCAATAAATGTTTATTGTATCAGAGAAGAAGAGACAATATGTATTGTAGGGATAATTGTGAAGCAAGCTATTACAAATAATATTTGGGATGAGATGAAAAATTTATAAATCAATATAATTTTTTTTTTCGAAAATTGGGCAGACTAGATGGGCCGAATGGTTCTTATCTGCCGTCACATTCTATGTTTCTATGTTTCTATTATTAATATGAATAATAATATGGCAGTATTAAAGGGACACTATAGTCACCCAGACCACTTCAGCTCAATGAAGTGGTCTGGGTGCCAGGTCCTTCAGGTTTTAACCCTGCATATGCAAACCTAGCAGTTTCAGAGAGGTGCATCTGTGATGCTCGAGGCACATTTTGCCTCCATCGTGCAGAGCGTCCATAGGAAAGCATTGAGAAATGCTTTCCTATGGACACTTTGAATGCGCGTGTGGCATTTGACGCGCATGCACATTCGGCTCCACTGACGTCGGACGGGGGAGCTGACGTTGGTTGGGGAGGGACCAGGCCCACCCTTTTGATTTAAAGAGGTACCAACTATTTTCTTTTTGACCCTAAATTCTTGTAGTTCAACTCAATGTTATTATTCAATACAATGTAAAACAAAAAAAACATATAACTTAAAAATATAACAACAACAACAGCAACCTATAAGATAGTAACATAATTAGTGATCATACAACATAAAACAAACAAAAAATAACTTCAAGCATAGTATGAAAGAAAAATGTTTTATGATGAGAACCGGTAATCAAATACTCTTGGCAATAAATTCAGCCAATCTCCCAAACAGTTTAACATCTTAACATCTCAATATAAATTATTCTCAACTCCCCTTATCCTGTGTCCAGTATCGCCTATGTAAGGGATGTTGAAAGACTTTAATGATGATGGCAGGTTTATCACAATGTCTGAAACGCGCCTCTATGGGGAAAGAGGTTGATTAAGAGTGAATTTTACATTCTAGGACAATATAGTTGAACTAAATCACTAGATGAGTAATTGTGTTGAAATGAGTAATTATTAATTAATAAGAAATGTTGTGTTGCTTCATGGCTGATGTGCAGTGGGAATGCGGGACACGCACGCTATTGGCTTACATATATTTCAGAGGCTTTCTTTGTTAGTATACAATGCATGTGAATATGGTGAAGTTGCCAAAGAAAGGATAGATCTACTGTTGAATCAGCATCACAAGTATTTGTAGTGTCAATAAAAGGTTTTAATTCAATTTAGCTTCATTCTATGGGCACACTCAGACACACTGCTAGATAGACACAAATACAGAGAGAAACACACATTTCAGATGCCACTCAGTACCACACACAAATATAATAACCATGATGTTTTTTTTTTTTTTTGCCATCCCACTGTTTGCCAATCTTTTAAGGGCAGGATGTTGTCTAATGTCGAGTGAATGAAACAGTTTCTCACGTAACATCCTTAGAACATTAGGAGAAAGTGATATAACACCACACCCAGCTAGCATGGGCCATGTCAGGGAGCTGTCATTGCAGTCTGAGACAAGCATGTCCCACTCTGTGGCAGATCGTCAATGCAATCAAATTATATGAGATATTTGTAACTGCGCATGTAGACTGCATATTTATTGTTTTTTTTTTATTTATTACTGGTATTTATAAAGCGCCAACAGATTCTGCAGTGCATAGCGACAGTGAGCTAATACCCTCTGAAGGTGCAAATGATATTTCAAACAGTTTCCACTGTTTTCAACAATGTTATGTTTTTGTGTTGTTTATAGAATATGGCTCCCTTTCCAGAAATGGAGAACCACGTGGACGTCACAAGCCTTCCAGTTGTCTCAAAACAGTCTGGTTTGAGCACAGAAAATTCCAATGGTGGGTATTTATTTTGGACTAGTTTTTGTTATCACTAGAATTGCTTATTTTAGTAAGTCAAATTGACACAGTTAGTGGGATACTCCAGGTTTGATCTGATTCATGTTTAATATATTTCATAGAAAATGCATTAAAACAACGTATGCGCAATAACAATCAACAAACAACATAAACAAAATAAATTATAAAAAAAAAAAAAAAAAATCAGGTTTAAATTCCGTACATGTACTACACAACTACAGGTAGCTCAGCATGTACCTTATATCACCAAACCAGGAAGAGGATTCTGTTAGTTATAGCTCGTCTGTCAGCTGTCTTCCTCAAAAGCTAGTGGCTGACTTACGTGCAATAGTTTTTTTGGAATAGGGATATAATGGCATTTGTTAGGAAGGACAGAAAGTCGATGCTCATGGAGCAAAACTAGTTATTAAAAAATAAAAACATAAAAAAACAGTATACTAACTGTGACCTAACAAACACACTGTCTTTACATTCTTTACATTTGTGAGTGTCTTAAATGCCCCTTTACCATTCTCACTTTTCTGCAGGTAACGACACCGAAGATTTACCTCCATCATACTCTACCCTTAACCTGTATAATGAAAAAGTTGAAGAAGAGAAAGAGTTTGATCCATGGGATATGCCAGAATTGAAGGACACAGGAATGAAGTGGTCAGGTAAAGACTAAAATGCATTTAGATTTTTCCATTTAAATTGTCATTTCAGTGGTCGTTCTATCTGATCTGCCTGTCTCATTATCTATCATCCATTCAAATATATTAGATGATACATGTATTTTATATTAGGGGAAATACTTGAAATATCTACGTACTTCAAATACTCACCGTTGCTGCTAACATTTTGGTCGGCATGGATATATTTTGTTCTATGATATGAGCTCCAGCAATACGATTTCAGGTAATACGTATTAAATTAATAAAAGTATTTATTTTTTTTCATCTGATTTACAGAAATGAATACAAAGCAACATATAGTATCGGTGTTACTGGGGACCACAAAGCTTATTCTCTTGATTGCGTTGCTGTATTTCTTTGTTTGCTCATTGGATGTTTTGAGTTCAGCATTCCAGTTAGTTGGAGGTGAGTGATCTATGTTCCCATAGAAAACTAGAAGCCTATATTACTGATACCGACGACTTTAAGAAAGAGCAAATATTAGCAATAATTCATTCTACGCTGTTTTTTTTTATTTATATTACACGTTGTCATGAACTAGATGAATTAGAAATCAATCATTCTACGAATTTCGCCATGTTATCTCGTAGCGTAATTATATGGAGAATGTATATTAAATCTTCTACTAAAATTGAATGTTTTTTAGCCAGTATACATCCTGGTTGCGCTCAAACTGACCAGGTTTCTAACTTTTAGCAGTTAAAATAATTAACATTTTCCCCATGTACATTCTTGGCCCCTTTTAAGATGGTCGGCTCAGAACGCCTAAGGTAATGGAGACAAACATAGGTGTGAGAGGAACTACAGAATTGACACACAGAGTACCACCCATGTTGCACATGCAAAACAAGCTGATTAACTAGATCTGCCTGCACTGTGTATTCATTATTTATAGGTCCACAGCAATAAAACAAGCTATTAAGCAAAACTGGGTTGGAGAGATATGAATCCCAAATCAGACACAAGGAAGTCTTATTATGTGAGGATAAAGCATTCTGCTGCACTTCAGCTGTGATTGTACTAATTATCCCGAAGACATAGTCAGAATTAGGTCATAAGCGTTCGAGTTCCACCACACCTGGAAAGATGCAGGTGACCTGGCAGTGTTTTGTGTGCTTTAGGACCATTGCCATATATTCGTTAGAACAAATATATCATATATTCTGATTGTTTTGAATGCTACGGAAGAAGTGTTAATTTAGAATGATGCTCTGTGATTTTTATTGGTTGGCTTAAAAAATAGCCTTATCATTTTAATGTCTGTCTATAGGAAAAGCCGCAGGCGACATTTTTAAGAACCACTCTGTGTTGACCAATCCCGTCGCTGGCCTTGTTATTGGCGTGTTGGTGACTGTCCTGGTACAAAGCTCCAGTACTTCCACTTCAATAGTGGTCAGCATGGTTTCCTCTGGAAGTAAGTATAAATGTATACATTGTACACTATATGCTACACTGCACCTGAAAACCATTTAAAAGTATGGTGATTAAAGGGTTACTCTAAGCACCATAACCACCTATGTTCATTTAATTGTTTATTGTGCAAGGAGGTCCAGTATCATTATGCACCTACCTGTACATGGTTACTTCAGTTGTTTGCAAAAATCACTGCAGCAATTAGATTCCCTTCTTCATCTTCATTTCATGAGGATGAAGATTTTTTTTTTTTTACTTTGCTGTCAAATATCCATCTAAAACTGAACATACATTTACTTGGCCAACTTGGCAAAACGTGTTAATAGCTCAGTTTACCAAACTGTGAATGGGCTGTAAATAAAGCGATAGTACTCACCAGGGCTGGACTGGGAAAAAATTCAGCCCCACCATTTTTTAAACACAGCTGTGCAGTGAAAAATAGTTATTTACTGAAGAATATTCTTCAACTTTAAAATGAGGCACACAGGAGATTTCATTGAGATGAACTCCCTGCATAGGACATGCCAGGTTTTACCAGACGTATCCTAGTTTGGAGGGTATAAATCTGAGTAAAAAAGCTTCTCCTCCAGTGAAACAAAAAGTTAAGTAGACCCACCACCGAAAAATATAAAAACCCTTCTTAGCCAGGACCCTTCTCTTTATAGCAACATAGAATAAGGAAAGGAACGATCACAAAAAAAGGGACTAGGTGAATTCCTAACTATGATAATATTATCAGTAGTTTGCTTGCTTTTAATAGCTCCCTCCTTGGGTATGTTAATCTGTTTTCAATTTCTGTAACTGTGAGTATGAATTATCAAATGGTAGTGAAGGGCGCTTACAATTGCATGCAGAATGAATTAAAGGGGCACTATGTAGACACTGTAACTGCTTCATCTCATTAAAGTGGTTATAGTGTCTGGAGTACCCTGACACTGTCCCTCAAAAGTCCTCAGCCCCCCATCCTCTCTGTGCTGCCTGGTTATTGTGAAAACATTAGCATGGCCACCAACGGATGGTCGTGGTTGGCTAAGAGTGTCAGCTGACCTTCAGTCTGGGTCAGGCTATGATTCAGTGTTAAACTGCTCAAAAGTAGTTTAACATTGAATGAAGTGAAAGTGCCAGGGGACTCTGGGCACTATAAACAATTTAATAAGATGGAAATAGTTCTACCGCCTACAGTGTCCCTTTAAAGATCAACTGCACTTGTTTGTTGCAGTCCTGAGGACATGACCTTTCAACTAAAAGTATATTTCCATTTAGAACATGTTGATGCACATGTATTTGTGATGTCCATTCCTAATGATATATTTGTAGATATTTTATTGATTCGTCCAATACATTTTATAAATGTGAATGTATTCAGGCGTGTTTTGGTGTAATTTTCCTCAATGTTAGTAATAGTAAAATATTACTAAATAATTATTAATATGATACTATTCTCTTTTTATAGTTTTAACAGTCAGAACAGCCATTCCGATCATTATGGGAGCCAACATTGGTACTTCTGTCACAAATACCATCGTAGCTTTAATGCAATCTGGAGATCGCAATGAGTTTAGAAGGTATGTCCTTTTTTCTTTATTTTTCATTTTTGTTTACATTTAAACCTGTGTTGCTCTGTGTTGCCATTTTTTTAATAAATGTTTTTAAAGGGGGTGGGGTTTATGCATATATAAAGCAGGGCTCCTTTGGGTATTGAGGGACTGTCCACAATTATTGGGGGTTGGTCCCTGCAGATGGACCAACGCTGACTTAACACTTATGCATTATTAATGTCCATTGTGTCCAACCTCCAGCTGGTAAGTGGAAGTCAAGAGTTGAAAAGAACATGAAAAAGATGAAAAATAAAATTAAGAAAATTGTAGATTATGCTAGCTTTAGTGTACCTATAATCTTAATTTTATTAATGACAGGAGGCGAGTATTTGCTTAAGTCTCTCTTTACTAGAACGCCACAGTAGCACAGAAAAACAACCAATCAGAAAAAAGTTAGGTACTATAAAACTCCCCTCCACATGCAACATTTCCTCTTTCAAGCTGCGACAAAAACAGAATAAAAGGCAGAAAACATAATGGGGAAGAAACAAAGTCCTAGATACGATGAATACAACGATGTTACGATCCGAGAAGAACTGCCAAACCAGATGGCGTTGATGGACTGTAAACTGAAACGAGAGAAAAACAGAATCGAACAGGTTGATTATCCAATGAAATGTACTCTGAATAAACATGTAGGTACCCAATGTTGCAACCAAAAGTACCTTAATATGTAGATATCCCAACCCTACTTATGAAAAAACAGACATAAGAACAGGCGACAGGTAGCAGAGACAACAAGCAGAGTTGCATACGTACCTGATTAATCCAAACTATTAAAATTAAACAAGGGAGGGATAAGAATGTGTGGGAAAACACTTGCCTCCTGTCATTAATAAAATTAAGATTATTGGTACACTAAAGCTAGCATAATCTACAATTTTATAACATGACAGGAGGCTTCGTATTTGCTGTTTTAACGCTCAGTCAACAAATTCGCTGGTACCTATTCCGGGAGCTATCCGAGCAATCCTAAATGGACTTTCCAACTGCGATAAATGACAATAGACGGATCGATGAAGATGCCAGTTGACGAAGCATCCCAAATACAGAAAAAAACACCATTGCAGGTAGATCCATTGTACTTGGGGTTGCAACCTGTTTCCTACCAGCCGGTCCATGAGCTGCCAAGCTGACCTATTAGCCATTTCCCTGTAGTTATAAAATGTCGAAGGTCATTTGCGGACTTAGGGCTGCAATAAGACATTGCCACCATGTCTCAACTCTTGATGTGTAAGGTTGCTCCACCGATCGTGCCAGGGTCACCAGGCGATGTGGGCTTGCAGGCAGATCTTCAATATCAAGGAATGTGCCTAAGTGCACCACCAATTCCGTAATAGAACCAAGTAGGATCTTTCGTTCCCTGATGGCCTACCCGGTGAGATGTCTCATCCGAGAATACATTTATGCAGGCAAGAGTGTGGCAAACTAGCCCTATCCCAAGTGATTCCAGTATATTCCAACTGGACTGTGTAATCCTCAGCTGCAGTAGAGAAAGGACTCCAAAAAGGACATCCAATCAGGGTCCCAAACTGAACTTGTGTGGTGGAACGGTGGTCGACTATTCTGGAAATAGTGGGTCCCGGAAATATTCAAAGGGATGGGAAACGTAAACCGGAGTTGAGATTCCCATCCAGATGTCATTGTCTAAGAGTGAGAAGATGTACGGATCCAATGGTGATTGGGACCTGTATAACAACGATTATAAAAATAAAATCCCACATGGTTTATAACAATACTGCATTAGAAAAATAAAATCCCACATGGATTATAACAATACACCATACAGGAATAAAATCCCACAAGGATTATAACAATACTGCATGTATAAGGCTAAAATACTGAATATAAGCAATAAAACCCCAAAGCCACCCACTAGAAGCAAGAAGCAGTGGTACTCTGACCTGTACTGACTGCGGAGCAGCAAAGAAAGAGGAAATGATGCATGAGGAGTGGAGTTTTATAGTACCTAACTTTTTTCTGATTGGTTGTTTTTCTGTACTGCTGTGGAGTTCTAGTAAAGAGAGACTTACGCAAATATGAAGCCTCCTGTCATGTTATAAAATTTTTATGATATAGAATACATATTTATACTAAATATTCCGATAAAAAGTTGAATAATGTAGCTAGTTCCCAAAGAAGCATGCACAGTTTAGCATTATAAAAGTGAACACGAAATAACAATGTTATTCCCACCAAATACATATAACTAAACATTGTGTTCAATAAAAGTTGTTTTTTTTATCTCTGAGATGGGCCGATTTGTATTTTTCTTCTGTTCAGACAATGGAGCAATAGAAATGGCTATTTTCATGTTGAGGTACAGCCCAGCCAAGTACACAAATATACATAGGCTTTATTGTTGTGTGGTTATTTCATGACGTGTTGAGCTAATAAAATACTAACTTTTTAGGGCATTTGCTGGTGCCACTGTCCACGATTTTTTCAACTGGCTTTCTGTGCTCGTTCTGTTGCCTATAGAAGTGGCTTCAGGGTATTTGTACCACCTCACCAATGCTATCGTCACGTCATTCAACATCCAAACAGGAGAGAATGCCCCGGACATGCTTAAAGTTATCACAGAGCCTCTCACTAAAGGAATCATTCAGGTGTGTAGACAATCGTGCCGCTTCTATTTTTGTGGCACACTTACCGTTTGGTCTTTGAAAAATCCCTCTTTCCAATGCACATGTAACCCGATATTTTGTATGTTGCAGCTTGATAAAAAGGTTATAGAAGATATTGCAGCAGGGAACGAAGCAGCACAAAACAAAAGTCTGATTAAGAGTGTTTGTGGCTATACGGTAAGATACAGAGATACATGCAACCTGTACATGTAGACTGGTTACCTGCTTATACGTAGATGATTTAGCGTTCACAAAATGTAACAAGAAAATGTTTCTATACATGTGGTATTTTGCTAATATTCACTCTGGCATCTGGCTTTTTATAAAATTGTTGACATTAATGTTGTGTACTTTAACCCCTTAAGGACACATGACACGTGTGACATGTCATGATTCCCTTTTATTCCAGAAGTTTGGTCCTTCAGGGGTTAATGTATTGAATTGGCAACTGGTATCTATCTAATAATGGCCTTGATTTAATATTTTTGGATAGGATTTTCAAATGATTTCATAGTTTTGGATACACTTTTAAAATTATTCCATATTTTAGATTTTTTTTTTTAAATAGGTATTTTTTTTTACTTTAATATTTTGAAAAAAAAAGATTTTTAACATTTATCCAGAATTATTAAATCCTCTGAAAAGGGAATTCAAAAATATTAGATTGAGGGCAACATATCTCTCATAATAAAGGGCATAACAAATAAGTTAAAAGAAAAAAGTATATTACACTAAAATAAATGCAA
The DNA here is from genome assembly GCA_933207985.1 of Pelobates cultripes. Lineage (NCBI taxonomy): Eukaryota > Metazoa > Chordata > Amphibia > Anura > Pelobatidae > Pelobates > Pelobates cultripes. Next base: position 58,438,546 of record OW240917.1, read on the forward strand.
GCTAAGCCTTAAAAGGAGAAACACTTAATAAACCCTTATCTAATTATACACATAAGACAAATGAGCTCTATTCACTAAACACTTCATTTGATTTACATTTAGACCAAATACTGCAAATTAAAACGAGATTTATATTTTTTTATACACAATATAGTTTCCAAATTACATGGTTTAATTAACCCCTTAAGGATACAACTTCTGGAATAAAAGTGAATCATGATGGAATATTTATGTCATGTGTCCTTAAGGGGTTAAAAGACCAACTATGTTTATATTGTTTCATTAAGTTAACCCTTTGTGTAAAGTATTTTTTTTATTTTTTTTTAAGAATGAAAGTTTGTCGGTTGATGTGAATTGCACATTCAGCAACTGCATGGCTCCAATAAAGTGTAAGTATTAAGGTGGTAACATACCCAGTCTGTCCAAATATCTGTCACATTTGTTTAACCCCTTAAGGACACATGACATGTGTGACATGTCATGATTCCCTTTTATTCCAGAAGTTTGGTCCTTAAGGGGTTAAATCTATTCCCATTATAAGACCAAGGGTATCCTACACAAAGAACCCAGCTTGGACACAATCTTCCTGAAAGAAAGCTTACATGTAGAAGAAGCATGGGTATTGTCTATAATTTCCATTTAACAGATCTACAGAAAATACAATGCACTTCGAGCACCATAACCAGTACAGAGTGCAATAGTGGTTATGGTACTTAGCGGCCATCGATGATGTCCTTAGGTTTTTGTCAAGTCCTTTCTGCGCAGTATGAGTAATCCAATAGATCATGTGGAATCCTACTGCTGGGAATGTTGTAGTGAGGAAGTTCAGCAGTGCTGAAATAATTAACAGTGATTCAGTCACGCCAGAGAGCTGATGCAAACACATCATCCTTAATTCTAGCGCAATCGATATATTCAATGTTTTACATATTTTCTGTTTTATAGGTTCGCACTTATTTGCAAACACCAGTCTTCCAGATCTGGCTGTGGGGCTAATACTGCTGGCGTTGTCTCTGTTCGTCCTGTGCTTGTGTCTCATACTGATTGTCAAGCTTCTGAATTCCATGCTCAAAGGACAAGTATCCGTTGTCATTAAGAAGATCCTCAACACAGGTAACAACAACTTGTTAATGTAAAATATTAGTAATGTTGTCTATTTCTGTTAGTAAATTGAGGAACCAACAGTAACAGTAAAGTCTGATTCCATTTGTACTTACAAAAATGTTCGGCTATCTTTCAGAAACACTAGTTAGGGGTTATTTACTAAATTGAGAAATCAAAGTGAATTTAAAATTCAAGTTCAAAGTGCCCGAAATTGACCTATTTCCTGTGACTATTCTCTTACTTTTAGTTCGGCTACTTGAAATTCACTCTTTGAATTCACTTAGAATTCTCACTTTAAGGAAATAATCCTGTGTGAATTACACAGACGTCTGGACCACACAAGTCTACACAGACAGGGAAAGAAACACAGAGTTTCTTGCTAATACCCACAAAGGCAATCAGATTTCATTTCTGAAATTTCAATATACTGACCATCGAGACCGTATTTAAAAGTAGTGGCAGTGAAGAAATCTTTATATATTAGTTTAGCTAAAAGATTTATCTGAGCTTGCAAAAAATTTTAGCAAACAAACGTAATCTGATCTGTCATTTGTATTCACTCTTCAGCACAACTGTAAAATTTTCTTTTAAAGTTTTTTTTTTTTAATTGTATTAACAACAAAGCCTGTAAATTATCAGTATCCTCTCAGCGTGTCACATGACTACAGGGTACAATTAATAAACCCTATATAAAAATGTAATTATTATAACATTTGAAGTGATTGTTTTTTTTTACCACGTTTTGGATATTTTTATATAATTTTAGAATAACATCTATAATTTATATAAAAAAAAGGTATTTTGAATGTTTAGGTAGAACAGTGCCTTTAAGAAGTGAGTGCAGTAAGAGGTGGATTTAATGACATTTCAGTATTAAAATTGAAATATTAACAATGGAAAGTTTGAAAAGAACTTAATGTAACTTAGTGTAACTTAATCTTGATATTCATGTAAACTCTTCTTACACCTTATTTTGATTGCTTGCACATTAATCTTTACCATATGATTTATTATTAACAAATATATTTACATAAATTTACTTTTTTTCCTTTTTCTACATAGATTTTCCCTTTCCATTCTCCTGGTTAACCGGATACCTGGCTATGTTAGTTGGCGCTGGAATGACATTTATTGTTCAAAGTAGTTCTGTTTTTACCTCTGCCATAACTCCCCTTATAGGTAGGTTTAAATTTTTTTTCATTTTGAACTGCTTGCTAAGTGTATGTTCCACAAGCATCTTCCAACATTGTGTTCTATGTTTACCCTTAGGAATTGGCGTTATCAGCATAGAAAGAGCTTATCCATTGACTCTTGGTTCTAATATCGGAACAACAACTACTGCTCTACTAGCTGCCCTGGCCAGTTCGGGTGTAACATTACAAAATTCTGTGCAGGTTGGTATACAGTAAATTATGTAGAATTTTTACAATTTTTTAATTAAAGGAAACTAATACACATGTTGTTCCAGAGTATTTTAATTTATTTAAGATCTATTTAAGATTTGTACACATCACAAAATATAATGCAATAAATTATTCAATACAAAAAATAAATACTGGGATATTCAATAACGTGAGAATTGAAGGTGGATTTAAAGTAAATTTTTAATTCAAGGCTAAAAAAGCCAAATGGAAACATCATTTTTTTTAAAATCAGCCATGCTTTCAATTCATCTACTCTGGTCTTAAATTTGAAATTCACTTGAATTCTCACTTTAGTGAATAACTCTGTTAGTCTCCGAACTTCATTAATTATTACTAAGTGCGGAAAGTTAGCGAGGTGTGGATCTCTGTTTTATAAATTGAATTAACTTTTTCATGTTTTTTTTTCCCTACTATTATAAATTTCCCTTTTATCTCTACCATTCGTATACCCGGTGCTTTATTTGTATCCTCTCCTGTTTCTTCCCATGCTCATCTCATCAGTCTTTTACAATTTATTTCTTGCCATTTGCTCGATCCTTTCTTGTTCTGTTCACTCCACAGTTTTGCCATCTTTTATTTTAACCTGTCTTTCCTCTTTCATCTTACTTTCGTCTTTTGTTCCAGCCATTTGTCCACTAATAAAACACACTATGATAATTTCTTCTTCGACTGTGCTCAATGCTGTCTGTACTCCATGTAATAATTGCAGTGTACATCATGTTGCCTGCAGCAGGTGATGGTTTATTTCCAGCTGCATATATAGTAAGATAGCCACAAGGTCAATTCTCAAAGCTGCACCCATTTATGTCCCATGTCTTCTAGCACTTACCCTCCTATTACGTTCTTCACATAATTCCTTATCGTTCAAAACAAACATACTTTTAACAAATAACTGAAATTAAATTAGCTGAGGGCAAACTCTGAGGCCTATGGAAACAAATTACTTTTGTAATCCATGTTTTTAACTTACATGTTGGGTTTGTATTTCCCTCTCTTTACAGATTGCGTTATGTCATTTCTTCTTCAATATATCTGGTATCCTTATTTGGTATCCCATCCCTTTCATGCGCATTCCTATTCGATTAGCTAAAGGACTGGGTGACAAGACTGCCAAATACAGATGGTTTGCTGTCGTCTATCTAATCTTGTGCTTCTTCTTGTTGCCATTGATGGTATTTGGCTTATCAATTGCAGGATGGCAGGCCCTAGTAGGAGTTGCTGTACCAATTGTGTTTGTTATTATTGTAGCAATTGTGGTCAGCATTATGCAAAAAAAATGTCCTCGATTTCTGCCCAACTTCCTAAAAACATGGGACTTTCTGCCAAAATGGATGCACTCGATGAAGCCCTGGGACTCTTGGATGCGTGTAAGCTCCATGTTCTGTGGGCGATATCTCTGCTGTTGCTGTAAAAAATGTAAATGCTGTAAGTGTTGCCAAGACAAGCAGGATGAAGAATGTTCAGACGTTAATCCCCAAAAAATTGAATGTCATGATAATGTTGTGGATCTTACGGATGAAGTAACAAGTTCTGCAAACCAAGAGCAAGCAAATTCTCAGGATCTCACAACATTTTAAATAGACATTGATCACTGCTATCCCAGTAAAAAACTGTGTAGTGAGACTTGTTTTCTGCACGGAATCTATCTTTTCATTCAAAGAACTTTAAATAACATCTTCTGAAAATAATGACCTTTCCACCACAATGAAAATTGGTGTGTTCTTTCAGACATTGAGTCATTAGTCAATGAAACAGATAGGAATACTTATGACTGTAAGAAAGTCTCTTTTTTCTCTTTGTCTACTTTTGCCTGGTGCATGTGTCCCTTTATTGAATTTCAGGGTGCCAGAGAGATAGGAACTGAACAGTTTTATAAAGTGGAAAAAACCTTACTTTAATCTTTATTTAGTCACTCAGATCCATATTTGTATCTAAAAGTGAAAGAGTTCATATAGTGCTCATATAAAGCTTAAAGAAAAATAAATAACTAAATACAATTAAAAAAAAACATATTGCACTGTAAAAATTTAAATTTTTATTGTGTTCATAAAAATCCCTTGCCTTTGATAACTAGACTATAGCACAAACATATCTTCCATGTATATAGCCTAATACTGTAGAGAAGGTGTGAATAACTATGTACCTAGCCCAGCATATTGACTTGCCAGTATTATTAAAGAACTCTGTCTTAAAGAAGTAAAGGCTCTGTAAATTTTCACACCTCCATACTTGTCTGGACTCATTAGATTTAGTAAACCAATATAGATGACCAAACCTGATTTTATTAAACTTCCAAAAGAAAGCAAATGCTCATAAAAAAACAAAAAAAAAAACCCAACTTAGTGGTATTAAGAAAATATATATATTTTTAATACTCCTTTTATAATGAGTTAACTCTTTATAAAGAGTTAACTCTTTCAGTACCTAAAGTACGGAATAAATATTATTATTACATATTAATTGTATTCATGCACTTTGTAATTTATTCCAAAAACAAACATTGCGCAACATTTTAAGCAATCTGTTATTGGTGATTTATAGTCATAATGAATAAACCCGACACCCTCTGGATATATGTTGCATCATGTTGTGAATCTGGTTGTTAAAATCAGCCTATTGTGTACTATGTACATCTTAATATATTGATATGTATATACAATAAAAGCAAGTTAAGGATTTGCAATAAATGTAATGGTTCTTATTCTTAAACTTTGTATATATTTTGTATGGTTCCTTTTCGTTTTGTTTGTTAAATGTTCTTTTAGGAAAGGTCTAACTCAGCATTATTCAGTACTTAGAATATGCCAATGATGCCAATGAATAATAATGTATACTATGCATTACAAGACAGCCATTATTACTGTAAATGTGAAATAAATCATTGTAGTACTATTTTAATACCATTGTGTTGGTGTTTTACTTAGAAAATTAGATTACTTAGTGGGTTTATTTCTTTACTTTCTTAGACAATAGGTTTTTCTTTGTCAGTCAAGTCTTGATTCCAAAACAGACAAGAGAGAGATAGGCATACAGAAAATAAAGCAAAACACATTGGATTCATATAAAAGAGACATAGGTGTCCTTTATATTGTAAAGCTAAGCAAAGGTAAGCAATTAGGGAACTTTGAGCAAGCGAAGAAAATAAAAAGGCATCAAATGATTGCATATAAACAATAGAAACATTCGTAGATGAATGCTTGGCCAGAGTTGGAGACATATTCCGGGAACAAAGTCTCCTACTCTATGAGGCGATGACTAGGACCCAGAAATTACTGGTGGGAATCGGCAAGTTACAATTACAATTAATGGTATAGCGCCAACATTTTCCACAGAGTACTGCAACATTATGTGAAGAGATCAAATGCCCAAAATGAGAGACCAGGCATTTAAAAACAGTATGTACTTTCTATGGAATAATCAGCATATTGAGCAATACAGAGCTAAGAGCTTAGAAGTTGCTGCAGAGTTCCATCATTGACTCCAAGCTGGCATCTCTATACCTCTGATTTGGTGTGCCCAAGCCAAAATGAATGTAAAGTTCAAAGAGCATCCAGCAGTTGCAAGACGGCCGTGCTGAAGGTAAGCACTCCTGGAAGGAGGATGGTGTGTCGGGTTAGTCCGCTACCTGCTTTGGATCTGCTTTGTGCAGGTTGGAGATGTGCAGGTTGGTCTAGGCATAGAGTGCCGCATAACGCCTTCTCTCCCTGCTTGACATGTCCTTTAGAACATGTAAGGACTTTAGTATTTCTCTCAGCAAGACACCCAAAAGTGTACACAGATACGATCAAAACTGGCCAGCTAGTATTGAGATTGTTCTGACGGCGCCATATGTCCATGCAGGGGGAAGATATACACCATCTTGCGGTACTCTAAGTACCACCTCAGTGGGAGTGTGCTGTAGGCCTAAATACTGACAGCCATTAGAGATGAACATAACCGTACAATGTATGTAAACATTGCAGTTCGTAAAAAACTAAATGCACTGTTTTACATTGTAGGGTTTAAAGGGCAGAGAAACTGCACACAGATCACTTGATTGAGATTAAGTTGTTTGAGTGACTATAGTGTCCCTCTAAGTGAAATGTTAGTGAATTTAAATTTTTAGTCCAAAATATCAATATATTGAAAACTAAAATATCCAAGTCAGTTATGTCTTCATGTTGGCATAAAATTTGAAATAAAATTTTGATATCCAGATAAGACACATGTTAGTGACTAAACCTGTGTGTATGTACTGTCACATATTTTCCATTGATGTATCACTACAGTAGGAGTGAAATGAATACATGGCTGGATAGATGGACGGGTGGAGAGTTACATGTGGAATGACTGCATAGAGGGTCTCCAAACCACTTTCAAAAAATTCTAATATACAGATCATTTTTACATCAAAGCTCCACTTTAATTTCTGGCAAGGGAATACATTGTCATTGCAAGTTGCCATAAACCTATTAGAAAATATTAAAGAGTGCTAGCACTGGTGTACACACTCTCTCTCTCTCTGTACCTGCTTAGTCATGCTAATCATACCATGAGTACATATACAAATAATAAAGTCCAACATACTATAATCTACTTGTAGAGGCTTTAATTGCTTTCTGTCTCATGACATTTCAAAGGAATTGGGCTTGACTTAAAGGCCTTCTGGAATGGCATGATATGCATGGGCTTGCCTAACTAGTTGTCATAAAGCTGTTAATAAATACAAAAGAAGCCATAAAGCTGATGTCAAATAAAGTTACTATTAAAAAATTATTACTACACCCTCAAAAAAGATATCTACACAAAAAAAACCTCATAAGTTTTCCTCTGCTCACGGTAGATGTAAATTTAAATAAAACCCCACCATCTCATTTAAACCATTCCGTACACCCTCACCTACTTAAACGTCTCTGCTCAAAGGAACACAAAAGGCAAATAGTTGCCAAGCACTTCATTTTTTTTTATTAAGGGACAGTCTGGCCACCATAACAACTTTATTAATTAAGTCAATAAGGTGCTTAAAAAGTTATAATCTCCTCTTCTTCAAATTGAACTTTAAATTGAGATTTAATCTCACATACACTCCTGCAGAGTCTAGGGCTATTAACAGAACACAGATAAGAAATTCTAGATTAAACACACTGTGTAATAAAGGATCCTAAACCACCTAGATTCCATTTCAGTAAGTGTTTAGGAAGGCAGTGCAAGTCACATGCAGGGAGGTGTGACTAGGGCTATATAAACAAACTGACTTAATTTCTAAATGCCATAGAATTGAGCAGTACGTCTGCAGGGGCATGATCTATACACAAAAAATGGCTTCATTAACGTAAAAGTGTTTTGGTGCTTATAGTGTCTAGGTATAGTGAATCACCCCGAATAGTGTGCCCTTCATTTACTACTCTTCATTTAAGGCTACTTGTGCCTTTACAGAGAGAACATGTACATTTGTATATCACACTTATCCCAAGAACAAGGGCAGTCCACTTGCAAAATGCCAAAAGACTATATGATTATTATGTTGTTGATAATATTTATTAGCAGATTGAACAGAATTACTTCAATCTAGTTAAGGTCATTGTAGGGTATATTTTCCCTTGACAAAAGTATAAAATAATCTATCTGATACATGTAATATATTTTTGTATGAAGGCATAATTCCTATTTTTATTCAAACACATAGTGTCTACAAAATCATGTAATCCAGATATATGACAGGGTATGAATAGTCACTAACAACTATCCACAAAAGTAAACAGAAAATAAGACGAACGAAAAACTATCCAAATCAGTGCCCAGAATGCACACAGAGCTTAGAATATGCTATTGGCAGTGCTAGAACCAGGCCTGGACTGGCCACCGGGCAAATGCCCAGTGGGCTGCGATGGCCATGGCCCGAGGCTGACAGGGGAGATGAAAGGATTTCATGCTGGTGCTGCCTGGCCTCGGGCCCATAGAGGGAGCTCTCTCACCACTCTGCACACTGATGCACAGCGCAGGCCCTGTGCACATGGTCTACACCTGTTAAGAGGTGTAGACCAGATGCTTCTCCCAATGGATCAACAGGGAAAATAATTCCTCCCCAGCATCCTCTCCTGCCAAGGATCAAGATGGGGGAGTATGTAAGTTTTTGTTTGCCCCATGTCCCCCTTCCTCACCCAGCAGCCCCTGCCCCTACCTCTGTTACACCCTGGCCCCTGTCTTCCCTTCTCACCATGCAGCCCCTGACCCCTTCTCACCCTGCATCCCTGCCCCCCTCTTACCATCCAGCCCTTGTCCCCCTCTTAGCTCTGCAGCCCCTGTGATCCTCTTAACCTGCAGCGTCTTTCCCTCCTCTCACACTGCAGCCCCTGACTCCCTATTACATTGCAGCCCCTACCCTCCCTTTACCCTGCAGCCCCTGCCCCCTCTTACTGTGCAGCCTCTGCCCCTCTCATATGCTCCATCCCCTGTCTCCCCCTCTCACCCAGCACTAACTGTTGTAGCGGATGGCACTGGGCTGTCCTGAGAATTACATAGGTTTTTACTGCATTCGTGTAAATGGCAAAGTTATATGTGTTAAATGTATTGTATTCATCTGATTGTTCGGTAGAATCATTCCAACAAATAAGGGAATGAAACTACCGAACAGTGAGACCTCCCCGGTGTGAAGTGTGCCTTCAATTACCCGTTGCAACATTGTTGCGAACGGGTAATTGACAAGCTGAGTAGTAGTCCTTTGTTCTCGGGGGTGGCCACCATTCGGGAAATGAACACGTGGGGGCGGCCATTTTAAAACTCCCGAACAGCGGTGTTTTGCCGTCGAGTGTCTGGAACTCAAATCGGACACTCGACTAGGCGAACACCGCTGAGACCTCCACAAGCTCAGTCCATTCGGTTCCAAACTACCGAACGGCCCCTCGTTCGGTAGATAGAAACAACCGAACGAGGGGATTCAGGCGAACCCTCCCTAGTCTCTGTAACTGGAGGCTTTCGTGTAATCTATTCCCTTGTTCCAGGACCGACCGCAGGGCCCCATCGCATGGAACCCAATTCGGCTACTCTTTCCAGCGCGGTCGGTCATTTGATTCCCTCCATAAATTTCCTGAACCCCTGGTCTGATCTGGGTGATTTTTGGATATGTTGTTCACCCAGATCAGGGCTACCAGGGGATGTATAATTTAAAGCGGTACCCCTAGGTTTAGGGGTACATCCAGAAATGGGGGGAATTGGTGTCCTGGATAAGGGGATTATGATGCAGGCTGAGGGGAGGAGATGTGTGGGAGGTTACCAGAACAGGATTGGCTACTGTACTAATGAATGAAAATCCCTCCCTTGCATGGGAGCATGCTTTAAAAGGCCACTGTCTGAATAAATCTTTAGTTCTGCTCCTGATACTGTGTGTCGTCCAGTCATTGGGAGTGCTGTTGGGATACTGCTGTGTTATTTTGCCTGCTGGATACTTTGCCCTGTGGATTTATAATTGCTTGTTCCTGAACCTCACTGGGATCCAAAGTGGAGATAGGCTGTGTAATACCAGCTCTCCGCTACAACTGTTTCCCCTGTCACCCAGCCTTCCCTTGTCATCCCCTCTCATACTCTGCATTCCCTGTCTCCCTCTCCAACCCAGCACCCCTGTCTTCCCCTTTTAGCTTGCAGCCCCATGTCCCCTCTCATGCCCAGCATTCCCTTTCTTCCCCTCTCATACCCTGCATCCTCTATTTCCCCCTCTAACCCAGAAGCTTCTGTCCCACCACCCAGCACTCCAACCAGGACCCCCCTCTTCACCTCTCACCAAGCAGCCGCTGCCACCCCCTCTCACCTTGCAGCCTCTGCCCCTCTCATCTTGCAGCCCCATGTCCTCATACACTGCAGCTCCTGTCTCCCCCTCTCACCCAAGAGCCCCATGTCCCCTCTCACACCCTGTCCTTCCTCTCACTCAGCAGCCTCTCTCATACCCTGTATCCCCTGCTCACCCAGCAGCCCATGCCCTCCCACCCGCAGCCACTGTCCCCACCTCTCACCCAGCAGCCAAAGTCCCCATCTCTCAACCAGCAGCCTCTGTCTCTACCTCTCACCTAGCAGCCACTGTCCCCATCTCTCATCAAGCAGCCACTGTCCCCTACCTCTCACCTTGCAGCCACTTTCCTCACCTCTCACCCAACAGCCCTTACCCCCTCTCACACCATGCAGCCCCATGTACCCTCTCACAACATGCAGCCCAATGTCCCCTTCTAACACCCTTCAGCCCCATGTCCCCTCTCACAACATGCAGCCCAATGTCCCCTTCTAACACCCTGCAGCCCCATGTCCCCTCTCACAACATGCAGCCCAATGTCCCCTTCTCCCACCCTGCAGCCCCATGTCCATTCTTACACTCTGCAGCTCCATTTCCCCCTACCACACTCTAGATCTCTCATTCTGCCCTCACACAACATCCCCTATTGTCTCCCCCTCACACACTTCATCTATCTGCCCCCCCTTGCACACAGCAGCCCCAAGTCCCCTCTCACACCTTGCAGCCCCCTTCTCTCTCACACCCAGAAGCCCCATGACACCATCTCTCACCCTGCAGCCCCATGTTCCCTTCCCACATCCTGCAGCCCCATGTCCCCTCTCACACCATGCAGCCCCATGTCCCCTTCTCACACCCTGCAGCCCCATGTCTCCTCTCACACCTTGCAGCCCCGTGTCCCATTCTCACACCCTGCAGTCCCATGTCTCCTCTCACATCATGCAGCCCCAAGTCCCCCTCTCACACCATGCAGCCCCATGTCCCCTTCTCACACCCTGCAGCCCCATGTCTCCTCTCACACCTTGCAGCCCCGTGTCCCATTCTCACACCCTGCAGCCCCATGTCTCCTCTCACATCATGCAGCCCCATGTCCCCCTCTCACACCATGCAGCCCCATGTCCCCTTCTCACACCCTGCAGCCCCATGTCTCCGCTCACACCATGCAGCCTCATGTCCCCTTCTCACACTCTGCAGCCCCATTTCCTCCTTCCACACTTTAGATCTCTTATTCCGCCCTCACACAACATTCCCTATTGTCTCCCCCTGACACACACATCACCTATCAGCCCCACACTACATGTGGACTGCCCTGAAGGGTATTAAACAAATGTGCCCACTTTGGAGAGGCATGAATGTCATTGGTGATGACACAACATGCACCCTCTTGGGCCACACACCTCCGAGGGCTGCTCTGCCTTTAAATGCCTGGTCTGAATTTTTGTCCCAGTCCATCCCTGGCTAGAACCAACAATATAGCTGAAAAGGTCAGATTAAATAGGGTGCTCGAACAGTGTCATCAAACCATTCAACCTGAACATACAAATATATGCAGATGATGTACTGGTACATGTGACATTGGTATGACAACAGATTGAATTAAGGAAGAATATTGTCAATAATAGGCAGGGAATGGTTGGCGGTACCAGAATATGAACCTCAGAGAAGGAGGTGACAAGTTCTGGGAGACCTAGTCCTTAACTTATTCCAATACCAAGCTGGGGAGTACACATTTTATGAGTTCCTTTTGGAAGTTTATTGCTTCTTGGCGTGAATCAAGGTTTATGACCTTGGGTTTAATAATAATATCTCTATATGCCTCAGCCCCACTTTGTATCCCCTCCATCTTAAAAGCGGGGGGTCTCAATTGTCTGTAATATGGTTCTCAACATCTCACCGTGTGACCAGGTCCTTATTAGTGTGGCGAAAGTGACCTCGCCACTGGTTTTGGAGGGGCCTGTTTGCCAGCCTCCTGCCCTGCGACTATGGCCCTGGGATGTATTGCCCTTCTAGGAACTGATTTGGGCATATTGTATTTTATTATGCTGCTGCTGGCCCCTTAAGAGCCATTTCATGTATCAGAGGCACATGTTGAGAACAATGGATGAAGCACATGGTGAGAACAATGGATGGAGGCCATTTTAATTCACAGACACTGTTTGGACTTTTCTACATGGTGCCATCTCGCCGGTATTTGGTGCACAAAGACATCGTACAGTAGTTTTAAACTATACAACAGGGGACACAGCATACAGTAATTATTTTTCATATAGCCTGTATATGTTCTGCGGAATCTGCATTAAACCATTTCTTCCAAACTACTGAACGGATCTGGGTGAATTTTGGATATGTGTTTTTTATGGGATTATTGCATGTTTTGGGGTCCCTGTGATATGTTTTATAATACTGTATTTTCCTGCCTGTGATAATTAAGTTAGTCTATTGTGTTGAGATAATTGTATCACAGGCAGAGGGGAGGATTTCTGATGTAATGAATGGGAGTGTTAGCTGTGTTGTAATGTGTTGATTGGTTGTTCTTTAAAACCCTGTGGGCAGTACTATGTTTGTAGAATGTGAATAAAAGAGGCTGTATGTGCCAGTACAGTCAGTTATTCTTCACCCTCAATCTAGAGTCCTGTCTCTTATTGGGGGAATTGCTATATCACTACAAGGGATTGCTATGCTCTGCATACTTAGCCTTAGCTTAGCTAATTACTACTAAGCTCTTTTAAGAGCTTGTTCCTGCTTCACTTTCTTGGAGGAAAGGTTCACGCACTGGAACCTGGAGCCTTGTTGTAGGTCCAGGGTGGATAGGAGACGGCGAGACCCCAACCAAGCTGCGGCGGTTCGTGGGGTCTGCGGTGGTTGTGGGGTCTGCGGAGCACTTGGAGCCCTCTGTAAGCGCTAGGAGCATCCTTCAATGGAGGTACCCAGTCAGGGTGCCAGGTGATCCGTTACAATTAGCTGTTACCCAGAAAGTCCACACAATGTTTTTCCCATGGATATTTTTTATTGAGTTTTTTGTGTTTACAGTACATTTGTACAATAAACAAATAAAGAGCATACAAAGCGAGAGCATATGCTTATAACACAATGTTGTAGTCGCATTAACAACACTTGTCATGACATTTTACATTAACATGCACAGTTCTTTAACTAACATACACATGTAATATTTATAGCTCCTGGCACCCCCTTTTAGGGATACACATCCCTACAATCAGGAAAGAGATCTCTAATCTTTCTCCAACCAGTATCAATACATCACCCAACCCCACTCCCCCTGCCATCCTAAGCTCATTTGCACCTGCTACAGCACAAGAGGTTTCTGCTCTGCTCCTATCCTCCCGCCCCACCACCTGCTCCCTCGATCCTATTCCCTCGCATCTCATCCGCACTTTGTCTCCCTCTCTTGCTCTTCCGCTTGCTAACATTTTCAATCTCTCCCTTTCCTCTGGCACATTTCCCTCTGCCTTCAAACATGCAACCGTAACCCCAATTCTGAAAAAGCCCAACCTTGATCCCAACTCCCCATCCAACTACCGCCCTATCTCACTACTGCCATTTGCCTCCAAGATCCTCGAGAGAGTTGTCTACACCAGATTGACAGACTTTCTTGAATCCAACTCTCTGCTTGACCCCCTTCAGTCTGGATTCCGCGCTGGTCACTCTGTCGAAACTGCTGTGACCAAAGTATCCAACGATTTAATTGCTGCTAAATCTCGCGGCCAATACTCTATCCTAATCCTCCTTGATCTTTCTGCCGCCTTTGACACTGTTGATCATCAACAGCTTCTTCACATTCTCCGTAACTTTGGTCTACGGGATTCTGCTCTCTCCTGGTGCTCCTCCTACCTCTCCCAGCGCTCCATCAGTGTTTCTTTCTCTGGCTCTGCCTCTTCTCGCCAACCCCTCCCTGTCGGTGTCCCCCAAGGTTCTGTCCTCGGCCCCCTACTGTTCTCTATCTATACTGCCTCCCTTGGTAAACTCATCAGCTCTTTTGGCGTCCAATACCATTTATATGCAGATGACACGCAAATCTACCTGTCCTCCCCTGATCTCTCTCCGCCCACCTTGACTCGTGTTTCTGACTGCCTCTCTGCTATTTCCAACTGGATGGCTGCTCACTTCCTTAAACTCAACCTGTCCAAAACAGAACTTCTAGTTTTTCCTCCCTCAAGTGCTGCTACTCCTGTGTCTGTCGCCATCCAAGTCAACGGCGCTACTATCACCTCTACCTCCCAGGCTCGCTGCCTAGGAGTTCTTTTTGATTCTGATCTCTCTTTTACTCCCCATGTTCAATCGATAGCCAAATCCTGTCGTTTCCAACTCAAGAACATAGCGCGCATCCGCCCATATCTAACGCCGGACGCGGCTAAGGTACTGGTTCATGCTGTTGTTCTCTCTCGCCTTGACTATTGCAATCCCCTTCTCACCGGTCTTACATGTTCCCAGCTTGCACCGCTGCAATCTATAATGAATACGGCTGCGAGGCTTATTTTCCTGTCCGGTCGCACCTCCCACGCCTCCACGCTCTGTCAGTCCCTGCATTGGCTTCCAGTTAGATATAGGGCCCAATTCAAAATTCTGGCGCTTGCTTACAAATCCCTACATAATGCTGCTCCAACATACCTATCCTCCCTCATACACAAGTATGTCCCGTCGAGACCCCTGCGCTCAGCCCAAGACCTACTCCTATCCTCTGCCCGGATCCCCACCTCTGATGCTCGCCTTCAAGACTTCTCCAGGGCTGCACCTATTCTGTGGAACTCCCTTCCCTCCTCAATCAGACTTTCACCCAGCCTCCATTCCTTCAAAAAATCTTTGAAAACTCACTTCTTCATTAAAGCATATCAATTAAACTGTCAGCAGGTTTCTCATCCCCCACCCCATGACTCTGTTCCTTCACCTGTCAAACATGACCTACCAAGCACTCAATAAACCCTTCTGTAACAAACTATTTAATTCCCCTACTTTAACCCTTTGTGTCACTATACCCCACTCCCTCTAGCATGTAAGCTCATCGAGCAGGGCCCTCAACCCCCTCTGTTCCTGTACGTCAGTGGTCTGATCTCAATTATGTGTCTGTTAGTCCACCCATTGTACAGCGCTATGGAATTTGTTGGCGCTATATAAATAATAAAATAATAATAATAATCTGAATGGTTAGAGATTTCATCCCTTATAGAAACTATACATAAGGTCTACGTTTGTGGGTAATGAGCTATTCTTGTTCAGATAATAGCAGTGTAGGGGTATGTTGTCAAAGTCAACATATCGTTCATAGTCACATAGGCTAATGTTTTAAGTTAATAAGTCACTAAGTCAATAAGTCAATCTTGCCACTCAGAGTCTGACAATATATGGCAGTGTTCCCATATGTGGTCATGTGGGGTATCGTACCCACTATACTATGGGTAACGCCTTAATAAGTTTTAACTGTGCGCAATTTTTCAAAGACCAGCGCCATCGGCAGTGGTTCCTTCATCTTCCAATATCCCACAAAACTACTCTTGGCAGCAATAAGTATGTGTTGATAACAGATCTCTCATGTTTTCATACGAAATTGGGCAATATGTGTAATAAAATATGAATCTATCTGGGGTGAAAGATCCTTTTCCGAGAGGATTTTTATGTGGTGGGCTATCCCGTCCCAGAAACTTGATAGCTGGGCACAGGACCATAAAATATGACTCAGCGGGCCAGTGAAGCTACTACACAGCTAGCACACCGGGGATGACCTGGTATATATGTGGCCAAGTCTTTAAGGGGTTAAATACCACCTTATCCATATTTTATATGTGGCCTCCAAATAGTTTAGCGTGTGTTGCCTGTTTGGTATGTAGGAATACATCGCTGAGAATTGTGTATTTATTTATTTTTCATAGTTGAGCGTATAAGGTAATTTTGGTGGCTGAGTCATTTCGTTCAAAGCCTTATAGCATAGTGCTAGGGGTTTGACAAATTTGGTTTGCCTCATGCATAGTCTGCCCAATGCCGTTATGACATCCGTTGCAACTGGATTTATACCTAATTTTAAGATTATATTTTTCAGTCTAATATATGTAAATATTTCTTTGTGTGGTATATTATTGTTGCTGTAAGATTGGAAATGGCAGCATTCCGATGTGGTTCACCAGATGGTCGGCAATTTGAGTTAGACCTGCGTCATGCCACACCTTTAGAGATAGGTCTACAGTGTAATATTGCAGGCACGTCAGGGGTGCGTACCATAGAGGATTGCTTTGTTTTAGTAATTTTGACACCCGTGTGCCCGATATAGTCAATGAGAATTTTGTAGTGGACAAAGGGGTTATATTGGCTGGGTGCAGGGTCTCGGGTACCCAAAGTAGATTTTGTAGATTGTGTATGCCCACAATATTTTTAATAACCATTCTCACAGTTATTTCCATTTCCACTTGTTATTACATGATAATTTACTTAATAAAATACTTTATATGTCTTTGGATTACATTGTTATTTCAGTGTCCATACCCAGGAGCTTATCTACAGCATGATCAATGCAAATATTTCCACATTTCTTGGCTGGATCTCAGCATTGTTGAATTAAAAGTTTGCACTTAACTGAGTAGGAATTAAGGCTGCAAAAGTGACACCTAAAGAGTAACACGGAAGAGAATCTTTCAGTTTATTTAGCCATTGTTATGATTGATATATTAATAGCAAACAACTTAACGTACCTGCTTCCTTAAAGGAACAGTCTATTGACTATGTCCTTAGGTTTATATTTGTGCCATGACACCCGTACTGTGTTTCTGATTACTTTCCTCAAACTCCTTGTGATGAATAGAACTGTAACAGAGCAATAACTCTGTCACTGGTCTGTCATCATGTCATGTCTCTGTTGTCCCTTGTTTTGCCAAAGTTGCCAGGGGGAATAACCACATTCCCCTATTGCTTTATGTACAATGCATAATTCTAAAGACTCTGCAGGATTACATTATGTCACAGTCAATGAGTCAGACAATGGCTGATAGTTTGCCCACCGCAGTGCAGACACATCCTATGTACACAATTAGGGAGACAGTGTGGTCTGTTAATTGGGTTCATTGTTTATCCCTATGTCTGGAATTACCTGTACCGGATGTCTTCTGTACAGGTAAGTACAGTTTGATAGATGTAAAAACATTACCAGTTGTCTGGTGTACCTGTAATTAAATTACCTGTTTTAAATTAGTCTCTCCATAACTGATTTCATTTTCTCCTGAGCCTCTCATTTCCTTGATTGGTCACTGTTGTGTATGTGTTATTTGGAGAACTGCTATATATTCTGTCTATGAACCGGAATAGAGTGTGTTCCTGATTTACCAAGAAGGAGTTTGTGTGTATCTTTAAGCATCCAGGTATATTGCTGTTCCTCGTCCACTATAGAGTAGAGTAGTTACTCATAGAGAATTGCTAGTGGATTAGATAGATAGAATATCCTATATGAACCGAAGTAATCAGTACAGTATATCCTGCATTGCAGGTGGATACACAACTCAGAGTACCATCACCGTGTCTTAGTATAGCAGTTATCTGTGCAGGTTAGCCAAAGACACCTGCAGGTTGGACAATAACATACCTGCACTGCTACATCTTATGTAGCGGAGATGCCAGGTTCATATCGTTACATACATGCATTCATATGTCCCTCCATTAATTTCTCTAAGCCACTTCATACTTTTCGCTTTTGTATTTAATTAATCCCCATTCTAATTCAATGTTTTCCTTCACAACTTATATTTCCTGCTTATTCCATGTCTATTCTTCCAGCCCTTTATTTCACCCTTGTTTTTTGTCTTCCAGACGACCATTTGTTCCTTAATTTCATGTCTGCCTTCCCCCAGTATGTTCCCTTCCTTATTTCATGCTTTCCTTCAAAATTGCACCAATTTCATATGTTCCTTCCTTCCTACCATTAATTCCCTTCCTCGTGTCATGTCTTCTTCCCTGCTCTATTTTATGTCTTCCTTCCATCCACTTATGTCACCTCAACCTCATTTCTAAAACCTTCCTTATTTCACTCTCTACCACTATCTCAACCACTTCCCTTTTCAGTGTTTTCCCAGCTTCCATGAATACAGCAATTATTTAATCTCAGATTTTTTTCGACCTGTCATGATGTAATTGCAAACTGAATCATGGCACGGCAACTACAGATTAGCTGACTGCTGTCCTATTCTTAAAACGTTTCTTTTAGGACCTACTTCTTGGTGTGATCCTTGGCTCTTTAACCCATACCTCATCCTGAGCAGTACTAACTAGCTGTTGGCTGCTTCTGATTAAGACTTTGGAATTTATTTACCAAAGACCTCGTGAACACAAATATTTTGATTCAACAACTTTAGTATAACTTAGGGCCCATGTACTATAACCGTGAGCTTGTGCTGTGCTTGATAGTATCTTTTACTGGGATAATTTTACAGTTTAAGAATTTATACCACAGATCCCTCAATAAGAGAAGAGACTGCAAAGCCAAATTAAATTATCTTTGCATTTTATGGCTCTATAATCTAATTGTGCCAAAATGCCTCCAGGTACATGCTTCACACCTAAACATGGTCCTACAATCCTACACAAGGACTGATTAGCTAGAAGGCAACCTTGGCAGGGCAGGACTGGCCCACCGGGATACCGGGAAATTTCCCGCTGCGCTTCCTCTGCGGCCGCCAGAAGAGCAAGCTCCCCCATGCGGCCGCCATCAGAGCAATTATGTGTGTCAGTGTGAGTGTATGTGTGTGTGTCTGTCATGGTGTGTGTGTGTCTGTGTAATTTGTGTGTGTGTCTGTGATGGTGTGTCTGTCTGTGTCATGGTGTATATGTGTCTGTGTCATTGTGTGTGTCTATCTGTGTCATTGTGTGTCTGTCTGTGTCATGGTATGTGTCTGTCTGTCATGTTGCGTGCTTCTGTGTCATGTTGTGTGTGTGTGTCTCTGTCTGTGTCATGGTGTTTGTGTGTGTGTCTGTGTCATGTAATTTGTGTGTGTGTTATGGTGTGTGTGTGTGTGTCAAGGTGTGTGTGTCTGTCATGGTGTGTGTGTGTCTGTCTGTCATGGTGTGTGTCTGTCTGTGTCAAGGTGTGTGTGTCTGTGTCACGGTCTGCCTGTGTCATGGTGTGTGTTTTTACTCACCTTCCCCTCCTACCCCCCACGTCGTGCTGGTCTCCCCTTGACTGGCCCTGCCTCTACGGCTGAGATCATCAAGCTTGATGATCTCAGCCAATCCGCACTGACACAGGAAGCACCTCTAATGACAGTCTGAGTGTCTGGCACTAGAAAGCAATGTAAACACTGCCTTTTCTCTAAAAAGTCAGTGTTTACATTGAAAAGCCTGCAGGGACAGGCTATAGACACCAGATCCACTACATTGAGCTGTGTGTGTGTGCGCGCCTGCTAATGAGTGGGCTTGCTTGTGTGTGTGTGTGTGCCTGCTACTGAGTGAGCTTGTGTTTTTATGTCAATGACCTTATGTATATCAGTGAGATTGTTTGTCTATGAGGCTGTGTATCAATCAGCTTGTGTCAGTGAGATTGTCTGTGTCTGCATGTGAGTATGCTTACTGTAGAATTAAAAATGTTACTCTGAAAGGACCAATATTTTATATTGGAAAAAGCGTTTTATATATATATATATATATATATCAATCATTCATCTAGGGTGGCAAGACATAGCCTTACATATTACATGCGACAATATATGGCGCACTGACTTATGGGCAGTGGCGTAATAAGGGGGGGGGCAGTCTGCCCGAATGCCACCAGGGTGGGGGGTGCCGTGACCCTCATGCTGGAGCCGCCCGAGCGCTCTGTAGAGAGCCTCAGGCAGCTGCAGCTTTGCCCGGGCTGGTGCGTCCATGAGGGTGCCCCGTCCGGACTCAGCATGAGGAGAGGGGCTGACAGGAGGGAAGTGCTCAGCACTCCCTCCTGGCACACCTTCACTGTAGCGTGGCCGAGCCCTGTATCATGGTCCGCGGGTACAGGGAGCATCTGTCTCCTGTACCCGGCCGGACTAACGGGAAGTACACAGTTAGTGTGTACTTCCTGTTAGTCCGGCTGGGTACAGGAAACAAAAGCTCCCTGTACCCGCGGACCATAGAGGGCTCGGCCACGCTACAACAGTGGTAGGGGGAGGAGAAAGAAATTGGGAGGGGGGGAGAAGAAGAAATTGGGAGGGGGAGAAGAGGAAGATTGGGAGGGGAGAAGAGGAAATTGGGAGGGGGAGAGGAAATTGGGAGGGGAGAAGATAATGGGAGAGGGATAAAGAAAGAAAATTTGGAGGGGGGATAAAGAAAGATTGGGAGGGGGATAAAGAAAGAAATTGGGAGGGGGATAAAGAAAGAAATTGGGAGGGGGAGAAGGAAATTCGGGGGGGGAGAGAAGGAAATTGGAGGGGGGGAGAGAAGGAAGTTGAAGGGAGGGAGAGATTGGCATTCATCACACACAATGCACCCCTTGCAGACAGAAAAACACACAATGCATTACACACACTGCATTACACACACAGACACACATGCACACATACACAAGCAATGCAACCGTTACACACAATGCATCCCTTACACACACAGAAACACACACACATTGAATTCATTACACACACTCAATGCATCCCTTACAGATGCACACACTGCATCCCGTACATACACAGAAACACACCATGCATTCCTTACACACATATCAGGACATCCCCTACACACCCCCTGTGAACAAACTCATTGGTGGAACATGAAGGTGGACCCTGGGACCCAGACCTTGAGCTGTGTAAAGGGAGCCCCAAAAATGGAGCTGCTTCCCGTTCTCCCAGAACATTGATTTTTGTGACCACAGTTACAAACCGCCTCCAGAGAGCCTGTTCTACACCAGACCAGTGGAGCCAGACTGCAGCTAGAGCCCATCATCATCCTCATCTGGCTGTAAGTAGGCAATCTAGTATATTATTCGTGGCACTAAGCTCTAATTTACATCACATGAAAGAAACACTATAGTCCCCAGAACCACTGCAGCTTAATGTATTGGTTCTGGTGTCCCTGCAGGCCTTTTAATGTAAACACGGCATCTCTGCAGCACTGGCATTAGTTAACATGGCAAATCACATGGGTGGGGCATTGTGATGTCACATGGGGGGGGCGACAAATTTTACTTTTGCCTAGGGCGGCAAAAATCCTTGCACCGGCCCTGGCTGGAGGGGGCTGTGTGAGCTGTGGCCGCACAGTGCCCCATGGTGGTTAGGGTGCCGTGCGGCCAGTACAGCTCACACAAGCAAACAGCTGATAAACTGGCCGCACGGAGGAAAAGTGGGGCGGAGCTAAGCAAAATCGGGGCGGAGCCAAACTGGCACTATCGGCTTAATATGGCCCTTACCCACTGCTGTTGGAATCTCTGCTTCTCCACAGGCTTCAGAGAAGGACTTCAGGGAATCCAGTCCTCCTCCATCCCACTGTCAGTAAGTAAGAGTGTGTGTCTGTGTGTGTGAGACTGTCTGTGTGTAACTGTCTGCCTGTAACTGTGTGTGTGTCTATGTGTAACTGTATGCCTGTAACTGTATGTGTATGTGTGTGTGCGTGTGACTGTCTGCCTGTAACTGTGTGTGACTGTCTGTCTGTAACTGAGTGTGTGACTGTCTGCCTGTAAATGTGTGTGTGGGGCTGCAGGGATTTTGTAGAAGGGGGCGGGGTTTTTGTATTGGGACAGGAGTCTTTATAAGGGTGGATAAGCAGGGGATTTGTGCAAGGGGGTTGCGGGGGTTTTGTAGACGGGGCAGTACAGGATTTGTAGAAGGAGCAGGACAGAGGTTTTGTAGGAGGGGCGGGGCAGGACAAGGGTTTTGTAGGAGGGGCTGGCAGCGGTTTTGAAAAGTTTACAAATTGTAAAAAAAAAGAAAGAAAACCTTTAACATTTTTTACAGGTTTTTTGGGGGGGCGGGGGGGCAAGGGGGTGCCAAGCACAGGATCCGCCCCGGGTGCAAAATGCTCTAGGTCCGCCCCTGCTTATGGGGCTGGCATAGATTTTTTTTCCAGGGCTGCTTTGGAATCCCCAGTCTGGCCCTGAACCTTGGATAGTGTCTAGTGTCCTATAATAATGTCAGAAGCCCTAGACATACAGACAGATCTATACTTATACCGCAGCTGGGCACATTTTCTTCCCTAACATCATGCACTCTTAAATAAGTGAATCCCTTTGTGAAGTCAGGGAATGTTTGAAACCTATCATCTCTGTTTAGTCTTACCCATTTCACTTATAATTCTCTGCCTTCGACTAATGATGGGTACTTGATAGATTTAGAAGCATAGTTGCTCTCATTGTGCACCATAAAACCATAATCTACAGCGGTTTTGCTAAATAAATCTGCTCTATTGCTTAATTTACTCTGCAAAATGTAAATGCTTCTGCATCTGAGAAACCCACAACACATTTCTTTATTCTGGGAGTTTCCTTAATTGGCTTGAAGAACTAGTAGGACAATATAAAGGCTTTTGCATAAATACTAGGTGTAGGCTAGTTACATAAAAGGGATTATTGTTAAAAGATTTTCCACCTAATTTGTAGGCAGCTTTAAATATATCTAAATGTTTTCAGAAGTCAATAGTTTCATAGTATGAAAATAACTTTATTATTTACTACTTTAAGAGTCAAAAATCATCATATTGCAGTTAGCTACTAATAGAGAAAATAAAATATTATACAAGGCCAACAGTACATGTTTGAAATCATAAAACAAAGATAGGATCATTCTACCTGTGCCATTTTTATTCATTTAAAGAGATTCTACACTCAATGTTGGAGTTGACCATGTCATTTATTGTATCGCTAATGGCTGAAAAAAACATGTAAAAAATGTTAAAAAAGAAACTCAGTTACATTGTGATATTGTTAGGGTGCAGTGCTTTAAAGGAATAATTACCTTGCAGGGTTAACTCCACCTCTAGTGGCTGTCTACTAGACAGCCACTAGCGGGCACTCTATTTCTATATTGACTGTTTTTTGTATTTCTGTAGCACAGGAAACCTGTGCTAGAGCGTCGCTGGATGTCCTCACACTGTGTGAGGACCTCCAGCATCGCTCATTTCCCAATAGGAAAGCATTTTCAATGCTTTCCTATGGGGAGCTCTAATGCGCATGCGCGGCATTGCCGCGCATGCGCATTAGGTCTCCCCGGCCGGTGGGCGGGATCAGTCTCGCCCACCGGCCGAAGGAATCACTGGGAGGAGCGGCGGCGGAGGAAGAAGCAGCGACGTGGGACATCGTCACTGCCTCTGGTAAGTTACTGAAGGGGTTTTCACCCCTTCAGCAACCGGGGATTGGGGGGTGGGAGGGAGAGGGGACCTGCAGTGCCAGGAAAACGGATTGTTTTCCTGGCACTGGAGTTTCCCTTTAATGCAATGGGGTGCATAGCATGCCTTGGGATTAATACACTAGGAGTGAAGTTTAGAAGTATAGAATTATATATTTCTGTGAATCAATTTAAATATTTACAGGATTATTCACTACAGTGAGTGAATTTCAGCTGAACTGAAAGCAGAGCTGACTTGGGGAATTTTCCAAATTGGCATGTGAACTATTTGAAATTCATGTCACTTTAGTGAACAACTCTGTGACAACTTGATTTATATGTTCAGCCATCAGGTGGGACATAGGGTGTGGTATAGGAGGGAGTTCAGTCACTATATGTGGGAGGACTCATAAGATTTATCATATGGCTGAAGACCATGGATAACTTGTCACCTAGCATGACCTCTTCTTTATAATGATGTCATGAGAATTTGTATCTTCTGCTGGTTGACCACTTCGGACTGGAATGTGGTTGAAACCTCTCACGAATCCTGTGTCACTCATTATTGTATCTGGAGTGGTGAGTCTGAACTTTACAAATACATTCCTGCACACTAGTTAGTGTTGATTTGCATGATCTTGTTTAGCATGGATCAAAACAAGATCCGTTTCCTTGTTGCACATTTAATTGAGGGTGTGTGCTTATAGCTCCTGAGGTTTTATTTTTACATATCTCTGTAGTTAGAATTCACAATGAACTATACAAAAGCATAGTAGGTTATGGTGTGTCCCTTTAAGGTTTGTTAGCCCGTCATTCTCCATTTCAGTGTTACCACCCCCCCCCCCACACACACACACTATCCGGCAAATTCCAAGCTTAACATATAATTGCCAATATTATCATGGCACAGCATGCTGAATCATTACAAACATTCATTATCGTCTTTATAAATTGCTATATACAATAGGAAGCAGACATTGTAATTAACTGTTATAGTGCTGTTTTAATTTCCCCTTCCCTATTGTTTTGCTTTATTGTGGACATTGATTTGATGAAGAAATAATGTGGGCGGATGTACCTGGGAAGGAGAGAGGATATATGGGTGTGAGATTGTTAAAGGATTCATATTGTTTAATCCCTGTGCTGTCCTTTAAACTTCAGATATTTGAATCTCTCCATCATGGCATTGCTTTCACAGCAAGGGTACAATTACACTGACCAGACACAACATACAAACCACCTGCCTAATAACATGCAGGCCCAACTCGTGCTGCCAAAACAGCTCTGATACGTCGAGGCATGAACTTCACAAGACCTCTGAACATAACCTGTAGTATCAAATTATAAATACCTTAATAGAGCACTCAATGGATGTCTTTAAAATAATTATGTTTTATTGTGCAGTTTTGGACATATACAAGTCAATGTTTCAGTCTGTCATATACTTTTATCAAGACCAAGATGTATGTATACACACAATATATACACACATATAAAACCCGTAAAGCTGCACTCACATAAACATCCATACATTTTAAGGGTGCTGCTGGGAGCAATTGATACAACCTGATAGTGACAGTGTCTACCCAGTGGTGGAACTAGCACAGAGAGGGCCCTGGTACAAGAATTTGTTTGCTCCCCACCCCCATCACAATGGTGACCAAAAGGTAGATGACCATCTGTCGCACAAGTCCCATAATGCTTTGCCAGCTGGGGCTCTACCATTTTCCCATCATTGCGTTGTTGTATTTAGCACTATAAAGTGTTTGCCTATTTGAATGTAAGCATATTTTTGTATGGAGTATGTGTGTGTGTGGAAATGTAGGTGTGTGTTTGTATAATGTTGATGTTTTAATAAAGAGGTAAGTTCATATGTAGTATTGACGTTTGAATGTAGTATTGACATTTGCATATATACACATACACTGCCACACACACACTGTGATACACGTAGACACACAGATACACATATATACAAATACGCATATATACAGATACACATACTGAGAACATGCACATACACGGATACAAAAAATGACACACATTCCGATAAACACACATGCAGATACAGATACACACACAGATACATACACTAAGAAACATGCAGATACACAGACACACAATGACACACATGCAGATACACATACTGACAACATACAGATACACAGATATACATACAGACATGCAGACTGACACACATACACCAAAACTGGGGCCAGCTGTGGCGAGCACAGTGTGGCATTGGTAAAAAGGTGAGTAAAATCCTCTTTAATCTCTGGAGACAGAAGGGCCAGGGACCTAATGATGCATTCCAGCACTATAGTGTCAGCAATACATGTTTGTCTTCCTGACGGTATAGTGTTCCTCTAAGATAAGCACTGCAGGCTTGGCACACAGCTCTTTGCACTTTGGATGGCATTGCCAGCCTGCAAACAGAAACGTCTCCCTTTACTTTTAAACACCCCTTTTGATTTCAACTGCACAAATAAAATGTCAATATAAATAATCGCATATACATTTTGTGTCTTTGGGTCATTTACAGGATTATTCACTAAAGTGAGAGTTGTTGGGAATTAAAAGTGAATTTCAAATTCAAATCAAACTGGACAAATTGGACAAGTCAGCTATACTTCACTTTTGGCTATTTTGGTCTAAAATCTGAAAATTCTCTTTAAATTCCCAACAATCCTCACTTTAGTAAATAACCCTATTAGTGGTGGATGCAAACCATTCAGTGATCCTCAAATGCCCATAGATTAGTAATATTGTTTGGGCAGGTCCTTTTTTTTTACCTCTAAATATCTCTTTCTGTAATTGTATTATTTAAATGATAATAGTAGTGATCTGGTTCCCCTCCCTTTTCCAATGGAACAGTAGGAGAAGTTATGGTCCAGTAGTTAGAGAAGGCCCAAAACAATGTGTAGAAGAACATTCTAATGCTCGCATAATGCCCCTTCTGCTAGAACATATTCCGAGGATTACAATTGAGGTAAAGGTTATTCCACTACTATGAACCATAAAGCATGCTGTTGGCACAATAACCATATTTCCAAGCATGTACTATTGGAATGCCGGAGGAAAAATGTTTTGCAACGCAGATTACAAAGGTTACCTTCTCCCAGGTGAAGTAGTTCATCGGAGCCATCAGTCACCTGAGTTACTAGCTAATGTGTGACATACTTTACAGTAGGAGTATAATGATATATTTATATAAAGTGCATGTTCATTAGGCAGACTGTTCAAAGTAGCACAAAGTGATAATAAAAGTCAATGTTGATAACATACATATTTGAGCACGTAGATACAGAGATAGAATATAACCTAAACCTTTATTTATTAAGAGTTAGTTAAATAACTGGAATATCTCTATGCACTACTGTTAAATTAACTCTGGCACAGTTTGGAATCATTCAGGTATAGACTATGATCTGTCACAGATAGATATTGCCAAATTAAATTACTATTATTGATGTAGCTGTACAATAGGAAACAAGACAAACGTATGACAACGGGAACAGTAAGTCAGGAGGACCCTGCCGAATCAAACTTTCAATCTAATGCAATGAGGGACAGTAAGGACACGAAGGGAAGTTAGGCAATCAAGTGATCTGAATGTATCCAAAGATGGGAAGGCTGTTTTGGAGAAGGGAGAAAAGTAGACGGGAGACAGTCAAGGAAGGTTGTAAGCAGTGAGTATGTCAGTTGTGCTGAGACCTCCAGTTCTCCAATTTTCACTTTCCTGGCCAATTGTCATGATCCTATCCTGACAACCAAGTAATTATTCTGTTTATTTCATGCAATACTTGTTTATCACCGCTAGTGGCCTCCCTAGCCACTAGTCTCCTCAGTCACTTTATCATCCTCACCTGCCTGGACTAATGAAGAGGCTTCATAAGGCTACACCCTGCACAACAGGGCCTTTACATTGAGAGAGAGAAGTTGTGTTCTGCTCCTGGCTCTTACTGAGATTTGTTATAATCTGGTAAAGACCTGTTCCTAACTCAACTGAAATCTGACAACTTGCTCCACCCTTACTTACCTGCAACCATCTTGATTCATCCGATTCAACCCTGCTTTATTTCTAAACTGGACTTTGGTTTCATATTGTTTTTCCTCCCAACCTGCATGGGTATTATGGACCTTATTATTTTATTTTATTTATCCACAAACACCCTGAACAACAGTTTTGTTTATAATCCAAAGAGGCTGATCACCTCCATTACTTTGCTTCAACCTGTTATACTTTATCACTTTTATATTTGTGTTTTAGTTTTACTAATTATTTTCCTATTTCCTGTATTCCTGTTTTGGGGCATATTGCCTAAGCCTCTATGATTTCACCTTCTACTTTCTCACCTGTAATTCTGTTTTCCCCCTTTATCTTTATTATTCATTTTCTCTGTTTATCTTGTTATTTATATTGTTTCCTTTGTCTGAACCATGCCTAAAAAAATCAAATAAACTACCTGAAGTAAACCTCGGCATATGTCTGACTTGCTCAGAAGGATGACACCAATATCTAAATTGTATTTGGTGCTACAAGGGCAAAACCAGTTCATTACTCCAAATAAAGTGGCTCTTCCACCAAAAATAAACTTAACACCTAACCTGTTTATATATAGTCCCTATGCCTGAATCTATTTTTCTTTTTCTTTCCTGAGCACTCATACATTAATTCAATTATTCAATAAGTTCTGTTTTACGATTCAGTTACCAATCAGATTTCCCCACAGGCCATCAATAAAACCACAGAAAGGTAAACAGCAGTTGTCATGGGCAGAGGAGAACAAAATGGCTGCACCCACATACAGAGATCTAACACAAGGAAGGAAACATAATAAATATAAAGAAAGGCACAGGTGGCATACAGAAAGAAAAACAAAGGGGAAAAAAAATACGAGAGGGCTGTTTTAAGGGCAAAACTATCACTTTAATTTTTTTACTGTAATTTGCCAGGCCTCCCAACAGCCCTGAAAATGGGGGGATGGACCTTGCTCTGATTATGAGAAGGAGGGGGAACCAACAGCTCTGATTAAAGGGGGTAGTCCCTATTTTAGGATCCTGTCCCACCATCCTGAGTTAGTTCCATAGTGTCCCTAGGCAGTACAGTGCGTGCACATCACTAGACATGGTTGCAGTGTGCTATGGGCACTAGGTGTAGCGGTAGTTACCCGGTCGTTGTGCCGGCCGAGGTCTTCTACTTCAGCCGCATGCGGTTCGAGCATTACTGCCTCCAGATGAGCGGCGTGCGGCTCGAACACTTCTGCCTCCTGGCAGGCCACGTGTGTGGCCCGTACAGTATTGGGAAAGCTGCTCACATTGCAAGCATATTCTTAAATGGGAAATGGGAGCCTAATTGGCTCGCGTCATTCCGGCGCCCCAGCGTTTTGGGGTGCAGGCATGACATGGACCAATCAAATGAAACACAGGACTATTTAAAGAAAATAGCACAAAATAGTTACTATATATGCACGCAGAAAGAAGGATGAACCACCCTAAAATCCTGGTTACAGAATTATTTAAATTTACCTGGCCCTAGATACTGTGCCTTATTGTGGTTTCTGTTCCTAGTACCCTTTAGTGCGTGCCTTGAGTTATTGTATTGTATTATGGTATTGACTGTGGTGTACATACTGCGGTCGCAGGGGTCTAAGCTGCGACCGGGCCCATCACTTCAGGGGGCCCGGACCGCCCTGCGGACCCCTGTGACCGGGCGCCCGCCACCATGTGTTGTGGTTCCGGCCCACGTGGCAAACCACCAGGGCCGCAAGTTCAAAGGACCAATCAGGTTGCCCATGCTGTTAGGGCCACCCATTGGCTATGGATTTCCAGGGGGCCCCTGTCAGTACTGCGGTGCTTTAACAGCGTGACCGGGCCCCGGTGATGACATAAAAGTTGGGAGGAAGTGATTGCCATCACTTCTCCCAGCTATCAGCGAGAGCCCATGCAGGAGGAAGGAGAGAGAGTCAGAGTAGTAACTCTGTGACACCCACCAGCCTGACCCCATGGCAAAGTCACTCTTTTGCACCTAAAAGGTAGGAAACAGGAGGGTGACGTAAACATTTTGTATATGTGTGTTTTTGTTTGTATGTGTCTGTATGTGTCTGTATGTGTCTGTGTGTGTTTGTGTGTGTGTGTGTATGTGTCTCTTTATGTGTGTATGTGTCTGTATGTGTGTGTGTGTGTCTGTATGTATGTGTCTGCCAGTATCTATGTGTGTGTCTGTCTGTATGTGTCTTTGTATGTATGTGTTTCTTGTGGGTGTGTATGTGTCTGTATGTATATGTGTCTGTATGTATGTGTCTGTGTATGTGTCTGTCGGGGGGGTGGGGAGCCATGGATCAGTTTCGCACTGGGACCCCATGGATTGTGTATGCCACTGGGTATTGACCTTGGCTTTGTTTCCTTACTCTGAATTTATCTTTTAACCTTGCCTATCTTGTTTGCCCATCTGGTATCATACTATGCTCAATACTTTTTTCAAAATATTAAAACATGAAAAATGAAATCATATATAAAAAAATACATCAGTATTTCAAAATAATATTTAAAAATTAAGAAATTAATATATTTTTCATAATAGTAAATTATTTGAAAAGTTTAGCCAACAATATTAAATCATTAAGGTAGCTTATCCAGCAATAGCCAATCAAAACCATAGTTTGAAAATTATGTATTAGGAATGTAGTTATGCACTCTCTATAAACAATACAAAGTGGGGGCTGCAGTAAGTCAAACAAGGTTTCAAAGTACCTGGTAGCAGTACACAGTAAACAAAAAGATAAAATGGATAACCTGTGCCAATTAGAGGGTAATTATTGTATAAGATAACCTGTAAGTGCAATAGCATATTCATACATACATAAAATTATTGAGATTCTTTATATTGGATTCCAAAGATCTTAAGGAAACAGAAACAAACAACAGTGCAATATGAAATATTAAAGTGAGGATTTCAATCAATGTGCTGAAATGTTAACTCACACTTTTAAGCGCTACTAAGAGCTCTGCTGTTCTCAGTGTGAACAGTACAATCCCCATCTAAGGATGCATGCAAACCAGTGATGGTGGACAATCTCAATATTCAATGGTATCACAATATATATAAAAGATATAAAAGAAAATCCAATGGCACTGTATATTTCTGTAGGTAAGACATATAAAAAAAGTATTATACTTACACACGTCAGATACATAGGAAAAAAAGAAGCCAGTAGATGAAAAGCAGATTGGAGGACACTTCTTGTTATCCAGAAGGGGCTATCCTTCGTTCCCCACATGCATTATTGAGCCATGGGCACCCTTGACCCTGACACCAGTTCACTGGTTGTTCTTCCTTGCACCATTTTTGGTAGGTACTAACCACTGCATACCGGGAACACCCGACAAGACTTGCCGTGTTGGAGATGCTTCGACCCAGTAATCTTCCCATCGCCATTTGGCCCTTGTCAAAGTCACTCAGATCTTTTTCTGCTTCAACATATGAAATCCAAGAACTAACTGTTCATTTGTTGCCTAATATATCCCACCCCTTGACTGGTGCCATTGTAATAATGATCAATGTTATTAATTTCACCTGTCAGTGGTTTTAATGTTGTGGTTGATCAGTGTGTATATAGCTTGGTCTTGATAAAACATTGATACAGATGATTGCATAATGGCACTATAAAGCACTTTATGACTTTTCATGAACAAGCCCCGCAAGTGCACTCTTTTGGGAGATTGTATTGAGGCTGGAGGTTGCACCGGTCACAGACAAGACCATTGAGCAACGAGTGCTGGGCATGAGGAATTTATATATATATTTTTGTGTTCGGGGCAACATCAATATTGATGATACAAGATTGTGCTGTGACGTAACCTGTTATAGGAAAAGTCAGTTGAGATGTGCCGGAACCGATGATGCAGTAGGCCTGGAAATAAAAGTAGGCAAAAAGGAGAGGATAAAGTGCTGTTTTATATTTATTTAGACAATGAACATAATACAATGTATGTTACATTAAGAGGACATTTTTTACAAAAGTCTACCGCAATTCCCGTACAGATTGCTTGTATACCTTTAAGTATAGTCTATTACTGGATAGGATGGTATAAAAAAATTTATTGTTTGGAAAAGTAGAGAACATGTAATGTTGTATGCCAGGCAGGTATAACTTGGTAGTATTGTGTCACGTATTCATCCGCTTATAGAAATGTGGTTAATGACATTTACTGTCCACACAGGAAAAGTTGTGCCGAGCAGCAACCTAATCCACAGAAGGTTTAATGCTGAGCAGTAATTGTGCAAATGAAACCTGGTCTCATGTATTCATCCGCTTATAGAAAAGTGGTTAATGACATTTACTGTCCACACAGGAAAAGTTGTGCCGAGCAGCAACCTAATCCACAGAAGGGTTAATGCTGAGCAGCAATTATGCAAATGAAACCTGGTAACTGACTTTGGGGTCAAAGGCCGGTTACAGCCTATCAGAAAGAAAGGAGGGGTATTTAGGCCCAGTTCTCAGCCTGCTCAGTGCCCTGTCGTGGTTTCCCTTGTGGTTGTCTGAGAGCGCGTTCCTGTTTATAGTTTTCTACCTGGTTTTGACTTTGGCTTTGTTTATTGACTTCTCTATATTCTGGTATCCTGACTCCTGGCTTTCCTCATCGCTGTGTCCCTTTCTGTGTTCCCTGACCTCGGCTAGTATTTTTGACTATTCTTTGTACGTTAAATCCGGCCATTCTAAGGACCGGTAATACGTTACTTATTTGTCATCCGTGCTGTACAGTTCTACGTGCTGGATCAAACAGTAATCCTGACATTACGACAGGGCCATAGATCCTGTAGAACTGTGTCAGCACATAGCTGCTTGCGAGAGGAAATTAGAGGAGAATGATCACCGCATGGATCAATTCACTCAGGCTTTAAGTACGCTTCTCGCTAGAACGGAGCATCTGCAGCCTGCAGCGTCTCCTCCTATAGCACCTCTACCCTGTGTACCTCCACCCACTGTTAATATGACTCCTAGCATCTCCTTATCACCATCCCTACAGTTTGATGGCAATATCCAGGAATGCAGGGGTTTTCTTAATCAGGTGGAGTACCATTTTGAGGCCTCACCAGGGTCATTCCCCACGGACAGAGCAAGAATTGGTTATCTAATGAATCAATTAAAGGGCAAGGCCCTTGCCTGGGCTAATCCGTTGTGGGAGAGTAATCGGAGCATAGCTCATAATTACCAGGAATTCCTTGCCGAATTCAAGCTCACGTTTGAGCCATTGGGTAGAGAGGATGACGCCTCCACTGCCCTAATGCACATCAGACAAGGTAACCGGTCTATCTCGGATTATGCTATTGAATTCCGTACCTTAGCTTCCGAGGTAGACTGGACTAACAATGGGTTAATCTCAGCATTCAAAAAGGGTCTCTCAGAGACTATACTAGATGAGATAGCCGCTAAAGAATTACCTAAGAGTCTTAACGAATTTATTACGTTTGTCATGCATATTGATAATAGGTTAAGACTCAGAGAAGTCACCAGAAGCAAGACCAGACGTATGGCTATGTCCCTAGCACCTCAATTCTCTAAACCTGTTTTGTCTAACCTCCCTGTACAGTCCGAACCCGAACCTATGCAGTTGGGGGTCACTAGACTGTCAGAGGCCGAAAAACAGTATAGGAGAAGGGAGGGGTTATGCCTATATTGCGGTAGAAAGGGACATATGATAACTAATTGTCCAGTGCGTCCGGAAAACTTCCGCACCTAAGAACCTTAAGGGGACAGATCTTAGGTGTGATGGAGTTGTCCTCTAACAAAAACAAAAGTAGATTCCTCCTTGAGGTATCTATTTCCCTTGATAACAAGAAGTTTTCTTGCAGTGCCCTAATGGACTCAGGTGCTGCTGGAAATTTTATTGATGTCCAGTTTATTAGGGGTAATGAGATACCGGTCAGGGAGAGACCTACGCCGCTAGCTGTAGAGGCTATTGATGGTAGACCACTCACACAACCGCTTATAACCCACGAAACTGTCCCTATTACGATCTCCATTGGGGCCTCCCATAGGGAGGAGATGACGTTTCAGGTTATTACTTCTCCATCATGTCCTATCATATTAGGGTTTCCGTGGCTGAGTAAGCACAATCCCTATATTGACTGGGCTAATGGGGAGATATTAGAATGGGGTAAAGAGTGTATGGGGAGATGTATAAAACCAGTACTAAAGAGATTGGATACTATTGACCTTCCCACTACCACTCCCCAAACTCCTGGAGTTCCCATACAATACCGAGAACTTCAGGAGGTGTTTAACAAGGCTCAATCCGATGTATTGCCTCCCCACAGAGCATATGACTGTGTCATTAACCTGTTTCCAGGCGCTATGCCACCTAAGGAGGCAGTTTATGCCTTATCTCCCCAGGAGAGTAAAATAATGGAGGAATACATCAAAGAATCCTTGAACAAAGGGCACATAAGAAAGTCATCCTCACCAGCTGGTGCAGGATTCTTTTTTGTTGAGAAAAAGGGTGGTGAGTTATGCCCTTGCATAGACTACAGGGCACTTAATAAAATCAGGTTCTGCAGACGTTGTTGAAAAATAAACTTTATTGTAAATTAGAAAAGTGCATATTTGACCAGCCTGAAGTCCACTTTTTGGGTTACAACATTTCTGCATCGAGATTTCAAATGGATCCTAAAAAACTAGAGGCTGTACTACACTGGCCATTACCCTCTGGTTTAAAAAGCCATTCAAAGGTTTATTGGTTTTGCCAACTATTACAGAAGATTCATCAAGGGATTTTCTTCTGTAATAGCCCCAATCACAAATATGACTCGCAAAGGGGTTAGTAGCACGGTATGGTCCAAAGAGGCTGTGAATGCTTTTGAGACTCTTAAACAAAGATTTGCCTCTGCGGACATACTAAAACATCCCGACACTAGTAAACCTTTTATATTGGAGGTTGATGCATCCGAGACAGGGGTAGGGGCTGTTCTCTCTCAGAGAGAAAGCCAGGGAACACCATTGCATCCTTGTGGCTACTTCTCCAGAAAGATGTCTCCTGCTGAGCGCAACTATGATATTGGCAATAGAGAACTGTTGGCCATTATTCTTGCCCTCAAGGAGTGGCGACATCTTTTGGAGGGTTCCAAGGACCCCCTGTTGATCATAACCGACCACAAAAATCTGGCATATATAGGGGATGCCAAACGTTTGTCTTCCAGACAGGCTAGATGGTCACTGTTCCTTTCACGTTTTAACTTTCTCATTACTTATAGACCTGGTTCTAAAAATACCAAGGCTGATGCCTTGTCCAGGCAATTTGATAATGAGTCAGCTCCGGAACAGGTGACATCTCCTATTATTCCACCAGAGTGTATTATTGCCACTACTGTCCTCTCACTGTCTTCTCCACTGCTTGGCACCATACTGGAGGCCCAGCCTCAGGCGCCCAGTGGTAAACCGTGTGATAAACTGTTCGTTCCCCTATGTGAAAGGGTTAATATCATGAAAGTGTTCCATGACAATATAACTGCTGGACACCCGGGCATCAATAAGTCCACTGCCGCGATCACTAGATCATTTTGGTGGGATTCACTCAGGAAAGATGTAAAGGAGTATGTGCAGGCATGTTCTGTGTGTGCAGTTTCTAAGGTGACTCATGCACTTCCTTGTGGCCTGTTGCAGCCTCTTCCTGTTCCTGAGATTCCATGGTCCCACTTATCCATGGACTTTATTGTTGAGCTTCCTAGCTCTGCTGGGTTCACTACTATTCTCATGGTTGTAGACCGATTTTCTAAGATGGCTCACTTCATTCCTCTCAAGAAGTTGCCATCTTCGCAAGATTTGGTCCTAATTTTCATACGTGAAATTGTCCGTTTGCATGGCATCCCCCACAATATTGTGTCTGATAGGGGCTCTCAGTTTGTGTCCAGGTTCTGGAGGGCGTTCAGTAAACAATTGGGGATTGATCTCTCCTTCTCCTCCTCCTACCATCCACAGACCAATGGTACAGCTGAGAGGGCTAACCAGTCATTAGAAGTTTATTTGCGTTGTTTTATTAATAGCACACAAGACAATTGGTCCGAACTACTCCCGTGGGCCGAGTTCGCTAGAAACAATGCTGTTCATGACTCCTCTGGGCACAGTCCATTTTTTGTCAATAATGGTAGGCATCCTACGGTTCTCCCTGCGGTATTTTCTGATACTGCCATTCCTGCTCTGGATGAGCGTCTGGCCTCCATTCGGGATACCTGGGTTAAGGTTCAAACTGCTCTAGGGGCTGCTGCTGAACGCTTCAAACATTTTGCTGATAAGCGTAGGAGTGCCAACCCGGTGTACCAAGTGGGGGACCGGGTTTGGTTGTCATCTCGCAACATCAAGCTTAAGGTCCCTAGCATGAAGTTTGCCCCCAGATTCCTTGGTCCCTATAGAGTGCTTCGTAGGATCAATCCAGTGTCTTACTCTCTGGCTCTTCCTGCATCTTTAGGGATTCCCAACACTTTTCATGTGTCCTTACTCAAACCTCTTGTCTGCAATAGATATACTGTTCCTTGTGTTCCTCCCCCTCCGGTGGTGGTGGGTGGTCAGGAAGAGTATGAGGTATCTTCTATCGTGGATTCTAGGTTTTCTCGGGGCACTTTACAGTACTTGGTTGTTTGGAAAGGTTACGGTCCTGCTGATCGTTCTTGGGTTTCGGCTCCTGACCTGCATGCGGGCCGTAAGATCCGCGCTTTTCACGCTAAATTTCCTCTCAAGCCTGGTCCTGTCCGCCCGGTGGGCGTTCTTCAGGTGGGGGGTAATGTCACGTATTCATCCGCTTATAGAAATGTGGTTAATGACATTTACTGTCCACACAGGAAAAGTTGTGCCGAGCAGCAACCTAATCCACAGAAGGTTTAATGCTGAGCAGTAATTGTGCAAATGAAACCTGGTCTCATGTATTCATCCGCTTATAGAAAAGTGGTTAATGACATTTACTGTCCACACAGGAAAAGTTGTGCCGAGCAGCAACCTAATCCACAGAAGGGTTAATGCTGAGCAGCAATTATGCAAATGAAACCTGGTAACTGACTTTGGGGTCAAAGGCCGGTTACAGCCTATCAGAAAGAAAGGAGGGGTATTTAGGCCCAGTTCTCAGCCTGCTCAGTGCCCTGTCGTGGTTTCCCTTGTGGTTGTCCGAGAGCGCGTTCCTGTTTATAGTTTTCTACCTGGTTTTTGACTTTGGCTTTGTTTATTGACTTCTCTATATTCTGGTATCCTGACTCCTGGCTTTCCTCATCGCTGTGTCCCTTTCTGTGTTCCCTGACCTCGGCTAGTATTTTTGACTATTCTTTGTACGTTAAATCCGGCCATTCTAAGGACCGGTAATACGTTACTTATTTGTCATCCGTGCTGTACAGTTCTACGTGCTGGATCAAACAGTAATCCTGACATATTGTGAGTCTTAATTTAAGATGGCAACAAGTAGCAAACCCACCAGAGATGTTAAATTAAACATGTTGGCTATAAATCTCTTGTCTATGGAGAAGGCCCTAACATAGGATCGACGAGTATTAAGTGACAGAGTCATTTAGTCAATACTTGGCTATGGTTCAACTACTCATCTAATCCATTATTAGGTCTTGGAATGATGGGGCGGCTGTAGCCAGTCGTGAGTCAGTAGGAGAGTTTCCTGGAATGCCTGGAATTGTAGTGAGATAACTGGTCAGCTGCCGTGATGTATGTACCTGGAACATGACCACACACTAAGGTAAAATTGTTTACAGACTGCTAACCATGTCAGTCTCCTAAGAAATCTCCTTATGGTTAATGAAGATGAACATCCTTTATTTATAACATGACAAATTGCTTGATTAACAAAAAACATTGTACCGAAACAACCGGCCCATAATTGGCCCAAAACCACTACAGCAGCTACTATTAGGTATACTTCAAATAATGCTGAGTTGCGATAAATCCTCTTATGTTTAGAACCTCTTCTGGCCAACTACCTGTGAGCCAATTATTACCGAATATGACTGTGAGCCCGGTGGTAGCTGCTGCATCTGTCCAGATGACGGGGAATGTATAAATAATTGTGGAAGAAAACTCTGAGAAGGTCGTTGGTGGGATGTGTCATTAGCTATATACGACTGATATCGTTGGGAAATTCAGAGAGTAAGCTAAGGAGTCTCGATATGGAGGCTATACCTAGTGGGATGATTCTCATTGCAAAATTAAGGGAGTCTAGAAGAGATTGCATTTTGATTTGAAAGTAAGTCTTGTGAAAATTAATACATGCTTC
This sequence comes from Pelobates cultripes, assembly GCA_933207985.1. Lineage (NCBI taxonomy): Eukaryota > Metazoa > Chordata > Amphibia > Anura > Pelobatidae > Pelobates > Pelobates cultripes. The sequence goes on from OW240917.1 coordinate 58,476,360, forward strand.
TCCATGTAATACTGTGCAAGTGCCTTAGAGATGAGTGAATGGTAGTAGTTTAAAGGTATGAAATCTGTTCTTAAAAATTTAGCTAAGAGGTTGGATAGGTGGATGGGTAGAAGGCTGACTAGAGAACCAACATTCCCAGAGGTCAAATAAGGATTAGAGGGCATTTTGTTAGGGCACATAGATTTTGCATGTGCCCTGTAGCAGTGGGAACAAACATGCAACAAGCAGCAAGCACTATATTCACAAGTACCTTTGTTGAATTTATATCATATTAATGAATTCCCAAATACACAATTGGACGTCCTAATTTATCTTTGACTGGTTTGTCACTCTTTGCTTTGGTGCTTGGGGTGGCCAGGTAAGGAAAGATTGGACATAGATTAGCTGAGTTTGAAGTGGATGCATCTACTGTGCAAGCTGGTGTCCTCAGTCCAGTGAGAAGTCCAGAAAATCTCTATGTCCAGTTGACTCCAATCTGTTCTAACATTAAATTGGACAAGAGGTGCAAGACCCATGCTGAGAAGGACCGGTAGTAGTCATAAATGCTGTACCACCGTATTTATTACCCAAGTCCACCGGATTGTTCATGTAGAGATCTAGTTCCTCTTCTCCTGTGCGGGTAACCTGAACCTATGACGTTTCTGTCCCGAATGCTAACACGAAATTCAGGATAGACCGTTCCTTGCTCAGTCTTGGGTCCCTGGCCTTTAGTACAACAGATCTAGCCTTGTATACATAAGTGCGATTCTCAACAATATCCTGGGAGGCATATTTTTTTATTTTTTTTAGATTGCTGGCACCATGTGCGCTGATTGAATAACAATCTGCATTAACCGTATTCATACTTTGTATTCGTACTCATGAGCCTGTATAGTTCTGCCTTCCTAGCTGTTGCTGGGAAAGGAATGTTGTGCCTGTGTAGTCCAGCCATTATACGTGGTATGGTCCATGACCTGATGGTATTACCTTTACGTGTAGATGTAGTGGACCTGCCTGAAGCGCTGGGAAGTGACATGTAATCACCTTCTTCTGGATTCTGAGACATACTGTAAATATGGCAATAATTAACTTGTCTCTAACTGTCTTACTGGCTGGCTAGCTAGTGCCAAGTGGCAAAACAATTTACTAAGTTGGTGACAGGTGAGGCTGCCAAGCGGCTTGAGAGGCTCTATCTATGCGTTGGCGTGAGTGGGTCTCGAGGCCACTGAACATTGTGGCGTGGTGTTGGCCTCTCGGTGACTCTTAAAGCATCAGATAGATTGGGCGTGACAAGTGAGGCCTTCTCTATGCAACTCTGCGAGGCGGTTAACTATGAGTTGGCCCGAGAGGTGTAGTACCTCATGCGTGGAGGATGGGTGTTGGCCTGCGAGACCACTAACTAAGGCAGAGATGCTAGGAACGTAACTTCTATTGGCCACCTAGATCCTGAACAGCCAGTAAAACATACTAACTAAAAGGTATATAATGCGGGGGAGCCACCATGGCTAAAAACGTGGCTAAAAACTTATGTAGACTCTGTATAGCATTGTGTAACCTGTAACTGCAATCTGTAGTACCTACTACAAGGAGGCTGAGAGGGGAAGGAGAGGCCTATTACCTAGTAAGCAAAAGCAACCGTAGTAAAAGAATCATAGCAATAGTGACGGTAATATACTGTACACTTGGCCAGAGAATATGTAAAAAAGGGCGTAAATGAGCAATGAGTAAATGAAGGAAAACATTTGAATGTATACGTAGAAAGGACCATGCATGGGTCAAACATAAAAAGTCAATCCTCTTGTTTGCCTATACCTTGGTTCGTTAACCTGGTCCCTACCGCCCACTAGTGGGAGTTTCAGGATTCCAGGTGGGCGGTAGGGATTTCCTCATTTTGAGAGATTGGGTGGGGCGGGTGCGAGCCTGTGGTACCCCTGTGACAGGGTACTGCCATCACCATTTGCGGCCCTGGCTCGCACGGCAAACCGCCGCGGCCGCCGTCCAAGGGGTCCCATGCTGTCAGGGCCACCCGATGGATGTGGATTGTCAGGGGGCCCGGTCAGCGCTGGGCACTTTAACAGCGCGACATCACAGAGCTCGGAGGAAGTGACTGCACATCACTCCTCACAGCTAACACACAGACCACGCTGGAGGAAGCAGAGGGAGCTAGAGTGGGGACTCTGACTCCCATCCACCTAAGCCACCACTGGACCCCAGGGAAAGTCACCCTTCTGCACCTAAAAGGTAGGAAACAGGAGGGTGACTAAAATATTTTGTGTGTGTGTGTTTGTGTCTTTGTATGTGTGTGTCTTTGTATGTATGTCTTGTGTGTGTCTATGTGTCTGTATGTGTGTGTATGTGTCTTTGTATGTATGTGCGTCTTTGTATGTATGTCTTGTGTGTATGTGTCTTTGTATCTATGTGTGTCTTGTGTCTGTCTGTATGTCTTTGTACGTATGTCTTGTGTGTGTGTCTGTCTGTATATATGTATGTGTTGTGTGTATGTGTCTTTGTATCTATGTGTGTCTTGTGTCTGTCTGTATGTCTTTGTACGTATGTCTTATGTGTGTGTCTTTGTATGTGTGTGTCTGTATGTATGTGTGCCTGTCTGTTTGTATGTATGTCTTGTGTGTGTGTGTGTGTGTGTGTGTGTGTGTGTGAATGTGTGCCTGTGTGTCTGTATGTATGTATGTGTGCTTGTCTGTGTGCGTGTCTGTATGTGTGTCTTGTGTGTGTGTCTTGTGTGTGTGTGTGTGTCTGTATGTATGTATGTGTGCCTGTCTGTTATAGTGGGCTATAGTAAGTAATAGTAAGTGGGCTACCTAGCTCAGCCTTCCTACTGGGTATTGCTATAAGGAAGGTTAAAAAATAGAAAAAAGGAAAAAAAAAGTGGGGAGGGGAATTGAGGAGGGAAAGGAAAGGAGATGAGCTGACGCACATATGAGAAATCATATTATGCACAAACAGAGAAGTCGTCTGAATATCACCGAAATAGGAGACCTTCGTTTGTTCCTTACGAAAATCGAACCAGATATCAAACATTTAGTCTCGCAGCATCAGCCTCAAGGATCTCATTAATCACTCGTAAAGGTAATTTCAATTTACTTTATTGTTTTCTCATTCAATTTTATAACGTTAAAAACATTATAAACATGCATTAAGTAGAAATAAAAATATAAATGTTCGTACATTTATTTTTTTTAAAAACACCCTCCTTTCTAAAAAATATTCTGCACTTGCGTGAAAACTGGTGGGTGGTAAGGACATTTTTCCATCAAGAAAGATGCATTTGTGGGCGGTAGGAAGAAAAAGGTTGACTACCACTGGCCTATACATATAGTTATAAAAGAGAGGAAAACATGTATTTTTGGTGCGTGCCCCGATAGGAGTGAGGAGGCTGGGTAAAACCTGGTCAACTGAATTAACTTGTCGTGATGAACATATAGCGTTAATGAAAGACCACTTACCTGTGAACCGAAATTAGTAATGAGCGGAGAGACTTAGGTGACAGTTACTGGAAGACCATTAAGGGTCCAACTTGAACTAACTTATAACATGTAAGGAATACCGTGTATATTGATAATCTGGAATCTGCCATACGATGAGCCATACGATGACTAAGGTAATTGTTGTAACCATATAAGAGACTAAAATAAACCTTGCAAACAATTGAGGGGTTAATACAGTAGCAGACTGGGGGAACGCTGAAGAACAAGATTAGTAAAAGCAATGAAAATCAACCAGGATATGACAAGGACGTGGATACGTATTATTAAGCCAGTAAAACTAAGGAACTATTAACGGTCTTACCCCTGAAGGAGTATATAACAAACACCTAGCTACTGACATTAGATTCAAGGTACGAATAGCAAATGCTACTCTGAAAATCGATAACACCATAACTCTAAAAAAATGTTGCTTTTATGAGCCTTTTAAGACATGCCTATAAGCTGGCCTGCAGACCGTGCAGGAGTACGCACGTGAATGGGATATTGTTTTCCCAATGAACCCATTGCCGCACATATTCCTTGACCTAACGTCTTATAGCACGTTTTCATACATCAGTAATGAATAAACGTTATTAATGATCATATTTCTATCTAGGATATATGTAGACAGGTGGACAAGTCGAGTGCACAGCAGGTACAAATGGCATTGCACTGTTAACTCTCCAGTGCAACACCATTTGTGTGTGTGCACAAATTTAAATATATATATTTTATATATATATGTTTGACTGTTAATACAAGCTGCACAGTACTGTAGAATACTTTAGAACCTTTAAATGACCTACCTATGGGAAGAACCATAACCTGATCTATTTAACAGAGAAATATATCCACAGACAAAACCTGAAATACATACACCATATAAGAGAACAATGCTACATAACATTCAAGCATAACCAGGGAGACAGCTGAGAGTAAAGCACATGTTTGACCTGAAATATTGTTGAACAAAAATTGACTACTAGGGTACATGCATCACACAGAACTACATTTTAAATAAACATTATAATAAAGAATCTGCGTCGCTTGCACAACAAGGTTAACACTCATTTTCTAAAAGTGAGTGCTTAAATTTAGAAGTGACCTTGTGGAGGAGTCAGGCACACACATAGAAGAACGCACATGTACTGTCAAGGGAACTGATTGGAAACAAAACTTAAGCATTTGAAATCCTAGTCTTACTAAATAAAGTGAAATCTCAAATTGTAATGGTACAAGCTTAGTTTGCATAAAATATAACCTCAAGGGGCAGTATAACATTGAAACAAATAGCGTGATTAGAGTGGCTGAAACAGTTGAAATTAAGTGAACTCCTCATGAACATAATGCAGAATTTAAATCTACCGAATGGTGTCACAATTGTGGTAACCGCTAGAGGTCAGTGTGAAAACAAAAGCTGAATTAGAGCGACTTGTTCGGTTGTATTCAGTCAAAATAGTAAATTACCGAAATGGATACGACACCTAAAATAGTGAGGTAAGTAGGTGTGAATTTGTATACAAAGTCCCAAATGAACGATACGTGAGGTATGATAGTCGTGCAACAGTTGTGTGCGTGTGTGTAGTAACCCTTTCGGGCAGTCTCACGGTTCGTGGACCGAACAGGACCCAGGAAGCAGTGGAGTGACCCGGCGTCCAAATGCAGATCGCCGGACCATTAACAGTAGGGTAGGAAAGGGGGAGTCCCTTTTATACGCAACATCAAGCCCCTCCCACAACTCCAGGCAGAGCCTTAACATATATATATATATTTATTTTTTTTCTTAGACATATATACATATGTAGATGTCTTATATACCATATCTTGCATGTCACTTACACATCTCAAAGAAAACATTAGAAAAATGTATCACATGTTCAGAATTCTCCCAGAACGACGTGTTGAATATGTATTTTTACGCTGCAAATCCCAAAAGTATACAATTGTGTAATCCATTGTTAGCTCTTTGTCCATTACAACCATAACCCATGTATTGGCATAAAAATATTGTTTGAAAACAACATGTTATTGCTCCGGGACCTGCAGAAATGTGGGATGGAATCTATATTGTTTTCTTGCAAGGGTGAGCATATATCTCTGCCTGCCAGACTCCCAACGCAGGTAAGCCCTGACATACACAACATCAACTTTCTATTTGCATGCAACATGTAAATGGTTAAGTTGTAAGCTGTGTAAGAGAATGATCTTTGAATTTCTTATCAGAGTTTCGACAGAGGATAATGTAAAACAACGTCTGAACAGTGGTCATTGAATCAGATTGGGACCCTGGGAGTCCTTTCCAATTTCGCATAGAAGGAGAAATTGATATCATCCACGAAGACTTAATGAAAAGTGATTTTACCTAAATCATTACAGAATGAACAATAAAGATATGGAATTTGCTTTCTTGAAATTAAAACAATGTCTTTTTTTTGGCACAGCTAAAATATTTAGAGCTAAAATAATTGACCAATATTATCTATAACCTTTCTGCTACATCACTAATGGAAATGTTGAACCTGTTGGACTTAAGTCTTTTTTTCAGTCTAAATTACTATGTTAAATCATAAATGATTATGTAGAGATAAGATTCCAGTAAACCATAATCACAACACCCACGTAGGAAGAATTTATCCATGTGTAAATTCTGTTCCATATACTTTATTAGCTTAGCTAGTTACACAATTAGTGTACACTGAGTACTTTGATATTCAGGCCGAGGGGTGATTTGTACTCTAGTCAGGACACATACAAAAGGTATCCTATCATTTTACATGATAAATACAGTGCTAGTGGTTTGCTCTACTGTGCTTGGCGTTTTGGTGTGTTATCTTTTATGGTCTAACAAGAACCAGAAGCCCTTAGGACATGATAGAACTGGTAAAAATTAACTTGCCCTAATTAGATGGTTTAATTATGTAAATCATTCTTCAAAAATTTGATAATCATATTAGTGTCCTTTAACAATTCTGCCTATTAAATATTTACTTAACCTGCAACAATGTCTGGTATTAAATAAGAGTCAAAACAAATATAACATTCCACAAGAATTGCAGCCTAGAGACCACACTGAAATGCATAAAATGAAACTATATAAAGTTGTATATATAAAGTTGTTTCCTGAGGGCCAGAAATGCCAGTTTTTGTAGGACAGAGCCTCCTGTGGAAAACAGAACTTCTGAATCTTCATAAAGTGGTTTGTTAGAAAGTATTTGTGTTGCGTATTTTCTTTGCTCACACGGACTGCATTAAAAATGACACATAGACCATGCAAATGCTTGCAAACAATGCTGTCATTAGCCACTCTCTGTGTCTTCTTAAGGTTTGCTCCATGGTCTGAATCCAACGATGCACATACCATCTCTGTAAACCTGCAAGTTCTAAATTTGATTGTGCCAAGGCAGAAGATCCTCTGTTTTCCCCATCAGACATATTGTTGGAATTTTCAGATGATTCAGACATTTCTGCAAAAAAAAAAAAAGGGTTATTTTTTTTTCTACATTTTCTTGCCCCAATTTCGTGGGCTTCTTCCAATTCTTCGTTAATCCCTTCTCATTATATAGCACACAGGATTGCCTTTACTCCATCTTCATTGGTCAGAACTCTGGGACTAATTAATGAATTACCCTTTTTGTTACACAATATAAGTGCTTCCACTCTGCTTCTTTACATAATCTTTTAAAGAAGCAGATTGGGGTTGGCTGTGTGACTGGGGCAAAACGCGTCATAAGAGAAATCAGAGAAGGAGGGCTAACGGCCCTGCTGTAAATATACAGGGTAGGGACATTATTTTATCGAGAGGACCTTTGTAGATAGCCAAGTTGTGTAAATAATATGTAGTCATTTATACTCAGGGACTATTAACAAAGCAAACTGAATGACACCGGTCATACCCCAGCATAACCAAGGGGATGGTTTATATTTATTTATGTTTAAACCAGTGTAGATATATCTCTTGTAACAATATACATCAATTCTTCTTAGGATCTTCTGATTCATCAAAGTGAATGTCAAGCCTTTACCAAAAAACATTTGCTTAGTGTCAACATTGATAAAGGAACAAATATCAACAAAGATAATTAAATCTCTATCAATGCAGATAATGCACTTAAATATTTAAGTAGCTATTGTTGGCTAATGCTCCATTTCAGAGAGCACACAGTAAGTGCTGTGAGCATTTTTTGGCAAATCCTTTAAAAAACTTCACTTTTCAAATTTTAAAGAAATTGTAAAAGTTTTTTTGGTGCCATTGAGAGAAATCTCCGACGTGGCAAATTTAGTTTTTTACTAGCTGGCGGATCTCAACCCCTAACTGAAGCAAAACTAAGCTTGTGTTTACAATGTGTTGGATGAAAATATTTTGTCAGTTGTTTATTCAGGGAGGTTTTGTGAAAAAGGTTTTTAACTTTAACAATTAAGCTCTCAAAAACTTGTCCTGTGTGTCTATAGTATGCAACTTGCCCTGTGTGTCTATAGCATTCTTTGTAACACGAGATGTGAGGCTAATCCAGGTACAAGTTAATATCTTTATATAGTCATGACCAGTGCGATTTAAATGTTGATTCTATAAAGGTTTGTTTATTCAAGGTTTTATTTCTGTAAAGGTTAATTTACTTAAGGTTTTAAAACTGACAGAAATTGTAATTCTTGCTTAACACTTTAAGTTACGCACACATAAATTTGGAAGGATATTAAAAAAAATAAATGTAGTTGGCTGTTAATAATGTGCCAACATAAGTGCAAAATCCTGGATGGAAGAGGAGATTTCACCAACTAAGCGCTTTGAGTTTAGCTATAAGATAACGCAGATCGATGGGCAGACATTAGTGAATAACAGCAGTTTATGCAATCAGTTATTTCATTTGTTGTGGCAGTGTATGTAATCAGTCTTTATTGCTGCACAAACAAATGTACACAATCAATATTTATTTCTGCACATAGCATGAATATATAGAGTATAGTATATTTTGTTAATCTTTCCATCTGCGGGAGCAAGGTTTTAAATAATTATTTATATCCGTGCAGAGCAAAATTCATCTTCATATCTGCTTTAAAAAAAAGAATAGGCCTAAATTTATAAGAAATATCTTGGCAGTTTTGTACACATTGTGGATAATGACAAAGTTTGGTAACAGCACTTTTATTTAAAATGTATTTTTTTATGCAGCACTGCTTGGTTTTAACACTTTTTAGATTAATATTATATTTGATAACAAGGAGAATTATTTGTTGCTCTTACTTGTAGTAGGTTTGCACAGTAATGTATGCCTATGACCTTACTATGCTTGAAATAAAATCCTATATTATAGGTGGGGTCTGAAATTCTTATCTCTCCCGCTCTTAAGAATATAGCTTTAGTATGGCTGAGTAAATATCAGGTTTGGAAAAAAAATGCCCTAGTTAAACGGCAGTACACTTGAAGTAGTTTATACTGTAGTGTACTGGGAATCTACACTGCTCAAAAAAATAAAGGGAACACTTAAACAACACAATGTAACTCCAAGTCAATCACACTTCTGTGAAATCAAACTGTCCACTTAGGAAGCAACACTGAGTGACAAACAATTTCACATGCTGTTGTGCAAATGGGATAGACAAGAGGTGGAAATTATAGGCAATTAGCAAGACACCCCCAATAAAGGAGTGGTTCTGCAGGTGGTGACCACAGACCACTTTTCAGTTCCTATGCTTCCTGGCTGATGTTTTGGTCACTTTTGAATGCTGGCGTTGCTTTCACTCTAGTGGTAGCATGAGACGGAGTCTACAACCCACACAAGTGGCTCAGGTAGTGCAGCTCATCCAGGATGGCACATCAATGTGAGCTGTGTCTGTCAGCGTAGTATCCAGAACATGGAGGCGCTACCTGGAGACAGGCCAGTACATCAGGAGATGTGGAGGAGGCCGTAGGAGGGCAACAACCCAGCAGCAGGAGCGCTACCTCCGCCTTTGAGCAAGGAGGAACAGGAGGAGCACTGCCAGAGCCCTGCAAAATGACCTCCAGCAGGTCACAAATGTGCATGTGTCTGCTCAAACGGTCAGAAACAGACTCCATGAGGGTGGTATGAGGGCCCAACGTCCACAGGTGGGGGTTGTGCTTACAGCCCAACACCGTGCAGGACGTTTGGCATTTTCCAGAGAACACCAAGATTGGCAAATTCTCCTCTGGCGCCCTGTGCTCTTCACAGATAAAAGCAGGTTCAAACTAAGCATGTGACAGAGTCTGGAGACGCCGTGTAGAACGTTCTGCTGCCTGCAACATCCTCCAGCATGACCGGTTTGGCAGTGGGTCAGTAATGGTGTGGAGTAGCATTTCTTTGGGGGGGCCGCACAGCCCTCCATGTGCTCGCCAGAGATAGCCTAACTGCCATTAGGTACGGAGATGAGATCCTCAGACCCCTTGTGAGACCATATGCTCGTGCGGTTGGCCCTGGGTTTCTCCTAATGCAAGACAATGCTAGACCTCATGTGGCTGGAGTGTGTCAGCAGTTCCTGCAAGACGATGGCATTTATGCTATGGACTGGCCCGCCCATTCCCCAGACCTAAATCCAATTGAGCACATCATGTCTCTCTCCATCCACCAATGTCACGTTGCACCACAGACTGTCCAGGAGTTGGCAGATGCTTTAATCCAGGTCTGGGAGGAGATCCCTCAGGAGACCATCCGCCACCTCATCAGGAGCATGCACAGGCGTTGTAGGGAGGTAATACAGGCACGTGGAGGCCACACACACTACTGAGCCTCATTTTGACTTGTTTTAAGGACATTACATCAAAGTTGGATCAGCCTGTAGTGTGTTTTTCCACTTTAATTTTAAGTGTGACTCCAAATCCAGACCTCCATGGGTTGAAAAATGTAATTTCCATTTTTTTATTTTTGTGTGATTTTGTTGTCAGCACATTCAACTATGTAAAGAACAAAGTATTTCAGAAGAATATTTAATTCATTCAGATCTAGGATGTGTTATTTTTGTGTTCCCTTTTGAGCAGTGTATATTTCTATTAATGGCCTGGAGCTGTCAAAGGACCTCTACAGAGCACCCACACAAAGATCACAAACAAAAGATGACACAAAAAAAAAATCTGAGGATTCAGTCCTAGACCTGACAGACATTTAATGTTAGTTTACTCATTATCAGGTTACACAATCTTTGCTATAAGATCTTACATAATAGTTTTTTTTTTATTTTGATTGTTCTTACCTTGTCCAACATGAATACATCGCACAAAGACTGTAACTGCCAGGGAGAGAATAAAAGAACCCAACACATAGATCTAATGAAAAATAAAAAATAAGATGAATTTTATTTACACAGCAATGACTGACACCATCAAGAAACTTGCTGAAAAAAATTATACTTATATATTTAAGTAACTTCATTAGAAACATTTTCTTCTTGAAAGGCATTACAAGTGAGTCTTTAAATCAGATGTCATTCATAGATACTTTTAAGAGGATACATTGTAACACAGAATACATACAGTATACACAAAGCATATCTTTATATACAAGTACATATTACACTGATCAGAACACAACATTAAAACCAACTGCCTGATACCTTGTAGGTCCCGCTTGTGGTGCCAAAACAGCTCTGATGCTTCAAAGCATGGACACCACAAGACCACAAGTACCTGGCTACCAAGATCATTTAAGGCCTACGAGTTGCGAGGTGGGGGCCTCCATGGATTGGATTTGCTGTTCCAACAAATCCCAATCAAATTGAGATCTGGCCAAAGCACCATATTGTAATTTGTCATGTTCCTCAAACCATTCATAAACAATTTTTGCAGTGTGGCCGGGTGCATTATACTTCTGAAAGAAGCCACTGCCAACAGGGAACAGCATTGCCATGAAGGCGTGTACATGGTCTGCAGTAACCTCTAGGTAGGTGTTATGTGTCAAAGTTACATCCACATGAATGCCAGTACACAAGGTTTCCCAGCTGAACATAACTGGCCAGAGCATAACACTGCTTCCACCAGCCTGCCTTTTTCCCATAGTGCATCCTGCTGCCATCTCTTCCCCAGGTAAATGATGCCCACAGCCATCGACCTGATCTAAAATAAAAGATGATTCATCAGACCAGGCAACCTTCTTCCATTGCTCCATGGTCCAGCTTTTACACTCACGTCCCCGTTGAAGGCACTCTGACAAGTCTGTGGTTCTGCAGCACCATACGCATCAAACTGTGCTGCACTGTGTGTTTTAACATCATGGCCAGCATTACTTTTTTTTTAACCACTTTGAGCTACTGTAATTAATTTATGTGATCGGACCATGAGCTAGCCTTTGCTCCCCATGTGCATCAATAAGTCTGAATGGGCCCATAACCCTGACACTGATTCACAAGTTGTCCTTTCTTCCACCACTTCTGGTAGGTACTAACCACTTCACACTGGGAAAACCCAACAAGACTTGCTGTTTTGGAGATCCTCTGACCCAGTCATCTACCATCACTATTTGGCACTTGTCAAAGCCACTGGGCTCTTTTCTCTGATTCCAACACATGATATTAACGTTATAATCAAATGTTTTTCACGTCAAAGGTCAGTAGTTTTAATGTTGTGGCTGATCAGTGTATAGTGTATATTTAATACATCATATACAAAGATAAAAATACATATAAAGACATAAATATGAATCAAAGAGACCAGCAAGGTCAAGGACTTTTATTTTTAAAGGGCCAATGAAAGAAGGCTACTCTAGCATGTACTCCCTAGAACAAACATAGAAACTAGCGACAACCTAATGTAAAATGGTATATTAGTACTGGTAAATGTCATGTATTTTAACAATGCAAGGCAATGTGAGTGAGAGAAAGAAACTGGAAGAGGGGGGTACAGCAAAAAATCAGGGATGGTGCCCACAGAATGTTGTTTCATACATACTTTTAATCTATACATTTACTATGAATTTGGCTAGCATACACCATATAAAACGGAATTTCCAGTAACACAATGTCATTGTAGCATATAATTTGCAATCACGTAACATACCATGGCTGAGTGTAGGATCAGTTTCCATGCAGCAGTAACGTGTTGATAAAGTAACACCAATGAACATGGGCTTATCACTTCCTCATTACTGTGACTCTGGCACCTGAGTAATATAAAAAAAAAAATACCACAAAGTGAACATTGAATCCATAGCTGGAGCGCACTCCATTTATTTTCTCTCTGTGAGTGTAATGCACACAGTATACGAAAAACAATATTAATTAAGGAGAGGTCCATCTCCACATATACTCCTATACAGTCCAATACTTATGTGGACAGTAAGACATGTTGTTGTGGTGTTTTTTTCTTTGCTCCAGTGCACTGGAGAAGATAAACAATGCCTGAGAAGGTAAAATACATCCACGAACTGTGATTTATGAAGAAATTACAGCATTTTATACACATAGTCCCTCAATTGTAGGAGATCAGAAGTAATTGGACAAATTAAGATAATCTTATACAAAGTTGTTATGTCCAGTACTTGGTTGGATGACTGCCCAGAATCTCAAATCCATGGACATCACCTGACATTGTGCAGACACCTACCCTGGCAGACAGATATGGATAATACAAAGTCATTGGTAGGTGCAAGAAGGATGCATAGGAACAGACAAAGTCTCAGAACATGTAGTAAACAAGATTAGCCAGGAACAAGCAGAAATCATTATTAGAGAATTAAGAATAGTAGCAATGCAAATCAATCAGTGCAGAATAGTAAACTGGTACACTGGCATCTCCACACTGGAGCTCTATGTCAATGAAGAACTAGTTCTGTTTTGTCCAGATGAAGCTGTGGCGCATTCAATCATCACGGAAAATGTGAGTGAACCTGTACATGTGTGCCGTACTAATAAGCATCCCATACACACTGTATGCGCTGTCTTAGCAACCATAATTGTGTAGGAAACTGGATAGTAAAAGGCATTGACAGACATAGGTATCACTGTTTCTACTTAGCTTATATTTCTGAATATTGGGACACACGAGGCTTAGGTATGCTTCAAAAGCATTGGTCCCTTTTTTAAGAGACAAATGAAGCACAAGAAAAGACTCCCAGTGCATAACCAAACATAGAATCACCTCTATGACTTATTTAAGCTTCTGTGTATATTTACTAACAATCTAACACACATCTGGCCAACAAAAAGCTGAGCAACCAATTGTCCAATTACTTTATGGTTCTCTAAATTGGAGTGTCTATATATAGACACACGGTCTGCAGATGTAATTACCCTCACATTAAAGTGGACAGTGTGCACTTTACCCCCTTATTGCTGCTTTTTAAGTCAATCAACTGGAGTAGAGAAAAAAAACTTTCCCTATAGGTAGTAAACTGAATTACATGAATCACAAATATGCAAAAAAATTACAAAATTTAGTTTTCTAATTCTAGTAATTAGGGTTATCCCCTGTTCTACAATAACAACTAGGTGACCTCTCTGCTTGACAAGGGGATATGGTCATAGGTCTTCCCAGGCTTATGGTTCTAGCCAGTAGAAGACACCTTGACCTATCCCTTGGTTAACTTTTTATTCATTTATCTAGTAAAATAAAAAGAAAATGGGTGTATACAGAGACTCATCAGAAAAAGAATGAGAATTACTGTATTACCTGGATATATCTATAGTCTTAAGTGTAATGGTAAGATAAAGTACACCAACAAAAAACTAATGAATAACCACCTAATAAAATGAACTCCTATGTCTGCAAATATGTATCAGCTCAGAGAAAGGGTGGATTATGGGCACTGCACACTTTTAAGTACGTTTTGACTAATAATATGCAACTCTTATTATTTATTCCTCCTATGCCTATCTTGCCAGTTTTGCAGGGAGAGAGGCTTTGCAAGTTAAAGGACCACTATAGTGCCAGGAAAATATTTGTTTTCCTGGCACTATAGTGCCCTGAGGGTGCCCTCACCTTCAGGGTCCCATTCCCGTGGTGCTGAGGGGGGAGGAAGGGGTTAATCCCTTACCTTTTTTCCAGCGCCGGGCTCCCTCGGTGCTGGTACTCTCCTCCCTCTTCTTCCGTCATCGGCTGAATGCGCATGCGAGGCAAGAGCCGCGCGCGCATTCAGCCAGTCCATAGGAAAGCATTCTCAATGCTTTCCTATGGACGCTGGGGTCTTCTCACTGTGAAAATCACAGTGAGATGCGCGGAAGCGCCTCTAGCGGCTGTCAATAAGACAGCCACTAGAGGCTAGATTAACCCTAAAGTAAACATAACAGTTTCTCTGCTATGTTTACTGCAAAAAGGGTTAACCCTAGCTGGACCTGGCACTCAGACCACTTCATTAAGCTGAAGTGGTCTGGGTGCCTATAGTGGTCCTTTAACTATTGCCAGTTCAATTTTTGCCTGGCATAAGACTTTTCATTACTATCCTCCTCCATACTTTATACTTGGCTAGTACCTGTCTCCCAGGTTTATGTTAACGACATTGGTATACATATATGTATTTTCTATTGGCGAGATCTGACAATACCTCCAATTGTATTCATATATGTTTTTGGTAATTGGGCAGTATTTGGCTATCTTGCCTGCATCTAGGGAACACAATCCTTTTTCTGTTCCCTCAGTTGGGGCAGAGACTATACCACCTATCATATAGCCTATATCTGTCTCTGGGATGATCTGGTATTTATGTAGCTGACTGCAGTTTATTGGGGGTCTAGAAGTCTCTATTTTTGAGCCAATGTATTAAAGCTCATTTTATTACATTGATTTTTACTCTATTTAGACAGACTCTGAGCTGATACATATTTGCAGACATAGGAGTTCATTTTATTAGGTGGTTATTCATTAGTTTTTTTGTTGGTGTACTTTATCCTTATTACTGCATTCTACCATTACCCTTAAAGGACCACTAGAGTGCCAGGAAAACATACTCGTGCCCCCACCCTCAGGGTCCCCCTCCTGCCGGGCCCTGGGGAGAGGAAGGGGTTAAACTTACCTCTTTCTCCAGTGCCGGGCGGGGAGTTCTCCTCCTCCTCTCCTCCCTCTTCTCATTAAGCTGAAGTGGTCTGGGTGCCTATAGTGGTCCTTTAAGACTACAGATATATCCAGGTAATATAGTGATTCTCTTTCTTTTTCTGATGAGAGTCTCTGTATACACCCATTTTTCTGTCTTTTATAGTTTATTATAGGGTTAAGCCCTGAGAGACCCCTGGAGGCTCATATAGGTGCTTAGGATAGCCAGCTTCACCTTAAAACTACTGTTTTTAGTGTTGGGTAAGGAGCCGTTAGTTATCCTATACTTTCGTCTGTTTAAAAAAAAAAAATTCATACTTTATTTGATCAGAAGCTGCAAAGCGTACGGACACTGAGTACAGATTCTCCTCACCACCATTCAGTAGCCTCTCATTCTAGTGTATGGGGTGGATTCCCATAAACTTCTGTGCACAGGGATCATAGGATAAGCAGTTTATGGCCAAGCTCGAGATCCACTCTTCACATGGGATGAATAGAAATGATTTCTAAACTGATAACAGTCACACTGTGGCTGCTATCAGTGTACACACAGCACAGCTAACTGTTTAGTGATTGTCAAAGATGCACACCGTACATGTTCCCCTGTTTCAGGTTGGTTTTCCCTCCTTGGAGGAAACGGAGAGCCTTCCTACCTGTGCAGGCTGACTTTCTAATCCTGCAGTCATAGATCAGATAACAGGTGCAGGGTACTCTTCACTGCATCAACTTTGCAATAATTCCAGGTTGCTATTGCCCTCAGAGTGACAGTTTAATTTAGGCAAACTAAACATTTATCAATTACCAGCAGACATCTGAGAGAATGCACAAAAGTGCATTTCACACTAGGAGCAGCAAAGTGTGGTTTAGTTATTAACTATAACGCAATTGCGGATGTCCCTACCTACTATGTATGGCTTGATAGACAAACTATCTGAAATGCTCACAAGTCCTGCAAAGTTCTTTTTTTGCCTGACATAAAATCTCCCTTTCATAGCAAACATGTAGTTATATTGCATGCATTCTAAAAAATACCATGGTCGCAGTAAATCGTCGTCATTCTCATTGCGTCAGGTTTTGAGTGCACATTCTAGGAGTTGAAGTATTGTACGTGCACAGTCATGATTTTTCAGAAGGCACATTAAATATGTAGAGAATGTCTTGTTTTAACTCATAATGTTCGGAACATAATGTTTATTCTGAAAATAGTTAGAGTTACTCCAAACACCACGACCATTTCAGTCATTTGAAGTGGTCATGGTGCCTGGAGTCTGTATGTGTAGCTCTTTGCTGTGAAACCCCGGTGCTGCTCCATGTTTGTCAGTTTTACTGGGACATCATTAACCAATCTGGAATAGAATTTTCATGCATATAATTGCATTCACTGGCAGTCAACTGATGCTCTCTGCAAATGAATGGCATCTGGATCAGTTTGCAGGAAGTGTGTTACTCGTGCTCAAGGCAGACCTGGAACCCAGCAGACACATAAGGTGGCACACCTAAGTCGGTTTACCCCATTACAGGGGAATCAGGTCAAAGTATTCATAAGGTATTCCTGGAGAAGCCCTTTAATATGACAATTTTAATACGGATGTCCCTTTCAATAGCTATATATTGCTATAGCGGTTAGGTAGTGTTTATTAGGTAACATATAATCTACACATTTTTTTAGAAATAATAATTGTTAATATCTACCTTTCATACAATTCCATCACAAGAGATTCATTATTTCCATAAAAAGACTGGTCAATCTCCAAATACTGTAAAAAGCGTTCAGGTATAGAAATCCCTTCTTGAAGAAGCTGTGCTAAATTATAATATCCCTAAAAGAAATTTTAAAAAAATAATGAAGTTACAAATATGAACTGGGAAACTTTACTGATTATATAATTCCTGAGACTGATTGTTCAAACAAACAAATCAAGGAATGCTACCAACTGAATAATAAACAGACGCCTAAACATAAGTTCAATATTTTGTACAATTTCTTGGGGTGTGAAATTATTATTGATGTGAAAACACACAATGGAACCCATGTCTGAATGGAGTGCCCCAAAACGACTATTCGACGCACACAAATGAGGAAAAATCGGCAATCCACCAGCCTCACACCTTATGGCGCTCATCTTTGAAATGGTCCAATCCTAACAGAGCCACGGGTATTTAAAACCCGGCCTTTCTCATCCCAATAGCCCTTATGTGGCTCTTGTTTAGCCAAATAGTGCTTTTGTGATATTTATGATCTCCTGTTACTGACCTTGGCTTCATTACAGTTTATTCTGTTCTCTGTATTCCTGATATTTGGCTTGTCTAACGTTTTCTATAATTTCTCTTACCCTTGGTTTTGGCTATCTCTCTGACCATTTATATGTTAAGCCACACTAAGGCCCAATAATACAGATTGTAACATACACTGTTGCAGATTAGAGTCTGTGTGTTTGGGTTCCCTTACATATATTGTGACAGCTATGTTCCACTTTCTTCTCTTTTACTCATTCATTCAATCAGTTCACTACGCAGAATAACTCCAAGATGGCTTTTGTTGTGTCTCGACTACTTTTGTATGGACAATTCCCAGTTTGAGCTCAGGGGGACATAATGATGGTTAATCTCATGCGTGATGTGGTACAGTGTAATAAAAACTCTTAGCCCTGCAGTTATCTGTATGTACTTACCGACTTTCTTTTACCTTTCTAAACATTGTCTCTTCATTGATACTTAAAGATTTCCAAAACAAAGTTTATAAAAAATGCATAAGATTTTTTTTTTTGTAAATTCCTCTAAATACAATGGAACTTGATTTTATGTGGCTTGAGAGTACAAAAATATTTGGGGAACTCATTCCTCCCTGGAGGCAAATAATTGTCAGGACAGATATAAAACAGATGCACAAAGGGAATTTAAAATCAGCTATTATAGATTAATTGTTTTGTTAACAAAAGTTATGAAAGCAAAATGTCCCCATTTTACATGTTTCCTACCAGTAACAAAAGAAAATGTAAAACTTAAAAACCCTAATTAGAATTTTTTCTTTTTTATTAAACCTGTGAAGTGAATGTAAAATTGTAAAGCCAATGGTAGACAAGATGCATTTGATCATACTTGGGGCCAGCCATTTTGTTTACATGTGCTTAGTGCAGACTTGGTAAAAACTCACAGCAGGGTACTTGGCTTACTACTGCCCCCTGGTGAATCCTCTTTGCTCAGAAACTAAATACCATGGTCTAAAGCACAAATCAACATCTATGTACACAGCCATACCAATGTTATACCTAATATGTAAACAGATCTGTATAAGCAGAATTTGTATGGGTTGCTAAGATCTCACTGGATGACAGAAAGATTAAAAAATTGAGGGAAATGGAACCTCAAACAGCACAACATTAGGTAAAATTAACATCTAATTAGCAATGAGGGATGAGACTTTTTAAATAAATAAATATATATATATATATATATATATATATATATATATATATATATATATATATATATATATATATATATATATATATATATATATACACATATACACATTTCCTAATCTTTTGCTCTGGGAAATTTAATATAATTAGCAAACAATGAGCTCTCATATCCTTGAAGGATATTCAGATTATTTTTACAGATCCTTAAATTGTTTTCTATTCAAAATAATCAGGCAGCTGAACAGCTATTATCTGTTGAGGGTACTGTTTACCAATGCTATACGCATTTTGCAAACTAAAGAATAGTTAAAGGAACATACCTGGGCTTCACCCTGCAGGGCGGCTTGTGTGTAGTGCCTTACAGATAGATCTACATTTCTGGGATGCTTTCTGCTGCCAAAATAATACAGGTCTCCCATCTTCAATAAAGCTATACGAGACACACACACAAAAAGTATAAAGTGATAAATGAAACAGAAAGGCTAGTTTTTAGACAGTAATAGATGACGTGTAAAGTAAAATGTGCAAATGCCGACAAGTACACATAAAATATCAAATGAAAGTAAAGCTCTTTGAAGCACACTTTAAAATGTATAAAGATTAAATTATTCACTAACCCTCACAGAAGATACAGTGTCGCTGGCATTCATTTTCAACTTTATATTTCTCTAGGACACATAATACTCTATGTACATATAAACAGCATGCTCTTCCAGTGACGCAATACTGAACTAGGTTTTTCCAAATCAATGTTAGCAAACGACAGGTTTTGAAAAACAAACCTAATCAGGAGGCCTGAGAACTAACTGTTCAATGTCTGTTTGTTCAGGTCTAGAGAGCTTGCGGGGTACATTCCAATGCAGATATGAAACTGGTTATGAAATCAGAAGGGAAGTTCTAGGACATTGAGTTCTATTGTATATGTTGACACTTCTACTAATGTGGGCCTGACAGCAGTGGCATGTGTAGTTTTCTATTTACACAATGTAACAGAACCTTTAAAACAGGCTACTCTGCCAGAACCTCTGGATTCCAGAGTGCAAGCTCCAGGTGAAGTTCACACTAGGCTGAGTTGGAAGTAAATGATGTACTTTTGTAGGAGGTACCACAGAGCGATACCTGCATTGATCTAAGCCTTGAAACCCACATACATGATAGAGTGGCACAAGTGTCTAGCCTGTGAAAATCAGTGAATCATGACCGTTTTCAGCTTTATTTTGCATTAGCATAACTAGGGCTCATCCTCTGGTATATACGGAGTATACTCACAGCCGGTATTCACTAATGATAGAATTGCCAGGAATTCAAAGAGAATTTCAAAATAAATGCCAAAAATACTTTCAGTTCAGCTATTTTAGCCTTAAATTTGAAATTCACTTTGAATTGCTGACAATTTTCACTAACCTGGTAAGTCTACATCTTTTCCTTAAGGGTTGCCCTGGAAGAGCACTGTACCACCAGGAGGTGAAGTTGTTCTGGAAGAATAGCTAACAGTCACGTAATTAAGACATTTAAATAATCTATGCACATGTTGGATGTGTAAATAAAAAATAAAAAAGACAGTACCAAAAAAAATAAAAAAAACCCCAAAAAAACAAAACTGTAAATGTGAAAAATCGAAAACACATCTAAATATTAAATAAGACCCTTACCAAAAGATGAAGGATTATTCTGGTGTACAGAAAAATTATAGTATCTCCAGACACAATTAGACACATGTAGTCTTGTCAGTTCCTTAAAAAAACAACCCACATTTATTAATACAATAAACATGTAAACAAATTATTTAATTTGCAACATTCAACATTTTTAATGTAGAGAAATGCAAAGTTATGCACTTCAGGGTCAAGAATGCACAAGCAATTTATACCCTAAATGGTAGTGAATTAGGGATAACCACACATGAGAAGGATTTGGGAATTGTTATAGACAACAAATTAGGCAGCAATATGCAATGTCAATCTGCAGTTGCTAAGGCCAGTAAGGTTTTGTCATGCATAAATAGGGGATAAATTCTTGGGATGAAAATATATATTTTTCCTCTAGTAAGACCACACCTTGAATATGCTATGCAATTTTGGGCACCTGTTCTAAAGAAGGATATCATGGCACTAGAAAGTGCAGAGACAAGCTACAAAATTGATAAGGGAATGGAGCATTTTTGTTACGAAGAAAGGTTAAAACATTTTAATCTCTTTAGTTTGGAAAAATGGCGCCTCAGAGGGGATATGATAACATTATATAAATATATTCGGGGGCAGTACAAACCTTTATCTGGAAATCTATTCATAAATAGAGCTATACATAGGACACGAGGTCATGCATTTAAGCTGGAAGAAAGGAGATTTCATCTAAGGCAAAGAAAAGTTTTTTTACAGTAAGAACTATAAGGATATGGAATTCTCTGCCTGAAGAGGTGGTTTTATCAGAGTCCATACAGATGTTTAAACTGCAATTGGACAAATACTTGCAAAAACATAACAATCAGGGATATAATTTCTAATTAGTGGGGTAATAGCTGCTTGATCCAAGGAGACACCTGACTGCTATTTTGGGGTCATGAAGGAATTCTTTCCTAGTTTGTTGCAAAATTGGAAGTGCTTCAGACTGGATTTTTTGCCTTCTTTTGGATCAACAGCAAAAACATATGTGAGGTAGGCTGAACTCGATGGACACAAGTCTATTTTCAGCTATGTAACTATGTAACAAGTACTCAGCCAAGACACTTACGGGAATTTCTTCACAGATATATGCCAAGTTTGTCTGCGCCACTTCAATGCCAGCCTCGGCAGTTAATGCATAATAAAGAAACGCTTCATTTCTGAAGAGATAATAGAAATTCTTGTGAGCTATAAGTTAGAATTCTAACATTCCCCAAGAATTCTTACAAGTACACGGGAAGCAATGTATGTTCTACCTGATTAGGAGTTATTTAAAAAAAAAAATTCAGCTTGCTCAGCTAGTTATGTGCTCTTTAGGGGTTGTAGGAAAAATACCATTCATACTTGAACTGCAAAGAGGTATATATATGTTTTTTCCTGTTCTTGAAGCCCCATTCATGGTAAGAATAAACCCATAAATGCTACCCTGCCTAAAGGGGGCACTCTATACAACACTACTAGAAGATTCCAAAATGCATATTTTAACGCTTACATCTTACATATCTGCACGCTGGCAGACCTGCCCATTTAGTAGAGGTCTTCATAAGGAATCCCCAGAGTGGAATCAGGGTTTACTGTAAGTATCTCCTTATAAGACAATGGTACAATTCCACAGCTGAGATAAGCACATCTGGATTCTAGAAGCCATTGGGTATATTTATGGGTTCACAGCTGTTTTGTCGACTGGGAGTGACACCCAAATCAGAATTAACTCTTAGTAGACATTAACAGCAGACTAATATGTGGGTATTTGATCTGACATTAATCAATAACTCATATGTTGCTGTATTTGCTGAAAATGACATGAGCAATACAAAACAATTGCTCATGTCATTTAATAGCTGATAAACTACTAGACAGTGAGAATATCCATTTTGTATTGTGTTCACCATGACAAGCTCATATGACATAGGTCACGCTATCTTAATGCTCAACTATATAATGTGCATAAGAAGTCAGTAGCTACATGTAATAAAAGTAAACAGACTGCGTGAACTTACAGAGACCCATCCAGAAAGGCGTTCAAAGCTTTTCTAATGACATGCCCGATGAGTCCATTCTGCTCGGCCACAATCTTCGCCCACCTACAAAAATCAAAAGAAGATGATTAATCTTTGCAGTAGCTAACCATTCAAATTTAAGCATTGTTTAAATGAATATGATCCTGGCAGACTATAAACAATGAATGGCACCAATGCTATTACATACAGTAAGTAATAACCAACCACATAGTAGAGCAACATTGTGTGCCGGATATTTTAATTAATAATGATCATAAAAGTAGTTCTTATTTATTACAATTGTATTACTTATTACTATCTGACAAATATATGAGCACAAAAGAACACATATAGTGACATGTTTATGACACCAGACCACATCTAGTCTGCCAGTGTAATTCCTGGCTTTATTTGTGATGTTGTATCCTGCCAAGAAAAACAGTGCTGTGTCTATTTCAAGTGCTCTTGGCCCGTTCCATTGAATTCGTTTCTGCTAGACGAGTTTTCCAAGCATTAACACCCTTTTTCTATTAAATATTATTATTGTTGCATCTTCAAGTTGTGTCTGCTTTCCTTCTTGTCCCTTTTTCCAGCTACCTTCTTTCTACCCTCGTCATCCCCATTACTACTTACCCCTATACATTTTTTGCTCCAAGCTCAGGGCTGCCATCAGAAATTTTTGAACCCCTTACACAGCTCAAGGCCTCAGAGTCCCTGAGTCAGCCCACAGGGCTAGCTCCTGAGACTGCCCACTTGGATGCAGTGCGTGTAAAAGATGTCATGCATGTCTGTATAGTGGATGCAGTGTGTCACTGCAACCTAATTGGTGGCCTACAGGTGGCAAGTGGCCCAGGAGGCTTGAAATTGCAGACTGTGGTTCGATCAATTGTAATCTCCAACCACATGACCAGTGGAATTTAAGAATATGCCTTCCAGCCCATTATCTCCTATTAGCAGTTTTACACTACTGCGAATAATCTTAGGTGCTGGAAGAGCCCCAGTTTTGGCAACCTATTAAAAAAACAGTTTAATACAATCCAAGGAATGATGCCCACAGACATAAGCACTACATTGACCTCTAGTGGTTACATGCTTAAATGCAGACAAATTAAGTTATTTTGTATTTAGACTATTATTATTTACACTCCTTACCGTATGGCTGCTTCGGGATCTCTCGCAACACCTTTCAAGCTGCCAGTGAATAAATATTGTGCTAAGTGTATAGTTCCTTCAATATGTCCCCCTTCTGATGCTCTGGTTATTAATTCATAAGCACGCGTCTGTGGAGGGAAATTTTAGTTTACATTCACTTTCATCTGAATTTCACATTAATATTGTGTTAAACTGTTACACCTTAGAACATTTTTAAACATAAGGAACAGCAGGTAACCAAGAGCTAGGACATGTTCACAAATCCTGATGTCACATGAAGTGATGGGCATCGCATAAACACTCGCTTAGCAAGTTTTAGCCACAGCAATTGGAATAGGGATATCAATGGGATAAGAGATACTTATGATCAAAGTTGATCAAAGAAGATGGCCAACCCCACACAGCAAGAATAAGCAATGAGATGCCCTGAGAAGTGGAAGTTACTTTTTATTTGTAATGTATACATAACATAATACTCAAAGATACTATAACACATGTACTCTTATTTCCATTAATAATAAAAAAAATTAATTTAATTTCGGAGCGCTCTAATATTTTTAAATTTAATGCGACTTAGAGTTGGTATGAATTATTTATAATTCTGCTACCACACTCATTGTGTTTTACTCCCAACACAAAAATCAAAATCAAACAAAAACAGTATAAAAATAAGAGCGGAGCAGTATAATAAAGTGAACGTTTAGGTGATAAACAAAAAAAACAAGTAAAATTGTGACATGTTTGAGGATGTTGTACTAATACTCAATGGTCAGTAGATGGCCCCAAGTTGACACATCTCAAAGCACATGTAAAATGCACAAATACACATAATAGTGCAGATTGCTTTAAATAAAAAATGCTTTCAACATCACAGTAGGAGACACTGGCTCTGGATAGATGTAATGTCTGGGATGTAGTGATCCGGCTTCAGTGCAGCCCGAGAGATATGAGCATTGTATTTCTGCGCTCCTGTAGTCTCTACCCCTTTGGTGACATCAACGCGTTTCTCTGGTCAGCCCTGCTTCCTCAGGAGCTTGGAAATACCACGCTCATATCGCTCGGGCTGCACTGAAGCCGGATCACTACATCCCGGATGTTATATCTATCCAGAGCCAGTGTCTCCAACTCCACTACTAGATACATTTCAAACAAAGCTTGAAAGTGAGTAACGGCGTATGTTTATCTTTTATCATCACTGAGTTTTTAATACATTTTTTGCACTTTGTTTATAACATAACGTTATCATTATATGACTGAAACCTGATTTCCTTAACTTATCATCTGGGTAATTTTGGTATATTGATGATGATGTTG
Source organism: Pelobates cultripes (assembly GCA_933207985.1). Classification (NCBI taxonomy): domain Eukaryota; kingdom Metazoa; phylum Chordata; class Amphibia; order Anura; family Pelobatidae; genus Pelobates; species Pelobates cultripes. The sequence continues at coordinate 58,501,338 of OW240917.1, forward strand.
AGAGCATTGTTATTTAAAGCAATCTGCACTATTATGTGTATTTATGCATTTTCATCTACTGATCATTGAGTATTACTACAACATTCTAAAATTTCTCATTATACTTGGCTTTGGATTTATCACTTAAACGTTCATTTTATTATACTGCTCCTCACTTATTTATATACTGTTTTCGTTCAATAATAATAAACTCATGACCCTTTTCTTTAAAGAGATCATTCTATTAATTTTGTTTTAATTTTTATTGCATCATTTAGTTACTTACTGCATATTGTCTTTGGGGATATAGGAAAACAGAATCAAAAAGCTGCAGATCTGCTGTCTGCAGCCTTTGCAAGCTCTCCCCTCTTACTAAGATCGGTCCGGCCATGCAGGGTTGACTCATTGGTGGGGAGTGAAATGCAGTAGATCCGGCTGCAGAGATCGTGTTTTTAATCGGTTTGGCTACTTACTATGGGATGGTGCCAAGGCAAGGTTGCAGAGGATATGGTGCTTGTGTTCCTTTAAATACTTACCAGCATTTTATAATAGTCATTATTGTTTTCGCATTTTAAAAGGCACCATTTATTTTAAGACATGGCCAAAGCTTGATCAGCATAGAGCTACTGCTATACGTACTTCGTTGATTTCAGGTTCTCCGGGATATATGCCATTGAGGTGCATAATTCCAAGGTTGAATGCTGCATCTGCATTGCCCATAATGTATGCTTTCTTCCAGTATTTGGCAGCTTTTACATAGTCTTTTCTGAACGTATGGTAATACCATCCCAGGCCATTTAGTGCTTCATTCTGTCCCTGTGTGTTATGGATTTAGAAAGGAAACAGGGTCAAATGCAACTGGTATAACTGATATTTTGATGTATCTGTTATTTTCCCCCCTCCTCATTTTGGAATTCTATTCAATTTGCCTGATAACATTTCTCTGAATTTCAATTTATTCAATACTAACCAAACTGAAATTGCATTGGGAAGGTTGGTTCCTAGCTATTTTTAAATTGATGTCACTGGTGCAATGAGATCCGTCTGAAAACAGCTCACCCGAATGGCAACCAAATGACAGTCAAATCTTTCTACTATAAAAAACAAAAAAAATGAGTGAAAGTGAGTTAAAGTTCCCTGTATAAGGGGAAATATATTAATTAATGGCTAATGTTGGCTATTTTTAACAGCTAACGAGGTTGCAGTCAAATTGAAATACAAGTATGGCTGAAATAACAGAATTATTGCTTATTGTAAATAGTTGAATATATTAAACTTACAATTGTAAGCTGAATTAGGACATTTGAATGCCATAAGGCTGTTTTGGTGGTTAATAAAGAGTAAATAACAATTATTTTTTATTATTATTATTATTATTATGATATCCTTTACTAAATAAATGCATAGCTAAGAAATGTACTGCCACTTTATAAATAAATGATAAGAATTATAATAAATGAAGGAGTAGCAACAGTTTGCTAAGTAATCATCTGACCCCTGCTAAAAACACATAAAACGGGCAGAAATATTAATAGTACTTAATGTACTTATTTTGCAATGCTAAATTATGCATTATTTAATTGACATTTGTTTTTCCGAGGTAGAAAGTCAGGGTCACCTTAGCAGCCGATTTCTTCATCAGCTTCAAAGCAAGTTTCTTGTTCTTCGGAACAGCATCGCCCTATCGAAGATAATTCAAATCGGTAAATCATACTTTATGGCAGATGTCTATTTGTAATAAACTACGGGCACTAGTAGCCTACAAAAAGGATATCTATACTTTGGGTTCCAATATTAGTTGTCAAATCCATCTGCTAAATCAACTTCTATTATTCATTACATTATCGCTGTCAAGTTCTTTGGCCTAGTTCGGTCAATGGTTATGGAGAGCAGGTGGCTATATCCAGTTGGGTGTTACTTATTGAGTCTTTATCCTCTATAATAAAAAGGGTTTTGTTCTGCACAGATTCCTTCATACTCTATATAAACTGTGCCTAACAGCATAGGTTTTAGGTCCTTTACTTTCTTGATATAATAACCAATATTATATCATTTAAACCAAGTTTGTAAAATACGAATTTACATTTTCTAAAAAGGATTCTTCTGCCAACTAGTGGATGTATCTGTGTATTACCAGGTTAGCAACATTCTTCATTAAAACTATGATGGGGGGGGATTTAAAACTTGGTATATATAAGCTGGTTGAATATCACTTTGAAAAATAGAAATAGTCAAATAAAACCAGAAAATACAGTACGGATGATAGTATCTAAACTTACTACTGGGAAATAAACCACATGTACCTTAAATAAAAGGATTGCATAATCGTACATTAACACCGGATCATTATTCTCCAGGGCACCTCTCTCGTACCATTGTACGGCTGCATCAGTATTCTTAGTTACACCTTGTTGACCCCAAAAATACATCTGTGCCAATCTGTGCTAGAGAACAATATAAGGTATATTAGCAGTGACAACCATTTTCACTATCACAATAAATAGGTGCCCTGAGAGCACAATTTGAGCTGGGAAGAGCTGCATATTTAATGACCCATCTAATGAGTAAATACTGATCACAATAAATTATTTTTAAGGTAAAAAAAAAAAAATAAAAAATAAAAAAAGTTATTCACTAAGCTCTGAATTGCAGCAAATTAAAAAACCAAGTGGTTGATTCACACAGCACCAAATTTTGACAGTGGATTCCAACCGGATTGACAACTCTAAAATTTTCTAAAGCCCAAGTATGTAGAAAATTGGTTATTCCAACTGAAAGATTGCTGTTCATTCATTATCCGGTTTAATATCAATCATTTAACACTGCAGATGTGCATATCTGAATTTGGAGCAAACATTTTACTGTATTGTCTTTTTTAGGGACATTGCAGTGTATTGATACAATGTTCCATTAATCTAGTTCTTTGACCTACTACATGGCGCAAACATGTTATAAAGCAGCATGATCTACCTGAGCCCGCGCATCCCCTCGTTCTGCGTTCTGTTTAAGCCACAAGAATAAATCATCATCTTCTCTGGTTTGTTCTTTCAACATATCATCATCCATTAGTCTTATGGCTTCCACATATGCCTGGAAAGAAACCAGATTAATTAATAGGGTATTTAAAGTATTCAGACAGTCAATGTTTGCCACTTACATAAAAACAAAATTCTTATACATACATATAGACATATAGATATATATACACACACACATACATGATATTGATACTATACATGATAGTATATATTATACTATTATCTTCACTCCAAAAATAAAAAAAAACACATAACATTTTAAATCCCTTCCTATCCTTGAGATGGACTTGTTAAACGGCAAAGAATCAAATGTTTACCTGTTCATGTTTTGTCCATCGATCTTTTGGGGTTTTCTTTGCGATACTCATGTAATAAGCATATGAAACGCTGTAATCCACCGGATAGTTATTAATACCTTGGAAGTGACTGTATCCAAGTTTCAGTAAAGCAAGCCTGTCACTAGCTTGTGCTCCGACCAGGCTATATAATAAACCCTAGACAGAGAGAAGCAAAGGACAAATCATACAATCATGCTCTTCAGCCACTTAGCCTACAGCCCTTCTTTTACAGTACTATCCATGTGCTGAATTACAATGCCGCCTGACGTCAGATTATAGAGAAATCGGTGACATTTAGGAGCAGAAAAGACAATATAAATGGCAGATGAACTGTTTCAATGGAATGGTTTAACTTTGTAAGGTCTATAATCCTTAGCTCCTGTTCGCCTTTAACAATTAGTGAAACATGAAGAAAGACAATGTAAACATGCATATACATGTAACAGATTAAGTTAATAGCCATGCAGAGTAAAGGATTGTTATAAATGTATATAGGTCCAGAGTGTGGGAATAAATTGTAATACCAAGTATGGTTGCAATGGATACAATTAATATTTATATAATGGGATAAGATATAACCTAGTATGGTACCTGGTCAGGATCTATAGGCACACCGAGGCCTAATTCATTCATCACAGCCAGGAGGTAGGAAGCTTTGTGATAGCCCAAGCAGCTTGCATCCACTAGTGAAGGAAGAGCAGTACCAAGATGGTGGACACCGAATGGCAGCTTATTTAAGCTACTTTCATACAGATCTCTCCCCAAATCCAGTAAAATGTCAGCAGTAGAATCTGGAAATAATATAGAAGCCCTTAGGATCATTCAGGTGTCTAATAAAATACTATATAAATGGCTAAACATATGTCAGAAGACAAAAATGAAAATTAACTCTGATTTACACAGTATTAAAGTTCTTTTAAATTACGGCTATTGTGAAAAAGGGGCACAAAGCATTCATTCCTAGTTACCTGACTAGATTATGAAACAAGATAACAGTAATATATACTGTAAAAGAGACAAAGTAGAAGCACCCAACATCCTATAATAAAGTTATCATTGACATATTAGGATTATTCTATAATAAGCAGTTTTTAGGGGGCTTGAAGAATTGTGAATATTTATAGTTTTGCATGAATGTTTCTAAATATTAATTTTAGTTTAACTTAAATCCCATAGTTTGTAAAAACAGTTTGTGTGAAAATTTGACTTTTTCACACTTCTAACTTTTAAAAATGACGTTGTTTTAGAAGCATTATTCATATCCTATTTTGAGTGATCAATGATTGCTTAATCGAGTAAAATGTTCTTAGAACATATAATATTGATCTGTTACATGACATTTAAAGGATAAGGCACATACGCTGATCAATGCATGAATATAACTTTTTAATGGCTTTTGTATTTTTGGCAGTATATTTCATTCACATTAAATAAGAAATTAATATTGCAAAAACAGAAGGGAGTGTTGGAAAACTATACAGTAAAAACTCTATACTAGCTATAACAAAATCATTCACATAAAATGTACCTATCACTGGTACTGGTTACTGGTACAATATGCAATACCTGATAAATCTATGCTTTTTAGGAAGTTAATTAAATGGCTAAATTGCTGTCTTTCCTCTTGTTTCCAAGGTATCCCAGGGCAGGTGGTTTTACGTCCATGTTTAGAATAGAGTTCAATATAATCGTCCTTTGAAGTATCTGTAACAACAAAATGCCATTAGTTGCAACAGACAGTATTTTTACTTGTATCTGAGCAATGGTAGGGCAGTAAAAGGTATGAATGGACATGATTTGGCAACGTGAACTTTATCACTTGACGCTATCAAATTTTTTCACTTTATCATTTGACACCATCAGGGAATTCAAACTGAACTCCCAATAAAATTCCATATTAACTGGTGACTTGGAAACATTTTTGGCCTGTAATGTGAAATCCACTTTGAATTATTGACATAAGGGACAATTCTCGATCCATCTCTGGATATAAGAAGTCCATTCTACGTCACCTACTGAATGCAGCCAAAGCCCTTATCCCTGTGTACTGGAAGCGAACTGAGGCCCCCACGGTTGAAGAATGGCTACACAGGATCGGAGACATACAGTTGGCGGAAGCACTGCAGGCATCCCTGACGGGTCGGGAGGCCAGGCACGCGGAGATGTGGCAACCATGGTTCGTATACCAGGCTAGAGGGCACTGAACATCTCGTAGGGGGGGAGGGGGACCGAGAGACAGATTACGCCCCTACTCCACCAACGCTCTTGGGGTTGGGACCACCCTATCACTGGAGGTATATTCCCAGGGCAGACGAAACCAAAATCAGCCCACCGACCCGACCCTCCCACACACACTTTGCGACACCGAGAACACATGGCCCAACCGAGACTTCCCTTCTCCCACACGACTACAACCCTTGCGCACCCACGGGGTGCACTGTGGGGACACGGGGGGGGACCTGCTATGGCCGCTACTCTCCTTTCTCCCTTTCCCTTTTTCTTTACCACGCTAACCCCTCTTACCTATCTAACACATAACACACAAAAACGGGGGACAGGAGAGGGGAAAAAACCAAAAAAGGAATACATGATACTGACACTACTATCGGTACATCGAACTGCGGGACATGGGAACACACCCATGGGATAACTTAACCTAATCCTACGATCAAGGTACCTACGCTTCTCACACACGAGGAACCGGACAAATATGTCCAGCCTATCACTATGCACTCCTACTGCAATGTACACTGCATCTTATGACTGCATCCGAATTAGCGCTACGCTTTGTGTTAGAAAACAGCTTACAAGCACTAAGAATGTCACATGTTATGTATATGTCCGTGTACCAGAACTGCCACGGTTGTCACTCTACACACTTTACCTCTCTGTTATCTTATGTACGCCTACTGGTAATCACGAAACTTATCGTTGTAACTAAGTCCCGATAGGAGACTTGGTATTGTGGACACAAAAAGTTTGATTCAAAATATAGAAGCAACACTGCAATATTTTTGTCTTCTACGTAGGCCTGCGAGCCGAATCTTTCTGTAAACCTTTTTCTTCTTAAATAAACAGATTTACAAAAAAAAAAAGTGACAATTCTCACTAACTGATAAACCTGCATATATTCCATAATTTTTTAAACTGACAAAAGATGGGCAGTTTTCAGTGTTAGTACGCATAGGAATAAGGAACATTTTAAGTTATTTTGTGATCTTTTTAAATGAATTGTGCAAATTACATTGTAATCACCGAGAACACTACAGATTAATGTAATGGGTAATATGCGTCCTTGAACACGGTTTTCAATAGCGTTAACAAGAAAATAAAAAGGGAATCTCTTGGCATCCCAGGATCGAAAGATGAGAAGCTTTGGATTCACGTGCGGTGCTTGCCATGCATGCAGATCAGGTCCCCAGTGCTCCTCCGTGAGGAACATAGGATTGGACCAATAATGGAGGAGGTCATCAACTTTGATGATATTGCTGTAGGGGGAAAGGTGAACAATACTGACGGAGTTTTGACATTGGAAAAAGGAGTAATATATAATAATAGGGACAGGGCAGCGCCGTCTTTACAGCATCATAGGCCCCCGGGCAAAGCAGTGCACTAGGGCCCTTCCTTTGCAACCACTTACAGGAAAACAATTTAATTATAGATAAACGGATGCCATTGTTGTACCATAGCCTTGAAACTTCATTACGCTCTGTTCCATTTTTATTTATTATTTACATATAGTAGGTAGCAGGGGAAGGAAACCAACATGGACTGTTAAACATCTTAAAAGAACGTTATCATCTTTTTACGTCTTCAAAAAATGATGTGTGTTGGTTTTGTCTTGCTTATGTACAATTAGTACGTTTACATTGTTTTTGCCAAGATACATATTAGCAACAGCAAGATCGGAGATCTTACTTTTGATACAGTACAGATAACAGCTGATAATGAGGTGAGTATTTAACCTAAACGTTCAATAAAGAGGGTTTGAAGGTTCTGAATAATATACTGAAAAGTTGGCAAGTCTATGGGGCTCCTATGCTCATGGATGCCCCAGCGTGCCATGCGTTAAGATGAATCTGGGACAGGTGCACGATAGCGAAAGGGATACAAGTTTGTATTTCTAACGCTATAGTGTTTCTTTAAGGATGTGTGAACTATGGCTATTGCTAAATTGTTAAAATTTTGAGACTACTGACAAGCTTCATATTATTTTAAACGTGATCATTTGTAGACAGCAGGTGGTGACTGGTATACAGGCATATGTCTATGTCTGTTTTAATGGGTACTCACCTTCAGTCTGAGATTCATGTATCTGCCATATTACATCGGAGTAATATCTCACAATGTCCTGAGCAGTAGCGCACCTCTGATAATATCCAGCAATTAGTTGATAAATACCTTCTTGTAATAGTGGGTTTGAAATCTAAATAATTAAAAACAAATGGAACCATTAACAGAAAATTAGGAAGGCTTTGGTTGACCAGTAAGAACTATCTCCAGTAGATAATTGGATTAGTATAACAATCAATAAAATACCTGTAAAACCAGTATATGCCTTACTGAAATAATGTGATGTTATGGCACTGCATAGAACAGAGGCCCAGGGAAATTTTGGAAATTTCCAGAGGACATATAATCGTAAAACGGCAACTCCTATAGTATTATATTTACCTCATCTATTTCCAAAGTCCTTAGACGATAATATTTGACAGGTCCAAAGAAACCATCAATCCCAAGTACGTACTTGCTACCTCCAAGAACCATAAATCCAGAAGTATCATCAAAATAGATGTCGTCTGCCACACTGGAAAAGAACGATTTATTTATTTGTTTTAAAATACTTTATTTTGAGCATTGCAAAACAAACAAGGCAGCATCGACATTTCACAAAATGTTCATATTAAGAAGAATGACAACAAGAAGTCGTATATGCCAGTGACAGTGCATTTTTTTATAATAATAACAGGATTACACTAAGTTAGGTGTAGATGAACGGTGAATTGTACTTAAAAAGAACTGTGTGGCACATATTCATCTGTCCCTAAAACCTTGGTGTGGGACATGCTAACATAGGAGAAACAGTGGTATAGAGTGGTATAGAGAATGCATAACATGGATTAATCACATGGGCAGAGCGCCTAGTGGCTCAATCGACAATGAGTTGGTATCAGGGTGGCGGTACGGAAACCGGGACCCCTGAGTGCCCGATGAGAAGTTGGGAGTCTTCAGCGTGGAAGTGGATTATCAGGGCCTGGTGCAGGGTAACCACACGCCCTCTGGTGTTGAGCACCAGCGTTTGTGCAGCCACATACCAGAACCCTGATTCAGCTACAGCGGATCCCAGGAACTAGGAGATATGCAGACCTCCCAGGAACTGGATAGGGAGGCTCTGCAGCAAGAATGTATCCTGTACAGAAACAAGTCAAGGCTAGGATAGTCACCAGACATGAAAACAAGACAGAACTAGTAGAACCCAGAACCAGAGAAGGATAGGAAGCTAAACCCAGAACATGTATACAATACATAAGGGAACATTAACTAAACAGGGGCAGGACAGGACTGTACATGGACTGGGATTACAAAATAAAACAAGACAAGATATAATAGGCAAAACAAGAGGAGACATAACTAAGCACTATGTATAAAAAGTATGGGGATTTAGTTACATTATATGATCATACATTGCATAAGCCTGCCACAACGCCAACGTAGCGCATATTCGGCAGGTCCTATACTGCCTAATGTTCGCTAAAAGAACCATACTAAACCACAATAGCACTTACCTGCAAGAAAGGGCAGAGACTTGAAACACTGCTGCAGGTCCAGACTGAAACAAAAGGAATGATGGAAAACAAACGGGTGTGGCAACATAAAACAAACATTTAAAGGAAACCTGGACACTGGGAAATCCAGGGACGGAATATAGGAATGAATCCAGAAATCCCAGCATAAAGAAAACCAGACATAGAATAGAAAACCAGAAAAACCAAGAAAAACTAAACAAGGATTGTAAAAAGGAGTACTGGATACCAGAAGCCAAGGCAAACATCAGAACAGAGCAGAGCAGATCCTGACAGTTAGATGGCAAACAGTGTGATAAGCATAAACTAAGAAAAGGTTCCATGCATCTTGTGTGAGTTGCCCCTAACCGAGGGAGAGGCGGGGGGAGGATTAGAATCGCCATTGCCCAATGACATGGTCTGGGTGCCCCCATGTGAGGCTGTGTTGCCCAACGACATGGTCTGGGTGCCCCCTTGTGAGCACTATTTTGCTTGTACTAAGTGAGGACCAAGCATTTCACATAGCATTTATAAATAAACGAGAGTCAACTTGAAAAAAAGAACAATAATGTAAAACTAGCACGTGTTACAAACATACAACTTAAAGTAGATTGTGAATAGATATGAGGGATGTGGTACAACAGTCACCTATATCGATCATGGCACTGGGTTCCAGTAGGTGCCAGCCTGTGGAAAATCTCTGTAGTGGGCCCAGCATTCTGGCTCTTGGTCAAGGACAACAGTCCCAGTGTTTCCAGAAGGGTGGATGTCTCTGCCATTGAAGGAACTGTATGGGTAGTTCCATTATGGTGCACCACTAGAGAGCCTGCAGCCCTCCACCTGTAGACCAACCCAGCGGCACACAGTTGACTGGTGACTGGGCCAAAATATTTACGCCGTTAGAGAATGGTTCTGGAAAGGTCTTGGAAGAAGGAGAGAGGTGAATCCTTAAAAGTTACAGGTGTTTTACCTTTCAGTGCTGACATTAAAAAAATGTTTATCTTGAAATTTCAAGCATCGAAGGATGATGTCTTGGACCATGGTAGATGGTGTTTTGGTAAGGCCAGATACCCGATAAACATCTATGGATATCTTCTTGGCCGTTAGCAGTCGCCGTATTTAATGAAGAACTTCCTCCATAGTAATCGCAGCAAGGCTGCCCCTAATCTTGATATGGGTTCTGCACTGTGGTCCTCCATTACTGTTAGTTGTGTCATTATGGTCCTTTGATGGGTCTGAAACTGCTGTAGTGAGCCATGTCAGATTAGCCTGCACATCGATAATGTCCTCCTCAGAAGCCCTCACTTAATCTGACACAGCTTGCACCTTGGTTTTGATTAGAGACACATCCACAGCCAGCAATTTGTGAATGTCTGCCAGCAGGAACTTTATATCATGTTTGGTCGTTAGTGTTGAGTAGTCGGTGGGCACAGGAGAGGAATGTTGCAGCGTGCTCGATACAGGTAAGGCCTAGTAGCAGTGGCATGGTGTGGTGGACTTTCTCTCGTCACGAGTTCCTGGAGGAGCCTGCTTCAGGACTATGGGCCATGCTAAAAGGCTATTGAAAGTCTGGGTTCGTGGCATTCCCTTGGACTGTTCGGGAACCGAACTAACCCACGAACTACAGACCACCTCTGAGCTTATTGACCCTTGTTAATCTCTCCTGACAGTTCTATCAGTGTGGATTTTAATTGTGCACGAGAATGCAGGCAGTAGTGTTTGGGCGTCGATTGCGTGGAACTAAAATTGGACACTGAAACTCCCGAACACCGCTGAACTTGGACAAGCGCCTGCTCCTTCCCCACACACATCAGGAGAGCGCCCACAGGGACTTCATCTACCCACCTAAAGATGGTGGCGCTCAGGATCTAGGTCCGGGCAGAAGAGAAACATTAAATATAGGTAATATGGGGAGCTATGGGGCACTTGGGGGCGACCAGGGAGGCTATTAGATGTATTCGAGTCGGGAGGGGGGTTAAAAAAAAAAAACGAATGCGGCCATGAAAGTGTTATATTTTCATGGAATTTAACAACAAAGTTCTTGCATTTATTATGTATTTATTCACTTCCTAACTGCCTAAAATCCTGAGTTTTCTTAGATGCCGTAGCTACCTTTTTGTTCACCACAAACTTCTTTGGTTATTTCAGACAATAGTGACCAAACAAATATTTCTCAAAAACAAGCTTTGCTGTCAATAGGAGCATAACATAGCATATTACGAATTTACTCAAAGAACAGCTTAGTGAATATACCCTAAACACACTTGGACTCTATAACATACATGAAAATGGACATTAGGGAAAATATATTTACACAATAAATAATTCCCAACAATGCTGTGATTGACCACCTGGCACCCTGACTGGGTACCTCCACCAATCGCTGCTTCCTAGCAATCCTTGAGTACCATAAGCACCTCCAAGAACCCATGACGATTTTCAGTTTGTCACAAATGCTAATTTCTAATGACTGAAAGTCTGCAGTCTTTTTTTTAGTGCTCCTGTGAGATACCTGTCTCATATCATACAGAAAGTTACTTACAGAGCCATTGCTTGATGCTAGAATTAGCTGTTTCAGAGCTCTGAGACAGGGGGATAAGAAGCACCGCCTTTTTCCCCTTACAAGTCTAAAAAAGAGGTGCTCAACCATGTCCTAGACCTTTCAATGTGGCCTGCAAACAAATTAGAACTCTTCCAACTGAAAGATCAGAATTTAATTTAAGCGTGTTGAAATTGCATTCTCCACATGCTGCCATCATATATCAGCACCAGACTGAATTCTGAGACAAATTCCAAGATTTCTGCACTCAAGAAAGGACTCTGAACATAACACCTTCTCTGTGATTGTAATGTAAACTCCAGGGGAACTCAGAATCTGAACAAAAAATATAAATTTAATGAAGGCTCTGACTACCCACAACAGGGATAGTTCCATTTAATTATTAAGGAAAAAATAAGCAGAGTCAGTGTTTCATTAAGTAATAGTGTATGTCATAAATTGTCCTGTATATTTGTTTTTTATGACTCAAAGACGTTGCATTCTTATAGTAAGTGCATGCTAACAACCTTACTTTTGGATTTTAATTCAGTTTAGCTAGGGTGTACAGTCGTGTGCACATTGTAGGGATGCATTAAGGTAGATAAGAGGTCTTAGTACTATGATCAGTTGTTTAACTGAATCTTCCATTCCTTCCATAGTTATATAGACTGAAAAGAGATATGTGTCCATCAAGTTCAGCATTTCTCACATCTGTTTTTGCTGTGGAGTCAAAAGAAGGCAAAAACCACAGTTTGAATGAAGAAATTCCTTCTTGACCCCAGAAAGGCAGTCAGATATCTCTTTGAATCCCACAAATTAAAAATTATATCAATGAATATTATATTTGTGCAAGTATTTACCCAGTTGCTGTTTAAACATCTGTACAGACTCTGATAAAACCAACTCTTCAGGTAGAGAATTGAGCATCCTTATTGTTCTTACTGGAAAAAAAACAATCTTTCCTTTGCCTTGGACTAAATCTCCTTTCTGCCAGTCTAAATGTGTGACCTTGTGTTCTATATATAGTCCTGTTTATGAATATTTTTGTATAACAAAACAGTAAATCAAAGAATACAGGTAGCGCCAAGGATAAGATATTAAAAGTAGGAACAATAAAATGTATAAAAGCAAGAATAATAAATATATTAAAAAAAAGTCCAAAAAATAAAAATACCAAATAGTAAAGCACAGTATCAAATGTAGCAGTAGATCTTCTACTTGAAGTATGGAGGTTTATGGGTAGCTTCGCTTAGCACCGGCATATGAAACGAAAGCAAAGACAAAGGTGGACCAATAGTGCAATATGATAAAGTGCAATAGGACAAATGACATTGAGAATAGATGTCAACTCACATATGGTAGAGCTATATCCAGCTCTAAGTACAACAGCATGTAGTGGTTTTCAATCCCCACTTGTAGGATATCCCTCTGATTATGGTACACAGTAGTAAATCACAGCTGGATAACATTGAGGTAGATCCAGGGCTCGAGTCCTGCAAGAACGCATGGGTACGGCGTTCCTGCACTTTTTCCACAGCAGGAACATCGTTTCCCTTAGTAGTTCTGCCAGACTGTTCCAGGACTGGTGCACAGGGTGCACCGTGCCAAAGGTGGGGGGTGCCGTGCAGGGCAGGCCAATGGCCTGTCACAGGGAGCCCAGCAGGTGGCCAATCGGCGACCTAAGGGCACCCCCGGAGTGGCGCTTATTTAGCAATGCAGAGTAGGCACCTGCTTGTCGTAGGGGCAGGTGCCTACTCTGCAGCAATATACTGGACTGGGCTAGGTTGAGGACAGAGTCAGACGGCAGCGACGGAGCGCTGTCTTAGCTGATGATCCTCCTGCTCCCTCTATGGTAATGCCGGGAGCCGGAATATGACGTAATTCTGACCCAGCATCACTAAAAAGCGCGAGCAAGGAGAGCAGAGAAGGAAGAGATTCGAAGACACTGGACACCAGGGAGAGGACTCAGAGGACTCCTAAAGGTAGGAGAAACAAGCAATACAATTAATTTGTGAGTGTGTGCAAGACTGTGTAAGTGTGTATGTGTCTGAAAGTAAGTGTTTGTGTGTGTGTCAATAAGGGTGTCTATCAGTAAGTGTGTGTGTCTGTCAGTGTGACTGTCAGTGTGTGTGTGTCTGTCTGTCTGTCAGTAAGTGTGTGTGTGTGTCTGTCTGTCAGTGAATGTGTATGTGTCTGTCAGTGTGTGTCTGCCAGTAAGTGTGTGTGTGATTGTATGTGTCTAGCCTTGAAGCACAGTATATAGGAGAAATGGGAAATTAAGTATGGTGTCCCTATGGGAGTGAGCACCTCTAAAGGGGTCGAGTAGATCCTGACAAGTAATATAAAAGTGTCCTTATGAAAAAAAAATAAAAAATGATATAAGCCCTCCTTTGGGACCTGTAGTAGTTAAAACTTAACTTTTAAGAAACATATGTGTGATAAAAATAGAATATTTCAAACAAAAAGAAAAAAGGGAAAATACATTTATACACAAATGATAAATAAAATCAGGTAGAGTCCCAATTCTTACACAGTGAAAGCCTGGCAGTCTGGGAGCACTCCACTAAACCGTGCTTTCTGGCAGTAAGCCAAATGACAAATTGCTAAATTGAGTTTGTCAGGCTTAGCTGAGTTTTAACCCCAAATCAATCAGACTCTACAAAAAGGACCATCTACTCTGAGGGCATTAATAAATGAGCACGGATACCTTGGACGTAGTCCCGAGAGAATATCTCTATATACTTGTCTTTGTAAACTGTCACTTTACAATATATATGCATACAAACGTAAAAATTTTTTTTTTTGGGGGTGGGATATATCTTGTTCCCACATTTGTTTTCCCCAGGACTTGACCCCTGGGTAGATCATATGGAAGCAGCCAACAGTGCTCTCTATATAAGTAAGTAATAATAAGATAAGTGACTAAAGAATCCTTGGTGGAGATTATACCACTCAGGCATGAATCATAAAGCGGTCAGTCTGTTCACTTTATTGTAAGTATATTTCCACTTATCTTATTATTACTTACTTATATACAGAGCACAATTGGCTGCTTCCTTTGTTATTCCATATGATTTACCTCAACATTATTCAGCTGTGATTTACCACTGTGTACCATAATCAGAGGGATATCCTACGAGTGGGGATTGAAAACCACTACATGCTGTTGTACTTAGAGCTGGATATAGCTCTACCATATGTGAGTTGACATCTATTCTCAATGTTGTTTGTCCTATTGCACTTTATCATATTGCACTATTGGTCCACCTTTGTCTTTGCTTTCGTTTCAGATGCTGATACTAAGCGTAGCTACCCATAAAGCTCCATACTTCAATAAGAAGATCTACTACTACATTCGAGACCGTGCTTTACCATTTGGTATTTTTATTTTTTGGACTCTTTTTTATATATTTTATTGTTCTTCCTTTTATACATTTTAATGTTCCTACTTTTAATATCTTATCCTTGGCATTACCTGAATTCCTTGTTTTACCTGTTCTAGTTTCTTTGGGGGTTGGAGGGATCCCCCTATTCACAGGTGTGCTGCCTCTCACCCTATTGTATTTAGTTTGTTTAGTGCTGCTCTATCTCCTGTTTTGCGTCTTAATGGCTTGTATCGGCCCGAATATATCGTCGCCATCTAAACTAAAGATGTTTAAATTTGTTAACCTTTCTTCATAACTAAAATTCTCCATTCTTTTTAGTAGTTTTGTTTTTCACCTCTGCATTTTTTTCTCGTGGCATAATATCCTTAAATTTTCATTACTATTTAATTTATGTAAGAGCGGTCTCTTGTGTGACCCACAATGTGTACCAAAGTGGCCTCGGGTTGACCACTGTCCTAAAGTAAACATCCTGCAGACAAATCCTTTAGCTCCTTCACAGATTTGAACAGGGATTAAAAAAAATGAACCCTGCTCTTTCAGTTCTTGTTGAAAGAAAGATAGGGTCTCTATGGATATATTATTTCAGATAGTGTGTAGGGAGGATGTGTGACTCACAATCAGGTGAGGTGTGGAAAGGGCTGCAAAACTGAAGTAATTTAAATTCTAAATGGCCAACTATTGAACAGTGAAACTACAGAGGTATGATCTATACATCAACACCACTTCATTAAAGGGACACTTTCAAATTGACAAAGACCTTTGTCACTAAGCTGACATTGTTTTGGTACATTAACTGACTCTTCAATCACTTAAGGACCTAATATTACATTTTCAAATAAACAACAAGGGGTCCCACTCATCAAATGAAGATCCACACTTGGTACCCCACTTAAAGAAAGGTCACACCAGTAGTAGATAACATCAAAAAGAGTCTGGGCACACACCGTGGAATTAAGCAACTTTTAATAGGAACAAGCAAAAAGACAACGTTGCAACTCCATCCCAGTATCAAGTAAAAAAAAATATTGGCGTCATCGATATCTGATCCTCAAAGACCTTATGCCGAAATGAATGGTGTTGCTAACTGAACATTGGATTGAATGGAATGTTCCATTTTGGAACAGAAACCAGGAAGGAAATCCTGATATGTAGACAAAAATATTTAAAGGATTAAGTCTATCAAGTTTAGACTTTCAAATGTCTTTGTTTTGCTATTGATACAATAGAAATGAAAAGAAATCCAAACAATTCCTCTTGAATATAAAAAGTGCAATAGTATGAATTTTTAGCACAACCACTTCTATTCGGCTTCCTGTCAGCTTTGCTAGGTCAAGAATCTATTCTCCGACCCTGATATTAGAGATAGAGCAACATGCGCACACAATATCTACACAACACCTATTCTACGCTATTACTCTCGAGCAAACACTTGCTACAGTTGGTAGGTTGATATGAAAGTTCAAAAACAAATTCTTTACCACTTTATATTTAAAGGGAAGCTGCCACTTTCATGGAATTTATATCATTGAATAAAACAGAAAGACACCTATAACTTGTGTCAACCCTTTCTTTCATTAAATGCTCTATTTTCTTTTTTCAATATGAAAGTCTATTGAAGTTTTTTGTTTTATACATTACAGACAGAAGTGTTGACCAAATACAGTCAACCATTTCCAAGTGAGCTACAGCATTGCTCGTGAAACGTACTTTCGTTGTTTAGTTACAAAAGCAAAATTATACCGGATTCCGTCCATGACGTCAACGGAACAGAAATATTAAAGTGGGTAGTGATGAATACAGAGGAAAATAAGGAAAGAAAAAGGAAAAGAGTCGGGAGTTGTGTTGAAGTGATTCCCCAAATTTTGTGGGTGGCTCTAAAAAACATGATTTTGAGTTACCTATCGCTGGTTTCCTTTCTATTGTTTCAATCTTCTGGTCAAATCTAATAAGTGTTGTGATTTCTGCCTTGTTTGGTAATTGGTAACTAGGATTTCCATGTGTTACTACGTGTGATGGGTTTGTTATGTTTTGTTGATTTGAGTGGAAAAAATCCCACAACTTGCATGCTTCTTTTGTGGCCGTATTGTTATGGAGTTGTTGCTATTTTTTCATACGAGCAGTTAATCGGTATTTAATGTATCATATCTCTGCAGGATGGGATCAGTTGTGATGCCCAGTGTCTGACTATCAGTAACAGATCCGCAATTAGCACTTAGTATGTTATTTATTTATTTTTACTGTGTTAGACAGCTGACTTGGAAAGAGCAATAATATAAAAGTTTCTGAAGGGGCATGTATGTTATTTGTTACTGCTGAAAGTAGGTTGGTTACCCTGTCCCAGTAAGTTTAGATTTTCGGTTTTGACCACCAGATGTGTAGCAATGTTCCAACATCCCCGCATTAATCTCTAGAATGTATTGCTTGGTATATTTTGGACCATTAGTCTGGCTCTTTTCTGTTTTCTTTTAAATGTAATTGAAAAATTGAGTAATTCACGTCACAATCCAGCGTGATCAGGGCACAGCTAGGGCACATGATGACAGAAAAGCCAAGATGGAGGCACTCTAGTCCAGGATGAATGTACAGATTTGTAGATTTAATTGTGCTTTGTCACAAACACATATTTTTGTAAATATACAAGGTTATTTACTTAAGTGAGAATTTAAGGTGAATTCAATGTGAATTTCAAATTGAAGGGCAGTGCAGTGGAATGGAAAGCAGAGCAAACTTAGTTTGACGTTAAATTTAAAAATTAACTTTGAATTATTATTATTAAGTGAATAACGCTAACGATGTATAACTAAAGATAAAGTTAAAAATCCTGGGAAGTGACACTATCTTTAATAATAACACCAGCTGTTGAAGTTTGAAATTAAATCTATACTTTGTATAGAAATATTGTATGATTGTGCTCCTGATTTCATCCACCTGCGTGCAGAACACAATAATGAAAACCCTCCCCCACCACCAGTAGTCAACCACATGCGGACCATTGTGAAACAGAGCGGCAGGCTATGGGGTCCCCTCACCTTTTATTAAGGGGCAATATAGAGGCCTTGAAATCCAATATTTAATTGTTAGTTATGTATTTATGTGTGCTGCACTTTTCTACCCCTACACTGCCCTGTCGCATGGCTCCCTATTCAGTTCTTGGCCACTGTGTCTCCTTCAGGTAGCAGTCTAGAGAGCAGGGTAGGTCTCCTGGTAATACATTAATACACTTATTTGTAAATTTGTTGAAAAATAACATGTAACTAATTATTGGTTTCTTACTTGAAGGTTTGATGACCGTTACGTTGCAGGTCTGTTCCGATATGTGTTGCCAACATTATCTAAAAAGAGTCAAAAAGAGAATAGAAATACATTAAAGGGGGGAAAAAAAATAATAAAAGGAGTAAGATGTTTAAACAAGCCACATTTTAAAAATGTAGTAAATGCTTAAAGGAATGTCCCCTGATTATCCATGTCTGTGTAACATGACCTGTGACATGCCACATGTGTAACTGCAGACATCCCCTTCAGGTAATTATAGAAAGTTAATCTACACATTATGCTGGAGACATTTCCAAAAAATGTAGATTTAGAGCTATTTTTATTTAAAGCTATTTTCCACATCTACCCTAATTGCTTTAATAATTGATTCAAGCAGATAACAGGTGCTTTCCTCTTTTGTGCAGCATCCCACAATGCCTAGTGTGCAGGTAACCTCTCTAGACACTGAGAAATGCTAGCATGTAAAGATTATTTCAGCTTGACCTGTTAATATTGCAAATTCTTACAATTTGGCCAGCTCAGTAAAGACAGAATTTTTTTTTTTTGCATAACAAATCGACCTTATGACAGATACAGTTGATCTGTAAATGTACAAATAGGTTTATATTTCTGACCAGAGATGTAAGGGAAAAGAAAACTCTGTGTCCCTATTCAAGGTAGGGGCTTTGCACTACTATAGTATACTTTGTACCTGTGCAAATGCATGCACTCCTCCCTCTTACCAGCAAAGGATCAAGTGTTAAACCCTTACAAGGGGTGGAGAATCAGTCTGTTGCCACTGGTGGTGAATGCATCACGCCTTTAAATCCTATTAACTCCTTCATGACAATTGAGGTGCTATAACTATCATAATACATATGTATATGTATGGAGGGGTTAAAGCCCCCAGGAGATACCTCTTTTCCATATTGTGGCTGAGAATATCATATTCAGCTCTGATATGTAAAAGGAAGTTTGGCAAACCAGGCAATAGACTAGTAGTATTAAATATATTATCATTTACTCAGGGGAACATTGCAAAGTGTTTGGCATGAAAATGGATTTAAAAAATATATATATATATATATATATATATATATATAAAAAAAGAATATATTAGTGAAACTAAATAAACTAAAATATAAAAAGTAGTTATTACGGATTAATAAAAACACAAGACAATGCAATACCTTTCTTCCGTAAACGGTCATGTCAAGCCGAAACCACTTATAGAGAGGAATCTGGAGATTGGCCAACATGGCTACATCGACTCCAGTAACAAGTTGTACCTGGACATGAACTTGACCTGGTACAATAGAAGAATAGATAAATACCATTACACGTTTTTAAATAAACTGCATAACATTTACTGCACATTTGTTCGATAGATTAAATAAATATATTTCTTTGCTTTAAAGGGTTACTATAACACTTTTGAGAGGGGGAGGCCCCCCCTCTCAATTTCCAGTAATTCCTACAAATAAAAGGTTTCACTCTACGAGAAGCCTGTGATTCGACCATTTCCCCGGCTCAGAGTGCATGCGTGCACAGAGCGAGGGGGAGGGAGCGCAATGTGGATTGGTGGATGGTAAGGGACAGTTAGCTTCCACTTTCAGGCACTCAGACTTGCAAGGGTAAGATTTTCACAGCTGTCAGCAGTGTGCAGCTGCGCTGATGACAGACGTTAAATATGCACAATATTGACATTAGGCAGCCCGGAAAAAATGTTTTTTAGCTGCCTAAGTCATGTGTGGTGGGGTGCAACTACACAATAACAATATCTCTGTATGTGCTATGTTTCAAGCAGAAACACTGCGCATACTGACTCGTACCGCCATTACAAATTCAAATCATTGAGGTAGTCATGGTGGTTGGAGTAATGCTTTAAATTTGTTCTGTAATCAGATATTATCTCTGTATTCCTTGTAGCTTTTGTTGTTGATTATCAATGTATTGTTAATTCTCTTCAACAATTGTATTTCAACTGAATATTACATTTTTGCAGGAATTGCATAAAACACAATCAGGCAGTTTGCAACAGTGTTTCTTAAAACAGGAACTGGCACTTTGAAAGTAATAGTACATCCTAATGTCCAGCTAAAAGTTTGCTGTTAGTGTACTTATCAATACTGGCATGTGAGTTACCAATGTGGGAATAGGCAGGATCAGCATGAGGGCATGCAAATTACACAAGCGCAAAGGGGTGTGCCAACGTGGCGTATCTGACAGCCAAATTGATAGAATGCTAAGGAATTGCTCACACTGCACTTTATGTGGAATTGTACCTGGTATCCCCAAAAACGAGTGGGAGAGAGGCTCAACATGGAATTAGAGTGAATTTTACTTTTGAGTAATCATGCTAAAAACATAAGAAACTTATTATGGTGGAATTAAAGTGGACAAATTGTTTGCACTCCATGAGCCCAAAAGAACTCACTGAATAATTAGAACACATGTAGAAGATAGTCTCAACTTTTTAAACTATATTCCACAAATATATTTGCACTGCTGGAACATCAAAAATCCCATGCAATAGTTCAGAAATGAATTAATCAGTGACACTGAAGCTTCATAGAAATATTTGTAGTGCTAAGAAGGTTGTTATCTAATTTAAACATTATATAATAAAAACACGTATTGCTCCAAGAGTAGTGTAAGTGAAACATTTTCAGTTTAAAAAAAAAAAAAAAGAGATCATGGTTATCACACACATCCAGCTTTAAAAATAATCGTTTACTTGCCTTTTTGATTTAGAAACAACAAGGGGGTGGTGTACATCTTTTTAGAATCAACATGGTGGATGATTCCACATTCCTTGCTAGGGCAAAAATCTAACAAAAAGATCCAGGCTGAAAATGTAAATCTGCACACAAAAAAAGAAAACCAAAATAAATTTAATTAACATGACAATTGACATGTGACAATTTTATTTATTTCATGAAATATATGTCTTAATTTGTACTATAACGGAATGGGTATGCAGGCCGAAAACATAAATAATGAGCAGATTAATGGGTCTTAGCACTATAATAAATGTGCATGATTGTCATAGTACCTTGTACCTACATTCAGCTCTCACACTACATTATAGCTGCAAGAATTTGCAAAGATCATTGCAGCTATAGGACAGCACCTAAGACCTATGAGTCAGGCAGGTGGAACTTTCAGATAAAGGGACACGAAAGTCACCCAGACCACTTCATCTCATTGAAGGGGTCTGGGTTCAGTGCCCCTGTCCTTTTAACCCTGCAATGTAAATCATTACATTTTGTTATAAAGTTTAAAGTTAACATTGCAGAGTTAAATCTTCCTGACAGCCAGCAGAAGCGCTTCTGCTGCACTGACTGACTAAAACTAGGTCACGTGATGCGTAAGTTTACAGGAACGCATTGAATACTATACCTTCCTACGGGGAAGCTTGGATGCGCACGTGGCACTTGCCGTACATGCGCATCAGGTCAACAATGCTTCTCGATGAGGAGCATTGGATTGGACTATTGCTGGATGAGGCCATGCCTCCTTAATGATGTTACAGGAAGTGGAGAGGTGAGCAGCACGGAAGAAGCCTTTGCACTGAAAAATTGCGAGTGGAAGTTTTATTAATTATTTATTAACTTTTATTGGACATGTGAAGGCGAACCTGCAAATAAGTAGGGACAGGGGCACTATAGCGTTAGGAATACAGGATTGCATTCCTAATGGTATAGTGTTCCTTTAAAGGCTACTGTGTTAATTTTTGCTGTATTGTATGTGCAGTATGCATTTAATGAAAACACAATTTGGACTAAGCTCTTTCTCTTCCCTGGAAAGAGAAACAAATGTAAATATGTGACAAAAACGATACCGGGCACTAATATTAAAGGAACACTAGAGACTCATATAAAATACATTTGTTTATAATGCTGCACTGCTGGGGAGTTTCCTTTGCCCCAAACCTCCTGTAAAAAAAAAAATATATATATATATTTCTAAACTTTAGTGAGAAGGCTTTTGCCTCAATTCTGTTCCGTTCTCTGGAAGATCAATAAGACTGCTGATCTACCAATCTTATCTGATGCTTCACATATGGAAAAATTGGGACACAGCCGCATCTGACAATACTTGTCAAAGAGAAGCACTGAATTTGTGATCACTGAGTAAGTGATCAGGAAAAGCACCCTTTCACCTGTCTGATTGTCACTTTACAAAAAGAGAGTGAGCACGTTGAGCTGCTATCGTGGTTTGGAGTTATCAATAGGGGGTTAATTCGCTGGGAAGTGAGTTTACACTTGAGTTGCAAACTTTAGGATAAAAGTCAGTTTGGAAAGAGAAACAGATTGAATATGGAATTCCTTACTTTGCATTATTGTCCGTGAGCTGCTGTCTTCTTAACTCCAGCTCCCTGTTCCTAAATCTATTGAACATCATGATAATGCCATTGTGCTCACTGCTGGATGCAAGTGGAAAATCAAGCACTTTCACTGCATCTAAAGAGATAAATGAATGAAGATAACCAACCCAAATCAACCCTATGCATTACAGTATCACTTGATGTGATGCACCATTCTATAATATCTTGGTATATTTATCTAGTGAGAACATGGCGAAATGAAAGCTTTTTTTTTTTTTTATCAGAGAATCATTCATACCAAGATAAAATAGCAAATATCTTTGAGAAAATACAACAAGGTTCCCCTAGTTCTACATAGTACCAACCATAATAACATCATCCTGCTAAATAGTGTCAAAGGAATTGCAAGTTCATCTGGTACACAAGAGGAACAATGTCCCCACTCCATCTATAAAATAGCACCATCACCCCTTACAGAGTATACCCCAAAATATATGTGGGGTGATGGCATCTCGCATAGCATTGCACTGTAATAAAAATCTAACAATACACATGTCTAAATCGTCTGTCACATAAAATAGGCAACATTTTATAAAAGCCAACACAAACTAAAGAACAATTATAATCCACATGTTGCGGCCCAAAAAAAAACAAAGTCCCTAAAACGCGCACACAGAGGGACTTTGTTTTTTACCTGCAACATGTGGATTATATGGGAAGCACTGTATTGCATGCTGATGCAGGTGTGGCAAGCTGTGATGGTGCCGTCTGCATAATGAAAGTGCAGGAATGCAGAACGATAGATTTAGTTGGTAGTAACCTTTAGGTAAAGGAATCAATGTTTAATACATCTGCTGCCCCTAAGTGGACTTTGCAATCCATGCATTTCATGTATATGTAGAAAGTTACTGAGCAATGTTCTAAATGTTCACCAAGAAAAACAATTACAGGGGGAAGTTTTTTAAAGTGGACAAATGACTATGGAAACTAATGGTATGTCTATGGTAAAGACTCCACTGAATATCTCTTTATACATAACCTCAATTTTACAGATGTCAAATCCGCTTAAAGGCACACTGGTGCTTATAGAGAAAGAACAATTATGGAGAAATGTTCTTTAAGTGAAGCTATCAGCAGAAATAGTCTTGTTTTCTAAAGGGATTACTCCACCTTAAAACTTTGTCTCAAATTGATCTTTATACATTTTATTGCAAAGTTAATAAAAAATCACTCCAGGAACAAATACATTATTGTTTGCATAAAATTGATGTTCTTTTCATACCCACCAGTTTCATATGGGCAGGTAAAAAATGAGTGTTCTCTTTTCATCCATGTAACTTCAAAATACCATGATAAACATATCTGGTGGTTTCTGTAAGGACGTTGAAGAAGTGGAATTTGTTCTAACACAGCAAAGGTTTTCGCTGTCGCGTTTAAAATACTTTCGCTGTATTTTGCACCTGCTCTTACATTGTCATTGTGCACCACCCAGGCTCTGACAACCGAGTAATATACATCAATGGAGTTTTTGGAAAAATAGTCAGTACGATAAACCGTGATGCTCGGAAACACCAAGCTCACTGTACGTGTCCGCGTCGCTCTGAGATATTTTTTGTTTTTCCAACGCTTTTTGAACACTAGAATTCCTGTCTTGAATTCAGACGAAGCCATGATATCGACGTGGATCGTGCAAGGCCTGGTGCACATGTATTCCACAGAAATGTCTGAGTCAGCAGCGTATTTTGGCAAGTTGTGAAGCCTCACAAAATCCTCATACAAAAATGGTTGCTTGGTTTCTTTTGAAATGCATGTGGTCTCCTTCGCGAAACACAGCAATGGAACCTGGAGAGAGAAAGCAATTTTAATTCGGTCTGTTTTAATATGCTATTGGATTGCTTAACGAGACAATGAATCCTTTGCATTCGAGGGTGAGATAATATATGACCCTCAGGCACTGTAAAGGTTAAATGTTAAGCTGTTTAAATTGCATTCCCCATTACTGATTTTCTACTTTAATGCTGGTAATAAGATAGGCGTACACAAGGTGTGTGTAGGGAGTGTTCACGAACTCCGTACTGCTGGTCTCATCTGCATCAATTTTATAACATGACAGGAGGCGAGTATTTTGCATTAACTCTCTTTACTAAACTCCACAGCAGTAAAGAAAAACGTAAAGAGTAACAAATAAATCACTGAGCAGCATAGTATATAAGGGTCATGCTGCCTGTACACTTCCTCTTTCTTTACTGCTCCATCGCAGACAGGTCAGAATATCTGCTCCTCTGGAGCTTTATACATTTATACATTTATTGTCATTATCTATTTGTTCCATTCTATTGTTATTATCACTATTATTACTTTAATTTATTCCCTTTTATTTCTGTTCTGTACTGGGCTGTGGGACTAGGGGCTCTCTGTGGGTTTCTATACTCTTATCTGCCCTCTGTTTATTTTGGGACCTTCCCTGGGCCTCCCCTCAGTCTCCCCAGGTCCCCCCACTGCCCCCCTAACCTGGAGTGCCCTCCTGGGCTCCCTCCTTGCGGCCGGAATCGTTCGCGGCCGTTTTCGCGCCGGCCTGCCTCAAAATTTAGTCCCCGGCTTGCGGCCTACCTCGCGGCCGCCATTTTGGATCGCGGACATCGCAAGATTCCCGCGGCCACCTTAGTTTTGCCTCGTGCATCTCATTGGGGACTCAGTGTGGCTGTGCTAACTTGCTGTTACCTCTGCATTGCTGTTTTTCACACCTTTTGTGTCTCACACTGTGACTGAAGGATTACCTGCTCAGCACTCCATCTAGCTGCTATCACTCTGCTACTCAGCCTCTGTGCCTCATCTGCTTCTATCAAGCTATATCCTGTGGCTGGGTCAGTCAGGTCAGTGCTGCTGCCTGTTTATTACTGTGACCTGCACTTAAGGGTCCCAACCCTGTGCAACCGGGGTGAGCCCCCACTATAAATACGCTGCTTACTGGGAGACTAGCTGTTGCAGTTCTCTCTAACTGGGTGAGCCCCAGTTTATAAGGTCACTACTATACCCTGCTGGGGTTATTCTGGGCTTGGTCCCACCATACTATCAAATCTGACCCTACGCCTATTATCAAGACCTGGGTGCCCGTTTATTGCTGTGCCTTTCAGTGACGTATCAGCCTACCCTAACATGGAAGTTTCCCAGAACGTCCCTGTGGACTTCCAGGCTATGATTAACGCAGCTGTCGCTGCCTCTGTGGAGAAGGCACTCTCCAAGGCCCGAGCTCCGGCTCCTGACGTACCAAAAACCCGCAGACGTACACGCCACGAATCGGATTCCGACTTGTCCGACTATCAGACAAGGGATGACTCCCGCCCTAAAAAGCGCCATGACAAAGGCGAGGATTATGCACCCAAACCGCCTAAGGGTAAGGCACCTGCCAAGCGCAAATCTGCCAAACTACACACCCCGGCCCCGCGTCAGGAGTACTCTTCAGATGAAGAGCAGGGCCCTGCCCAGTCCATGTCAGTGCTGGATGAATGGCAAGCTGACGCTTGTGAGTCGGACTACGACGCATGGGGCTCGGACGAGAAATCTGTCTCCGCTTTCATGCGGGAGACCCTCCTGGGTGCTGCCCAGACTGGAGGTGTTGAGGACACTGCGGACGCAGAACCTCCTCTAGAATCAGACACCATTTTGGACCCCTCAGGTCAGGCGATGTTCGACCCCCGCAACATATGGCACCCCAGATCGGGTGACTGGTCACCTCCAGAACACCTTTCCAGGTTTATGCACCTGTGGCTCCGCAAACCTCTGGAGAAGGAGGTCCGCAGCCGACTCAGGTCTGAATGCCCACGCCCTTCCCTGCCGGATAAGGTCGCTCAGGACAAGGTCATGTCGACCTTCATGATGCCAGTGGTAGAGACCCTCGCCCTAGGAAGCCGAGGCCTGCTCTTCTCTGCCGAGGACATCAGGGAATGGGCACATGACGTTCGTGAATGGGCACAACGGTGTTTTGTTTCATTGGAAACACTAATGTTACGCTCTCTTCGGAGAGACGAAAAGCAGCGTTATACCGTATTAACGGTAAATTGGCAGACCTTGGCACAAAGGAGATTGGGCCCCAGGCACAAGGAAAACTATTTGGCAAACCGTTCCTCAAGGAACTCAATAAACACGTAAACGTGTTCACCT
Source organism: Pelobates cultripes (assembly GCA_933207985.1). Lineage (NCBI taxonomy): Eukaryota > Metazoa > Chordata > Amphibia > Anura > Pelobatidae > Pelobates > Pelobates cultripes. The sequence goes on from OW240917.1 coordinate 58,528,144, forward strand.
CCCTTAATAAGGCGCAATCCTCTATGCGCAGAGTTTTCAGGAGCAACCCTACCAGAGGGGTTTTTGGAAGGGCTGGCCGGCAGCGGGGCCGTGCCGCCAGCCGCTTTTGGCCTTCAGGCCCCAGCACCCAACCAACACCGTCCTACCCGACAAGGGACTATCGGCAGCAACCCTTTTCCAGAGGCTCGGATAGAGGTCGTGGACCCCGCGGACGCGGGCGTTCCCGCTTTGCTGCAGGTAAGGACCCATATTCCTCCACTGTTACCATGCACCCGCACTGCGGGCCGTATTTCCCTTTCTTTCCAGAATTGGGCCGCCCTATGCTCAGACACATGGATCCTACAAACAGTACAGGGATATATCATAGACCTAGTGGGGACCCCCTTTCAGGTTCAGCCCCCTCGCCCCATCCACATGTCGTCCTCCGACCACAACCTCGTCAACGCGGAGCTACGCGAGCTCCGAGACAAAGGGGCCATCCAGCCGGCCCACGACGAGGGTGGTTACTTCAGCAACATCTTCCTGGTTCGGAAAAAGTCAGGAGAATACCGACCGGTCATCAATCTACGCGCCCTCAACGCACATGTGGTCTATCGCCACTTCAAGATGGAGGGCATCCACCTCCTGCGAGACCTTCTTCGAAGCAACGACTGGTTCACCAGGCTCGATTTGAAAGATGCATATCTGTCAGTCCCGGTGCACCCGGACTGTCGAGCACTCCTACGTTTCCTCTGGCACGGACGCCCTGGGCAATTCACTTGCCTCCCTTTCGGGCTCAGCTCAGCCCCATGGTGCTTCACCAAGCTTCTAAAACCAGTGGTGGCCCACCTGAGATCCAGGGGCAGTCGATACATCATCTACTTAGACGACCTTCTCCTTTTCTGCTCCGACGAACACAGACTACGCCAACACACTCACTTGGCAGTGTCCCTACTGGAATCTCTGGGTTTCGTGGTAAACCAACCCAAATCGGAACTGACCCCTACTCAGACGATACAATTCCTCGGCTTCGAGATCGACTCGACGACATGCACTCTGAGACTACCAGCCTCAAAGATGACAGCCATTCGCAAGGAGATTCGCAGGGTTCTCCGTCTCGACTCCATTCCACTACGCAACCTGGACAGGATTGTAGGTCTCCTCTCTGCTCCCATTCAAGCCATATTTCCAGGTCCCCTCCACTACAGGGCCATGCAACGTCTCAAGGCGAAATACCTACGCCACAGACCTACTTACGACCAACCCGTCCCGGTGACGACGGAGGTTCGCGAAGAACTATCATGGTGGCTGGACAGCATGCAAGCCTGGAACGGCAAGGCCATATTCGGAGACACTCCAGACTTCGTATTGGAATCAGACGCCAGCCTGTGGGGATGGGGTGCCACCAACGGAACCATCTCCACGGGAGGGACATGGACGGCACAGGAGCTCTCCATGCACATCAATTGTCTCGAACTCCTGGCGGGATCCTTTGCGACCCGCAGCCTGGCCCGGGAAAGATCCAACTGCTGCATCCTCCTGCGCATGGACAATGTCTCCGCAGTCCAGTACATCAACCATCTGGGAGGCGCTCGCTCACGCCTACTGTCGGATATCACAAGGGACATCTTCGACTATTGCCCCTCGCAACAATCACCAGACCCCGGAGTTCTTCAGCTGGCTCCCGGACCCGGAGAGCAAGGCGACAGACGCATTTCTCCAACAATGGCCGATGACAGGAGCCTACGCCTTTCCCCCATTCTCCATGATTGCGAGAACACTACACCAGATGCGGACGCAACAGATCAAACTGGTTGTCATAACGCCCTTGTGGCAGAGCCAACTATGGTTCCCGGACCTCCTGGCCTCCTCCTACAGGGACCCTCTCCTCCTTCCATACTTCCCGGACCTGCTCACGGATCCCAAAGGGTATCTCCACCCACTACTCCTGGAAGACCGGCTACCCCTGGTGGCTTGGTCTCTTTCCGGGGTTCCTGGCGAGTCAGCGGACTATCGCAGACTGCTAGGGACCTCTTATGGGACTCATGGGCCCCGGGAACTAGACGCTGTTACCTTTCAGCTTGGGCCTCCGGGTCTACTTGGTGCATGGAACGGGACTCCGATCCCTTTACTGCACCTATTCCCATGATTCTTAATTTTCTTTCCTCCTTGTTTTCATCTGGCCGCTCTTACCGTTCGGTCAACGTCGTTTGCTCCGCGATTTCAGCGGCTCACACCCCCGTCGGGGATCTCCCGGTCGGCAAAGACCCTCTGGTCTGCCGTCTACTCCGTGGTATGCGGCTCCGCCGCCCCCCGGCCCCCAGATACCCTCACCTATGGGATGTGGGACTGGTTCTCCGTTTTTTCAGGGATTGGCTTCCGAATGACCGCCTCTCCCTACGCCAACTATCCGCTAAGTGCGCTTTCTCCTTTGTCTAGTATCTTTCCGACGGGTTTCGGATGTTAGGGCCTTCGACGTGGACGCTTTCGAGGTGGCCCCGGAAGGGGTCACGTTCCACATTTCCCGCCGCACTAGGTCGGGTTCGACTTCGGTCTTCTACCCCTTTTTCCCCCGACGACCCGCAACTCTGTGTCGTGTCCACCCTTCGCAGGTATGTTTCCGTTACCTCCTCACTCCGATCCTCTACGTCGGGCCAACTCCTAGTCTCCTACGTGCGCCCTCACGCCCCAGTCTCGGTCACCACACTGGCCCAATGAATACGCTGGATCCTTTCCCTCGCAGGTATAGATCCCGCGTTCGGCGCCCACTCCGTTCGCGGTGCGACGGCTTCATCAGCCTTCCTGGCAGGGGCGTCCCTCTCGGATATTCTCCGAACGGCGGACTGGTCTAGGGAATCCACTTTCCGTACATTTTATTTTCGCACTCCCCCTTCTGCTGGGATGTCACTTCTTCAGCGTTAAAATTGCAAAATAGGAAGCCTCCTGTCATGTTATAAAATTGAAGATTATGCTAGCTTTAGTGTACTAATAATCTTAATTTTAATAAGGACAGGAGGCGAGTATTTTCCCTCCCTTTTGTTCCCTACCCTGACTCCTCGGGGGAGTGGATCTTAAGGTGATGGACTTTGGGATTCATATTAGTAGTTCCACTATCTTCTGGACATATTCGGTATCCCTTCCATCTCTATCCCCAGTGTTTCCACCTAGACGGACAGTTTAGTTGTACAACATGCTTACACCTAACACATATTTATCCTATGGCCAGTTTACAATCTGTCTGTACTGTTTAATTTACACCATTCTGTTAAAGCCCACAGGCATGAACAGTTACGGTTCAGTACCTAACCGATTTTATACTCTCCTTTCAGTGTAACCCTCTTCAGGACCTCCACTGGTCGATGGTTCGTTAACCTCACAACTCCGTAAGATGGGATGACGGCTTTGTTTGGTCTTTCCTCCTATCTCGTTACCAGGAGTCTCCTCAAGTTCCGCTCGCCAGAGACCGCAGTTACTGTTTCGTTGAGTTTCTGGATGTTCGAGCTCTATCTGGACTTGGATGTCGCTTTAAGAAAGAGGAAGTGTACAGGCAGCATGACCCTTATATACTATGCTGCTCAGTGATTTATTTGTTACTCTTTACGTTTTTCTTTACTGCTGTGGAGTTTAGTAAAGAGAGTTAATGCAAAATACTCGCCTCCTGTCCTTATTAAAATTAAGATTATTAGTACACTAAAGCTAGCATAATCTTCAATTTTAGCTGCTCACTATTAGCCAGTGACTTTACATAAACTTTGCCGTCAAAGATCAGAATATTGATAACTTGTCCCTCATTTATAGCTTTGTATTTTTTAAGCAAAAACTAATTATGTTTCAGTTTGGTAGGAACTAATAATATTTATTTATTGTTTAAAAAAAAAAAAAAAAATCCCTTTTGAAATATGTTACAAATGTGCTTCCCAAAGTATACATTTTGTTGAAACATAAACATAAAATCCTCATCTGCAATATTTTCCGGATTCTTATTAACTTTATTTTGAACATTTCATTCAGAACCAACTATAGTACAGATAGTATGAATGTTGTATTAGTTAAAGGGACAGTTTAGGCACCATAACAAAAAGTATTTTTTTACATATCGTGTAAATTAAATATTGTTTTACTTTATCATCACATTTAGTTTTCTTTTTCTAAATAAAAAAAAATTAAGGGTGTTTGGAAATGGAACTCCGACACCCATGATATTCTTCTATTATTTAAAACAATTAAAAAAAATGTAAAGAACAAAAATAAGCGAGTTAAGACCCTACTTGCAAAAAGAAGGTCAAATGGATAAACTGGAAAAAGAATCTTCAGCATGAATGAGTTGGTGAATTTTAGGATTCGCATCATGTATCAATAAATTGCTAGCCATGTGAGTGCTGTATTGTTCTGATCACAGTAACATGTATGGAATCTTTAGCTAGCCACACTAACACCAAAGTACATCAGTAATTACTGGCACATGGGAGGGACGGGACATGGGGATTGCAGTAGTGCAGAGTGAAAACCTGGGCTCCAGTCATGTGGGTTTTTTTCTAGTGGCACAGAGGAGGGATGGTGCTAATGGCACAGGGGTCGATTTGTGCTTGTCGCAAAGGAGAGGGGCTAGGCTTCTGCCATTAAAAGATTGTGATAGGGGCCTCAGGAAGGGATCGTTACGGTAGCATAAGAAATTAACTGGGCTACCGGCATGGGCAGTTGGGCTAGTGGCAAAGAAGAAGCACCCCCTACTTACAGAACTTGCAATTCTGAGCCATGGTTCAATGTGTTTGCTTTATTTTCCATTTACAATTACAGGGCAATGTATCGTTACATGGCTTATATGACTTTATTATTCCTCTTGTTAATATTTATCTTATCGTTCACCAACACCCTTGTCTGACTCAACAGACTGCTCTCTTAACTACTATAAAGTATGTGTTCTCAGGATCATGCTATCTACTGGAATGAATGACCTAATACCTGTACAACACCATATAAGTCTGCCTAATGGTGCTCAGTCTTTCTAAAGCAACAAGGGCTGTTTTGTTGGATATACTATAAGACAATTTTCTCTACACATATCTCCTCCTTACAGGTGCCTAAGCATAGTCACCAAATGTTGCTATTTGTATATTCATTAAGGGTGCCAAAACAGTGCCAATCTCTCTACAAGGCACCTTACTTTTAAATGTAGAACTGTCACTCCTGATTTTTCATAAAAATGTAACCCTTATGAAAAACTTCCTATACATAGCTTGGAGTTATATTGGAATTCAAGATTAATTCTGGATGAGTGTATACATGCACGCATACAGAAAAAGCAAAACATAGTAAAACACAGATATTGATTAATCTCTGCTGCCCTTGCGTTTTACTATCTGATATGGAATGTGACAATTGATGGGAAAAGACAAGATTTAATAATGCTTTCCAATAGGGAAGTCTAATGTGTACGCGGCCATTTCCGCGCATGCACATTAGTTCTCCCCCGTTGGCTAACGGCGGCAGGGGAGGAGCCTGGGCGGAGCCTGACCCAGCACCGAAGGGACATCGGCACTTGATTCAGGTAAGTGACTGAAGGGGTTTTAACCCTTCAGCTGCGCGGGAGGGGGAGTGCGAGGGAAGGGGGGACTTATTAAACCTATAGTGCTAGGAAAACGGCATTGTATTCCTGGCACTATAGCATCCCTTTAAGAAAAAATATGTTTCCTCAGTTTTGCATTTAATAATTTCCACAAAACAAATACAATTAAAAAAAAACAACTCACAATAGATTCACCTGATTATAAAAATGGCCAACATGTCTAGCATTTCTATAATTTTGGGGAAATTATAGAACTAATATTGCAATGAGTAAATTGTATTTTTTTAGGCTAGACCTCTGCAAAATTTGGTACGCTGAGATTACCACTTTAAAAGTAGCCCCAAAATATAAAACTGAAACACAAATGTATATATTTGTAGAAAGTAAATTCCCCATGAATATTTAACTAAGAGCATTTTGACACTTTTCATTTAACCATTTCAGCACCAACCTCAATCTATTCTGTCAGTTATATTTCATTTTTGTGTTTTTCACACGTGTTTTATTTTCAAAAGGATATTTCACAGACAAGAGCAGCACTGAAGCTGGATAACCGACTCTGCAGTTATGGTACAGGTAGTCCAAATATAAATATATATTAAAAAAAATATATATATAAAAACATCACTAATTTTAAAGAGGAATTGATGGAGTGAGGTTTAGCTCTGCTTATTCATTGAGATGTAAATATTGGTCAGAATCATATGGAGAACGTCAAATGAATACTGCATGACTCTCCTAGATAAATACAATTGCAATACCTTTGTTTCTTCATTTTAAAAATAAATAAATTAAAAATGGGGAACATCACACTGGGAAATCAGGACCAGTGTTTTCTGCGCTCCAGCCTTTAAAAGACTTCTTAATGGACTCCGAGAAGTCTGTGATTGGACAGGGGCATGCACAAGCAAGTGGCCTACAAGGATTCTCAATGAGAAGCACAGAAGGGAAATTCTATGTCATGGTAAATTTGAGAAGGTTTGCAGTTGCTGCAGATACAAGATCTGCAGCTATTGAAAATCAAGGTTTCATATAGTCCAAAAGAAAACATTAAAAAGGAATTATGCGTTGTACAGAGTAACTGAACACAATCCAACAGTATACCAAGGTACCTAAAAGCTCACTTATCAAGATGCTGAATGTCAGACCCCTTTAATAATGAACAAATTATTCTCACGGGCAATTAGCATAAAAGGAGTCACATCTTCACAGCCAATATAAGCGACTATAAACCAAAACTGATACTTGTTAACTATACTTTTTGAAGAAAAAAACAATGACTATATCTGACACCTGGTCATCGCTAGAGTAAAATAATTGTATATAGTAAGTCATTTACTTTAAGTGCACACCCCAATGCTATGCCGGTAGCTCTGATGGTCAAGTTACCCTCTCACTCAATACAAGTGGTGTCCAGTAATATATCTTTGTTTTGTGTGAAACTGAATCTTACATATATATTTTATATATATCTCTAGGTTAGGCAAGTACCAGGAGTATATGTTTAGCTATCAAACAGATTAGAATATGCTTCTCCTAAAAAATGGATACACTATGCCTCTAGGCAGTAAGACACCCTGTATAGAAATTAGAGTTCAGCTTTCACTACGAGTTTCAATTGATTGAGTATTTGTATTGCATTAATAATTACAGATATCCCAGAACCAGGTTATACAGTAGCAGTCCAGTAAGGGCCCTCCCTATAGTATACCTGTGTTACCTGAACAGGTGAGTCAGGAAGGAAGGAAGAATAGTAACAGACCTGCCCTGGGCACATATTACAGAGACTGTTAATTTGTGTTGGAGTGACAATGTATAATAAATACGTTGTTGCCATTTCAGACAGCAGTCGCAGCTCAGTAAGCTATTGGATCTGCATGGTTAAGCCCTGGGTAGATAGATATATTTAGGTCAGGCTGTCTGTGCTCCATGTAAGGCAGATGCAGTGTCTGACAGTGTGCCAAGCACATACAATACATGCCAGGTGGGGGGAACATGCAGACATTGACAAAGGGTATCACATTCTCACCATGCAAATCAGGAAGAGAGGGGTTCTGGGGTCCAGCCAGTGTGTACAGGGGATCTCCATAGTCAGTGCTTCCCTCCTAAGACATGCACAGCCACACTTCTCTCTGTCTCAGTATTCTGCATAGAGGCGGGGACAGCCTGCCAGGTGGAAGGGGAGATTGACTGAGAGACGTGTATGTTTACTGAGGCAGGTGTCTCACCCTCCTCCTCCTCCACTCACAGGGATCCAGGGATGGTCAGTGCTCCTCCCCTTGCATAGGAGATGGTTTAGATAAAAAACCTGTTTAGATGGGTGCTGAGAATGCATTATACAGGAACTAGGGGGGGATAAATGCTTGAACTCTTTGTGTGCCAGTGTAGTTTTTAATATATTGTGCTTGTGAAGCGAGGCCAGTGTTGACCATTTTTGCTACGTTTTACATTTATTTATTTTTTTTAGCAGAACTGGCACTTGAGAGTGTTTTGCGTAAATTGGTAGGTACTTAAAATTCTAGGTGCTGTGCTTTAAAAAATTTGCATTTGTTTTTTTTAAGTTTTAATTTACACAACTTGCTTGGCTGTCTTGGCACAGCGAGGGCATACAATGTAAATGAATTCAACCCCCATCCCTCCACTGTGCCAAAAGTGCGAGGATATAAATGTACATGGAACTAGGGAACGAATGTCCATTGTCCAGGCATTTATGTGGTCATTTAACACTTTTTAGGTAGAAGATGGAGTACACATCAGCATTCTAAAAGCTACATGACAGTTGGTCAGATAACAGTGGAATCTATTCTAACATGAGCAAAAAAAAATAATTAAGTTTCAATACATGTCATAAAATTAAAAAAACTACCTGAGAAGTGAACATTTGGTGACAGCTGTCCTTTAACTAAGATGATTTTGACACTTTAAAAATAATTTTATCACCAACCTGTTCCAAATTTCCTGATTAGGTTTAATTTTCATGGCAAATGTCACAAAGTCAAACCATTTATTTCTCATTACAGTAAACACAGTAAATTTTATCCTGCCACAGCCATGAGAACAGCAATATCCCCATTCATGTAGTTATAGTATCACATTGTAGGCATGCCAAGCTTTCAAATTCTCCATATTCACCAACTCATTTACCTGGCTTATATCTCATTTGAAACAAAACAGAAGTCCAACAGGGCACTTTTCATCCTGCCATGACATTTTGCATAACTTGGGGCTTTTATATGGAGGCTTTTCAATTTGCCATTTCAATAGAAATTCTGCTGTAGTTATTAGTAAATTGGTTTAGTTGTATTAAATATTTAGCAAAGGAAATCACAATCCAGTTCATGCCTGGCACAGTCAGGGCACACATTGCAAATGAGGAGAAGAAACAGAAATATTGTTTTATGCATGTTTTCTCTATGCTGACTGTCAGGTGGAAACGACAGAATTTATAACAATGGCTGACAGGGAGCTAGGATGGAGGAACCCAGATGCAGGATAAAGCGATGTTATTTTTTGCATTTCATTTTAATTTTCACCCTTCATAGGGCATATTTGTTAAACATAGGCATAAGTAAGCATAATCTTAAAAAATAATGGGATGTGACAGTTTCCCTTTAAATTCACTACAATTAAATGTGCAGCCGGTTTATTCACTTAACATCTGAGTTGGAGAAATTTTCTCATCAATTATTTTATTTTAAATTCTACTATTCATATTTGAGTTTACTACACTTCAAGATTAATTTCCACTAGAACTCGCTTAAAATGTAGCCTTTAGTACATATTTAACAAGCAAAAACAGAAAAAGAAAGAAAAGAAAATAACACCTCTTTTACATTCTGTTGTAGTTCTAAAACATGCAATGTAATTATCATATCAATATATGTCTCTTGGTTCTATGGAACTCTGGCAAGTTCTGCCTTATTTACATAATGTTAGCCATGAGTAAAGCAAGGGTGAGATTCCAGAACCTTGTGACGTCACCGAAAAGGGGGACGGCTTTTATGAGTCTCTTTAAGCAGCCAATCGGGTCCCAGCATACACTGGTGAGGTTCTAAACACAGAGTGTAGATTACTTCCTGGTTGGAATCACGTGGTCTGTGCCCTCTGCAGTCAGTGACAGACATGTCTAGAAATAGCAGAATAGTGCTCATTTTCGGGGGTTTTATCACTGCAGTGGCAGCAGCTTTTTACCCTATATATTTTTACCCTATGAAGCACATAGATGAATACAGTAAGTGGAATTGGGATGTATGTAAAGCAGCAGTGGTGGTGAAGGACTTGGGTTGCACTGCATTATATAACCCCCTATTGCTGTTTGGGAGGGGGTTATTGTTATAATAATGTCTCCTGCTAAAAGCTGCATGGTCACTCTGAGTATGTACCAATAAATACAAAATATAGAATCCTGCACAGATGTTTTAATAGTTGTTTATATTTAAAATTGCATAACATTTTAAAACGTTACATCTTAATAACCTATATTAAATAACTGGTACACCAGCACGTGTAATCTGTTTGCTTTAAGTGAACAAACTTCTCCTTTAAAGGGACTAAATTTAAAATCTTGCCACCCAACATCTAAAGGATGTAGTAATACAGATGATGTTGAAGTTGGCTTCTTATTCAGTGATAGAAGATAGCTTGTTATTCATCTAACTTTTTTATTTATTCATAATGTATGTAAATATTATGACCGGTGAAATATAAATATTACTTGATTAATACAGTATTCATATACAAACCATATTTCTACACATTTCTGATATAATAATGAAAACATTAAAATTGTTAATTATTCAGAAATCCCCATTGTAATGCATTGAGTCGATGGTGCCACTTTGGTGATAGATTTTGATATTAAATGTTTGACTCAGGCCAAATGTTGTTGGATGATCTAGAGGGGCCCCAAGTGTATTGAAATCAATGGAATTTTGGGTGAGCCAAGATGGTTTTCATATAGGGAAACCTTGGTTACTTATTCAGAAATCCCCATTGATATGCATTGAGTTAATGGTGCCACTTTGATGCCAGTTTTTAATCAAAATTGTGGTTTGGTTCATGCTAAATATTATTGTATGACAAAGAGGGGTCCCCAGTGGATGGGGGGGATTTAGTTTAAATGGCCTTAAATGGATTTAGTTTAAATGGCCTTAATTTAATGGTGGCATCTTGATGCTCCCTTTAAGTGGCAAATGTGTTATTTATTTTGGAGGCAGAAGATACAATGTACTACTTTACAGAAACAAGAGCCAATTTGAATGAGCCAACTTTATGTAGCTAATAACATTGTTTATTATTTTTATTGTTTTCATTATTATATCAGAAATGTGTAGAAATATGGCTTGCATATGAATACTGTATTAATCAAGTAATATTTATATTGCAGAGTTCATAATATTTTCATACATTTTGAATGAATAAAAAAGTTAGATGAATAAGAAGCTATCTTCTATTTCTGAATAAGAAGCACACTGAATAAGAATTTAACTTCAGCCTGCGAATAAGAAGCTAACTTCAACATTATGTAATACAAATATTTTTTTTTTAAATTACTGTTTACCCAGTTGTGGCGAAACTAACCTCGCCACTGGGTTATGGAGAAGCCTGATTGCCAGCCTCATGACTATGGACCCTCTCATCAGCCCATGCTAGACTTAAACCCCATGGCGATTTGACTGTGGGATCTGTGCGCTGTTTGGATATATTTAGTGCTCAGATCCAAGCCATCTGGTGATAGGTTGAATGTGGGGGTTCTGTTCAGTATGATAGGAATGATGTATTTTTGTGTATTTTTGCTGTTGTTGTGAATAGAGACATTTTCTGTACCTGGAGATAGTTGGCTTACCACAACCAGTTAAGCCAATTATCTCCAGGATAGAGGACTCTGTGGAACTGGTTTTGGATGGAAAGCCATGCTTCAGTGGTCACAAAGGACTTTGACCTAACTTTTAAACCAATGGAAGGAATTGTCTGATTTTTTGAGTAGGTTTTTGTTTGCAGTATGCTGATTCTGAAAATGTTATGTGAATGTGATGTATACTTTTAAAGTTACAGTACATGTGTAAAAACTGTATTTCTCTGCCTGTGATAATTACATTAACCCATTGTGTTCAGTAATTATATCACAGGCAGAGGGGAGGATTTTGTGTGGGAGTGTCTGAGTGTATTGTACATATTGACTGGTTGTTCTGCAAAACCCTGTGGCCGGTACTATGTTTGTAAAATGTGCATAAAAGCAGAGTGTTTGATTAAAAGCTTCAGTTCTACTTCACTCTCAATTTGGAGTGCCGTCTCTTATTGGGGGAATCTGCTACAAGGGATTGCTATGCTTGTCATACTCCCTTGCTAAATCACTACTAAGCTCTTGTAAGAGCTTGTTCCTGCCTTGCTCTCTGGAGGAGTCTACGGTGATTATGGTGTCGGCTGCAGTGCTTGGAGCCCTCAGAAAGTGCTAGGGCACCCGTCGATCAGTTACACCAGTGTTTACTGCATAATTGCTGTATTGTTTAATAAAAAAAAAAAAAAAAGTGTGCTTTTTTTTTGGGGACAGGGGGGGGGATGTATGTTGTAAGAATATAAAATATACAAAATAGAGCAAAATGCAATACAATAAACAAAATAATTCTATCAAGATATTTTCACAACCTCTTATAATCCAGTACACTTTGTTAAATATGGTCCAAAGACATTTCCTTTTTTACTTTTTCTTTCTGATAAAATTACATTAACTTAATAAAAGTCCATTTATGCCGCTTTCCCTAACCTGCAATATTTTGTATTAGCTGAAAGTATGCTGTACATGTCAGTGCCTAGTTTTCTAGGAATTGTAATTCATCTGCTAGCTTTGACAGTCAAAAGTTTACAATTGAACTGCAACTCTAAGAACTAATTCAATAAAAGTGATGAATAGTGAGCACCACAAATACAATTATCTATAGAGCGCCAACTTATTCTGAAGCGCTGTACAATGTGTAAAACAAGACAAACGTTTAATTCTAACAAGATCCATACCCAAATAATCATACAGTCTAAAGCCAAGTGAGCATCAAGAAATGCTAGCAAATTAATAGATTTTGAGTTTTGAGCTATAAAGGTGTCCATTCAACGGGCAGAGCCTGCATGCAGACCTAACCAGACGCCATTTGCTTGAGCTCCTCCAAACTTGAATCAAATCCACCCGATCCTGGCAAAACCAAAGCCAATCCAACTAAATAATCCACAGAACCAGCAAGCTGAGCGGAGCAGGTTGATGCCTCTTTTCCAACCGCAGAAGGAGCCCAAAGGGCGCCGCAAGACCAAGGCCTACCGCACGCCACAGATTCTTGACATCGAGGCACTCCTCACCACAGCCTTTGCCGAACCCACAAGAGGGACCACTCTAACACACATGCCAGCCATGGACCAAAGGTTGCAGAAACCCACCTCCGGGTCAGATACCCGAGACATCGGGGACATGTTGCGGCCGGCGCAGCCGCGACCTACCCCAACACCCGGGGAAACATGGAAGGCAGCAGGAACCGAGGCGGCCACAAGGGAGCTGGAGGTACCACCCACCACCCAGACCACACTCGCCTTGTCCTTAGACACCTCCGACGACTCCGCTTCACAAAGGGAGACCTGAAGGTCCTCCTAGCCAACATACACCAAATCCTGGCGGCAGACTCCACTAAGCTAAAACTGAGCTGCAGGCGGTCAAGAAGAGGGTGAGAACTAATGAAGACAATATAACTACTACCCAAGCCATACTCACTGCAGTACAGGACGCTGTCCAACAACTACCAATGAACCAGAGGGCCCTATCTGCAAAAATCAATGCCATGGAGGACCGGCAACGCCGCTCACATAAAACTCAGAGGTATCCCTGCTGCTGTGACCGCGGAGGAATTACCTCATTATATACAGCGCCTCCTGGCCACAATACTGCCGCCAAATACAGCACGCAAACTAAACATAGATGGACTATACTGCATTCCCGCGACGGTTCGCACTAAAACTAACACGAACCGAGATGTCATCCTGCGATGCCTCACAACTCGGGACAAAATACAAATCATGCTACAGTCAAGGGGAAAACACCGCTCCCATTCGAAAATTCTACGCTGACATTCTTCCAAGATTTAACCAGCGCAACCCTATGGTGGAGGAAATCTTGTGGACCCGTCACCACCCAGCTATGTTCGGCAGGCCTACCATACCGGTGGGGGACTGACCACTCCTATCAGGGTCATGCAAGCTGGCACCACCTGTGTACTACATACCATGGACGAGGCAGACACCTTCTTGCAGCAGCTGGGACTGCCCGCTTTACCAGCAACCCCGGGACAGGCCGAGAGCTCCTAGGACTCGACCACAATTAAACCCTTTGTCCCACGCAACTCAGAAGCGTCTCCACAAGCGACGGGATAAGGACTGACCTCAGCCGGGGACTAAGAGGCTGGAAGCCTAACACCCAGCCATACAAATTGGTCAAGACTCTCTGTGACTGACCCTATCTGCCCGCGTAACCCTGTTTTGATTCTAGTTTAATTGTTCCCACTGTTGTCCCCATTAACACCTCCACGACTCACGAAGACCCCATGACGACAAAAGCCAGACAGAAATAAAAACACACCGCACTCGCACACATTAACGAGTTAAAGCAAGCCCATAAAGAGGGCACAAACCTGACCCCATACTCTACATGGCATTCTGACCACCCCGCCACCCACGAACACCCCCAACAAAGAAGGGGCACTACACACACCGGCATTGACTTTCATAACATACCGCCTTTAAGGCGGCAAACCCACTGACACCATATCGTCACAAACCTCCGATACAACGCGACAGTTATCCACCGTGTCACTAAGCATGACCCATTACACAAGCACAGGTCTACAAACACCAGACCCACTGAACGCAACTGACGCACCCACATAGACCAACTAACAAAGCTCGAGGCAATGTTGCCGGGACACTGTCCCACGCCCGCCAGACAGAATGGCACTCTAACTAAACAGTGACTCGGTTACCTTGTTAAACTTGTACTCCTGTGAAAAATAACAAAAGATAGTGTTTAAGACAGACGCTTACCTTGTATTGTACCTGTTGAACGTTATTACTTACCATGTAACCATGCCGCACTACAAAAAATAAAGAATTATAAAAAAAAGTATCCATTCAAATTGTTTTGTGTCAGGGCAAGTAGATTTATTTTTAATTCTATATCATTTCAACATCCATGACCTAATTTGGTAATGTACCCGGTATTTTGATGACCATAGCAGCTTCACACATTGCACTGTTTTTACACGCATTATGGCCTTCAATATAACAAGTTTAATAAATGAGACATATCTGGCTGCGTGGATTAGCATGAAATGGTGGCACTATACCATTGTCTAAAATGGTGGAGCAGCAGTGACCACATCTACATTGTAATTGTTGTGGAATACTTTGTTTTGAAGTGATGATATAGTAACTGGTAAATTACAAGATATATATATCCTCATGCACATTTGTGTCCGTGTAGGAGCTGGAGAACCTGTAAATATAACTGGAACTGATAATGTTTTTTCCGACTTTTTTTTTTTTTTTAAACCAGAGAAAAGAACAAGCTGTAAATCGGGCTGATGTGGTTCAGGAAGACGTGCAGCCAGTTGGTAAGCTGTATTTGTATTTTTTTTTCTTCTTTAAAAAAAAAAAAAAAGTATTGGATTTTAGTATAAGTGATACCTATCTATGTATAAAGGGGCTGTCACATATGTAGATTGTCTCACTCACATATTTCTGAGCCACATATAGTTGGCTCAGACTTTAGAAAACTCTGTTAGATATCCTTCTGTTTGGTTCCTGCATTTCTCATAGTTTGCAACCTCACCACTGTTTCCAAGTCTGTATTCAGGATGGACACCAGATATATCCAATTGTAGTAATTCCCACACTATATTAGTAAAAAACACAAGCAAAAAAAAAAGAGAATAAATGTAAAAGTTGAATGCACTGACTTGTTTCATAATGTCTATGAACAGTCTAAACTGTTGTCTTAAACAGCTGTATCTCTTACTGATGGGATGTTGCTGGTATTTAAGTTTTGGACTGCCAATATGGGAAACGCTCTTTGATGACAGCTGACTATCAATCTATCAGTCATTTTCTCATCTTCGTTCTGAATAAATTTTTAAGGACCTGAAAGGTGTCTGTTTTGTCTTTGTCCTTGCCGACCATATACAATAAAAGATAATTGAATTTAACCCCTTAAGGACGGGGTTAAACGTTATGAACAAAACAAAATGTAAACAAAACCTGGCATTTGCGCTACATGTCTGTCCAACCGTAATTCACCTCTTTCATAGTAAATGCACCCACCCTTATTATATATCATTTTATTCAGGGGAAACAGGGCTTTCATTTTATATCAAATATTTAGCTATGAAACATAATTTAATATGAAATAAATGGGAGAAAATATGATTTTTTTTGATTTTTTTAGTTCTACATGACATTTTAACGGTCAATGTCATAATACTGTTTGCTTTTACTGCAATAAAATACACATATTTGTATTCAGTAAAGTCTCACATGTAAGACAGTACCCCCTATGTACAGGTTTTATGGCGTTTTGGGAAGTTACAGGGTCAAATATAGCACATTACATTTGAAATTGAAATTCACCAGATTGGTTACGTTGCCTTTGAGACTGTATAGTAGCCCAGGAATGAAATTTACACCCATAATAGCATACCATTTGCAATAGTAGACAACCCGAGGTATTGCAAATGGGGTATGTCCAGTCTTTTTTAGTAGCCATTTGGTCACAAACACTGGCCAAAGTTAGCGTTAGTATTTGTTTGTGTGTGAAAAATGCAAAAAACGCCAATTTTAGCCAGTGTTTGTGACTAAGTGGCTACTAAAAAAGACTGGACATACCCCATTTGCAATACCTTGGGTTGTCTACTATTGCAAATGGTATGCCATCATAGAGGTAATTTTCATTCTTGGGCTACCATAGGGTCTCAAAGGCAACGTAACCAATCTGGCGAATTTTAATGTGAAAAAACTGTAACGCAAGCCTTATATTTGACGCTGTAACTTTTGAAAACACCATAAAACCTGTACATGAGGGGTACTGTTGTACTCGGGAGACTTCGCTGAACACAATTATTTGTGTTTCAAAACAGTAAAAAATATCACAGCAATAATATCGTCCGTGTAAGTGCTGTTTGTGCATGAAAAATGCAAAAACGTCACTTTTACTGGCGATATCATCGTTGTAATACATTTTACTGTTTTGAAACACTAATATTTGTGTTCAGCGAAGTCTCCCGAGTAGAACAGTACCCCCCATGTACAGGTTTTATGGTGTCTCGGAAAGTTATAGGGTTAAATATAGTGCTAGCAAATTAAATTCCCTTTACTTTTGGCATGGGTTGTCAGGCAGGTCCTGCTAATTGTAATTAATTAAGATACCTAATTATGTAAAAATATTACATAAATATATATGTAGAATTAATATATGTAAATATATACGTGTGTGTGTATATATCGATATCATTTTTTTTTAAAATATTTTTATTTATATATATATTTATATATATATATATATATATATATATATTCATTTCACAATACAGTTAGAACGAAATAACACACATCTATATATTTTTTAATTATTTATTTTTAATTATTTTTTAATTTTATTTTTTAACGTATTTACATTTTTTTTAATATATTATATATAAATATATATCTAACAATAATTATATATTTAATCAGTATCAGTCTACGTGTAATTTGATATTCATATAAAATATATATATATTAATAGTAAAATACACCTAGACGGTGTACGTGTGTGTGTGTGTGTGTGTGTGTGTGTGTGTGTGTATGTATATGTGCATATATATACTTAGAATATATATATATATATATATATATAATGATCTAAGTATATATTTTATTTTTTTACACTATTTATTTTATTTTTATTTTCAGCCAGCTACCCCCGGCCATGTGATTGTGGGGTCTTCGAGGGGGGTCTTCGAGGAGGACGGACGTGCCGCGGGGGGCTCCCTGGGAGTCCCCCTGCGATCGCCGGCGACCAGGTAAGTACCGAAAGACCGGAGGGTGTACTATTACGCCCGGCGGCGTTTAGAGCCGCTTAGAATAGGGCGTAATAGTACGCCCTCCGGTCTTAAGGGGTTAAAGGGACACTATACTCACCATAACAACTACAGCTTAATGTAGTTGTTCTGGTGAGTATAATAGCTCCCTTCAGGCATTTTCATGTAAACACTGCCTTTATATTGCCTCTGGGGACACCTCCAAGTGGCCACTCCTTAGATGTGATTCCTGGGTCAGTGCTGCCGAAAAAGCAGCCCTGACGTTCAGCGTCCCCATGCTCTGCATGGAGACACTGAATTTTCCTCATACAGATGCATTGATTCAATGCATCTCTATGAGGAGGTGCAGCTTGGCCAAAACTGCATTTTTGGCCCCGCCCTGTGCCCATTTTAGCCTATGGGAAAGCATTGGATTGGCTAAAAATCTGCCATTTTGATGTCACAAAGGGGGCGGAGCGAGCGCCGGCAGACCCGAGCGGCGCTGGATATAATGAAAAAAACTTTTATAGGGTGGCAAACCACCTTAATGGTGGGTTTAACACTATAGGGTCCGGAATACATGTTTGTGTTCCTGACCCTAAAGTGATCTTTTAAGTGGTCCAGTGTTTTCTTGGTGTTGGCCATTTCTCTACTTGAACTTTAGTGTGAATTATTTGATCTCTCAACCCTCTCAGAACTACTGAATATATGTACTAAGATAACTTTTGCAATGCAGGTTTACCAGCTGCTGCTTTTTCAGGAGTAGTTCCAGTCTATTGCTGACCAGACTGCTTTCAGTTAAAAGCTGTCCCGTTTTTTTGTTTTTGCTAAATACTATGAATGCTTCTCTGGGAGAATAATACATTTGGTGTGGTGCCAATTTATTTTTATTTGTGTTTCTTTAACCCCTTAAGGACACATGACATGTGTGACATGTCATGATTCCCTTTTATTCCAGAAGTTTGGTCCTTAAGGGGTTAAAGAAGCAAACATTTTATTTTACTGCAGTTGTCATTTGAGTTCTTTATACAAATTCTCTCTTTTGTCTTATCTGGGCATAATTCCTCTTCTAAGATTGTGTTTTATATTCATTTTCATCTACTTTACATTTTGTTTGTTTCTCCTTTAGGTCTGAAAGTATGGTCTGACCCATTCGCAGGAAGTAAAAAGTAATCTGCATTACATAAAGACAAATCATTTCCTCTAAATGCTAAATTATGGAAAATCCTTCTATTTTGTCTGCTTTTGTACAAAATATAAATAAAACAAGCACTTTTGGTTTATTTGTTCTATCTCTGTTATATGAACAGCATTACAATCATGTGTATATATACAGGTTTAAGAGTTTTTAAGAGGAACCTTTTTATTTATTTGCGCTAGCTTTTTGTTTTGTCATGTGATGCCCAGTTTTATTTTGCGGTATATATTAAAGATTTAGAAAATGACTTCACAATCCTGTTCGGTCCAGACACAGCCATAACACATTATACAAATGAAAAGCAAGAGAAACATTGTTTAAGTCCCCAAAATGTTAATACTGACCTCAGGGCTCAAAATCTCGTCACTAACCAGTAAAGAGTGAAACTTTTGGGGGGGCAGAGCCAGCGGCCATACGGTGAGATTTGAGCACAAATGCTGATATTGAGTATTTAACACAGGAATTTTATCACCTAACTGCACACAAAGCTGCTATATACCTCTTTGAAGGCATGGGGCATCGTAGTAAAAAATACAAACTTTGAAACCTAGAATGTGACGGCAGATAAGAACCATTTGGCCCATCTAGTCTGTATTATTTTCTAATTACTTTTAGTAGTCCCTGGCCTTATCTTATAGTTAAGATTGCCTTATGCCTATGCTACGCATGATTAAACTCCTTTACTGTGTTAACCTCTACCACTTCAGCTGGAAGGCTATTCCATGCATCCACTACCCTCTAAGTAATGTAATACTTCCTGATACTATTTTTTAACCTTGCTCCTCTAATTTAAGACTATGTGCTCTTGTTGTGGTAGTTTTTCTTCTTTTAAATATAGTCTCCTCCTTTACTGTGTTGATTCCTTTTATGTATTTAAATGTTTCAATCATATCCCCCCCTGTCTAGTCTTTCCTTCAAGCTATACATGTTAAGTTCCTTTTAACCTTTCCTTGGTTTATCCTACAATCCATGAACCAGTTTAGTAGCCCTTCTCTGAACTCTCTCTAAAGTATCAATATCATTCTGGAGATACGGTCTCCAGTACTGCGTACAATACTCCAAGTGAGGTCTCACCAGTGTTCTGTACAAAGCTGATAGACCCCCCCGCAACCGCCGACATTGGAGAGCTCCTGAAAAGGCCGAAATCCACTGGGAGGCCTGAAATGGCACCAATGTCAGACTGGCACTCATCTAGCGACGAGATCTCGGCTGACTGGGAGGATGTCATGCCAAAAGCATGAGTTGGTGTTTGATGTGTGTTTATATATGTTAAGAGTTGTTTTTTTGTAAACCTTGGGATGACATTTATTGTGGTCTTTGATCTTGCACCAGGCCTAGACCATAAAACATCTAGATAGCCATCACCAGAGCTGGACACAAGGAATTTCATAGAGTGGGCAATAGACTGCCAGACCAGCCCCCTCTGAGGGGTCTGCCCACTGAGAAACAACTAGTTTAGCTATATGAGGGTGTTGGACTATCCAGGGAAGTCAGTTATTCATTTTTCTTTTGTCAGTAACTTCTAGGAGACCTATACCATCTAAGACTCCCACAAGAATTCTATATGGGGTAAATATATGTAAGGAATTTCTTGTGTTTTCTCCTATTTTATTTTATGTACTGTTTGCAATTTGTTATCTGTATGTCATTTATTTCTGTATTTTGTACTCAGCACTGTGAATCCTTTTTGTCAGATTAAATGTTTACTTAATCAGCTTGTGTCTCTGTTCTCTATGAGCTTCACTCTCCAGAGGAAAGCTCAGGTAAACACGTTACCAAAAAGGGGTTAACTATATATGTTTTATCAGTAAAAGTAGAACTGTGATACTATAATTCTCCTGTGTGTGGGGTAACCTAAGACGCCCGGGTTTAAAAGTCTTGGTGGTGGCAGTAGTACTAAGGGGGATAGTGTAGAAGGGATTGCAGGGGTTAATTGAGTGGTTGCTGGGACTAGCAACAGGTAACCAGGGGTCTGGTGTCATTAACCCTGTCACTTCCACACTCTCCCCACTGTCTCGGCTGGGCCTATAGCCCACGCACGTGACAAACTGGCGGCAGCTAGTGGGATATATTTAGAGATTTTTAGTGCTTGCTAGATTTTACCTGTAAAGGGGGTCTTAGCACTAAAAGAAATTGCATACTTGTTTTTGTGTAATTTCCAAAGACCAAGCTCAGTGCTGATTTAAAATACAAAGTGCAAAACAGTTCTCCCCTCCCATCTTTTGTTTTTCTTTCTCTATCCTATTTGTGAATATGGAGGCCTATCGCAAACAATCAAAAGAGGCCTTGGAATTGTTGTGCCAAGAAAAGAATTTACCAACTTTTGGCAAAAATAAGGCACAACTTATTGCTGACCTTGTGGAGGCTGACAGCCATATTTTCCAGCCAGAGACGGACACTGAAAGGGTTACCGAGCTCCCTACTACTGCAGGAGTGTTGCTTACTGAAATGCCTGGTGGTTGTACCCCTCAAAACATTAAGGACATTTGCTCAACTGATTTATTTCGGCAACTGATGGCTGCAAATCCTCAGGAGGCCCTGCATGTGATGATCCAACAGCAGGCTGCAGAAAGGGAATCTGCAGAGAGGCTAGCCGAAAGGGAGGCACAAAAGGAGACATGAGCTGGAACTTGCTAAACTGCAATTTACCCTTCAGTCCTCACTGAACAGCAATGCATCAGAGTCCAGCACACGTAGGCTCCGTAAGGATGATTTTCCTTCCCTCGAAGAAGGGACAGATTTGGATGTATTTTTAAAAAGTTTTGAGAAAGTATGCAGGCAGCATCAACTACCCTCAGACCAGTGGGGCAGATATTTAACTCCACAACTGAAAGGGAAAGCCTTGGATGTGTTTGTGTCCCTTCCCCCAGAGACTGATAACAACTATGAGGCAATCAAATCTGCATTGCAAAAAACTTTTAACCTTACTCCTGAGTCTTACAGGAAAAAGTTTAGGAGTATGCAGCAATGTCCATCATCCAGCTGCATTCTATATATTGCACAATTAGAAACCACGTTCCGGCAATGGGTAACAGGAGTACAAGCTACTACCTATGAAGCCCTTAATGGTCCTGGAGCAGTTCTTGCAGACCCGGAGCCCTAATGTACGAGAGTGGATTTTGGAAAGAAAGCCAAAAAATGCTAGGGCTGCTGCAGAACTGGCAGATGACTATGCCGACATCCATGCACCCACATCCAGGCGTGGACTTGTGTCAGCTGCTACTTCGACCTGGAAAGAAGCTACAGTTCAACCACCACCTGTAAGATCTGCAGTGAGAACTTCACCGCCGACTGCCAGCGTAGCCGGGGCTATGTCAAGTGAGTCAGATGCCCGCCATTGTTTTCGATGCAACCAGATTGGTCATCTGAGCAGGACTTGCCCCACTAGGAATATGCCCTCACCAGTCCGTGGAGGGGCATCATCAGTATTGCTTGTGGGTGGGTCCGTGGGGAAACAAGAGGATAACCTGCAGAGTGTAATTGTGGGTGACCGAGTGACCATGGGACTGAGAGATTCTGTAGCTTCCTTCACCCTGGTGCGACCTGAAGTGGTGAATACGGAGGACATAATCCCTGGAAGAACCATGTCCATCAAAGGAATTGGGGGTGTATGCCCCGCTGTGCCCTTGGCACGTGTGTACCTTGATTGGGGTGCGGGCAAAGGTTTGCGGGAAGTGGGGATTTCAGAGGATATCCCTGTTAATGTTCTGTTGGGGAATGATTTGGGCAGGATGCTCTGTCACTATGCTCCAGCGGACACTGTTTGTGAGCCAGAAGGGCTGACTGCTCCACCTAAGGTATTGTGTGAAACTTTGGGAGACATTGTGGAGTGTGATTGCTGGGAGGGAGAGCAGGGTGTGGATAAATATCTACCTGTAACTGAACCAGTGATGTCTACCAAATGTGAGATAGGGGTGAGTAGTGATGTGCCTGTATCAAAATACTGTGAGGCTGGGATGTCAGAGAGTAAGGGGGAGGAGGAAGGTGAGAGCCAGGGATGTGTACCACTAGTCGCAGTGGTAACAAGTCAACAGTGGGTCAGGGCTGCAGCAGGACAGTCTGAGGTGCTATGTGAGATTGTGAGAGGAGGGCCTGCCCTGGAGAAGAAATTATGTGAGTGTGTGCAAAATTCTGTATCTGATCAAGGGGGGTCAAATGTGTCCTGTGAAAATGTATGGGAAAAGCCTTCCAGCGAGAGGGGGCTCAATGAATATATGTGCCAATATGTGCCTGAAGCAGATGTATGTGATGTGGTGGGTGAAAATGTGAAGGGACAGCAAGGCTATGAGGGAGGGCAGAGGGTGTGTGAGCTTTACTCTGCGGCAGGCTTAGCCAGTTTCCAAAGTTCTGTATGTGTGATGACCTGTAGTGAAAGTGAGGGGCACGGACAGACTCAGCCTGTGGGTCCAGGAAGGATGGCTGCAAGGAAACATACTGTTGGAGGAACCAGGAACCTTGTCAGTTTATCACAACTCACGCATACACCTAAGCAACTTTCTGATTGTGAACCAAAGGTTCAGAGTCTGATAGTGCAACAAGCCCAGCAGACAGACCGCAAAATAAAAGAGATGATGGGTGTTGATACAGCACATCTATCCTGGGAGTGTTCTCTGTCTGCTTTTTGTGTGCTTACCGGGGAGTGCTGCAGAAATCCATTGGTTTCTTCCCCTTACAGCTACTACATGAGCGCAGTGGGTGTGGTTTAAGGGATGTTACCAGAGATCGATGGGAAATTGAAACAGGCAAATCAGGCATGCTTGAGGGTGTAGCTGTGGTATGGACTGATCACAACCTGCTGCAGGTGACAGGTAACAATGATAAACTGCTCCATTGGAGCCCTATCCTCCAACAGTATAATTTCACTGCCCGGCACAAAAAGGGCAGAATGCAGATGGCCTGTCTCGGCAACTAGAGGGTTAATGGTAGACAGATAAATCAGCCTGTGGGTGCATTTTTCTGTCCACCATCTTAAGGGGGAGGTGTCATGCCAAAAGCATGAGTTGGTGTTTGATGTGTGTTTATATATGTTAAGAGTTGTTTTTTTGTAAACCTTGGGATGACATTTATTGTGGTCTTTGATCTTGCACCAGGCCTAGACCATAAAACATCTAGATAGCCATCACCAGAGCTGGAC
Organism: Pelobates cultripes; assembly: GCA_933207985.1. Classification (NCBI taxonomy): domain Eukaryota; kingdom Metazoa; phylum Chordata; class Amphibia; order Anura; family Pelobatidae; genus Pelobates; species Pelobates cultripes. Next base: position 58,552,101 of record OW240917.1, read on the forward strand.
ACAAGGAATTTCATAGAGTGGGCAATAGACTGCCAGACCAGCCCCCTCTGATCCCCCCCCCAGGGGTCTGCCCACTGAGAAACAACTAGTTTAGCTATATGAGGGTGTTGGACTATCCAGGGAAGTCAGTTATTCATTTTTCTTTTGTCAGTAACTTCTAGGAGACCTATACCATCTAAGACTCCCACAAGAATTCTATATGGGGTAAATATATGTAAGGAATTTCTTGTGTTTTCTCCTATTTTATTTTATGTACTGTGTTGCAATTTGTTATCTGTATGTCATTTATTTCTGTATTTTGTACTCAGCACTGTGAATCCTTTTTGTCAGATTAAATGTTTACTTAATCAGCTTGTGTCTCTGTTCTCTATGAGCTTCACTCTCCAGAGGAAAGCTCAGGTAAACACGTTACCAAAAAGGGGTTAACTATATATGTTTTATCAGTAAAAGTAGAACTGTGATACTATAATTCTCCTGTGTGTGGGGTAACCTAAGACGCCCGGGTTTAAAAGTCTTGGTGGTGGCAGTAGTACTAAGGGGGATAGTGTAGAAGGGATTGCAGGGGTTAATTGAGTGGTTGCTGGGACTAGCAACAGGTAACCAGGGGTCTGGTGTCATTAACCCTGTCACTTCCACACTCTCCCCACTGTCTCGGCTGGGCATATAGCCCACGCACGTGACAGAGGACTATGACATTAGGGTACCGACCAGACCCACGCTCCCACCACCCACACCAGCTGCAAAACCTCCAGTCAGAGGATACGCTACGGAGCCTCCTAGACGATCTATGCCGAAACATTGTGATCGATATCTGGCGGTTCTGGGAATAAATTAATGGAGTCTCAGCATGCTTGCACCATACAGAGCTGAACTCTGCTGACCATGAGCACCGCATACAGTCACTGGGGAAACAGCTGTCAACCCTACAGCGCACTCAGACACAGGCCCAGAAGATAAGGCAATGGAAGATAAGAGGCGCTGGAAAAATATCAAAATCAGAGGCATGCCTGACACTCTAGAGCCTACTGAATTTCCACACCTGTTTCGCAGGTTACTCAATGTACCATTCTCCTCTAGACAAGCTAAGGGGATGCCTCTAGATGGATGGTACAGAATCCCCAAACCAACTACAGACACCCTGGGCACTAGCAGAGACACCATTGTCCGCTTCCAAAAGAGTCAAGACCGTCTGGCCTTCATGGCGGCCATCCATAACAGGTCACCTTTTCAATTTGAGGAACACTCCTTTTACCCTGGAGTGGCGATGATCTCTGCGCCCACTGACAAACTCATTGCCCATAAAATACCATACCGCTGGGGAGGGCCAAATAGCCTAATCATACCGAAGGAACATGGTCGACCTGAAAATCAGTGTCACTGCCGAAATTCCTGATATTCTGCAGACCCTTGGGCTATCCATGCAAGTAGCCGCAGCGCCGACTAAGCCAAATAAAGGGATATGTCCCTAACAGCAATGCAGACTACGTGCACCCTTGTTCACGGAGATCTTTTCACACTGGGCATTTCCTCAAAGTCAGAGCTACAGCCTGTCTGAGCCCTGGCCCTTGGCAGCTGTCTTGGTAATCTTGTTTTGTCCATACACATTTTGTGCAAGAAAATAATATTGGTCTTGTGAGTTGTTTCACTCTATTTAATAGACTTTAAATTCAGTTTAGTCAAATCAACTCCGTTGAAATATTTTTTTATTTGGTTGAATGCGCAATTTGGCTTGTTTGTATACAGTCCTTGCGAATGACTCAGGGAAAACTATTTGGGCAAGCCAAAAGAGCGCGAAAAATTACCCTGTCCCTGTGAAATAAATATATATTACGTATCTATATTTCCCTCCACATTAGAGGCAGTACACTACAACAGGGATTTCCTCTAACCTGGATCGGAAGGGCAGACAGGCAACCAATTTTTAATTCAGTAGACTACTTCTACGTGTATAAAACCACATGGAACCCACAAAACCCCAGTTTTCTGCCTGACTTTGGCAGGCTAGGATGCAACTCAAGTGGACAAGGTGAACAGGAAGCGTCCAGGGAGGGCTCTGTCCTTAGGAGTATTCAGGGCAAATTCTGTCCTAATTGTGGTGGCGTTCCACAAGGTTTTATACCGCCAATTCTCTGAGCCTAATGCCGGAGGTGCGCTTTGCACAGGTGCTGGGAGGTGGAATGCATTGCACAGGTTCCATTGCGTTCCATCTGGAGATCGCAGAGCACTCTGCGATCTGTAAATCAGGCACGAAAACTTTTAAAATCCTTGCGTTCCAGGACCTGGGCATTATATTAACCCAGCAGCAACTCCCTGTTTGCCAGGTGCTCGCAGTCCTGCTGCAGTGTGCTCTCACCTGCCCTCCAGCACACTCAGAGGCCAGTAAGGTAAGACTGCTCTAGTTTTCTAGTTAATGTCTCTTGCCTGATTTAATTTCTTTATTTATTATAGATGTTTGTTTGTTTGTTTCCTCTCTTTTTCTCTTTCTAGTATGTCTAACTTAGAGCAGACAGATAAACCTGGAGAAAAAGGGAAAAGCTTAGCCAAAACAAAGCATTTGGTGTGTGCCACTTCTTCCCAGCCTTTAACAGATGGCTACAAAAAGAAAACGTGTGGCAATTGCTATAAAGAGTCTTCAGATGAAGCTAAAAAGACAGAAGTTTCGTCCTTCGTGTCATGGTTGCAGAATAGCCTGCAGCAAACTTTGGTGGATATAAAGGAAGCTGCTCTGTTTGTTCAGTCAAACCCTAAGAAAAGATCAGAACCAAGTTCTCCTTCTAAAAGGAAGAAGTCAGGTTGGGAAATTCTGGAAATGAGCCTTGAATCATCTTCTGATGAATACTCTTCCGAAGAATCGAGTGCTTCCTCTGACGAGGGATATTGCTTTCAGGAACAGTATCTACATAAATTCATCAAGAAAGGCTATAGCCTCATGGATTTGGAGAAATCTCCTTCAGGTACACAGGAAAAGAGAAAGCTTAAGACTTTTCCTATTCACCCTTCTGTACAGCAGTTCATGCTTAGGAAATGGAAATTTCCGGCCAAGAAAGCTTTTATATACAAGTATTTCAAAACCAATATTTCACTTAAAGAAGAACCTGGTAAGCAGCTGCAGATCATAACTAAAATGGATATACCAATTGCACAACTGAGGAAGAAAACCACACTTCCTATTGGAGATTCCAGTGGGCTCCAGGATGCTATGAACAAACAAGCAGAATCTTGCTTTAACCCCTTAAGGACGCATGACATGTGTGACATGTCATGATTCCCTTTTATTCCAGAAGTATGGTCCTTAAAGCGTTAAAAAGCTTTTTTTTTCTCCCCACTGCAGCGGCCCAGAGTAAGGCTCTCATTTCAGGTTCTTCAGTTGCCAAAGCTCAAAGATATTGGTCGGCTACTTTGGAAAAAGTTTATATGGGTGAATCCAGAGAAGATCCTGTTAAACTTTTTAGGAACGTTAAGATGGCTGCGGATTTTTTGGCTGACTCTTCATTAGAGGTGGTGTAATTTTCAGCAAAAGTGATGGGGCATGCTAATTTAACCAGACATGCAGTATGGCTCAGAAGCTGGTCTGCTGACTCTGCTTCTAAAAATTTGTTGTGTGATCTTCCCTTTGAACAAGCTAGACTATTTGGTTCGCAACTGGATGACCTGCTAAAACGTGTGGCGGAAGGTAGGAAATCCTTGCCTGATGAAAAGAAGAAAAATTGGAACAAACCATTCTTACAGAGCTTTTTTTTTTTTTTATATATATAAGTTCTCGTATAAGAAAAATCAAAGAAGGCCATTTTCTTTTTAACCCCTTAAGGACCATGTAGCGGAACGCTGGTCTCTCACGGACTATTTCTGCTGGTAGTCCAGGTGTGGCTCAGGAACAAGTAGTAACCCCAGGAGAAACATCCACAGTAATAGAATAATCCAACAGCGTAGCAAGCACAATCAGCAATACAATCCAATAATATCCCATCACATTTCCCAACAACTGGACGACACACAGTATCAGGAGCAGAACTTAACTTTTATTCCACAACCCCTGCTTTTATGCCTCTCTCCCACTACAAGAGAGACACCCACAATACTTAGTACAGTCACCAATCAGATACAGGTTACCTCCCACACATCTCCTCCCCTCTGCCTGTGATACAATTATCTCAACACAATAGATTAACTTAATTATCACAGGCAGAAAATATACAGTTTTTACTCACATGCTGTAACTTTAAAAATATACCGCCAATCTTCCTAAAACATAAATCAGAATCAGCATACTTGAAATAGAAACATACTCAAAAATTAGGTCAGTCGGTTCAGGGGTTAAAAAGTTAGGTGGAGGTACCGTTAGGACCACTGAAGCATGGCTTTCCAGCCCAAACCAGTTCCAACTAGTCTGGCAGTGTGCCTGGGACAACGCCCTGCTGGAGATCAGTGGGACAGAAAACGGATTGGGGGTACACCTTTCTATACACAATCTATATACAGTCTAATAGAAGTCCATACACTGTGCTTAAAGGGCCAGTAGCCGCCTAATAAAAATTCCTTATGCCCAAATATGTTCTTAAAAGGCAATACATCCCAGGGGCCGTAGTAACTGGGCAGGAGGAGGGCAAGCAGCCCCCTCCAAAAACTCATGGCAAACTCCTTTAAAGGGGTGAGTTTGCTACAGACCAAACTTCTGGAATAAAAGGGAATCATGACATGTCACACATGTCATGTGTCCTTAAGGGGTTAAGATAAGGGAAAAAATGAACTTTCCAAAGAAAAAAGAGAGAAAATTATGACGCCATTCAGTTCAATCTGGCAGAAGACTACTAAAGACAGCTGGGTCCTGTCAGTGGTTCAAAGAGGTTACAGAATAGAATTTCTAGACTTTCCTCCAAGCAAATTCCTTTGTTCAACCATACATTCCACAAATATTGCGTCATTACTTTTCCAAGAGGTTTGGAGAAAAATGTGGTTGAATTCTTCTCCTTTTGGAAGTATTTCTGAGGTTCGTATTCAAGAATATTTTTGGTAAAAAAGCCAGATGGTTCATTCTGTCCAATTCTGGATTAAAATTTAGTAAACAGGTTTGTGCTTCAGAAGAAATTTTGCATGGAAACTATTTTCTCCATCTCTCACATAATGCGACTAGGTTCATGGCTGTGTTCCATCGATTTTTCAAGATGCATATCTACACATTCCCATAGCAGCAGACAGCAGAAGGTTTTTAAGATTTGCCATACAAGATCAGGATCAAATTCTGCATTTCAAGTTCGAGGACTTGTCCTTTTGGCCTTTCTTCGGCTCCAAGAGTCTTTTCCAAGATACTCATGGTCATCACAGCAGAATTGCGGAAAAGAGGTCTCAACATCGTATCGTACCTGGACGACTTGTTACTTATAGCTTAGTCAGGCATACAACTGGTAAAGGTCGTCAGAAGGGCTTTTATCACCCTCCAAAAACCTGGTGGATTATAAATGAAGACAAGTCAGAACTAACCCCATCTTGTTCTAACCTTTTTTTGGGTCAAATTTTAGACTCCATTCAGATGAAGATTTTCCTTCCAGAGGAGAAGATAAACAAAATCAAGGTCACCATTATCAGCTTGCAAAAGAAAATGTTTTGCACTACAAAAGTAGCTATGAGACTTCTGGGTCTGTTCACTTGCCACAATTCCAATCGTAAACTGGGCCAAGGCACATATGAGACCATTGCAGAAGAATATCCTCTCGTCCTGGGATAGGAAAACTGCATCTCTAGACCAGTCCATAAATCTAAGCTCTTCGGCTCGACTAAGTTTACATTGGTGGATGACTTCACATTTTTTTTATCAGAAGGCCTTTCCTTTCGATTAAAAAATGTTGTTTTTGTAACAGACACATCAAGTATGGGATGGGGTGCTCACATGGGTACAAAGCTGACAAAAGGCATTAGGAATCTGCAAGATGCAAGGAAGTCTTCAAACTTCAGGGAACTAAAAGCCATCTGGTTTGCACTTTTCTCCTTCAAAAGACATCTGATGAGTCATCACACTCGGGCGTTTTAGCCGCGAGGCAAACAAGGCATTTGCCTTGGGCGGCATTTTTCAGGGGGCGGCAAAATTCCCAGGGCAAATGCCTTGTTAGCCTTGCGGCTAACAGACATGCCGAGCGGGCGGGCGGCTGGCGAGGGAGCTCTTCCTCTGAGCTGTCCGCTCAGCTCCCTCGCGCGCCGCAGAGTGAGGCTGGGAGCCGGAATATGACGTCATCTTCCGGCTCCCAGCCTCACTCTGCGGCGTGTGAGGGAGCTGAGCGGACAGCTCAGAGGAAGAGCTCCCTCGCCAGCCGCCCGCCTAGCCCAGCGCCGCCCGCAGCCACTGGACCACCAGGGAGATAGAGAACCCCCCCCCCCCAGCATTCCCAAAGGTAAGGAGGGGGGGTGAGGTAAATAAATAAAAAAAATGTGAGTGTGTGTTTGTTAGTGTGTGTGTGTGTCTGTTAGTGTGTGTGTGTGTGTCTGTTAGTGTGTGTGTCTGACTGTGTGTCTGTTAGTGTGTGTGTGTGTGTGTGTGTGTCTGACTGTGTGTGTGTGTCTGTTAGAGTGAGTGTGTGTGTGTCTGTTAGCGTGTGTATGCGTATTTGTCAGTGAATGTGTGTATTTAGAAGGCGGGGCGGGGGGAAGGGTTGGGTGGGGCTGGCGCGGGGGTGGAGGGGCGCCTGAGTTTTGTCCTGCCTAGGGCAGCACAAAACCAGGATACACCACTGATCACACTTAGATAAGGTCGGACAATTCAACCGCGGTGGATTATGTAAACCGTCAAGGGGGGACACGTTCGATTCTTCTGCAACAGTTATGCTCCAACATAATGCATTGGTCAGAAATACACCTTTTATCAGTATCTGCAGTCCACATAAAGGGAGAAAGAAATACGTTTGCAGACACTGTCAGCAGGAATCATCTGAAACCGGGAGATTGGTCTCTTTCTCCTCTAGTTTTTCATGAAATTTTGGTAAAATGTGGAATTCCAGTGATAGATCTCATGGCTTCCATGGAAAACAAGAAGACGGACCAATTTGCGACCATAAATTCAACAGTCAAGCCCGACTTCCTTGATGCGATGTCGATTTCAGTGTGAATTTTTTTTTTTTTCCACTATTCCCTCAGGTTATCCTCATCCCGTGTATTCTACAAAAAACTTCCAGGACAGATCAAGGATGATAGCAATACTTCAGGCCTCAAAGAAGTTTGTTCTCCGTTCTACTGCACCTATCCAACAAGGTGTTTGCAAAATTCCTATGTCGGAAAAAATTCTGGAACACAATCTGGTTCCGCTGAACACCCTCCTACACACTTTCCAATTAACAGCCTGGTGTGGCGAAACCAACCTCGCCACTGTGAACTGGAGAAGCCTGGTTGCTCGCCTGCTCCCTTTGGACTATGGCCCTGCAGGTTAAACCGTTTATTTCCCCTGCAGAAAGGCTTATTTGTGTGATCTGAGTGCCATTCATCTAATAATGTGCACTCAGATCCCAGCTATCTGGGGATATGTGAAATGTCTGTGTGTTATGTGTAAATGTGACTTTATGTATTTTAAAGTGTTTTGTGTCTTTTTGCAACCATGTGCTTAATGGAGTCTTGTGTCTATCCTGGGAGATAATTGAATTACTCTCCAGGATAGAAGACTCTGAAAATGGTTTGGGCCAGAAAGCCATGCTTCATTTAGTCACAAAGGACTTTCCCTTAACTTTTGAACCCCTGTTCTGATTCGTGCCATTTTTTTATATGTTGTTCCCCTGAATGGATTGATTATGAAAATGTATGTTTTATGTTGGTGACATGTATATTTTAGAAGTTATAAATGTTGTGTAAAAACTGTATTCCTCTGCCGGTGATAATGAGATTACCCATTGTGTTCAGTAATCATATCACCTGCAGAGGGGAGGATTTTGTGTGGGAGTGTCTGGGTGTATTGTACGGATTGATTGGTTGTTTTGTAACGCCCTGTGGGCTGTACTATGTTTGTGGATTGGGAATAAAAGAGACTGTATGTGACAGTACAGGGAGTTCCTGTTTTAACCCTCAAAGTGAAGTGTCGTCTCATTATTGGGGGAAGGATTCATTGTATGCTGTTACAGTTTGACTGCTAGGAGAGTAAACCTATTCGTATGGTTCCTATTCAACTGTCTACAGCATTCATATGCTTGAGAGCATTCATATGCTCCTACAGTTCGGTGGTTTTGGTGTCTGCTGCAGTGCTTGGAGTCCTCAGGAAGTGCTAGGAGCATCCTTCAACGGAGGTACCCAGTCGGGGTGCCAGGTGATCCGTTACACCTGGTATCTGAACTCCAGGACCTGAGACCAAGGGGATTCAGCCCTGATGTAGTGTGTGGCGAAACCGACCTCGCCACTGGGCATTGGAGAAGACTGATTGCCAGCCTCCTGCCATGTGACTATGGCCCCTGGGATGTATTGCCCTTTAAAGACATGATTTGGGCATAATGGATTTGTGTTGTGCTGCTGCTGGCCCTTTAAGAACCATCTGGGGACATACTGTGGAGTTACTGGGTGGCCACCATTTCCTGTATCAGAGGCACATGGTGAGAACAATGGATGAAGCACATGGTAAGAACAATGGATGGCGGCCATTTTAACTCACAGACACTGTTTGGACTTTTCAACACGGTGCCATCTCGCCGGTATTTGGTGCACAGAGACATCGTGCAGTGGTTTTGGACTATACAACAGGGGACACATTATACAGTAATTGTTTTTCATTTAGCCTGCATATGTTCTGTGGAATCTGCATTAAACTGTATCTTCAAAGTACTGAACGGATCTGGGTGAATTTTGGATATGTAGTTCACCCAGATCCCCTGGTTCCAAGGATATATGGGGTTATTGCATGTTTTGGGGTCCCTGTGATGTGTTTTACGATACTGTATTTCTCTGCCTGTGATAATTGGATTAACCATTGTGTTCAGTAATCATATCACAGGCAGAGGGGAGGATTTTGTGTGGGAGTGTCTGCGTGTATTGTACAGATTGATTGGTTGTTTTGTAAAACCCTGTGGGCAGTACTAAGTTTGTGGATTGGGAATAAAAGAGGCTGTATGTGCCAATACAGTCAGTTCCTGCTTAACCCTCAAAGGGAAGTGTCGTCTCATTATTGGGGGAGGATTTATTGTATGCTGTTCCAGATTAACTGCTAGGAGTGTAAACCTATTCGCATGGTTTTTCCTATTCGGCTGTATACAACATTCATATGCTTAAAAGTACTCATATTGTATATTCTGTTACATTTTACGCTATGTTCTAATCAATATTATTTATTTTATTACAGATATCTAGCTATTGATTTTATGTGTACAGAAGCCTGAAGTGGTAACATAACACTGATTTATGTGTGTGCTCTCACCTATAAATATGTATTTGCACTGTATTCCGTTAAATCCAGCCATTCTAGGGTACATGGATTGTTTCTCCTTTCTTGTGTACTGGGTTTGTGTGGTTCCTACATTATCCTGACATTAAAAGGAACCTATAGACCTGTAACAAAACATGGCTTTATTTATTTATTTATCCAGGATGGATAAATTTGGACCAAGCCTTGAAAACTATTCTTGCCCATAGGGCTAATTTATAGCCTGAGACCAAAACAGCAGCTGTGGCTCCTTCTGGCTCTCCAGATACCTTTCACTCAAAGGTTCAATGGGAATCCTATGCTTTGTTGTGGTTTTCTAAATCAGGTAGACATCCACTTTGAAATTAACCCACACTCATATCCTACTGATAGAGCCAAACCTGTAGCACTGAATAGAGCTCTTGCTTGGGTCAATCCTCTTTGGGAATCTAACATGTGACGAAGTTTCCCCTTCGCCACTTGTGCCTGGAGAGGACTAATTGCCTGCCTCCTGCCATGTGACTATGGTCCCTGGGAGACTTTGCCAGTTAAAAAGACTATTTGGGCTTATTGGCTTTTAAAAGACTGTTTCTGCCCTTTGATTCCATGGGAGCATGTGTCTCTTCCCCTCCCCCTCTAATACCTACAGGGAGTGCAGAATTATTAGGCAAGTTGTATTTTTGAGGATTAATTTTATTATTGAACAACAACCATGTTCTCAATGAACCCAAAAAACTCATTAATATCAAAGCTGAATATTTTTGGAAGTAGTTTTTAGTTTGTTTTTAGTTATAGCTATGTTAGGGGGATATCTGTGTGTGCAGGTGACTATTACTGTGCATAATTATTAGGCAACTTAACAAAAAACAAATATATACCCATTTCAATTATTTATTATTACCAGTGAAACCAATATAACATCTCAACATTCACAAATATACATTTCTGACATTCAAAAACAAAACAAAAACAAATCAGTGACCAATATAGCCACCTTTCTTTGCAAGGACACTCAAAAGCCTGCCATCCATGGATTCTGTCAGTGTTTTGATCTGTTCACCATCAACATTGCGTGCAGCAGCAACCACAGCCTCCCAGACACTGTTCAGAGAGGTGTACTGTTTTCCCTCCTTGTAAATCTCACATTTGATGATGGACCACAGGTTCTCAATGGGGTTCAGATCAGGTAAACAAGGAGGCCATGTCATTAGATTTTCTTCTTTTATACCCTTTCTTGCCAGCCACGCTGTGGAGTACTTGGACGCGTGTGATGGAGCATTGTCCTGCATGAAAATCATGTTTTTCTTGAAGGATGCAGACTTCTTCCTGTATCACTGCTTGAAGAAGGTGTCTTCCAGGAACTGGCAGTAGGACTGGGAGTTGAGCTTGACTCCATCCTCAACCCGAAAAGGCCCACAAGCTCATCTTTGATGATACCAGCCCAAACCAGTACTCCACCTCCACCTTGCTGGCGTCTGAGTCGGACTGGAGCTCTCTGCCCTTTACCAATCCAGCCACGGGCCCATCCATCTGGCCCATCAAGACTCACTCTCATTTCATCAGTCCATAAAACCTTAGAAAAATCAGTCTTGAGATATTTCTTGGCCCAGTCTTGATGTTTCAGCTTGTGTGTCTTGTTCAGTGGTGGTCGTCTTTCAGCCTTTCTTACCTTGGCCATGTCTCTGAGTATTGCACACCTTGTGCTTTTGGGCACTCCAGTGATGTTGCAGCTCTGAAATATGGCCAAACTGGTGGCAAGTGGCATCGTGGCAGCTGCACGCTTGACTTTTCTCAGTTCATGGGCAGTTATTTTGCGCCTTGGTTTTTCCACACGCTTCTTGCGACCCTGTTGACTATTTTGAATGAAACGCTTGATTGTTCGATGATCACGCTTCAGAAGCTTTGCAATTTTAAGAGTGCTGCATCCCTCTGCAAGATATCTCACTATTTTTTGACTTTTCTGAGCCTGTCAAGTCCTTCTTTTGACCCATTTTGCCAAAGGAAAGGAAGTTGCCTAATAATTATGCACACCTGATATAGGGTGTTGATGTCATTAGACCACACCCCTTCTCATTACAGAGATGCACATCACCTAATATGCTTAATTGGTAGTAGACTTTCGAGCCTATACAGCTTGGAGTAAGACAACATGCATAAAGAGGATGATGTGGTCAAAATACTCATTTGCCTAATAATTCTGCACTCCCTGTATACCATTGTTCTCCAGCAGGGTGTTGTCCCAGGGACACTGCCAAACCATTTGAAACAAACTGTTTTGTCCCAAATAGGACTTTTACCTAACTTTTGAACTACTGGAGGGAATTGTATGATTTTGGGGTATGTTTATAATTAAAGTGTGCTGAGTTCGAATATGTGATTTATGTTTGTGGCATGTATATTTTGGAAGTTATTAATATGTTGCATAAAGTGTATTTGTCCTGCCTGTGATAAATTACATTAACCCATTGTGTTCAGTAATTATATCACAGGCAGAGGGGAGGGATTGTATGTTGGTGGTGGGTGTGTTTTACGGTTTGCCTGTAAAGGATTGGTTGTACTGTGTCCAACCCTGTGGGATGTCCCCTTGCATGGGGACTTGCATAAAAGCCAGTGTGTGGTCATTAAAATCAGATCATCTTGTACCTTTCTTGAAGCCTTGGCTCATGTTTGGGGGAAGGGATACCTACACTCTGAGGATTGCTGTAATCACTTACTTCTCAGAGTAAGCTCTTGCAATAGCTTGATTTGTTCCTGCTATGCTCTCTGGATTTAGGAGAGGTTCACCCACTGGGAGCTGGATCCTGGTCGTGGATCCAGGGTGGGTGGAGACGGCGAGACCCTGGCGCAACTGTATCGCTGGAAGTGGGATCTGCAGTGCTGATGGTGTCGGTTGGAGTGCTTGGAGTCCTCAGCGAGCACTAGGCGCATCGATTGGCGGAGGTACTCAGTCGGAGTGCCAGCGTTCCGTCACATTTGGTGGCAGCGGCGGGATGGCGTCCTAGTGCGAGGACCAGCAACTCGGAGACACCGTTAACATGTGGAGTTACGGATTTATAATTGAGGGCAACGCTAGCACTTGTGCAGTGCCCCTGTCTATGGAGGAACTCGAAGGGATGAAGCAAGCTAGCCCCCGGGTAGCGTTACCCTACGAGGAGGAGTTCCTATGGAGACTTCAAAATGCCATGGCTCAGGAGTGTGGCCCGATTTCAGCCGAGGAGGAGCTGGCCTGGAGAGATGGGATACAGCGAGACCTCTGGCAGGAGGCCTTGGAGTGGACACAAGGTCCAGGGGGAGAGAATCTCCCAAGCGAAGCACAGTGCAGTCAGAAACAAACGGCGCTGAGGAGGCCCTTCCTAGGGTATCTGTCCCAGAGAGAGTGGGTGCTGGAATTGCAGCGGTTGATCAGAAAAGAACTGTGGCTGGATGAGGCTTACCGTGCGCTACGGTGGTACTCGGTCCAGAGGTGCCCCTGGATAGCTGAGAGTGAAAGGCCAGAGGGCCGTGATTACAATGGCCCTGGTCTGTTATAGGAGGCATTGGAGGAGGACTGTGACTTTGGCAGCACCGAGGAGTCCCGGCATTGGGACATCTGGGGATGGCGATTGCATGCACTGGAGCTCCCTGATACTACTGGACTGGGACCAGATATCAACCGCCTGATCACAATCGAATGGGAGCTAGAATAGGAGTACGATCAACTGTTCGACTTAGCCCAATCACCGACCCTTAGCCCAGAGGATTACCTGTACACCGTACCCTCTTCTGTCCAACCAGCCCCAGAGGTGAGCAACCTTATAGAACGGTCCTGGGAAGGCCCACAGATGGCAGGTGGAGATGGGACAGAGGTCTCTCCACCGGCCCTACAGGGATGCTGGGTACCCGGCCCAGATCCCCAGCAGCAGTGCATCTCACAGGGAGAGGAGACAACTGGTCTCTCTCCCCAGCGGCGGCCTGAGTTCCAGGAGGAGGTGATGGTAGATCCCTCCACCATACAGCAACCAGCGTCCTGGGGAGTGGGGGCAGCCGGCCTCCCTCTCACACCGCAGCAGGAGATACCGGGTGAGGGGGAGAACAACCCTAACCACACTGGCGCAGATGGGACCGTGGTCTCTGTGCCAGTCCTACAGGGATGCTGGACGGGCGGTCCAGATCCCCAACTATCCCTGCAGGGATACCAGGAGGAGGAGGTAAGCAAGCCCTCCCCTCCACGGCTACAACCCGACCGGGTCCTGGGGACAGTGCAATACCCACTGACCCCTCCCAGCAGAAGAGCTGGCACCTGAGCAGAGCGCCGCTGGCCTCAGCCCTACCCTTGTACCTTGCCCAGAGCCTGACACCCTGCAGGCTATCCCAGCAGAAGAGCTGGCACCTGAGCAGAGCGCCACTGGCCTCTACCCTACCCTTGTACCTTGCCCAGAGCCTGACACCCTGCAGGCTATCCCAGCAGAAGAGCTGGCACCTGAGCAGAGCGCCGCTGGCCTCTGCCCTACCCTGGTACCTTGCTCAGAGCCTGACACCATGCAGGCTATCCCAGTAGAAGAGCTGGCATCTGGGCAGACCTCTGTTAGGCTCGGCCCCCCCTTTTTCCCTGTATCAGAGCCTGACTTACCACGGGTTACCCCAGTGCAAGAGCTGGCAGCAGGGCAGAGCGCTGCTGACCTCTGCCCCCCAAGCAACACCAGCAGTTTGCCTAGCTGCACCAGAGAGACCGAGAGTGCTGCGCTGTCCCACTACAAACTTGAACCTACAGGCCAGTACCATTTATTGTGGGGGGGATACTCTGCGTATTTTTCTTTGTGGGTGGGCTGCCCGACTAACTTAGGTACTGACCAGCAGAAGGTCAGGTACCTGTTTAGTCTTCCCCCCAAAGGGAAGATGTGTGACGAAGTGCCCTTTGCCACTTGTGCCTGGAGAGGACTAATTGCCAGCCTCCTGTCATGTGACTATGGTCCCTGGGAGACTTTGCCAGTTAAAAAGACTATTTGGGCTTATTGGCTTTTAAAAGACTGTTTCTGCCCTTTGATTCCATGGGAGCATGTGTCTCTTCCCCTCCCCCTCTAATACCTATACCATTGTTCTCCAGCAAGGCATTGTCCCAGGGACACTGCCAAACCATTTGAAACAAGCTGTTTTGTCCCAAATAGGACTTTTACCTAACTTTTGAACTACTGGAGGGAATTGTATGGTTTTTGGGTATGTTTATAATTAAAGTGTGCTGAGTTCGAATATGTGATTTTTATGTTTGTGGCATGTATATTTTGGAAGTTATTAATATGTTGCATAAAGTGTATTTGTCCTGCCTGTGATAAATTACATTAACCCATTGTGTTCAGTAATTATATCACAGGCAGAGGGGAGGGATTGTATGTTGGTGCTGGGTGTGTTTTACGGTTTGCCTGTAAAGGATTGGTTGTACTGTGTCCAACCCTGTGGGATGTCCCCTTGCATGGGGACTTGCATAAAAGCCAGTGTGTGGTCATTAAAAATCAGATCATCTTGTACCTTTCTTAAAGCCTTGGCTCATGTTTGGGGCAAGGGATACCTACACTCTGGGGATTGCTATAATCACTTACTCCCCAGAGTAAGCTCTTGCAATAGCTTGATTTGTTCCTGCTACGCTCTCTGGATTTATGAGCGGTTCACCCACTGGGAGCTGGATCCTGGTCGTGGATCCAGGGTGGGTGGAGTCGGCGAGACCCCAGCGCAGCTGTATCGCTGGAAGTGGGGTCTGCAGTGCTGATGGTGTCGGTTGGAGTGCTCGGAGTCCTCGGCAAGCGCTAGGAGCATCGATTGGCGGAGGTACTCGGTCGGAGTGCCAGCGTTCCGTCACATAACATCTCTATGGTTTATAATTGTGTAGAATTTCTTACTGCATGCAGAAGAACATTTGACACATCAAGCCATGCTAGCTCTGTAGGAAAACCCTTAATAAAAAAATAAAAATAAAAAAACGAGCAGGGCTCATGTACTGTTTCTGATTATGTTATTGAGCTCAGGGCCTTAAGCATCTGAGATTCGGTGTTATAATAATTCCCTGGTGACCGCTTCACAGGAGGGTTTATCAGACCGCATCTTGAATAAGCTAACAGCAAAATACATTCTTGATTACTTAAATAGTTTAATATACTTTTGTATACACATAGACAATCATAAATATAGAGAGCACACAACAGAGTGGGTTACCTTAGTGGCTATGTGGGATCTCTAAAAGGTGCTAAATTGTAATATGCATTTTATTGGTGCTAATTTTGGTTAAAGGATGTATAAATTACACTAGATTATCAATATGGTGTGCTATAGGTTTTTTTTTTTTCTTACGCATACACAATTGCCTGAGGTAGAGCAACTGATTGAATACATGTCCTGCTTTTTCAACTAAACTTCTTGCTCTGCCTCCTCCTGAACGCATGCAGCGACTTAACTATCAAAAGCAGAAAAAAACATTTAGAAGGAGGGAAAGATGCCTATACTGTGGGCAAAAAGGGCATCTCAAAAAGGAACCTCGTAGGAAAACTCTTGCACCTAAAGTCGATCAGATGGCCGGCCTTGGGTGTGATTATGCTATCTCATTCTCCTAGGTCATCCAGAATTTTTGTTCCTGACACTTTGAACATTAAACAATTTACTATTCCAGTTAACGCCTTAATCGATTCTGGTGCAGCAGAAAACTTTATAAATGTCACCTGTGCTGGTAGTTCTGCTTTACCCCTTATTCAAAAGTCAACACCATTGGCCATTGAAGCCATAGATGGTAGACCTTCATTCAAACCACAGATTACCCATGATAAAAAAAAAGTTTGCTCATGCCTGTTAAGGATCTGAATAGGAAAAACATATCTGTTTTCAGATTATCATTTCTCCTTCATGTCCCATAGAGCTGGGTTTTCCCTGGTTGGTTAAATAAAAGCCTGTCATTGGTAATCAAAAGACATTATTGCTTGGGGACTCACTTAGGTTAGCATTCATGGGAGAACTAATTAATATTGTACAAGTTTTGGAGGGACATAATCTGGAGGGGTGGGGGCAAGGGTAGAGTTGGGGTTTCTTTCTGGTGTGTATTACCATAAATGGAGGAAGGACCACACTCAATTTCCAATGGCCACTTTATAGGGTACTTTAGTTGAAGCAGGACCAAGAAATTCTTTGTATGAGCAATATCCAAAAAGAAGCGTCAAGCACTCACTGAGAACACATGCAGTAGTTTTATTGGATCATAATGCAAGGAGCAATATTTTGACCTAAACAAAGGTCTTTGTCAAGCTAACATTAGCTGACATGGACCTTTGTTTAGGTTAGAACGTTGCTCCTTGCATTTGATCCAATAAAACAGCTTTGCATGGGAACCCAGGGATTGTGTGTATGCATTGTGGGCCAGTTATCAGGTCGGTTGGACTCTTTCACACAGAGGCGGAGCTACTACCAGTGCTGGTGCACCGGGGCTTGCACACTAAAGGGGGCCATCAGGTGGCCCATGCACTTAAGACCACCCTGTCGGCATGGGTTAGTAAGGGCCAGGTTAGGCCATTTTAATATCAGCAGACTGGGAGGAAGTTAAAGCCTGTCACTTCCTCTCAGCAACAGAGGGGAGGGGAAAAGAAGGCAGAATGGAGGGGACAAAATCAAGAGTGTTCTACAATAAAAAATTGACAATTGATAGCGCTAGACACCTTTCTCATAGCTATATCTTTAGATTCTTCCAGAAAATAGCATTCTGTTATCATATTTTGAAGCCTTTGGGCAGTGATTTCCACACTTGTACCAACCTTGTCTTCTTGTAATGTGCACACATATAATTGTGAGACATTATGGTCAAAGGAACACTAAATCGTTAGAGATAAAAACCTGTCAATAGTCATAAAGATTTCCCCACCCGGTGTGTCCCATAAAAAATATATTAAAATGCTTTTTACGTATATTTTTCCAGTGCAAAGGCTCTCTCTGCTCTGCTCACCTCCTCCCCTCCCTCAACATCAAGGAGAAGGCATGGTCTCCTTTAGCATGGTCCAATCAAATGCTCCTAATAAAGGAGAATTGGGGACCTGATATGCCACGGGTGTATCCAAGCTTCCCAACAGAACAGCATTGAATTAATGCTGTCCTAGGAGGGTTGTTGTGTCATGTGACAAAATCTTAACAGCTACTGGAGGTGTGTTTAACCCTTGAATGGTTATCGAATGGTTAAATTGGCAGGACCACTGACTTTAGAGGTTCTTTAAAGCAATAGGTGCAGTAAATATTTTGTCCACTAGATGGCAACCTACTATTGTTTTATATATTTTGTGTAAAATGTCTATCACAAGTTTTAGTTGAAGCTGGACGGTGAACAATATTCAGTTAGCTGAAAAATATTTTATTGCTTGTACAAACATTTCTTGTAGCCATCCACTGTTATCTTTAACGGAAATGAAAAGTAGAAAAAAGGCCATCATATTAGAAAGATCGTTATGTGAGATAAAAGCCATTGCGGCTGACGTTGATACCACTGATATTTTTTAATTACATGATACTTAGCTATTTTTAAGGCCACTTGTCAAAGTTTGGAACAGAAGAAAACTGTTATGTGATTGACTGATGAACATTCCCTTCTAAATGGAACAAATATTACCTGGCTGTCTCCGTTAAGCTAACGTTCTAGAACTAGATTTTCAAGTTGACTGGTTGTAGTTAAAGCATAAATCTGGCAATGAGAGTGTTAATGGTGTTTTCATATCACGAGTACATATCGGAATGTTTCGGAATAAGGTCTCTATTCTGCTAGTGCAGTTTTGCTCTTCCCTATACTGCTAACACTAAAGAATGGTTTTACTGTGAATACCACATACTTGTGGGTCAGTTTACCAGGTTAACCTCTGTCGTAGATATTAGTTGACATCATATAAATAAATTATAAAAAAGCAAATCATGTGACTAACATTGCAGTAGGTTCATTTGAAGCTCATGACCTCATTTGTATTTCTGTTGAACCTGGCAGAATATCAGATTTTGTTTAATCGAAGGGAACTTTATCTCCTCTCCAGGATCCAGATTATTCTTCGAAAAATAGAAAAAAAGGGATTTCGGGGACACACAGTGAACATGTATTTCTACAGCTTTAACTACCAACAAATACTATATGAAAAATGCACATTAACGGAGTAACACACACAAAAATACAGTAAAAAAACTCACAAGACTACTTAAAATAACCTATGACTGCAAATAAATATTTTTTTACACAATATGATCTCACTGGGCTTAAGCCCACTAACTTGTTAAAGTACTCCAATATTGGTGGGTTGTGCAATAATCTTAACATGAGAGATAAACATGCCTACTGCAAATCTTACTGCCTAAACTTCAAGAGTTGCTCCTTAAATGTATGCTTTCCCATTTTTACTTCTAATGGGTCAACTCGAGTGAAAGTGTGGGGTCTCGATTTTCCATTTCATCATGCAATAATTTAGTTTATCATCTTTACATTTTACTTTTTTTTTTTTGACAATCTTTATTTTAAAATTTTGTTAATACACGAAAGAGAAATAAATGTAGTGAATAAAGTGATACAAGCTAAATATATACATTTTTGGAAAGAAAGACAAATAAAGAATAAATTATCATCTCATGTTTGAGCGTCAATAATTAAGTTAATAGTAAAAAAAAAATACCACATAGAGGCTAATTAAGAAAAGAGTATTTCGAAAAATACACTCTTTTCTTCATACGGGAATGTAAGCTACATGCCTTATAAGATACAAACAAAATGCTAGGAAGGAATGATAATTTAAGGTTAAAAAAAATCAATTAGTTATAACATTTAATGGTTAAATGTAAAAGGAAACTAATTAAATAGCCTTAAAGCTTGGTCTTACTCATCAACTTTGGGGTGTATTTTGTTTCCCCGAAGATATCACGCAGTTAGTTATTAATCTAATCTCATTTTACATTTCTGTTTCTATAGCTCTCCAGTGTGCAATATTGCTAGTAATTTGTTCTGGAATTTTTTCTCTCGTTTATACGTTTCTTATTTTTAAAGGGTTGGGTCCCTCAAGCATTGTGGTCTACACAAGGCAGTAAGTCCCCGACCACAACGCACTCTCCTGTGAGATCATCTCTGCCGGATACGTTCCTAATGGTAGTGAATAATTCCATGGATATTTGTTCTGTGGAGTTTTGTAACATTAAACCAATCAGTGATGACCCAGATATTTTATTTTGTATTGTGTTTTAAAGTTGGCAAAATTAAAAAATAAATAATACCAATTATGGACTCTTCTAAGTAATGTTATTCATTTGCCTAGTTATCTTATTTTCTTTGGAAAGATCCGAGCCCTCAAAATTTCCATTTCCTTATAAGCAAAGTAGAATTGATTAATAACACATGGGCTGTTCCTTTGTGAATCTTCTTTTTCTTTTTAAAACGTTTTAAATGTAGACACAAAAATATATATAATTTTAGGAGTACATGTTTGTAAGGAAATGCCCCGTCAAATTATTTTAAAATGACTGCTCTTGTTAAAAGGAGTTTATAAAAAATAAAACAAAATTCAAAAACCAAACCATAGAAATGAACAATGTAAATGTATTTGCCTGACTAAGTTGTTTTGGCATATTTTCACATTAGGAAAATAGATTTGGATGTCAAACTATGGAAATGCCTTTGGTTTGTCAACCCAATGTGTTCTAGAAAAGGTTTTATGATTTTGTTTTAACATTTGTGAGACATTGAACGCTAATGACTAATTTTAATACAACAATGCCTACAATATAGTTTTACACATTGGTTACAAGTACTCTGTAAGATATTTTCTTTAAACAACTTATTGATGTTATTTGGGAGAATATCATGCACCATAGTCTTATAGACTGATGTCCACTCCAATATAAAATCCAGTGCTTTTGTCTTCACTAAGTCTTGTCTGGTGTTTGGGGAGAGCTATTCAACACTCCGATAAGTGAATGACTGAGGGTCGGTGGACAAGGTAATAGAAGAACACCTGAAGGTTGCTGCATAGACCCGTGGCAGACAAGGAAAAGGGCCAAACACTATTCAGTTCAGGTCCTCAAGCCCAAGACCATTCGACCTATTCCTCTTACAGCTCCTCATTGGGTCCCTGTCAAACAATGGTTATCACTTTTAATGCTTTTGGTTTTCTGTCTTAAATAGATGTGTGATAGAGTGGTGTGTGATCTCGATGAACTTGTGGTTGCTTTTCAAGCATTTACTCTTAAGACAGCTGTGTACTGTTTACAACCTTATGGATATCAATTTAGAGAAAGCAAACTGGTATTGAAATAAAACTGCTTAGGCAAATATATGACCATTGCATAAGTATGTACCTATCATATGAATATTTTTGCTGGGCCAAAAACATAATGTAATATTTTGACACTTGCAAATCTCCATCAGATATCTATATACATATAACACAGCCCAAAGACGTAATTGGGGCTCATTTTATAGCAAATGCCCCTCCCCTGCCCCCCACTCTTATTTGTTCTAGGAATCTATATTAAAACAAGCAAAAAGGGTGAGATGGAGAGAAATAGAGTAGATGGAAGTTAAGGAAGAGAAGTAAAGGGTTAGTACTAATAGGATAAGGGAATCAAGGTAATGTCTCCAATTCCTTCTAAAATGTGCGATCTAGTCCTCAATTCTGAATCTAGAACTACAACAACAGGGGTGAACCTTGTTTTTTTGTCTTTTTGAATCATTCGACCAGATATTCCTCAATGGCATTTCAGACCTAAAATGAAATAGCTGAGGAAGTGCTATATTTTATATATTTTAACTCTCTGAAATGGTGAAAAAAACATGAGACTTTGCTAAGCGAACAAAGCTGTATTTTCATCACTCTGCCAATATGACTGCTTAGCATTAACTTTCTAGATAGGGATTCTCAAAGTGAAAAGGAGCCAGAACTGCATAATATCTGTCCAGTTTATTTATCTTATCTCTCTGTCTGTTCTATGGTTTAAAGAAGCCCAGAATCTAAAATAGATTAATATTATCACCACGAGTTCCAAGCTGCAGCTGCGGCCATGATATATAATACTGATATTAATCCAAAATGTTCAGTCAGTGCCAGTATTCCAAAACATTACAGAAAATGTAATATTAAAATGAATCCACTTTCAGAGCTCATGCCCACTTTACTTTTGTGGGTTTTGTGTAAATTAAAGGGACATGAATCACTCTGAGACAACGATCTCATTCATAAGCTTTAGCTTTGAATGAGACAGTTGCCTCACTCTGCAGTCTGTAAAAACAGGTAAATATGATTTTTTTTTTTTTTTTATATTTACTTGCTTCTTTCTTATGCTTTCCACACCAACTCTGGGGGAAACACTGATCTAACAAATCAGTGTCCTATCCCTAGGAATGCTGGAAAAATGCATTAGGCATGCCTGACAGATTTACACATGTCCAGCTGCAAGGTCTATTCACTTTCCAACATCCTGACAAGGGTAGAAGAGGGGGGGTCTGATCAGTGTGATTCATTCAAAGCAGGGTCCAGTTCTGTGTTTCTCTTTCCCTGCTGTGTTAGTCCCTCCAGTGAAAAAAGATGAGCTTTTTTTTACAATGCTGCTCTGTTTCTGTCATTAGGGGACTGGTTTGAAACTGAGATCGATGGGTAAGAGGAAGAAGGGCGAGGCTGATGAAACTCCCCAAGCTGAGGGGCGTGTCCAACAATGCAATCTGACCAAGTTTATATTAATGTTATAAATATTTATTACATACTTTTAAAAGTTTTACTGCTTTATTTTGCTTTTTATATTTGTATAAAAGTGTTTGTTTACTGGTTTGACAAAAAATTGTCACGTGATGCATGTCCCTTTAACACTGGTCATTGGAGGCCGTGGTCATCATTATTATGTTAAAGTGGCACGCTATGCATCATATCCACTGCAGAACACCATAGTAGTAACGGTGCATGTAGTCTCCGGTTGCTGTTTCTGAGTTGTTTCACAAATTCTTGGCCCTGGCCCTTGTACTTCTACTACTATACACACACATCCACCTACATCTCCCTACATTTTATAAACATGTATAAATGTATACCAATACATATGTAAAATAACAGATAAAATGTGTACCTTGTAATACCTTTTTTTAAGTTTTTAGGAGAATCTCCATTTCTCAAGCCTAAAGCATTTCTGAGCAAAGAAAATTAATTGCAAAATTCTGTTAGTCCAATAAAAAAGGTATTTCAGGATACAAATGTTATCTGTTATTTTACATCTGCATCACTGGACTAATACGGCTAAAATCTCTACTTTAATATTAATACATATACACAATATACACAATAGGCACATATATTTGTTTGCCAGATTTCTTAGGTGATTGGGAATGTAGTTTGCAGAAAACAATTTGTGAGTGTAACTGTATATTTTATGCCATTGCCCGTATTGTTTGTTTCCCTGAATAAAAGATCAATGTATGAAGCATTCATGTGTTACAGCACACGAATACTGATAGTATTCAGCTTGGTTATCCACGAACAGTGAATCACCGCACTGTTCGTAGAACAAGCAAAGTACCGAATGGGAGACCACCCCCAGCAGGTCGTGTGTCTCCAATTGGGTACTTTGCAACAGTGTATCCGTGTTAATTAATGTATGTTGCGGGTGGCCGCCGTTCGTGTACCGAACACGTGGCGGCGGCCATCTTTGTTCTCGGAGAGCCAGCGGGCTTTTGTCGTCGAGTGCCTGGAGCTAAATTCGCTGGGATCTGAGCGCAAGTTCCCTTAATCGTACGCTCAGGTCCCAGCTATGTAATAAGGGGTTTATTAGCTGCATAGCAGGAATATTATGTCAGTTATGGATTTTAATGTAAAAACTGTATTTTTCTGTACCAAGAGATAATCCCATAAACAATGCTCTCTGGGGTAATTATCTCCTTGGTACAGTAATGTATGATGGGTAATCTGTCTGTAAACTCAGTCCCCCATGTAGTCGCCTACTGGACAAACTCTGTAATGTGACTTGGGAAACCCCTTACACTTGTAACCACATAAATACTGTGACCTGTGATTAAAACCTCAGTTGACCTCCAAGCTATGTGTCGTCTAGTTCTTACAAGAAAAGGATTGTAACTACGCTACCTGGATTTTGTCTACTTTGTGCCTGCTTTATTCTGTCTGCCAGCGGAGATACCGTGGATAATACTACTACTCCACTACAGTTGTTTTTTGTGGTTCACCAGAGAGGAACTTAAGCCACAATTAAAACAAATTCATACATAGTAGGATCCATAGGAATCATTGGATCTTCTACAAACTTCCTGATACAGTAAAGCTCTTACCATTCTATATAACCACGCAGTTACTACATATGTCTGAGGCCTTTAAAAAAATAGAATACTGGTACTTGTTGCAAACAATGCTGTCAAGAATTAAAGACAAACTGTCTACAGAATATCTTGGCAACCAAATAGTCAGACTCTGCCAGGAACTTTGCCTAATCTCCTGTGTATATTGTTATTCTTACTCAACACATCAGCCTAAAACTTACAGCCACTAGTGACCTCACTTTACTGGCTGAATCAGGCCAAATAATATTTGCCCAAAAGGGCTATGAAAGAGCATCCACCAATAGGGTGGGATAACTTAGCTCTCTGATGTTTGATCAAAGATACGTATTAAGAAATGCAGTCTCCTCATAAATCTGAGACACAGACAGATCGAAATAAAGGAACAGACGTATTCAGGTGCAGTTATTCAAAACGTAACTTTTTGATGTGATGGTGTGTGATTTATTTTAGTTACCAGAAATGTACTAAGAATATTTTTCTGTGTGTGCTTTATTTGTGGAAAAACAAAAGTTTCATCACATTTGTAATAGTAATAGTTATCAATACCAGTTTTTTTCTGCAGATGCATGGCTGCCTTCCAACATCAGTCTTGCTAATGGTTTATGGAATTTTTGTAACAAAAAGTTTTATAACCAGATTAGGGAGCGCAATAACACACCACAATAGATAGTAAATGTGACAAAGAATACTTAATCTCTTTTGTCCATCACTTAAAGGTAGTCTACTTCACAGTTAGTCTGAAAATGTATAAACAATTTCATAGCATAATACAGTTAAAAATAAATATTAAAAGTGAGAAGGACAATTAGCAACTCTTCAAGCTTCAGAGCCACGTATAGCAGGCTCTGACTATGATGGCATAGAGATGGTATGTGTTCCAAAATCTTCCTGGTGCTTAACATACTCAAGCCACTACTGCCTGACATCCCGCCTGAACAATGGTTGCTGGACATGGCCCACAGGGCACTCTGCATGAGAAGAGCAGATAACACTCAGCCCAGGGACATAATAATAAAGTTCCATTATTACCACATGAAAGAAGCAGTTCTACAGTGCAGCAGAGAAGGCACCATCAAATACTCTGGTCAAGCTCTTGGCCTTCAAGGACGGAAGGTCCCACGTGCTACAGCCAGGCTCTGATCCAGTTCAGTTCCTGAACACACTGGGGATTGCGACACAGAGCGGCACCATCTGCAGATATCCCAGCTCTACCACGCCAATGGTACACAGCCAGAGAAAACTGAACCACACTGAGCAGCCATCGCAGAGACCGGCTGAATATCCTAAGCAAGGTTCACATGAAAGAAACTTCCTGAACACAGCCGGGGCCTAGCAGGCCAAATAGCTACTGTGGAGCAGCAGGGACATGGAAATGCATACTTTTGGGCCTGGGGGTAACGGGTAAGTGCCCCCCAGACCACAAGATGGGGAACATGTCCATACAGCGCCCCTGAACCGAATTGGTCCCACATTGGCTGCCAGGAACGTGCCACAGGGCTAGGGAACAGGCTCCAGGGGTAGGGCACTCACAACATTGCATTTCCGGGCAACAGGCTCGCAGGGCAAAACACATATATTCAAAGAGGAAAAGGTTGAAAAGCAAATGAATACACAAAATCCTTTAAAAATAATAATAATTTTTTTTTTAAAAAGAACAAAAAAATTATAAAAAAAGAAACAAAAATAAAAAAACAACAAAAAACACCACAAATAACAATACTTCCACAACACTTGACACATATCCTACACAAACGAAATAACCTGTAATAACACGTAATAACGAAGGAGATAGGGCTATTTTGATAACCCAGGATATACAGTAGCACACTGACAACTGTTTTGGTTTTAACTTGAATTTAAGTTATACCTGTACATAATTAACGCCTTACTGACAAGCAGTCCATTACGCCACTCAGGCATATGGGCAGACCTTGAGAATGTACCATATGTACACCTCGCACGGCTTGGGACGAGGGTTTTCAAACAGCCAGAACCCTTCTGGCCTTGACCCAATCTTTGCAGATCATTCCCTCCTTAAGGGGACCCCACAGATTCTGTGATTACCCCCACATCACCGGCAAACTAGTGAAGCTCCCATAGTATAAAGGGACCCAGGGGTCTCTGAATCTTCTCTGTCTTACTGAACCCTACTCTTCTATCATCGCTCCATACTTCTCCTCCCATTCTTAATGGGACTCGTAATACACACCGTTAACTCAACTATTATGTCACACTGAAACACACATGCCAGGAAAAAACGAAATAACCCACCCTCATAAGGCAGGTCCAAACTCTATAATAGAGACATATGTTCTCATAGCACCAACAAAACTAGGGGGTGCCAGTGGGGTAGGGCATCCACTCACTAGGCCATCAGCCACTTGCAATTTCATTAGGCGAGGTTAGACCAACGAACAGACACATCCGATCGTACGTACCTACGGTATAGACCCAATCTAATGCTATAAGTATGTCTATTTTGTTTGCATTTAAGTTGCATGGGTTGAGCACTCAAAGTGATTTCAAAATGTATCATATGTAAAAAATTGTCTTTTATGTGATTGTGAACTGTATTATTCTGTTTGACGACCTCGCTAAAAGCGGCAAAAAATAAAGATTTAAAAACAAACAAACAACAACCCACAAACCATCAATGAAGATAAAGGTCTAGTTCGGAATAAAGCACAATGCGTTTCGACACGTTTTTCATCTAGGTGCATAATCCTCCCCATAAGTATTCTCTTTTAAAAAAGAGTCCTGGCAGGAAATTGAATTCCACTCTCCGATCTGGCGTTCTCCATCATCTTCCTGGTTTCGTGACATTTGCCCCCGGCGTCATTCTGTCCACCAGGGCCGTCTTTAATTTAGATTGGACCCTGGGCGAGTATTTACTTGGGCCCCCTGACTACGTCTAGATACACACAAATACACTACCTGACACACATGCAGATACACACTGACCACATATAGATACACACAAGAACATACAGATACACACAGACTACATATAGATACACTGACACACACATAGACACACACACAGATACAAACACTGACATACATGCAGATACAAAGGTACACATACTGACTACTTATAGATACACCGACACACACACTGACACACAGACACACAACCTGACACACATGCAGATATACAGATACAAACACTGACGCATACAGATACACACACAAATACAAATGGACAACATACAGATACACATTCTGACAGACGTACTGACACAGACTCACACAGACAACCATACTGAAACACACATACACAAAGACATACTGAACCACACAGACACTGATGGACTCTCACACACACAGACATACAGATACACTGACAGACATACTGGCACATATACACACAGAGAGACGGACATACTGAAACACACATACAGACAGACATTGAAAGACATATTGACAAACACAGACATACAGAACCACACTGACATACTCACACATAGACATACTGACACACTGACACACTGACAGACATACACACATTCTGGCACACACACACACAGACAGACTGAAACACACATAGACACAGACAGTGACAGATATACACACATACAGACATTTTGAAACTCACAGACAGCCATACTGAAACACACAGACACTGATGGACTCACAGAAACACACATAGTGGCACACAGACAGACATTCTGGCACACAGACAGACATTCTGGCACACAGACAGACATTCTGGTACACAGACAGACAGACATGCTGAACCACACAGACACTGACAGACTCACACACAGACATACTGCAACACTGACAGACATACACACATACAGACACACTGAACCACACAGACACTGACAGACTCTCACACACACAGACATACAGATACACTGACAGACTCTCACACACACAGACATACTGACACACTGACAGACAGACATACATACATACTCACACACACACAGACACTCATGCAAAATTTGATAACCACCCTCCAGTTTCTTACCTTTTCCTGGAGGGTGGCTTCCCTGGGGTCCAGTGGGCTGGCTGGGGTGGCTGGGAGTTAAGCTCTCCCGGCCTGGCCCCCTCCGGAACAGCTGGTCCTCCTTCCTCCCGCGCGGCTCCTGTTTCTGTGGGAGGAAGTGACGCACGGCTGTCACTTCCTCCCAGTGCTGCCGAAAAGCAAGGGCCCGGTCGCGCTGTTAAAGCGCCACAGCGCCCGACCGGGCCCCTGCTGACACAGGCCCACCGGGTGGCCCTAAGTGCATGGGCCACCCAATGGGCCCCCATAGTTTGCGGGCAGAGGGCAAACAGGGCAGTTACCTCGGGCCCCCCAGCAGGGACAGGGCCCGGGGCAGCTGCCCTGTTTGCCCCGCGTTAAAGACGGCCCTGCTGTCCACATAATGACGTTGTACGTCCGACATCATCGGAGCCTGTCGACTCGTGTAGCGTCGGCATATTATATCGTGTGTTAGTCCTCTGATGCATGTCATTCTGGGTGAAGCAAAGTCCTCCATATTGGAAAGTCCAATACCAATCTATCTGTAACACGATTTGCACACACAGATTTAATCTGACCCTGTATAGTATTCACATAAAACATTTAGAAATTCTGTGCATATAATTTAAAATAAACCACACGTTCTAAAACATGCTAAGTGTTTTTGAATGTGCAAAATAAAAACTTTCCCATACTTGAATAGTAAGTACAAATTACTCATTCAGTATAACAAACATCGATAAAAATCTGTAAACAAATTATAAAAAGCTCTAGGACTTTTTTTAAACCTAGAGATATATCAATGTATCATTCCTGGTAAAACATTTCATAAATACATAATAAACATACATTTTATGCACTGCAAAAGGTGTGAATGGAAACTTGGGGGAAGATTTGATATCCAATGGTTTTATGTGTGATATTACGCAAACCTACCTGCAGCAATGCTTCCCCAGCAACATGCATTCATTGCTTTCATGTCATTATAAATATCAGATGAATGATTAAGCAAAGTTATACCCACCATCCTTTACAGTTAGTGCTGGTTTTCTTCCAGACCCCAAACCAAATCTCCATAACTGAATCTTTCTGTGTTATAACATTAAGGAGAGACTGTTTAGAAGCACATAAAGGTTGCTGACAAAGCTACTGGTGTAAATGATGTGTGTGGGGAGAAAAATGACAAAGGCATCCTACTATCCTACCTAGATAGTTGCAAAGACACATCTGTTATAACAAAAGCAACACGTTTAGCAATATTATATACCTGCTTATATTTTAGGAGTCTGCTGTCCTACAAAAGAAGTTACAGATTTTTTACAAATAGTTTAATTTTTTTAATTATATACTATTATATCTACAGTAGGCACCACGTTACATTTATTCTAATGCACAAATTATTGTGAACTGAAGGATTGCGCGTAAAGGAATGTTTAATAAATTTATATCCCTCAATATTTATTCAATGGAGAAAAAAATAATTGAATAATATATATTGTTTTGTTAATGCATATAATTCACTTTTTTTCCCTCTATGTCTGAGTAGCAACTAATATTTTGCCACATTATATTGTAATACATTCGTACATTCCAGGGCATAATAAAATCCAGATGTTGATTTTTTTATTTATTATTTGCTATGTACCAGTAGTGAATGTTTAAAGAAATATTTTGAAGAGAATGTGAACGTTTGACTTTCTTTTGAAGGCATTCCCAGATCTGAGATGTCTTTCAATGGAAATAGTAACTCACAAATCTCTCTTTTAACAATGAAAAAAATAACGTATTTGTTTTCATGTATGCTTTAACAGATTCACAAAAAAAAAAGTTAGAGATCTGAGACCACTGAAGGATGGCCAAGTTCATAGTCATCGTCTTTCCTTGTATTTTGAAAATAAATACAGTGGCAACGAGGGGCCAAAAAGATTGTATGAACAAAATTAGGCTTTCAGTTTATTGATGGCCACCTTCATCTGTAATAACAGCTTTAAATGGGAACTGCCACTTCCAGGATTTTTAATATTAT
Organism: Pelobates cultripes; assembly: GCA_933207985.1. Taxonomy (NCBI): domain Eukaryota; kingdom Metazoa; phylum Chordata; class Amphibia; order Anura; family Pelobatidae; genus Pelobates; species Pelobates cultripes. Next base: position 58,581,748 of record OW240917.1, read on the forward strand.
GTTTACTTGTCCCCAAATTTGACAAATATGTATTTGTGAGGTGAGAATCGTAAATTTATTGAACAAATACACAAAAGATAATGCAAGCAATGCCTGTGAGCTGAGAGGTAGCCATTAAATATCTGTTATACAATGATATTTTGGCTTGGTTGTTAATGTACATTTGTTTTGTTTTTTACTTTTTTATTATTTTCCTTTTTATCGTGTGATGTATGTGTTGTTTATATTAACAACAACAAAAAACAAACAAAACACTTTTTCAATAAATAACATTTAAAAAAATACATCTGTTATACAAATTAGCTAGATAGACTGCGAGCTTACAATCTAAGGGTTAAAATAGGTAGCTGAGACAAGAGGTAGCAGAGGGATTAGGTAACTGAGTGAGGTATCAAGGTATACGAACGGTGCATGGGTTGGTGAGAATGAAGTTTCTCTTTTTTTTTTTTGGCTGGTTAGGTGGATGGAAGCAGGACTCTAGACAGGAATGGAAAAAGGAACGCAGTTAGGTGAATGTAATTAGGGCTAGAAGGGTCAAGGAATGCAGAAAGAGAGCTCATAAGTAAAGCAAACAATTCACTAAATCACTAAGAATAACAATACAAAACAGCAAGTATGAAAAGTTACAGTTACAGGTACACTGACGGGAGGACTGACTGCTGCTTTATGTATTTTAGGCTAAGTATCCACCAGCTTTGCACACTGGATGGGAGTAATGTTTGCCAGTTTCTCTTGGTAGATTTGCTCCAGGTGTTTGAAGCATGTTGGGTGGTGCTTGGGCACTGAAATTGTCAATTAGTGCCACAAATTCTCTATACGATTGACTATACCACTGTAGTCTTTTTCTTTTTTTTTTTTAATTCTACAACCATCGAAATGTTGCTTTTGCCTTGAGCTCGGCATCATTGTCCTGCTTGAAGGTGCATTTTCTCCCATGCTTCATCTTTTTAGCAGTCCGAAAAAGACCGCCACATTGTCCTGTATTTTGCTGTGTTCCTTCTTCATTTAAGATTGCCAGACCGTGCAGATAAACAGCACCGACGTGGCCCCGATGCTGCCTGTTGCCACCACCATACTTCACTGTGAGAACAGTGTTTCTAGAGGTATGGGCAGTGATTGTTTAGCATCACAAATGGAGGTTTAATTTGTGGGCAAAAGGCTCTGTCTTGCTCTCATGTATACTTGTTCAAGCAAGGTCCTCGTTAACCTATTGTTCCTGTCAAAATTTGTAATAGTTTGTCTCATTTGTTATGAAATTCCTCCCTTTTTATCACTGTAAAATGCTGTGGGATAAGTTGGAGTCATTGAAATGCCAATAATAATAATACTGGGGCCAATGCTTTGTTCCCCATAGAGACCAGCACATTGTGTCGTCATCTTATTGGTACCTATCACCCTCCCTGAAACTGCATGCACTAGTTTAACTATTTTTCTGATATTGGCCTTGTTACTAGTCCTAACTCTAATTATTTATCTTAATATCTTTTCTGTTATAGTCCACAAAGCTATTTGGAAATTTTTTGCTTTTTTCCAAAACTGATTGGTCATATAGTTGTGAGTCAATGTGTGTTTACAAAACGTACATAATTTTTTTTTCCGGTTTCCTTAGGTCCATCCTGAAAACAGCTGGAAGCTATTGTTTTAATAATGCAATTTTTTATGCAATGTTATGTTCTGAACATAATATTACAAATGTTGATGAAACAATTATAGGATGCTACAAATAAAATACAATATTTCACAAATGCCAACTGCAAAGGTGAATTCGATCAACTAGAACTTAATAAATAAACAAAAACATACATACAAAACACTATATACAGACATACTATTTCAGATATCTGGGATACAGGGTTTTTTTGTGATCTGTTAAAAAAAATGAGCTATTATTGGTGATATTTATGTTGGTTCAGCTCACAAGTTGTGGCGAAACCAACCTCGCCACTGTGAACTGGAGAAGCCTGGTTGCTCGCCTGCTCCCTTTGGACTATGGCCCTGCAGGTTAAACTGTTTATTTCCCCTGCAGAAAGGCTTATTTGTGTGATCTGAGTGCCATTCATCTAATAATGTGCACTCAGATCCCAGCTATCTGGGGATATGTGAAATGTCTGTGTGTTATGTGTAAAAGGTGACTTTATGTATTTTAAAGTGTTTTGTGTCTTTTTGCAACCATGTGCTTAATGGAGAAAGCATAAAACAAAACATAGTGTGATATTGTTATAAAACACAATATTTCATGCGCAGTAATCTTGTGCACTCACAGGATGTAGGCAGTAAAAGCGCTCTTAAGGTGCCTTCCCCAATGGAATGGGGGGCTAGCTGGTATTCCTTATCACCTCTGGATCCTTGTATCACCAAAAGACATCCACAGGTCAGGGTTCAGTAATAAAAAATTTATTTAGATAAAAAGTGTAGTCACCAATTCAGCATAGGATACAAATAACAGAAGGTTGTCCTACGCGTTTCGTTCTATAAGAACTTCCTCAGGGACCCTGAGGAAGTTCTTATAGAACGAAACGCGTAGGACAACCTTCTGTTATTTGTATCCTATGCTGAATTGGTGACTACACTTTTTATCTAAATAAATTTTTTATTACTGAACCCTGACCTGTGGATGTCTTTTGGTGATACAAGGATCCAGAGGTGATAAGGAATACCAGCTAGCCCCCCATTCCATTGGGGAAGGCACCTTAAGAGCGCTTTTACTGCCTACATCCTGTGAGTGCATAAGATTACTGCGCATGAAATATTGTGTTTTATAACAATATCACACTATGTTTTGTTTTATGCTTTCTCTGTAGATTTACACAGCCATATCCCGAATCTTCTCTGTTTTGGTTTATACTATATATGATATAGGTCGCTTGTTTGGGTAACGACCTAGGGAGGCTGTCATACATCTTTATAAGCTAAGTACTATTGCTTTCTATATTATTTATCGATTGTATATTGTTTGGGATATACTTATAAGCTATGTGCTTAATGGAGTCTTGTGTCTGTCCTGGGAGATAATTGAATTACTTATCTCCAGGATAGAAGACTCTGAAACTGGTTTGGGCCAGAAAGCCATGCTTCATTTAGTCACAAAGGACTTTTTACTAGCTTTTGAACCCCTTGTCTGATTTGTGCCATTTTTGAATATGTTGTTCCCCTGAATGGATTGATTGTGAATATGTAATTTTATGTGAATGTGATGTATGGTTTTGGAGTTATGAAAGTTGGGTAGAAAGTATGTTTTAACTGTATGTATAATTGAGTTTCCTCTCAGGATAAGGGGAGGGAATATGTGGGATGTAACTGTGATGTGATTGGTTGTTTTGTAACGCCCTGTGGGCTGTACTATGTTTGTGGATTGGGAATAAAAGAGACTGTATGTGACAGTACAGAGAGTTCCTGCTTAACCCTCAAAGTGAAGTGTCGTCTCATTATTGGGGAAGGATTTATTGTATGCTGTTCCAGTTTGACTGCTAGGAGAGTAAACCTATTCGTATGGTTCCTATTCAACTGTCTACAGCATTCATATGCTTGAGAGGATTCATATGCTTCTCCGGTTCGGTGGTTGTGGTGTCTGCTGCAGTGCTTGGAGTCCTCAGGAAGCGCTAGGAGCATCTTTCAACGGAGGTACCCAGTCGGGGTGCCAGGCGATCTGTTACACAAGTCTATTGTGGCCATAAGTCAGTCATGTCCAAAGTCTAGCCCGCGGGCAAATTGCGGTCTGCGTTACGGTTTAATACGGCCCCACAGGTTGTGGGATTTGGTTCCTTCTCCCTGGAGGGACAGAATGAAGGAGAGTAAGGGACATAATAAAGAGAGACAGAATGAAGGAGAGACAGGGACATAATAAAGAGAGACAGAATGAAGGAGAGACAGGGACATAATAAAGATAGACAGAATGAAGGAGAGACAGGGACATAATAAAGAGAGACAGAATGAAAGAGAGACAGGGACATAATAAAGAGAGACAGAATGAAAGAGAGACAGGGACATAATAAAGAGAGACAGAATGAAGGAGAGACAGGGACAAAATAAAGAGAGACAGAATGAAAGAGAGACAGGGGCATAATAAAGCGAGATAGAATGAAAGAGAGACAGGGACATAATAAAGAGAGACAGAATGAAAGAGAGACAGGGACATAATAAAGAGAGACAGAATGAAGGAGAAACAGGGACATAATAAAGAGAGACAGAATGAAGGAGAGACAGGGACAAAATAAAGAGAGACAGAATGAAAGAAAGACAGGGGCATAATAAAGTGAGATAGACTGAAAGAGAGACAGGGACATAATAAAGAGAGACAGAATGAAAGAGAGACAGGGACATAATAAAGAGAGACAGAATGAAGGAGAGACAGGGACATAATAAAGAGAGACAGAATGAAGGAGAGACAGGGACATAATAAAGAGAGACAGAATGAAGGAGAGACAGGGACAAAATAAAGAGAGACAGAATGAAAGAAAGACAGGGGCATAATAAAGTGAGATAGACTGAAAGAGAGACAGGGACATAATAAAGAGAGACAGAATGAAAGAGAGACAGGGACATAATAAAGAGAGACAGAATGAAGGAGAGACAGGGACATAATAAAGAGAGACAGAATGAAGGAGAGACAGGGACATAATAATGAGAGACAGAATGAAGGAGAGACAGGGGCATAATAAAGCGAGACAGAATGAAAGAGAGACAGGGACATAATAAAGAGAGACAGAATGAAGGAGAGACAGGGACAAAATAAAGAGAGACAGAATGAAGGAGAGACAGGGACATAATAAAGAGAGACAGAATGAAGGAGAGACAGGGACATAATAAAGATAGACAGAATGAAGGAGAGACAGGGACATAATAAAGAGAGACAGAATGAAGGAGAGACAGGGACATAATAATGAGAGACAGAATGAAGGAGAGACAGGGGCATAATAAAGAAAGACAGAATGAAGGAGAGACTGGGACATAATAAAGCGAGACAGAATGAAAGAGAGACAGGGACATAATAAAGAGAGACAGAATGAAGGAGAGACAGGGACAAAATAAAGAGAGACAGAATGAACTTCGCATTAAATATTTACTTTGCATTTAATTTTAATGGTACAAAGAATGTCAGGCAAAATGGTCGGCCATCACGCATGTTCACATGATCAAATCTGGCCCTCTTTGAGAAAAGTTTGGACACCCCTGCCATAAGTATTCATAATCTTAGGCCTGTGTTTTTGAGTAACATCAAGAAAATTCTCTCTCGAGGAAGAATAGTTGATTTTGAAGTAGACTTTGTGTTGACTTGTTTTTATTTTTGTTTACTTTGTGTTGATTTGTTTTCCTATTATTTTGTATGCAGACATGGTGTGTGGCGGAACCAACCTCTCCACTATGCACTGGAGAAGCCTGGTTGCTCGCCTGCTGCCTTTAGACTATGGCCCCTGGGAGACTGTGAAAACCTATGGACTTTTATTGTGTGTGTATGGCCCTTTAAGACAGTCGGTGGGCATATTGGGGCTTATGTACGTTTTATGGGACTGGTGCTGGCCCTATAAGCACCTTTTTGGGCCATAGGGAAAATTGGGACACTGCCCCTTTAAGACGGTGTCCCCAGACTTGTTTGGGACACTGCCCCTTTAAGACAGTGTCCCCTGTGTCCCCAGACCTGGTTAAAACCCTTTGTTCCCAGCTATTTCCCACTTGGTTCAGTAAATGGGGCTTACTGAACCAAGTACCACACAGGCGGACCACCTGTATTGGGAGTGTGTCGGCAATTTACCTCCCAGAAGCTGCGGTTAACCGCAGCTTAATTGACAATGCTGGGTGGCCTTTGTTCGTTTGCCGAACACGTGGCGGCGGCCATCTTTGATCATTCGCACGAGGTCAGCGGTATGTGTAGCCAAATCCATGGAACTAAAATCGGCTACACATTTCCGCGAACACCGCCGAGCCCTACCTTCTCCCATACTGAACTTTCAGCTGCAGAGACTAAGTCCCATTTCAGCCTGAAATAGACACAGGCCAAATCTATGGAACTGTTTTGGGCAGGAAAATGTGCTTGCGGTCGGTCATAAAGGGACCTTCAGCTAACTTTTTAACCCCTGGATGGATTTAGCTGATTTTTGGCTATGTTTATATTTGAAGGTTGCTGATTCTATGGATTTTATGGAGATTGGATGTATGGTTTTAAAGTTACAGGATATGTGTAAAAACTGTATTTTTACTGCCTGTGTTTAATTATGTTGACCCATTGTGTACCATAATTAGATCACAGACAGAGGGGAGGATTTTGTGTGTAATTGCTGGGAGTGTTTCTGTAATATACGTGTATGATTGGTTGTTTTGTAAAACCCTGTGGGTGGTCCTATCTAAGGGAAACCTGCATAAAAGAAGGTTCTTTTGGTGCCAGTAAACAGATTCTGCTTAACCATCAAACGAAGTGTTGTCTCGTTATTGGGGGAATTGGATTGTATGCTGACTGCCAGGAGTGTAAACCTTTCGTATGGTTTTTCCTGTTCAGCTGTTTCCAGTATTCGGGAGTTTCCTGTTCGGGAGTTGGAGAATTCGTGTAGTTTGCAGTTCGGGAGATTGGTGATTGCAGTAGCTGTCTGTGCATCAGAAAGGGGGATATCGCCTAAACAGTTTTTAACCTCTGGTGAGCAAAACGGTCCGTTACATGGTGCTTCTTTGAATTATCTACTTTCATGCATAGACAGTCCGTAGAAGTCCTAATACAGCTTTGTATGGATCCCTGTAGTAATATAAGAATGGTACTGGGCTTTTATATATACATGAAGACAATAAAGAGAGCAGAATATTGTGACTCAGAGACCTGTAGTCTGTTTTAGCACTGGGCATATCTAGCCAAGGGCAAGACTGAAGGCAAAAATCTGCAAATAAAATGAACCTTTCAATTAATGGAACCTATTCATGTTTTTTGACAGACCATCTTACAAAGTCTGGGTAACATGTGTTTGATGCACTGTCCCCTTGAACCATTTAGAAGTAATGTTTGCACCGATGATATATATACAGAAGAAGAAGAGAAGATGCCTTTCTCTAAGACGTAAGATAAAATCACCCAAGGGAACATGACCGTTGCTTTTTTTTGGCTTTGTTCGTTGCTAGAAGTATGTGTTTTTCCATTACTACATTATAGTAGGAATAGTTGTTGTCTGGTATTGAAAATCTCCTGATATGTAGTTTTCCTGATCTAAATCACTGCCGGGCAGAAAGGCAGAATTTTAAATTTTATTTTTTTAACTTTCTTCTTAAGAGGTTTGGATGTCCATTTTGAAGGAAATCCAGATTACACCATTTTCCACATAATTTTCAAAGAATAACAAAGTTATGATGACACATAATGCATTGCGTTTGCTAGAACTAAGAAGAATTAATAAGAAAACAATTGTGGACTTTTCATAAACTAATAAAGCATATTTAAATATAAATCTGATTTATGTGTGCAGTTCTATGAGAAAATGTGAGATTATTGTAAAACAGCATTAGAAGTGCAAATATGCCATTCTAAACAGAAAGGCAATAAAAGTTGAACAAAATTAAATATATATTTTTTTAAACGTAACATGTTATTCCTGTTTTACACCCTGTTCCAAATTATTATGCAAATGATATTTTTCTCATTTAATAAATAATTGATGTAAATAACAGTCAGCATAATTCTCATGTTATCAACTATTAAAGGACCACTATAATGCCAGGAAAACAAACTCGTTTTCCTGGCACTATAGTGCCCTGAGGGTGCCCCCACCTCTCCTCCTGTCATCGTCTGAATGCGCATGCGCGGCAAGAGCCGCGCACGCATTCAGACAGTCCATAGGAAAGCATTCTCAATGCTTTCCTATGGACGCTGGCGTCTTCTCACTGTGAAAATAAAGGGGCCGACCAGCTCTCTTCCCATGATTCCATCCCAAAACATGACTCCACCACCGCCTTGCTGACGTCGCAGCCTTGTTGGAACAGGGTGGCCATCCACCAACCATCCACTACTCCATCCATCTGGACCATCCAGGGTTGCACGGCACTCATCAGTGAACAGGACTGTTTGAAAATTAGTCTTCATGTATTTTTTCTGCCCAATGCAGCCGTTTCTGCTTGTGAGCATTGGTTAGTGGTGGCCGAATAGAAGGTTTATGCACAGTTGCAAGACTCTGGAGGACTCTACACCTTGATGTCCGTGGTACTCCAGAGGCACCAGCAGCTTCAAATATCTGTTTGCTGCAATGTAATGGTATGTTAGCAGCTGCTCTCTTGATCCGATGCATGGATCTGGCAGAAATCTCAATGTGACTTTATCTGCACGAACCCGTCTGTGCTCTGAATCAGCCACAAATCTTAATAGTGCGATGATTACGCTTAAGTTTTTGTGAAATATCTAATGTTTTCGTACCTCGTCCAAGGCATTGAACTATTTCACTCTTTTCGACAGCAGAGAGATCCTTTTAATTCCCCATATTGCATGAAAATGGTGCTCTGCTTAATAATGTGGAACACCCTCCTTTAGTAGTTTTTCCTTAAATTGGGCTCACCTGGCAATCTAATTATCACAGGTGTTCGAAATTGTTTTCAGTGATCAAAAGAACCCTGAGATATGAGTTAAACTGAAAAACAAAATATTTAATCTTTGCTACACTTAAATAGAATTTGCATAATAATTTGGAACAGGGTGTATATGTTTTTCCATCAAACAAGAGAAATAACTGTGAACACTTGTTGAGCTCAATCATATTCAAATCTTTGCCTAATTTGGTGGAATAGTAACAGTGTAAATGGAACTACTGTATGTATCTCTGGGTATTCTATTTATTGGCTGCATAATGTATTTTCCAAAGTATGCTGAATCCCTGAAAAGGAATGACCTGTATATACATTTGACATGTGAAATAAAAATCAAGCAATAAAATACATAAAGCAAAGACACATATAGTAACCAATTATATTTCAAACTAGACAAATCACACCAAACACCATCCAAGTTAAAGGAATTCAAAATGAGTCAAAGCTGGTAACAACTGAGAAGTTCTATTTTATTGAACGAAAAGCAAAGATTGAGACCAAACTCACAGTTAAATGGTTCAGTAATAAATGTCTGAAATATTTCTATAAACTGGCACTAACATTAACCATGAAATATTCAGGACATTAAGAAAAGTATTGTGTATCATGTCCACCAGACTCTAAATTAAATGGCATTCCAGTCACAAGTCATATAAATGTACATCACAAGTGAAATGTAACCTACTAGTTATATTTAAACAATGGGGTTTCACAACAAAATGCTGCACATAAAGACTCCATGCAAAGGTGACGTCATATTCCAGCTCCCAGCATCAGCAAACGGCGCGCAAGGGACAAGATCAGAGAGAACACAGCTCCATCGCCGCGTCTGCCAGGGAGACGACCGCCCGCCGGGCGGGTCCATCAGATGGCCATGACAGAGGGAACATGGGGGGGGCATTTGGGGGCGGCAAAAAATGAGTGTCTGCAGGAGCAACGGGAACGGCGTTCCTACTGTGAAAAAAGTGCAGGAACGCCGTTCCCACGTGTTTCTGCAGGACTCGAGCCCTGTCTGTGTGCGTGCGTGCGTGTGTGTGTGTGTGTGTATGTCTGTGTGTGTGTGTGTGTCTGTATATGTGTGTCTGTGTATGTGTTTGTATATATGTGTGTGTGTGTTTGCATTTGTGTGTCTGTCTGTATGTATGTGTGCCTGTCTGTGTGTATGTGTCTCTGTATATGTATGTGTGTCTATATGTGTGTTTGCTTGTGTATTTGTTTGTCTGCATGTGTGTGGGGGGGAACGTATGAGAGGAGGATAGATCTATGGGGGAGTGGCGGAGGGGTAGATGTATGGGGGGGCCCGTGGCAATTTTTGCACTGGGGCCCCGTGGTCTCCAGATATGTTAGGGTTAGTGTCATAGCCAGCTAATCTGGAGTAGAAAGTGGAGTAAATGTGCATTTTAAATAATAACCTGTCCATTGTCAATTTCCCTGTCAATCCTAAGGAATCTACCACCCTTAGGACTTCTTTGAAAACTTTGAAACTTTGTTTCTCTTTGTAGGCCCCATGAAGTGATAGGGTGTCTGTTAACCATGGCCTCAAAATCATCATTCTTACAGAAGTGTGTTTCTTGGAGCCAAATGATATTGGTATGAACTAGAGCTCAAGTACATTGTAAAACAGTAGGCAGGCTTTTCTATTTTGTAATGTAAACCTGCTATTAAAAAAAAAAAAAAAGTGACCTTGTGTTTCCGTTAGCCTGACACAGTGCTACTGCAGTGTTAATTGTGGCGGCAAATTTCAATTTAGTTTTAGTCATAATCTTTTGACTAAAAAGCCATTTTGGTTTTAGTCGTAATTTAGTCATCTGAATTGTTTAAGTCTCGTTTTAGTCAACAAAAATTTTTGAGATTTTTGAAAATCTGAAATCTGATTAAAATAGTCGACAAAATTAACACTGTACATCTGGTTACCTCAGATAAAAAGCTCATGATGAAGTTGTCTGTCAGGCATTGAGCGAGACTTTGGCACAATTTGCTTAGAAAAAAATAAAGGTTTAGTTTGCAAGTAGTACATTAACACGACTGCATGGAAGACTGGAACTCCTACAGTAATTTTATATCAAAAAATGTAGGTATATAAATTCTATGTTCACAATAGACTTGCAAAATATAAACCAGAATCTCCAGTTCATGTTTTTTTGATTTTTCAATTTAGTTTTAGTTTTTAATCTTAGGTCATGGCACTAACCTGCTTATTGTTCTCATAATTTAAAGGAACACTATTGTGTTTTGAATCCAAATGTGTATTTGTAATGCTAAAGTTCTCTAGTCACCATTTAGGTCAGTCGTCCCTAATTATTTTTCCAGTGGAACCCTTTGACATAGTGTACCATCATTGTGTGCTATAGCACAAACCTTTTAAAGGGACACTCCATTGCCCAAATACATATTAATTAAAAAATCACTGTTTAGTAGATATACCCCAAATGGAAACTCGCATGTATTTAATTATGCATTTTTTCATTGGAGTTATATCTATAAAGAGCTCGCAAAAACTGCAGATCTCTTGTCTGCAGCCTTTGCAAGCCCTCCCTTTCTAGCCCCGCCCAGACTTTCTGTGGCTGTCCAATCACAGGCATTCCAATGCTGCTCAATGAGAAGTCTTTGCAAGGCAGGTGCTCTTTCACCCAAGTAAATTACAAAAATAGAAAAAATAGAAAAAACAAGGGGAGCGCCAAGTGCTACAAAAGTGCTACAAGTAAATTAGGGTGAACTTATGATATACAAATATTTTTTAGCAGTCCATATAAATTCACAAGCCTATACAGCCATGCATATAACTCGCTTACATGCATACAAAATGGATGAACACACATAGACATTTATAGAACGACAATTATGGAACGACCTCCCGCACACTTTCAAATCTTCCCCAAGCCTAAAATCCTTTAAGAGATCCCTCTCTACACACCTCAAAACAGAATGCAAGTGCCATGGTTGATTAAATATTTCCTACATGTTCTATGTTAAACTTTGTATATAATGTATATTAATATTGTATCCTATTGTATCAATACAATGTTTTGTGGAATCAGGACATACTTGAAAACGAGAGAAATCTCAATGTATCTTTTCCTGGTAAAATATTTTATAAATAAATATGTATCATCATACCATCTGCAACCTATTTTTATTACATATTAATTTTCATCTGTGTTATGATTGACTGAAAACATCAATATCTAATCACACACAGCTTTATCTCAGTAAGTTACATTGCACTCCACGTCTTATTATTTAAGTTATTTAAAATGAAGAGCCACTTGTAGCAGCAAAATCATCATAGCCAATTCTCAAGCCTTTTACATATGTAGTGTATTTATATTTGACTCCGTAGGCTATTTTCTGTAAACTAAATTAATAGCAGGAAAATATTGACCGTTACGCAGAAAAACACTTAAAGGACCACTATAGTGCCAGGAAAACATACTCGTTTTCCTGGCACTATAGTGCCCTGAGGGTGCCCCCACCCTCAGGGACCCCCTCCCGCCCGGCTCTGGAAGGGGAAAGGGGTAAAAACTTACCTTTTTCCAGCGCTGGGCGGAGAGCTCTCCTCCTCCTCTCCTCCTCCGTTACGCCCCGCCGGCTGAATGCGCACGCGCGGCAAGAGCTGCGCGCGCATTCAGCCGGTCTCATAGGAAAGCATTTACAATGCTTTCCTATGGACGCCGTGCTCTCACTGTGAAAATCACAGTGAGAAGACGCAAGCGCCTCTAGTGGCTGTCAATGAGACAGCCACTAGAGGCAATAAGGGGAAGGCTTAACCCATTCATAAACATAGCAGTTTCTCTGAAACTGCTATGTTTATTAAAAAATGGGTTAACCCTAGAAGGACCAGGCACCCAGACCACTTCATTAAGCTGGTCCTTTAAGTCTACATACAGTGAAAGTGAAATGGTCATAATTGACAATGCTTTTTTGCTATATAAGTTTCTCCAATTCATTGCAAATTAAAAACATATATAACAGGCTACAAAACAAACATAACAAAGTATATTAATGGAATGTTGAAGAAGTTTCAAGTGAAGAGAATGACAAGTTATTGTAATGACCTCGTTTGCCCAGTCTCCAGACCTCATTATTAAAGAACGTGTCTGGCATAATGATTAATGTGGCACTGTCACTATCTATGGACTTGGCATGATTTGCAAAGACCACCTATGGTGAAAAGGAGGAGCTGACAAACTTACCTGAACCTATCCCTTGTGGGCGCTGCTTCTTCTGTACTCTACCATATAGAGACTGTGGGATCCTCCATAGATCCATACATAGAGCCATTTCTATACAGCCCTTACTGGTGACAACTGGGGGACTGACACTTCTTGAATGCCCATTTTGTGGAGGGGGGGGGTGGAAGGGGGGTAGGGGATGGAGGGCTGGTCACAGCACCACTTTAAGAAACAAATTCTGCACAACTTGGACTTTACATTTATCTTACTAAATAATAAATGGCTACCAAGTAATGCTTGAATCACTATCTATCTATACAGAATTATTGATAGCAGAGAACAGAGTAATCCTAATGTCACTATTCAGAGTCTTTTCAACACCAACCTTTCTTTTTTAGCCTCTATGTATCATTTTTTTTCTATTGATAAAGGATTTTATGAAGGGTTGAACACCATTTTTTCCAATATCAGTTCAATGAAAAAGAGCTCTATACTAAACACTTAAAAAGGGCTATATACTAAACACTTTAAACATATAACTAAACACTCAAGCTTAAGCAATCACATTCCTTCTGATGAAGATTTATAGACATTTTACTGAACTATCAGCTACTTGTGAAATTCAACACTATAATATAAAGTAACTATAATGGAATGTAGGAGAACAGATACTATACTATAATATAATGTAACTATAATAGAATATAGGGGAACAGATACTATACTATAATATAATGTAACTATATTAGAATGTAGGGGAACAGATACTATATTATAATATAATGTAACTATAATAGAATATAGGGGAACAGATACTATACTATAATATAATGTAACTATAATAGAATGTAGGGGAACAGATACTATATTATAATATAATGTAACTGTAATAGAATGTAGGGGAACAGATACTATATTATAATATAATGTAACTATAATAGAATGTAGGGGAACAGATACTATATTATAATATAATGTAACTATAATAGAATGTAGGGGAACAGATACTATACTATAATATAATGTAACTATAATAGAATATAGGGGAACATACTATATTATAATATAATGTAAATATAATGGAATGTAGGGGAACAGATACTATACTATAATATAATGTAACTATAATATAATGTAGGGGAACAGATACTATATTATAATATAATGTAACTGTAATAGAATGTAGGGGAACAGATACTATATTATAATATAATGTAACTGTAATAGAATGTAGGGGAACAGATACTATACTATAATATAATGTAACTATAATAGAATGTAGGGGAACAGATACTATACTATAATATAATGTAACTGTAATAGAATGTAGGGGAACAGATACTATATTATAATATAATGTAACTATAATAGAATGTAGGGGAACAGATACTATATTATAATATAATGTAACTATAATAGAATGTAGGGGAACAGATACTATATTATAATATAATGTAACTATAATAGAATGTAGGGGAACAGATACTATATTATAATATAATGTAACTATAATGGAATGCAGGGGAACAGATACTATATTATAATATAATGCAACTATAATAGAATGCAGGGGAACAGATACTATATTATAATATAATGTACCTATAATAGAATGTAGGGGAACAGATACTATATTATAATATAATGTAACTATAATAGAATGCAGGGGAACAGATACTATACTATAATATAATGTAACTATAATAGAATGTAGGGGAACAGATACTATATTATAATATAATGTAACTATAATAGAATGTAGGGGAACAGATACTATATTATAATATAATGTAACTATAATAGAATGTAGGGGAACATATACTATATTATAATATAATGTAACTATAATAGAATGCAACATATATTATATTATAGGGAAACAACACAAATTATAATATAATGTAACTAATAGAATGTAGGGGAACAACAAATACTACAGTATAATGTAACTATAGTAAAGTGTGTTCTATTCGCCATGGTCTCTTTATTTTATTTTATTTTATTTTAATTTATAATTTTTATTGTAGCATAGCATGTGTATAGTTATCATCTCTCATAGTTTTGTTACATTTTAAATGCAACCTTTGCATACAGTGTCACAGGTAGCAGGTAAACATAACAGTCTAGGCAAAGCATAGATACAGTGATATACAAATAGTGATAGATAAGATTTCTAGTTGTGGTTGCATGGTATTAGTAAAAAAATTTAACATTTGCTTGTTGGAGATATGGTCTCTTTAGAGACCCACCAACTTTATCACCAGCAATACAACTCCAGACTATAATGCGGCCACATATGGGTACTTACATATAAATTAACATGTTTCGCTTCCTATTTGCAAATTATTCAACCTTTTGATACCTAGCAACAAACTTTCATTAAAAAGCTTAATTTTCGGCAAGTGTTTTTTCCTCTCCATTGTGGTAATATTCTGTTCACATTTATTAGAACACTCTACCCTATGTATTCTTTTACATTACAGCCCCCTGGATTGTTTTTACATTTCTTACTGCTAAATCTTTAATTCTAGTAATTTGCACGTCCAGGGACTGAGGGACATACCAAACAGTATAAAGAGAAATAAAGCAGAAATGTATTTATTAATCAGTGAATAGTATGAAACTAAAATGAATTTGCAAATCATAGACTGAAAACTGGAAAAACTCCCTACCTTAGATAAATTCCTTTGTGAATATTTTTGCCTACATTTTGCTAATTCTTTTTCATTTTACATGTGGAATTTTCTCCTTCGAAACAGTCTGACCAATTTACCAAATGCAATGCTCAGGTCTTAAACTACAGCACAAATTGTGGTAAAAAAAAAACATATTTTTTCGTTGCACAGTGCACTGTGTTATATACATAATGATAAACAAGTGTTAGCTATTCCTACAGATCAATTGTGATTAATGGTTTAAAATAGGCTAAAACTTTAAAAAGCTGAAATACCTCTTAGATGTAATTTATGGTAAACACATCATTTAAAATAAAAGGTATTTGTATGTTTGATGTGTTTATCTGTCACAGAGTATTAACTCACAGCTAAAGAATGTTATTATTAAACAGATATTTAGATTTTGGACTCCAGCATCCATTGCTCAGTAATGGGTTCATGCATGTTCTTAAAACAATGCAAATCGTAAATTAAAAGCAGATTATAAACCGTCACATATTTGGCTGATTGCAGTGAAAACAAGACATAAATGAATCATTTGGTAATATGGTTACTGTGGAAGAAAGTCTAAAATGTGCAAATGATTTGGTTAATTATGTTTGGGAATTGTGGTTGTAATGTATTGAGGTCTTCTTAGATAACTTATGATGCTTAAAGAAGCCATTTAAATAATATATATTATAAATATAACCACAGCTCCTGTATAGCCAGTTTAATTCCTTAGTGACTAAGCACTTAAAGGGAACATCATGGGTTTGTGTAGAAGGTGTAATTTGAGCGTCATGCACTGAAATCAGTTGGTTAATGGTGACACTATTATGTATGGGTCTAGGGCACGCTTCCCCAAACTCTGGCCTTCCAGATGTTGCTGAACTACAACTCCCATGATTCTATGAATGAAATAGATAGGCCGAGAATCATGGGAGCTGTAGTTCAGCAACATCTGGAGGGCCGGAGTTTGGGGAAGCCTGGTCTAGGGCAATTAAGACAAACTCTCATCGCATGGTGTAATCAACAGACACAGATAACATAGTAAACGTGTGTTTGTTGACTTATTCCCACTCTCTATGAGTAGGAGAGAGGTTTGAATGGAATTATGAACCAGTGTTCCCATACCTGTACCTCCATTTTTAACCTTTCATAATTTTTTTTTTAACATTATCAGTATTGCTAATGTCTACTCCCCACGTCTGTATGCAGTGGATGGGGTAATTTGATATTACTGCCTGCTAAACTGATGCAAATGTATCACCTCTTTATCCTGCAATGGGGTGCCTCCTTCTTAGCTTCCTGTAAGTCATTACTCTACGAACCTGATAGTCCACATAGACAAAGCATACAGAGAAGGAGAATTAAAGCGCCACTTCCACCGTCTGGGGACTTTGCATAATTTACAAAGACCCCCGACGGTGACATCGCTGCTGGTGGTCCAGTGGCCAGGGAAAGGTGAGATTTACTTACCTGAACCCGTCCCTCACAGTTGCCGCCGTCTTGTTTCAGCTGGTCATTTTCTCATTTTCTGTTGCTGATGCTTCAGTACCAGGAGCTGACATCACTACTTTGTAGTCTCTACTTTGTCTCTTTTTATCTTTTGACTGGTTTGGAATTTCAGTAAAACTCCAACACAGTCAGTATGAGTATTTCATAAAGAGTAAAATACTAATTTTGCACGGAGGAGGTTGGGGGTGTTGTGCCGCTTTAAAACAATATTTCTGTTTCTCGTTTTCATCTACATGGTTTGAGCTGGATTTACCTCGTCTAAACTGGATTATGATGTCAGTTACACATGAAAAAGTTTGCACAAGTTATAGGTCATTTTCAATTATTTATTCAATGGTAGAAGTTCCAGAAAAATGACTTTCCCTTTTAATGACTAAATGTCTGTTTGTGTATTCTTCTACTTATTTCCCTGCACATAGGAGAGGGGTCATTTCTATTTTCCTGAGTTCTTTTCCTGTGGCTCAGTCATCTTACTTTTCTGTTTTGTGAGTCTGTTTAGAGAGTTATCTGCCTTTCCTGTTTTTTTTAACCTGATTCATGTAAATTACTTTATTATGTGGTTTGCCGTGTGCATAATTATTTATTTCAACCCTCTTTCTTGTGCATCACAGCATCTTGAAAGCTTTACGATAAGATCAAGTGCATTCAAATGTTTCGGTTTCATAGCTCTGTTTTATATTGTTTTGTTTTCATTTTGACTCTTTGTTCTCTACTCAAATGCTGAGTGGTTTTTATTCTTCTTAAGATTTTCAATAATATGAGCTAAATATACTGACAAGAAATATACCTACAATTTTATTCACTAAAGTAAAAATTAAGTCTGAATTAGGTCTGGGCCATGCAGTGTCCATCTGAGTTGTCCTCTGAATCCACCTATGAATGTTAGGCTGAGAGTATTGGGATAACTTACATCCAGCAGTCTTTGCCTACCACTTGCAGCATAACCAGTATACTAAACTGTTTTGGTTATGGCGCTTAGAGTACTTCTTAAAAACATTTGTGATATTTTACAAGTAAGTCTTTTGCTACATAGCTACATAATAATCCAAAGTAGAAAAAGAGCGGGAGTAAGGTATGTTAGATCTCAGGGGCAAGAAGAGCAGGGCATGGACCCAGGTAAGTAGTGATTAGAAGGGAGAGGAGTAGCTCATCGCCCAGGTCAATGGGTAATTTAATAGTTAATACTTAACTTTTAATCATTAATTAGTTAAAAAGGCATACACATTATAAGTCCTCTAAGTGTCAAAAAGTAGAAACAGAAAAATAAAGACTAGATAGATCGATGTAGTGAACACAAAACACACAAATTACTATTTACAATATACACCCTGTTCCAAATTATTATGCAAATTCTATTTAAGTGTCACAAAGATTAAATATTTAATTTTTCAGTTTAACTCATGGATGGCATTGTGTCTCAGGGCTCTTTTGATCACTGAAAACAATCTCGGACACCTGTGATAATTAGATTGCCAGGTGAGCCCAATTTAAGGAAAAACTACATTATTAAGCAGAGCACCATTTTCATGGAATATGGGGAAGAAAAGGGATCTCTCTGCTGCCGGAAAGAGTAAAATAGTTCAATTCCTGGACGAGGTATGAAAACATTAGATATTTAACAAAAACATAAGCGTGATCATCGCACTATTAAGAGATCAGAGCACAGACGGGTTCGTGCAGATAAAGGCACATTGAGGAAGATTTCTGCCAGATCCATGCATCGGATCAAGAGAGCAGCTGCTAAAATACCATTACATAGCAGCAAACAGATATTTGAAGCTGCTGGTGCCTCTGGAGTCCCATGGACATCAAGGTGTGGAGTCCTCCAGAGTCTTGCAACTGTGCATAAACCTTCTATTCGGCCACCATTAACCAATGCTCACAAGCAGAAACGGCTGCATTGGGCAGAAAAATACATGAAGACTAATTTTCAAACAGTCCTGTTCACTGATGAGTGCCGTGCAACCCTGGATGGTCCAGATGGATGGAGTAGTGGATGGTTGGTGGACGGCTGCAAGGTGGTGGTGGAGTCATGTTTTTGGACGGAATAATGGGAAGAGAGCTGGTCGGCCCCTTTAGGGTTCCTGAAGGTGTAAAGATGACCTCTGCAAAGTATGTGGAGTTTCTGACTGACCACTTTCTTCCCTGGTACAGAAGGAAGATCTATGCTTTCCGTAATAAAATCATCATCATGCATGACAATGCACCATCTCATGCTGCAAAGAATACCTCTGCATCAATGGCTGCTATGGGGATAAAAGGAGAGAAAGTCATGGTGTGGCCTCCATCTTCCCCTGTTATAAGATTGCTTGAAATAGCTTTTGATTTCAGTAAATATACTGCAAAAACAACAAATGACAATTTTCAGTTCTTTTCAAACTATAAAGTGTTTTGAAAACTTACTGTGCGTAATAATTTGAAACAGTGCATTGCAAGTTTATGTTTAAAAAAAATACTGTTATCATTAGGAGGTTTGTTCAATAAAATTTGAATTGTACTCTTAATAGTTGATAACATGAGAATTATGCTGACAGTTATTTACATCAATTATTTAGGTAAATGAGAAAAATATAATTTGCATAATAATTTGGAACAGGGTGTAATGTATTGTCTTCTTATTTTTCTTATTAATTGAGGTTTATCACCATTGCTCCCCTTAATCATAGATTTTAACCACCATGTGTAAGCAAGTTATACTCTTAGTTAGTTTGGCACGTTTATTTCACACATATTGGCAAATTTAATTATATCAGTCTACATACTGTTCTATTAGCTCATAGGTGTCACTAACCTGTAGACATATTAAGCATTGTGTTTTTTTTGTTTTTTTTACAAGTTCAAACTTGAGCATAGCTAAAACATGCTATATCATATACATATAAAAAAGAAGCAGTCACACATGGGGAATAGTATCATTGTCATTATATAGAGTTTATGAGACATGTTCTTGAAGATTAGAGATGTCGCGAACCGTCCGCGAACTTCTTGCGAACGGTTCGCCACGAGCTGTTTGCGGTGAACTCCGGTCAGCTGGCACATCCCGGCCAATCTCCAGCAGATCCTCCCTCCCAGACCCTCCTACTTCCTGGACAGCATCCATGCGAACCGTGGCGAACCGTTCGCGAAAAGTTCGCGACATCTCTATTGAAGATATAGCTATTCTTCTTTCTCTATTTTTTCGGAATTTTTTTTTTTTATAAAGATTACGCCTCTTGCGCTTTTTTTCCAAACATTTGGTCTGTATATACTGTTTATATGGTGTGTGGAGGATGCACATGAAGAAAGAGCTCCAGAGGTCATATATTTGTTTTTATTTTGTTTATATTATCCCTTTTGCATAGCCTGGCTTTTTTCCTGTCCAGAAGAAATCACTTAGTCGATATTGCTCTATCCTGGAAAAGTATCGAGAATTTTGTTTGATACCATATTCCATAGTTCTTGTTTCCTAATTGCTCCCTAACTTAAATATTCAAAATTGGTGAACATGACTAAAGTCTAGACGAGTATATTTTTTTAAGTTTGTATATTACCTTCTATATTCGGTGCTTAATTTTCCTCACATAATAGTGTAACTCTTACTCTATCATTTTTCACATAGACATTAACTTTCCGTTCTATACTAAAACTACTTATGCTTCCTTTCAGTAATCTATAATATTTTACATGGGGAAACTGGAAGGTAATTTAATTGTGTATGTATTTCAATTTCAGAGGTTTTTATTTCTTTGTGTAAAAGCCTGATACGCTCGCTGTTCCAAATTACTTTCTGCTACTTCAATTTCAGCTCAAATAAACAGGATTGCCTTGTTTTTCTTTATCCGTGTAAACTGCAATTAACTATTCTAAGCTGTTCCTGTTATATTACTTGCCAAATTCCAGATTCACCTAAATTACCTCCCACTTCTCTTCTGGTGTAATAACTCTGCATTTACCTATTGTTCTACTCGAATTTCAATCTGGACGAGTCTCAGGATTAACAGTGGATTATATGATTATTTTCACATATATGAACTTCTATATGATATGAATTTATCTTTACTAAAGCATTGCTAGCTCTAACCGCATTCACCAACCTCCGTGTTTATTAAGGATGCAGTCTTTTACCCTCTCATTAGATATGTACTGTTATTAGAGATTTTATTCCTCACCTCTCCCAGGCATTGTTATACAGTCTCATGACTATACTGATACCTACTGTGTATCAGGTCTTGCTAAATGAACAGTCCCGTGTAAGAAATCTGTTTATTTCTAATGCTGAAGTATTCTTTTTTTTTTTTAATTTAGGGGTCTCTCAAAATGCCCTGAAATAGAAGTTACTTATCTCTGATCTAGCAACGAGAAAGTCTTATCACCACAGCTCCCAGAAGATTAGTGATTATCACCTGGGCTAACCCAATAATTCTCTTGGAATAGTATTGGGATCCTATGCATTATGCGACACAATCTCTGCCTTCTGTCAATAGAATGTTTCCTGTAGAGAAGTACTAAATCCAATGCTTCTCCATTCTGTCTGATTGAGAGCCAGGAAGATGGAACTTCGAAAAGTGGTGATTTCTTTTTAAGTTGGCACTTCTATAAAACAAGAAAGATGGGTCTAACTGTTCAAAGCCTAAATGCTTTATGTTTGGAGTTTATCTTTAATTACCTGTTTATTTCTTTTCTTCTTTTTATAAAATAAAAGCATTTTACACAGCTTTTTGTAAACATTTAAAGCAGACAAGACTATTATACTTTCTTAATATCATTAGATCACTAAACAAATACTTCCTAAACACTAAGCATATATTGTATATATAAGTTTGCCTTTAGGATAAGATACAAAATATACAAAAAACTATTTTATATATATATATATATTGTAGATTGGATTAGCTGTATTAGTCCAGTAGACAAAATGCCAAAATACCAAAATTAAGTGTTAAACGCTATCAGATTGATCAGTATTGCTTCAGACCTGAGGAATATAGTCTACTGGTCTTAAGTGTGTTGCTGGATTCTGTATGTAGTGTGGTCTAGATAGTTTTAAGTAAGCTTGCCAATTAAAATATATCCTTCCTTCGTTGCTTAGAAAATCCCAGCATGAGTGGATTGCATTGTGAAATGCTAGCGGTCTTAACATTTTATTATCCTGTACTACAAGGATTCTGAGCCAGTTTGAAAAAATATGCATTTTGGATCCTCCCATGGTTCTTCACTGTGTAGACAAATGAGTCTGTAGGGACCATTGTCAATGATGCAATGGTCTAATAAAAGGATTTGTGTTGACTTGCTGTCATTGGAGTGAGAACAAAAATTGTTTTATATGACTAACATAGCATCATTTCAGAGAAGGTTATGCACATCAGGATTTATTTTTACGTGACACTATTACTCTATAAATCTAAGTGTAGAACAATTAACACTCAAGTATATATATATATATATATATATATATATATCAAAGATCTCTTTGGCATGTTGGAAAATCTAATACCTTTACATGATAGGATGATATGGATTGGAAATCACTAAGGTTTTGTTATTTGAAATCCATATAGTAATCATTATCGGTGGAAAAGGACTGTGCAAGCTATGTTTTTACTTTATTTAGTTACAAATACAATCTGGTCATTTATAGAAAATGCATGTTCATTAAGCTATGGCGTGAGAGAGTCCAGCTTCCAATAAATGTTTCAAGTGGTTTTCTTGGGAGATCTACATGGCCATTTGTCCTCACTTCTCTCCTGAGTATGAGCACATTTTAATGAAATAGGAAAATTGCAACAATCAATATGAGTCTATCGTGGAGTTGGATTCTCTGTGCTAAGGTAAATGCTGGTGGATTCTTCATCATGAAGTGGATCAGTCACTCTGCATTTTATGGAAAGACCCACCCAAGTGATATGTCGATTGGATGATGTTGCCCGAAGTGAGAAAGGAAGGATGTACATGTAGCTAGCATTCTCCATCCTCCATGCCACCCTCTTCTCTCTTCAACGCATGGCAGATGTGACTGCAGGAAAGTATCATAGTTGTACTCCAACAGTTTCAATTATTGGAGTTTTAACATAAATTAGGAGGACCTATGGAAGACCATGGGACTCTCGGCAGAGCTTCTTATGTGTGCACATGTGAGATCCCATAGACCAAAAACCTCACGAAGATGCTTTTCTCATCAGTCTTTACTTGCAATAACTGATTTGAAATGGTCTTGCAAGGGAACCAGAAACCAATCAATATTCCAGTGTTATGTGTTTTGCCATTCCTGTAGGCCTTTATAAGATAAAGAAATCTCTAATTTTCTCTACATATGTTTTATTTTTTGCACTGGAATTTATAAGCTGTTTTCAACCTCTATGAAGAGCTGAAACAGTACACAAGGGGAGAGGTTTATCAGAGCATCCTGTTCTGTAAACTGGTGCAAAGTTGTTAAGGGGAAGGGTCACTGGGTGAATATGGCTGCTGGTTCCACTGGTTTCTGTTGGGATTTCTCTATTTTAGTACTTTACACTATTAGTGACTAGCACCAATTCAAAAATATATGAATGAACTGGGATTAGTGAAGATAAGCAGAACATCAAGGACAATGGGAGGGGATTTGAAGATTGGTTATACCCTTGACCGGATGTCAGGCTTATACTGGCAGGGTTATTCCCTAAATGTGAATTATGAAGAATTCACAGTGAATTTCAAATTCACTTTTAAAGTAGATGAACTGAAAGCATAGCATTAGATTTAGATAATTCTTCCAGTTCGGCTATTTTTTTTTTATATTCTTTATTTAGTTATATCAGCTATTTTGATCTTAAATTTGAAATTCATATTGAATTTTCTTTGAATTCCAGACAATTCTCACTTTAGTGAATTATCATGTTAGTAATCAATGTATAAATTAAACATTATTTTATTTTACTTCTCTTTTTAACAAATACGTACTCAAAGATATAAGCACATCAATAAACAACAGTGGAAAACTAGCCAGCAAACAGTTTCCCAAGAGTAATCTAGTCTATGCCTGGCTAACACTCATAAAATGAATCCCAAAGATACACCATAGCTTACCATGACACAGAAATCAGCAGACTTCCTTTATACATGGGAAAGAGAGCAGACAATTGGAAAAGGAAACTTCATCGATGAAGACACTGAAGTGTACTTAAAGGACCACTCCAGACTGATTTTCTTTTTTTTTTTTTTATCGTTTAGTAGATATACTGACCATGAATACCTGCATGCATTTGGATTTATCTCAAAAGAGCTTGCTCATAGAAATCAGCACTTTTATAAACTGGGGTTTATGGGTGTGGAGTGGTCCTTTATAGCATAGAATCTGTTTTATAGTCAATTATGTCACAACAGTTATCTGCTGCCATAGTGATCTCATGGCTTTCATCATGCATCTACTATTTTTTTGTAGTATCCTTCATAGTTCATTGGACTTTCTCAAGCTAAGAGAGGGGTTTTTTTTTGTCTCCTATAAACTATTTAATGCCAGGAACCAAATACATAAAACAATGGTTTCTTTCAATTTGAAATATTACACATTAATCTAATGTCATATAAAAAGAACCATTGAACCTTCTTTAGATAATAAGTTGTCACAGGCATGGAAACTTTAATCTACGTGTGTGATGTTTAAAGGGACTCTATAGATACACAGGTTACTTCATCACAGTGATGTGGTCTGGGTCTCCCTAGTTTTAACCCTACAGCTGAAAACATTGCCTGTAGGATCGGAAATGCTTTAGTTGCAGGGTCAACCTGCCTCTAATGTTGCTTCCACCATCTAATTGGTGCAGTACGGCGTTTTGCCATGCATTCTCACTAGCCTTCCAATGCTTTGCTATGGGAAAGCATTGGATTGGCTGAGATCATTAAGGTGGAGCACACACCAGAGATCAGGGCTGCAAGGGAGAAGAGATAAGTGAAACTCACATTTTGAACCCTTGCAGGGAAACCCGGTTACTTAAATGGTGATTAGGACACTTTAGTGTTAGGAATTCACTTTTTGTATTTCTAATATTGTAGTGCTCAGCTAATGTCTATCTTTATTTACTGTACACCTAATCAACATCACGTCATATGCATTTACTGTGTGATTGTATAACTAATGTAATAGGTGCAGTAGTACTATGCAACATACTGTATTTCTGTTTGAAAGTATACTACACACTTCCAATCTGATCAGACAGGGGAAAACCCAATACTACTGAGAACTAGTTCAATCTGAATCAAACACGTTTAGGTCCTAACAACGGGAAGCTTGGTGCTTACCCTCCCATATGACCTCAGCCCAACTAGATAAAAACAGGAAATATCAGTCTTTGACCCCTGAACTTGTTATCTGTATTTTATCCCACGATTCTCATGTATCTAGCACACAGACAAACAAAGTAGAGGCTCGAAGTGTATCTGTATTGCATCTTATATTGTGTTTTATATGTTTTAAAAAAAACTTTATATATATTGTCAATGCTGTAGATGATTTTTTTTTTTAACCAAATTCTCTTTTTTCCTGGAATAACTGTAATTAGATTAAGCATTTTTATCCCAAGTTACAAAGTAAGTTACATTCAAACTTAGCATTTACTTTTTTTTGATGTAGTTATTTTATACAGTCTAATATATATATATATATATATATATATATATATATATATATATATATATATATACACACATACATATATATATATATACACACACACACACACACACACACTCTAATTGTGTGTGCTTTATTTAAAAAGATCAGAAACTCTTCCACCAATGAAAACGTTTATTTGAACTAGCAATGTGAATTAGAATCATGAAATCATGGTCACAAACAATACATTTAACATCACAGGAATTAGTTACGGTGAAATTTCATGACTTAATGGAGGTTCTGTAAAAAAAATAGAGTAAGTTGTTAACAACATTTGTATTAGTTTTCACTAAAATATATATTCTCCAAATATGAGTATTAGCGTTATGTGTTGTACAGGGTGATTCATGAAAATAAGAATTCTACGTGAACTCAAAGTGAATTTCAAATTTAGGACCAAAGTAGATAAACTAACCACATAGTTGACTTCGAGAATACTTCCAGATTGGCTGTTTTTACCTTGAATATGAAATTCACTTTCAATTCTCACTTTGGTGAATAATCTTGTTAATGTTTTTTTTTATGTACATAGTGATAATACTAAGTTACTGGAAAAGTACCATGTTCCCTTTTTTAAGGAGTAGGACTGTGTTATACAGCATAAAAGGGTCCAACCACTTTAAGAAATCTAAAATTGTCCAGTTTGCCCAATTTGTGCTTAATGGAGAAAACATTGTAGCACATCACAGAGATAATGGATTATCCAACAAAGATGGTTCCAATGCAGTCTTAAGAAAAAAAAAATCTCCTGCAATTCTCCTGCATCTTGTCTGGAAGTATGTAACATATAGAACAATACATATTACTTTACGTAAATGGTAGGTGCACTTTAAATAGATATGGGTGGGAAATATTAGGGCAGTGTTGGGCAGGGCTTTACAGGCACACTCCAAAGGGAATTTCAGTGTATTGCATTTACAAATACCTTAATACTTGGTAAATATACAATACCAATAACTATTTTCACATGCACCACCTACATCATTACAGCGGGCTGTACTGGTTATGGTGCATTGAGTGTTCTTGTACATGTGCTGAGGTCAGCCCAGCTATGAGTGCACAGGCTGGATTATGCACTAAAGAGTGAAATCTTAGGAATTCAACATTAATTAATTAAAAATTAATTGAAATTTACATTTTAGGCCAAGCTGGACAATTTCTCAAGTTTGCCCTAAATTTGAAATTAATTTTGAACTCCAAGAGTTCATACGTTAGTGAATGACCTCGACATAGTAACATGTATTCATGTCAATGACTGTAGCAAGAGTAGCTGACTTTTCTCCTGAACATGAACTTGTCAATGTTTGAGGCTCTGGGATATTTTATACGTCTGACATTTTTACAGTTTTGGCCCAAACAGCTGCAGTCTCTTAGGCAAGCCAAACTTCAAGAAATAAAGGCCCTTTAGGATCACAATCATACCATTCTCATTGCCAGCACATGAAGCACAGCCGTTCTGGAACCTACTTTCTTCAAGTGTTTTATTAAAGAATGTGACTCTTCCTTGACACTTTGCCTTGAAGTCAGCTTGCATTAGGATAGATTTGTGATCTAATAATGTATGCGTGTTGGATTGTATTGTAATTCATGTGAGAATAGTTTTTATTTAGTTAATTACCAAATATTAATGTATATGTCAATGCATTGAAATATCTATTTATAAAGTACCTATAGAGAGCAGCATGGCGTAGGAACCGAAGACAAATGGTACAATATAATTAGGCAGTCTGTTAGTAGAATGTGATAACGGACTCATTTAACATATATTTTTCTTATCTTTCTTCAACACTGAAAGATATGATCTTAAAAAGGTACACCTGAATTTCTGGAGGTGGATTCGTGTCCACCCCCCACTCCCCTCCACCCCCACCTCCATCCCTTTCCCAACCCATTTCCTACAGCCATGAAAAAAATATATTCTGAAGTTCTGAGTTTTAGAATAGTGGTACAACACATTTTATAAACACCGTCACTGCCAAAGAGACCTGAATTTAACCAGATCTCTGAAACCAAGCCATAAAGTCTTACTACTTCTGCAAATGACATCAAATGATGTGGAACGCTAAAAGAAATACATTCTTCTTTTTCTACAAAAGCATATATTATTTTTTTTTAAATAACGTTTATTAACATGTGGCCATTTCATAAATGTGTGGCTCCTTTACATGGGAAATTGGTAACCCTAGTCTGTATGGTACTAATGTCTATAAATCATGAAGATACCCACTGGAAGTATTGTAGAATAGTTTCAAGGCTGATTCTATTGGAACTAAATACTTATCACATGTACTATTGACCTATTTATAAAAGCAGAATTTCCATCGTCATACAGTATGTTTCTCACCATCTTCTTGAATCTGATTGTCACAAGGGGACACCAGGTAGACTGACATTAGCCTATCTCGAAACGCTTGGAATAATGTGAATGTATTGCTTTGTTTTTAGACAGCATGTGCTATACAACAAGAGCCAAAATGAGGTTCTGAGAACTAAACAAAGTCTGTTGGAAAGAAAGATGAATCCCACTAGCGTGATTACATTACACTTTTTAGGAACATTCTTTGCAAACTATGGCTTTGTTAAAGCCAAATAAAAAGAACAATTGTAACCTATTATATTTAAATGAATTTTTTCAACAGTTTGACTCCTCCAATACTCAGGGCTAGAAAAGTCTAAAATCAGCTCACTGGAAGGCAAGTTGTTCATAAATAAAAAAGACAAAAAAAATTAAATAATAAACATATGCTTCTCTCAATACATGTATAGCAAAAACATTTAAAACACATAGTAAAATAGTAAAGACATTTAAAATGATGAGGTTGGAGTTATGTTGACATGTTAGATAATACGCAGTAATGTGCACTTCTCAGATATAATTAAGTAACCCCTTTTTTTACTTTGCTCCGCAGTCAGGCTTGCATAAATGGCAGTTACATATTTCATTGACGCTGGTGACAGGAAACCTGAGCCTCCGCAGTTGCTGAGAGATCAGGACATCTTTCTTCTTACAGTGCTTCTACTCGGTGATTTGTACTAAGCTGAATAGGGGAAACCCACCCACTGAAAAATGGCCCCTTCCACACAAGAAAATACTGCACACATACAACTGAGATACAGATAATGCAAGGCTTGACAAATTTGCTTGGAATCTAGGGACCAGCTAAAAAAAAGTTAGGAGCCAGTTTTTTTTTTTTAACTAACAAAGCTTTATTTGCAACAACAAAAATAACATATTTTAAAGGGACCCTATAGCCACCAGAATCACTATAGCTTAATATAGTGGTTCTGGTGCCTACAGACTGTCCCAGTGTCTATAGCCTATCTGGTGTCAGAGAAAAGGCAGTGTTTACATTGCTGCCTAATAACACCTTTAGTGGCAGTAACCTAGACGGCCAGTAGAGGTGCTTCCAAGTCCAGTGCTGCACCTACGATTAGCATCTCCATGCTCAAATGATTCAATGCATCTCTATGAGGAGGTACTGATTGGCACAATGCGGCATTTTGACACACTTCTCCAATAGCCTCCCAATGCTCTCCTACTGGAAAGCGTTGGATTGGCTTAGATAATCAAGATTGAGGATCTCATCTATGGAGGTGGTGCCAACCGCAGCAAGACTGGCGCAATCAGAGGGAGTCCGGTAAACTATAGTGTCAGGAATACATTTGTATCCTGGATGGCCTGCTCCATGTGGCCCTTGAGCCAACCCAGCCGCCACACTGCCGACTCCCATCAGGGGCTCCATCACATGCTGCACTTCGTGTGCCTCCCCACCCCTTGCTGGCAGAAACGCGGGCAGCTGCTTAGCCAGGTAGGAAAGTTAAAAGAGATTTTACTTAGATGGCTGCCTATTTATATAGGTCAGCCCCTAACTTTCTAACCCACCGATCCATATATACTTTCCGCCTAAGCCCGCCTCCTAGCCCTGCCACACACGTGTGTGTATATCTGTGTGTAACTGTATGTATTTACCTATCCTTTTCTGAATATATGGCTATTTAAGTCAATTCCGTATTTTGTTTTATATGTATATATTCTGATAGTATAACCAAGTTTCTAGGTTAGCACCCTCTCTATGACAGATGATTCATTAAAAGTGTCCAAATGCACTGTCAATTTCTGCAAGGTCTAGGTATGTAGATTAGTGTCCGTTAAAGGGGTGTAATTGCAAAAGAATAAAACTTTTTTTAATTATCTATTATATTTATATAAAGTTTAGCTATGAGTGAAATTATTATTTGCAATGTTCAGGGATATGTAAATGTGCATGTTTTTGTATACTTGTATGTGGATATGTAAGGCCTATACTCTTCCTCCACTCTGTGTGTGTTTGGAGGGGAATCATACCGACCAGATCTAGAAAACCTATCCCTCCCCACACCTTATGGGATGGATTACTGAATATGCACATTCATATTATTATATTATTTATATTGCGCCATCAGATTCCGTAGCGCTGTCCAATGGGTATGAGATCTTTTAACTAAATTTCAATGACAACATATTTTAGCAACAATGGCAGTTTTACCACAAATTAGTAAATCAAGCTGCATATTGCTGCAATAATAACCCATACAAATATAATATAGGTGTAAATGTAACCGTGCGTAAAGTGTAATATTAAAGAGAGCAGAATGGCATAATAGTAACATTTCACTTGTATACAATGTATTTAAGTATCGAAATGTGGGAGATTTTACAGACCTTCTTCGACAGTAAAAGATGTCATTTCAAGTTATCAATGTTGACCGTCAAATGAAGAGAAAATGAAGAGTTCACTACATTCAAGTTCCTTTTAGTCTAATGGGGAATGAGTTATTTGCTAAGCTTGTGAGGAATCTCTACAACTTTGGTTAAAGGGACTTCTATAGGCAACCAGAACACTTAATTGAGATGTACAGCTTGTATAGTGATTACAGCATTTTCTATTACTGTATTGAGAACATCATGTCCCATTCTTATTAGAGGCATCCACAAAGATCTATAAAGAAATGGTGCAGGGATATTGATCCAGACTATGTACTGCCCATTATCAATTTTACCCCACTGTAGATGAAGTAAGCTTAAAGGGACAGCCACACATTATGCCCTAGCCACACATATTTGTGGTAGACAGTGCCACATGCACCCAGACTGATTTATAAAAGGTGAGTATGGGGGGCGGAGCTTAACCACGGACCCGATCAGACACCATTTCCAGAAGCTCCTCTGCCTACAAACCTAATCCTGCCGATATCGGCAATACTAAACACAATCCAGCCACAGCACTCACCGACCCGGATCTAGTAGGGCAAGAGGAACCGACGGATGCCTTTCTTCCAGGCACCAAAAACAAAGAGGAGGAAGCACAGGTCTGAGTCCTACCGAGCGCTCCACAGCCTGGAAGGAATCCTGGGAAGCCTTACCGCGAGCGGAGCAGACAACCCGCAACCCCAGAAACCGCCAGCCTCACCAGCACCAATGTCAGGCAAAGGTAGGCGCTCTCAAAAGCCCCAAAACCAGGCGAAGGGTCGGGATATAGGGGCCATGTTACAGAGGCCCGCCCAACTCAGACCCACTCCCGCGGAAGATACGCAAGTGAAGGACATGGGCACAGCAGCAGGCCATGACAGACCTGGAAGCTCACAATCTCCACACAACCCTCAAGCTGAGCAGCATGAACAGCCAGATGACTCAGCACCCACCACAAAGAGGGATTTAAAACTTCTTCTGGCAGAAATCCACAAGTTACTGACGGCGGACTCTGCACTACTTAAAACGGAGATACAGGCAGTCACAGAGAGTGCGAACCGCAGAGGAGGAAACAGTAACAGTACAAACCCATTTAACCTCCGTGGATACCTCCATACAAGAGCTTCAAGCCCAAAACCAGATCCTGTCACTCAGACTTGCTACCCTTGAAGACTGCCAGAGGCGTACACATATCAAGATCAGGGGCATCCCCTCAGCGGTCACGGTGGCAGAACTGCCATACTACGTTAGAAGACTGCTGACAACAGTCATGTCTCACACTGTGGCCAAACGAATAAACATATACAGTGTATACCGTCTTCCAAGCCCTACTCACCGCACAACAACTTTGGCACGAGACGTCATTCTCAGATGCGTCACGCTACCTGATAAGCTCCAAATTATGGCGGAAATAAAAGATAAGGCAATACTCACATTCGAGAATTCAAGCCTCACATTCTTCCAGGACCTTACAAGGGCCACCCTCCAGATCCGTAAAAGATATAGGCCTGTTACAACCCAGCTGAGAAATGCAGGTCTGGCTTACTGCTGGGGAGCGAACGGCTCCTTAGTAGTGACTCAAAACGGGACTACACATATGCTACCGAATTTGGGAGATGCACATACTTTTTTGAGTACCCTGGGTCTTGAGCACCCGACCGCACCTTCAACCTCCAAACACCAGGCGACCTCATGGGACCCCGCTTCCATCACACCATTCACCCCGAGAGAGAGGAACCCACAGCCAGAAACACCGTGACTGCAGGGTGCAAACTCCCGAGGACCAACTTTTCAACCCAATTTTATTCCAGTTAGTGTTCAAAGTAGATTTAATTGATTAGAGTGTATTTTACCCTCTCGCTCAAATATGGCTACACCACACAGTGCCCTCACGGGCCCGAGCCCGGCACAGGCAAAGGCAGATTAGGCTGACAAGCATATACACTAGCACCAAATGGCGTATTTTTCCCCCACACCCCTCCCCCCCACTGCCCCCTTGGGTCAGGGGCCCACAGCGTGGTTGCATATCTCCTTTCTTCACCACCATGTTATCAAGAGTGCACATGCTCACGAGCTACCACCTCTACAACCTGTAACCAGCATGACATGTTATATTTTATATTTTGTACATGACAAAGTGCCTGCAACCAGCATTCCCATACCTAAACATGCACCACCTCAGGGCATAGGTCGTAAACAATGCACACAGGGACCGCAATCAGAGCAAAACATAAGCAGAAACTCATTATTGAGCGACCTCTCTCTAGCAGTCCCCAAACAAAGTAAGCATGTACTATAAAAAACTGATGCTGTTAAAAAAGGACTACCGCACCAGTTCTCAGAGTAATGCTATACTCACTGTTATACATGTAACTGAAACATGTTTTTCCATTTCTCTGGTGTCCAATCTTGTTATGTATGCCGATTACCCATTGGAATGTTGTTAAAACAAAGCATCTTGAAAAATAAAGAATTAAAAAAAAAAAAAAAAGGTGAGTATGTGTTTTCAGTCTTGTGGATAACTTATCACTGCCAGTTAAATCTGGGCTCATTGAATCTGTCCCAGAATATTAGGTTCCAGAATATATACAGTAAAAAAAAAAAAA
Organism: Pelobates cultripes; assembly: GCA_933207985.1. Lineage (NCBI taxonomy): Eukaryota > Metazoa > Chordata > Amphibia > Anura > Pelobatidae > Pelobates > Pelobates cultripes. The sequence continues at coordinate 58,614,603 of OW240917.1, forward strand.
AAATCATAAAAATAAAAACTATTAGGAATACATGGTTACAACATCAGGATAGAAACATTTTAACCCTTTAAATGAGGGCAAGAGAAATCCATATTTTGTAGAGTTAAAGTTCGTAATTTATTTGTGTATTTAATAGTTTAGTAATAACAGGGAAACCAAAACAAGCGTGCTCGTAAATGGATTTGACATGGGATTTTTTGCTTTATTGTGGTTTATTTATATTGACGATAAGAATATTTTGGATTGATGCCCAGGAGCAACATGGGGTAAACGAGTGTCAAATGTTATTTCTGGGTACATTTTATGGAATGGAAATGTAAAGCAGCAGTGGAAGCACCAATTAATGCATAATGATATTTTTTTATTTTAAAGCTATGTCTGCTCGGCCAGATTATAATAGTAAGATTTTTCTCGAAAAAAATCAATATGCTTAATTTAATTTTTTTTATTAACTTTCATTGAATGTAATAAACTTTTAAAAAACGAAGAGTGAAACTTGGAAAACAGTTGTCGTTTAATCCATTTTTAATGGTATATTGCTAAACGAGAGTCCCTAGCTAGCCATTCCCTCTAGGCAGCTTGGGTTAATAAGGAAACATTAACTTGAACAGCAATGAGCAGTGTTGATTGGCTGACTGCTCCTAGCCTATCATAGCTGGTCATTGCTAGTATAAATTGGTAAGACTAAGGCAGAGTGTAATCTCTGCTGGCTGTAAGCAGCCAGGGGCCCTCATTCATTGTTAAATGCTTAAAAATGGTTTAACATCAAATAGAGGGAGAGTGTCAGGGGATCCAGGCACGTTCAACAATTCAATAAGATAAAATGTTTATAGAGTCCCCTGGTATGTTACCCAGGTATGGTACCCAGGACATACTTGAAAATGAGAGAAATCTCAATATATCTTTCCTGGTAAAATATTTTATAAATAATGTGAAACCATCACCACAGGTTATATAATCTGGATACAGCAGTGAACCCTCTGCGCTCAAAGTTTTAAAAAGGATATTACAGCCGTACAACAACTTTTTACATTGAAACACTGAATGTTACCAGATCTTTAACGAAAAAACTTGACATTTGATAAAATGGAAACTGAATCAACAGACTGTATCATATTTTAATACGTACAGAAGGAGAAGAAGCATACTTGGAGGACAGCCAACAGATGCTAAATGGTTACTATCCTTGGCAAGTTTTATTGGTTTTTACTTGTCATATTTGACACCTGGTTGCTAGAAGAGCAATGTAAACCCTTAACTCTAACATTAGTACTAGGATACCACAGGCCGCTCTTCTTGGAATTCACTCCTTTGTTCGTTTGGTATCTAATGCTATTCACAAAGTCAAAACTAGTCATCACACCCCCTGCAACCTCCTTGAGGTATAGTTTACCTGAATGGATTGTCCAATTCTTGTAATCTTTAGAACGATTTGTGTAGAACCATTTTTAATACACAGGTACCTAAGCATGTCATATATTTGTAATGCAATCTATTCTAAAAATCTCTGTCTTTTTTAATAAGCAGATGTAAATTCATAGACTCGATACCAAGTTCATAGGTGCTACTTCTTGGTGAATCATTCTGAAACTACTGCTCTTTAAATAATATTGGTAAATGCAATTCCTGAATGTAAAGACCTTACCAAGAAATGTGCATCTCTCACTTTCACATTTATTGTGGGAGGAATTAAACCCTTAGAAGAATACTTGTATAAACAGGATATACTGCATAATATTTTCTAATAAAATATATGTAGGTCTCTTTATTCGCTTGTTTGAATGGTGCATTGTCCAATATATTGGAAAACGTATTCATACTTACTGTAATTTTCTGTTCCTGGCTATTATTCATGACAGCATATACACATGGGTTAGCTCCTCCCCTTACAGCGGATAGGACAGGAAAACCACCAAGGTTTTAAAAGGAGGCTCCATCCCTACGGTCCTCAGTCAGTTTACAAGCTCTACACTACATAAATAGAGACATTAATAGGTGGGAAGTATATGTTGCCATGAATAATAGCCAGGAAAAGAAAATTAAGGTAAGTATGAATACATTTTCCACTTTCCTGGCTAATCATGGCAGCATATACACATGGGGAATACCCAAGTTTACAAAGGGAGGGACAGAATAGCCAATCAAATTATCAGAATAATTCAACATAGATAGAAGAATGAACTGAGTTAAGTACTTGAGTACTAAATTGTGCATCATAGACTGTTTTAACAAACAGTATGAAATGCCAGACAAACAGGTCTAAAGAGGTTCAAATGCTAGCTTACAAAAAGTGTCAGCAGAAACCATTGCCATGGAAACCCACGATCCTGCAACAGCATGAGAGAAGAGTGCCCTGATACCCTCCAGCACAGGTAGAGAACGGACATGACGTCCAAATTGTGCCTCATTAATTGCTTCAATGTCCAATATGTAATGCAGGACAAACTAGTTCAAAGAGGTCCAAATGCCAACTTTACAAAGTTTCAGCAGAAACCATTGCCATGGAAGCCCACGAGACGCTGTAACAGCACTAGTGGAGAATGCCCCAAAATCCTTTGGTACAGGTAGAGAATGGCATTAAAAGGCTCTCACTTTAGGCAGGATCTCTGGTTCTACATGCAAGACAACCATATCCTGTTGAAATTCAGTGAATGGGGGTACACAGGATCAAGCCTGGAGTTCATACATCCACCCTGCTGAGGTACCAGCCACCAGCAACAGCAACGTCTGTGCTAACATCATGGAAGCTCCTGCTAGAGGTTCAAATGATGGTTTAGTCAGAGCCCGTGAGACCAGTGGTACGTCACATATTGGTTTCAACAACCTCAGCGGAGGCTTGAGTTCAATTGTTGCTTACATGAAGCAAAGCACCTGGGGCATCAACGCTTAATGGGTACCCTTCAGTACAGGTAGAGAATGACATAGATAAGCATTCACCATAGGCAGGATCTTCAGGTGCCAAATGCAAGACGACCATATCTGTTGAAAAGTAATGAAAGGGGGTTCACAGGATCACCCATTTTCCTTGCTGGGGTACCAGCCACCAGCACTTTCTGTGCTACCACCATGGAAGCTCCTTCTAGAGGTTCGAATAATGGTTTAGTCAGGGCCCGTGAGACCAGTGGTACATCACATATTGGCTTCACCACACTCAGTGGAGGCATGATTTCAATCAATGCCTTTATGAAGCAAAGTGCAGCTAAGTGCTCCTCTAGAGTGTTTTAACACAGAACCTTTCAAGGCCTGAACAAGGAGTAATTCCAACAGACAAAAGCATGTCAAGCTTTGTAAAGCCTGTATAGGATTGTAAGAGGATCTCAATGACCACAATCATCTTATTCATCATAGGAATTCGAGTCGACACAGTCTTCCACCGTCACCTTTTGTAGCGGAGAGCTGGTATTTCATAGCCTACCTCCACTTGTAGATCCCAGTAAGGCTCAGGAACAAGTAATTATAGATCCATAGGGCAAAGCATCCAGCAGGCAAAACAATACAGCAATATCACAACAGCACTCCCAATAACTGGACGAAACACAGTATCAGGAACAGAACTAAAGATTTATTCACAGCAGCTCCTTATAAAGGATTCTCCCATGCAAGGGAGGGATTTACAGTAATCAGTCCAGTATCCAATCCTGTTCTGGTAACCTCCCACACATCTCCTCCCCTCAGCCTGCATCATAATCCCCTTATCCAGGACACCAATTCCCCCCGTTTCTGGATGTACCCCTAAACCTAGGGGTACCTCTTTAAATAGCACATCCCCTGGTAGCCCTGATCTGGGTGAACAACATATCCAAAAATCACCCAGATCAGACCAGGGGTTTGGGAAATTTATGGAGGGAATAAAAAAAGACAGACCGCGCTGAAGGAAACAGCCGAATTGGGTTCCATGCGATGGGGCCCTGCGGTCGGTCCTGGCATAAGGAAACAAATTGCAAGCCTCTAGTTACAAGGACCAGGGAGGGTTCGCCTGAATCCCCTCGTTCGGTTGTTTCTGTCTACCGAACGAGGGGCCGTTCGGTAGTTTGGGTGCGAACGGATCGGGCTTATGGAAGTCTCAGCGGTGTTCGCCAAGTCGAGTGTCCGATTTGGGTTCCAGACACTCGACGGCAAAACACCGCTGTTCGGGAGTTTTAAAATGGCCGCCGCCACGTGTTCGTTACCCGAATGGCGGCCACCCCCGAGAACAAAGGACTTACTGCCCAGCTCGTCAATTACCCGTTCGCAACATTGTTGCAACGGGTAATTGAAGGCACACTTCACACAGGGGAGGTCTGACTGTTTGGTAGTTTCATTCCCTTAATTGTTAGAATGATACTGCCGAACAATCAGACGAATACAACACATTTCTACATATAATTCCTGCCATTCCCACGAATACATTTAGAACAAGCAATTCTCAGGACAGCCCAGTGCCATCCGCTACACCTTTTGCTTTACCTTTTTAGGAAAGTCGAAAACAGGAAAATATGTACATCAGACTAAAATTCTAAATTTGAGTCCGTGTATCCTGAACCTGAGCATTCTTGTCCTAGCGTGTAGAAAATACTTCTGGACCTGTTAGTTCCAAGAAATGGCCATCAGATTTATGAAAGGTATCAGACAAATCTGCATCAACCCCGAGGATACGTCAGGGCACGGTTGCCAATCCACCTTGTCCACAGTTATTCGGCTCAAGCAAACAGCCATTGTATTCTGAGCCCCTGGTTGTTCTTCTGTGCCCTGATCATTATGGGCTAGAAATTCCATCAATACGTATATGTGAGACCCATCTTAATAGATATAGGATACAGTTGCATTGATATTTGAGCAAATTTGGACCCACTCGTTCTTCAGCAAGCCTCTGAAGTGAAGACGAGCCTTGAAAATGACTCATAATTCCATACAAATGAATGGAAATATTGTGCAACATGGTCCAAACACTGAGCAACCAATCTTACAAAAACTGGAATTCGAGCTAATAATTGACCAATGAGGTTCTGTTCACTGGAAACTCAGAGATCTAATCCCTCGTTTCAGCTACCAGGTAAGGTGTAACTCCACTGATAGGGACATAGTTAGTTGCTGGCTCCAATAATCTTTCTCTTGTTAAACCAAGATAGGAAGGATCTGTGAGGAATCCAGAGATGCCATTGGGCTCATCTTACAAGTCTGCTGGTGGAAGCCATGATTCCTACTAGTTGCATCTATTTTCTTGCTGTTAACAAGCAGAAATGAAGAAACTGGGAGAGAAAACCTTCACAGTCTGTGGAACTGTTCCTGAGATAGGGAAAGGCAGAGCATAGAATTTTCCACTTGGTAATGTCAATCACTGAGCTGGTGTGATACTACTTTTCTTGATATTCATCAAGCAACCAAACTTTAGGTGTTATGAAAGAACTATATGCCTCTGTGTGCCTGCCTTCTGAGGGTCTAAGGCTATCAGAAGTAGATCCTTCAGATAGTTAAACCAGGTGGAGTTCTGGACTCTCAATAACACTATAAGCACATATAAAGATTCTTGGGGCCGCATTGAGGCCAAATGGTAGGGCACTAACTTAGAAGTTCTCTTCTGAGCTAATGCCGAAGCTCTCTGCAGATTGGACTGAAAGTAAACATCCTTGAGATATACAGAGGTAAGGAAAGTATCCTTCCAGATTGCTTGAGATATGGATCTGATTGACTCCATCCCGAAGACACTTGACATTCAGCCTCTTGTTGGCCCCTCTTAGGTCCAGTGTAGGCTTTCATGTGCTTTTCCTCTTAGCACCAGAAGAGAGGCGAAACTTGTCCCCGGAACTGCTCTTGTTCTGGGACCTAAAAAAAAAAAATCATCTCTTTGTCCAGAAGGCTTCTTCCTTCAGTGCTTTACCTTTTGATTCATTGGTCTTAATACTCCTGTTGATATGGAGTCTCCTGTGCCTGAAGAAAAAACTCCAGTCTATATCAATCTGGACTATGGATCCAGTCAAGCCTCCAGATTATAACAAGCCCAGGTATGTGGGATCAGAAAAATGAGGCTCCTAGTACTGGAGGAGACATGTTCATTGCTGAAGAGCAAAACGACTGCTTAATAGCTCCATTAGAACCTTGAAAGGCAGGTTTACCAACTGCCATGAGTTACGTCTGGAGTATTCCCTGCAGTGTCAGTAGCTTCATGTATCTCAGAAATACTGGTCACTGGAGGTTCTCCGGTCAGACTATGAGGAGCTGGGATCCTTGGAACCTCCGTCCTGAGGTACAAATATCTTGCAGCCCTCATTCGCCTTTTCAATGGAATTATCCAAAGTTTTCCCAAACAGCACCACCCCTTCAGATAGAATGGTGTAGAGGGCAGACTTGGAGGATAAGCCATCATCCCAGAAACAGAACAATAATGCTTTCTTAGCTGCTATAGATAAAGCCATTTGATCCAGAGAATATCCTAGTTACATCTAGGGAAGTTTCTGTTAAGAAGTCAGTTGTAACCTGAAGACTTCAGACTGCCTCTTCAATCTTGGCTTTTAATATCTCTCTCCATAGTAGCCTTTAGATCTTTAATCACATATTTCATGTTTGTAGAAACAGCAGCGGAAGTCACAGCTGGCTGGCCTCCTTCAATGGTAGGCGTAAAATTTTGGACAGGTCTGCACCCAACTATGATCCATAAGTTTGCAACTTAGGTGGTGTAGTTCTGGGGTTGGAAATAACTTCCCCCACAGGGTAAAGCCTGGCCTCTTTTCTTACCCCTAAGGCCTCTGGAACTTACTTTGTAAGCCCTGCCCGCATGTCATGTGTCTGCACAGTGATAGGTCATGCTGAAGCGACAACCTTCTGGAGGCAGTCAGTGCATAACCGTTTCTTTTTCACTGTTTTCTCCTCATAACCAGATCCTGGTAAAGAATCAGACATCTGGGGCGGGTTGAGAGGCGACTATAGGTGGATCGATAGTAAAATGGTATTACACAAATGGTAACCTTGTGTTACCATTTTAGTTCGCTGACTTAGCATAGCTAAAATTTTAATGCATTCTAGTGGTCACTGTCGATAGGTAACGCAAAATACTACCATGCGTTTCATAGTCAGTCAGGAGTTTTTGTATTACTTAAAATAGGTGGGATGCCGCAGTAACCAGACTCTCATAGACAACAAGCATATGTTAGCTACGATGTATTTGATTGGTTGTAAGGTCACGTAAAAACGATTGCTCTTAACTAATGCTGACTTTTGACTGTGATATTGTTCATTTTTGCATCATGTGGCATATTTTACTGTGGTGTCTGATCTTGTTATAAATAAAGAATAAAAAAAAAAAAAAAAAGAATCAGACATCTGACAAATAATAATAACTAAATATTACCTGTGGTAAAGTATTAAGTAAAAAAGTGCACTGTTAAATTCTATAAGAAACCAGTGAAACAGCTTTAAAACAGGCTGAAGACAGCACTTATCCATGTCTGGAGACCCAGAAAATACTTACCAACGTTCTGGCAATTGCCCTTATCCAAGATGGCTGCCACAACTTGTACTCCCACAAGGCAAGTCATCCGTATTAGGCCCATTAAGGCACAAACTGCACACATGTGGGCCTATTCCGAGTGTGTTTGCTGTTTAGAGACCAGGGAGAGGACTCTGTCTGAAGCCTACATGGCTCCTAAACACCCAGGGAACTGGGAATAAATCACTGGGACAGAGGGGAAGCAAAATAGATAACAAAAGTGCCTGCAAGGAAGTTTAAAAGGCAACCAGGTGCAAAAAGTCAAAGTTTAAAGGCACCACAGTCTAAAGTCCTCAAGGTATAAAAGGTAAAAGTTTTCAAAATGTATCACAGTTTTTAAAATATCAGTTTTCAAATGCACTGCAGTCTTCAAATGCACTGCAGTTTTCCAAATGTACTGCAGTTTCCAATGACTTGCGGTATTACATGCAACAGTATTAAATGCAAATTTAAATGAAATAGTTTTAAATGCCACACAGCTTAAATGCAACACGGCTTAAATGCTTCCTAGTAAAAGCACAACCACATAATGTACCACAATCTTAAAAATAAGGTACAGCTGTACAATGCACTAGTTTAAAGATATCAAAGCTTAAATGCATCACAGCATAAAAGCACAACTGCATAATGTACTACAATAAAACAGGCAAATAAAGTAATGAAGATAAAAAAAAAACATACATGTCCGTAAGTAAAGGGAGCAAATTGCTCACGTCCTAAGGGCTGTAGGACAGGAAAAAGACTGAGGACCTTAGGGATGGAGCCTCCTTTTAAAACCTTGGTGGTTTTCCTGTCCTATCGGCTGTAAGGGAAGGAGCTAACCCATGTGTATATGCTGCTATGATTAGCCAGGAAATATGTATATATCTGTTCTTTCTAAATGGTTTGTAAGAAGTGTAATTACAGTATTTTAATAGATGTGCAAATAGTATAAAATTGTTAAATATAACTGTATCTCCGTGCACACATTCAACGTGCTCTATTAACTTGGAATATTCAAGTAAGTTTAGCTGCCTAGAGAAATGCTCTGTAAGCACCATAACCACTACTGATCATTGTAACTGCCCCCAGCACATTCAGCCAATAGCATAGTACAAAACAGGGAATAAACCAGAATGTATACCAAATTTTGATCATCCAACTGACTGCACACCCACACACAAACAGCCACCAAACATATATGAACAAGGACATGACATTTTATTTTGAAAGAACACAACTATTTATTTAACAAATATTGCAACTATTTACACACACTATTAACACACTGACACATTTACACACCTTGACACAGATACGCACACTGACAAATACACACGGATACGCATACTGTCATATACATACACTCAGATACACACTGACACACCGATACACACACACTCAGATATACACACTGACACATAAGCACACACTCAGATATACATTGAGACTCAGATATACATTGAGACCCAGATACATACACTGTCACATACACTCACATACACACTGACACACACACAGTCAAATATACACATCTACATACAGATTCACACACACAGATACACTCACTGGCACATGTGCACACACTCAGATATACACTGAGACACAGATACACATACTGACACACACAAATACACTCTCTGACACACACATTCAGATATACATACTGACATACAGATACACACACTGGCACATAACACAAATGCACACACTGGCATACACACTGAAACACAGATACCCACAGTGACACACACACTCAGATACACACACTGGCACATACAATTAGAGTGACACACTGACACACAGATTTGTTTGTCTAGATACGGAACATGACATCTTTTAATGTGCCAACTCGCAAAGTCGGGATTGCATTGTTCATAATATTTGAAACTCTAGTGCTCACATTTCTGCACAGATATTCTCCTTGAGCTGCTCAATTATACGTGGTTTGTTCACATCCACCCGCTCCTTCAGATTTCCCTAGAGGAAGCAATTGGAGGCTGAATTGTTGGGCGTACCTGACAGCTTACATTGAAGTGGTGGCAAGCTTTTTTTGCATCAAAATAATGGACCTTTGAAAATAAAATTCCACCATTTGTACTCGTTATTCTTTTGGAAAATTACCCATAATAAATCTCCCAAGACTTAGTTATAATATGTACATGCAACAAAAAAAAAAAACTGAGCAACTAGCAAATAAGTTATTTACCTGTCAATTCATACTCTGAATTCTGGCCCACCTTGTATAAAAAGTGGAATATTAAACAATGATGGACCAGAGTTTTTTTAACGGTGTGTTTTGTATTATTTATTCTCTTTTTTGTGCAAATGCTGTCTCAGATGAGATATCTATAAAGTTACAATAACTTTTTTCACATAGGTGATTTCATGCATCCTTTGTTTTCTTTGCTTTCTGCAACTAACTTCTGCAAACGTAGAATCAACAATGACATTAAAACGCGGTTTATCTTGATTTCACTTCAGATAAAAATGAAACCTCAAAATATTTTTTGCACATTCTTCATCACCTGTGGTTGCAGCTTTAACATGACTCAGAGCTATGATGTTCCTGTCTCATGTTTTCAGAATTGTCATATGATTTACATGTCTTCCCCGTGACATTCCTATTTTAGAATTAAACACATTACTGCTGTGCAACGTGTGTTTAGACATGGTCGTCTGCTAGCTAAAAGATTACGGTATCATTTTCAGATAAAGGTTGATTAGCCTACATTTGTAGCAATATGAATTATATGTCTAGACAACTGTCCTCCTACACATTGTAACTTATTATGCTTTAGTGTTTCGATGACCAGTTTTATTGTTTTCAACTCCTCTGCAACACCTCATGCTGAATGCACTCAATGAACTTCTTCGATGGAAAGCTGAATGTCAATGATAAAAATATTACAGTGAATTTTAAAGAAACACTACAAGCCGCATAACTACTACAGCACACTGTAGTGATTATGGTGCCAGAATTGTCCTGGCCTTCTCCCCACCATTGTAAGTAGTCAAATCATTTTGAAACTGTTTGACATCATACTTAGGGCATGCCAGGTGCTACTTTCTGCCTCTTCTACATCTGACTGAGATCCTGACGTTCCTGCATTGGCTGAGAGCATCTGGCCATCACACTCAGCCAAAGAGCTAAACACTACACTGCCAGGCTTTGTTCAGACAGAGATATTACAACTGTCTGACTTACGTAGTGGAGGCAGGGAGCAGCGCCTAGCAGACCTCAGGTAAAAAGTTAAACCGTTCTAAAATATTGACTGCTTACATTAAGTTATGGTGCACTCCTGGCACCATAACCACTACAGCACACTGTAGTGGTTATGGTGGTTGGAGCATTCCTGTAATTTAATGTATTAGCTTAAATGACAAGGCACCAATCAAGACATCCACAAATTTGATGCAGATTCAGGTGTAAATTATTTTTCTAAACTTAAGTGATGGCAATCATTCTGGATAACATTTATCAATACATTAACAAAGCCAGTTTTGCCGTATCTAATTTAAAGCAACACTCCAAGTACCATAACCACTATGCCAGTCTTTCTTGGTTACTCCTGCCCCACCTCACCCTCCCATTGTAAATTTCGCTGGAGACTGGCAGGTGCTCCACCCCATCTCTGCCAATACTAATATAAAACCTTTAATGCAGATATACATGGGCAAAGTGATGTATCTGTTAAACAGTATTGCATTACACAGTATGCAATGCATCTCTTCCTAGCTGTAAATGATAACCATTGCATATCACAGTATGTACCACTAACCCAAACTAAGTAATAACAACAATTAATTCAAGGAACTGTTCTCAGATTGAACTGAAATAAATACAGTTAATGTTTTAAAGATAACTGGAAACAAAATGGAAATCATAAGTGAATTCTGATAGAATGCTGGGTGTTTTTTTTTTTTAGCAAATCAGGATTCAGCTAGTATGCAACATGCCTCATGACTGCAAAATGGCCAGGGAAATGTGCTCAGGAGCACTTGCGGAAGCTCTTAAGCAGGAGGCAGAGACAGTGGCGTCTCTAGGATTCATTTTTCGGGGGGGCACATGGAGGGCCAGTGACAAAAGTAGGGGGGCACATTTAACCCCGCCCTCGTCGCAGTTTGACCCCGCCCCTGTCACATGTTAAGCCACGCCCCCGACACAATGTGTTTTGTTTTTTTAATAATACCTGGTGGAGGATTCATTATTTTCCACCAGGGATTATTAAAAAAAACAAACACATTATCCTTGATACAGTGCCATAGTTGCCAACATTTGAAAAAAAATTCCAAGGACATTTTGCAGCACAGCTATCAATTACTGTCTGGGTATAATATCCCTGGACAGTCAGTGCTCTCTGTATAATACAGGGTTGTGTGTATAATAAATTGGGACACTCAGTGCTCCCTGTATAGTGCTGCTCTCTGTATAATACAGGTCTGTTTGTGTATAATATCCCAAGACAGAGAGCAGCACTATACAGGAAGCACTGACTATCCCGGGATATTTTATACACACAGATCTGTATTATACAGATAGCTGAGCATATACCCCAATCTCTAGACTACTAGTACCTGTCAACAGCAGCTCCCAGACGCGTGTAACAGGGCTAAAGTGTGCGGCAGCTCACACAGATTATTCAGCGGTAAAGTGCACTCGCTGGCAGAGCCAAACTGGGAATCCCTGGGAATCCAAAGCAGCCCTGGAAAAAAAAAGTATGCCATTCCTACAAGTCAAAATATGTAAAATATATATATATATATATATATATATATATACAGTAAGCACACAAGCTCACTGACATGCGCAAATAGGCTTACTGACAGACAAAACTCTCTGACTCACACACAAGCTTACTACAGACACTCACTTGTATAAACAGAAGGCTCACTACAAAGAAGTTCAGGGACACACACACAAGCTCACTAAAGACAAGCTCACTGACACACACATGCTCACTAAATAGAAGCTCACTGACACACACAAGCAGTACCATTTTAACAGAGTTAAGGGCCCCTGGGCAAAGCAATGGAATTTTAATTATTGATAGACTGCTGAGTGGCAGTGTGTGTATGGGGGGCAGTGTGTGGGGCAATGTGTGTGTATGGGGGGCAGTGTGTGTGGCAGTGTGTGTATGGGGGGCAGTGTGTGGGGCAATGTGTGTGTATGGGGGGGCAGTGTGTGTGTGCAGTGTGTGTGGCTGGGGGCAGTGTGTGTGTATAGGGGCTTGGAGCAATGTGTGTTGAGGGGGCAGTGTGTGTGTATGGAGTTGTGTATGGGGGGCAGGGTGTGTCTATGGAGAGTATGGGGGGGCAATGTGTGTCTATGGGGAGCAGTTGGGGGCAATGCGTGTGTGTATGGGGGACTGTATGGGGGCAGTGTGTGTGTATGGGGGCAGTGTGTGTGTATGGGGGGCAGTATGGGGGCAGTGTGTATGAGGCAGTGTGTGTGTATGGGAGGCTGTATGGGGCAGTGTGTGTGTATGGGGGGGCAGTGTGTGTATGGGGGGTAGTGTGTGGGGCAGTGTGTGTGTATGGGGGGCAGTGTGTGTGTATGGGGCAGTATGGGGGACAGTGTGTGTGTATGGGAGGCTGTATGGGGGCAGTGTGTGTATGGGAGGGCTGTAGTGTGTGTGTATGGGGGGCAGTGTGTGTTTATGGGGCAGTATGGGGGGCAGTGTGTGTGTATGTGGGGCAGTGTGTGTGTATGGGGGGCAATGTGTGTGTATGGGGCAGTATGGGGGGTGTGTGTGTATGGGGGGCAGTATGTGTGTATGGGGCAGTATGGGGGGCAATGGGTGTGTGTGTGTGTGTGTGTGGCCTACCTGTCACTGGAGGATGTTGCTGGAGTCAGGCAGCCATCTTCTGCAGCAGCATGGGCTGCTGCATTACGGCGGGGGCGGGGCTTATCGGCGGGAGGCGGGGCTTCGTTTGGGGGCGGAGCCTGTGCCGGGGAGCCAATCAGTGCTCCCTCCGGCCACAGACAGCCCCCAGCACCTCAGCACTGCATTCCCTCGGGCTGTAACAGGCTGTTACAGTCCGAGGGAAGCCCATGGCCAGCAAGTTGCTGGCATTTGGGGGGGCACAGCATGATGTAGGGGGGGCCATGGCCCCCTCTGGCCCCCCCCCTAGCGACGCCACTAGGCAGAGAGCAGTCAAACTGTTACTAAATGGCACCGGGGAATATTGCCTGAGTTCTTCTAGAATCATAAACTCTACAGTGGGCTATTTTGGTTATGATGCTTGGAATAACCCTTTAAAAAAAAAAAAAAAAAGTCATGCTCACCACACTGTAGCACGTCTAAATCAAACCTCTGGAAATGTCCAGCATGGACAAGGAAGTCTATGCTGGAGAAATTAAACAAGTTCTGTAGCTACTTTAAGGAAGATATTTTACCCCCCTCTTCCCACAAAATATGCAACCAATAATATATTAATGTTTTCTGGGGGTATATCTTGATAAATGATTTTTAAAAATACATATTTTTTTCCCCAGTGGAGTGTGTTTACCTCTGGCACTGCTAATGTTTTATAACTATTTGTCCACTGCAAAAAAATAAATATATGATTAATCCACTTTGTGAATATGATGGCAAATGGAACTGATCCAATTGAAAGCCATTGTTGAAAATATACATAACCAATACTTTGTTTAGGATTTGCATGTGAGAATTACTGGTTTTTCATAAAAAATTTAAATGAATTCTGCTTACCTGATACAGGTATTCTAAAGGTAGATTGGTATCTCTGAACAGCAAATTCACTGAAAATTGGTTGATTTTCACCAGAAGATCGTCAACATTTAGACTGCATTCATACACTAGTGAATAACCCAGTTTATTTAGGATTCACACGCAAGAATGACTGATTTTTAAAACAAACAACAAATCCTATGGAAAAAGATGTTCCTATTTGGTCCAAAATAGGGAGATTTGATAGAATTAAACTAAAGTAAATTTCTAAAACATTTTCCAGGGTGCATTTGGATTAGTTAATAACCCTGTTCTTAAAACAAAAGAAAACACACAATAGTAGAGACATAGCAATTACCTATATTTTATTCTATAGTACCATGTGAAAATTACCATAGTTTTTGAAATGCACAGATTTTTCAGGGTGAATACTATTTAGATTTTTTCTTTGTGTGTGAATATTATATATACTCCAAAACAATTTCTAATCAAGCATGTGCACTCATTGCACATCATGTCTTGTTTCTTAATGTATTAATTATTGTATTTATTCACAATCTTAATGTAGTAACATTCCCTGGATGTTGGGGAAAAGTAATATCCCCAGGATGGGCATGGTAACCAGAGTAATCTGAATGTACTTTTCCTGGTTAAATATTTTGTTATTATTATTATTATTAATCACAATTTATTTGTTGAATGCAGGCGCAGAACTAGCAATGGTGCAGCTTTTATGTGTCTGTGCGCATTTCTGTGTGGCAGTGGATGTGTATTTATTTTTGTGTGGCAATGTGCATCTGCATGTATGTCAATGTACGTGTATATGTGAACACGCAGCTGCATGCAAACAATTACACCACACACAAACGCACCCCCTGCATTCAAATGCAGACACCACACACAAACGCACCCCTGCATTCAAATGCAGACACCACACACAAACACACCCTGTATTCAAATTCTAACATTTAAAACAATTCTCCCTGAATGTAAATGCCAACACTACATATACATTCACCCCTGCATTCTATAAGAACTAATATCGTCTATCCCCCTTGTTAATTTTATAGCCTGTCTCTCCACTTTTTCTAGTTATGTAATGTCCTTCTCATGAACTGGTGCCCAAAAGTGCCCCGGATAATCAAGCTGGCATCTTATATATTTGTTCCCATGTCCTTTTCATTTAGTGTTATTCCTAACTTAACTCCAATTACTGTTAGAAATATCATATCATGAATTATCTACAGATCTCATAACATGCAGGTTTCTTGACAAGTTTGTTGCTTTCCGCAAGTGAGAAAAGTTGGGACATATTATTCTCATGACTCTTGGTAAGCAAGACATGCTCCAGGGCCCACAAAAGTTCTCCTTTTGCCCAGTTTAATAAAATCTAATTAAATTCACATTCAGTTAATAACCAAGGCATAATGAGAATAACATTTAATAAAATGAAATGTATAACAATAAAACATGGTGCTATGATGTAAATGGTGTATTTTATGTATAATACCTTTATTTACTACACACCACCAACCAGGTTATTATAATTTAAAAATACAAACACACAAAATTAAACATTGTGCTCAAACTCCCACTACTCCTGGGCAGCAGCTATAGTATTCATAAGCCCAAATACAGAGAATAAAAGCAAAAAATAAAAAAAGTTACCTGTGCATTATTCCAAATCCCTATGTCCATTTAAATAACAGGAGAGGGTTCGTACCACTCTAATGTAAGAATTCATAAAAATGCCCCTTTCTGTTTCATTAAAGATTTTGTCTTAGCTGAAAGGAGCAGGGTGCATTCCTCACCGGTTTGCCTTGGTGGGGCAGGTGAACTTACTCTTTACTTTCTGTTGAAGTGATACTAAAAACCTCATGTTAATTAAATGTGCATATGGATTTGGGGGTAGTGCGCAGGTAACTTTATCATTTAAAAATAAACAATAAAGACATAGAAAAAAAAGCTCAAAAAAAAATGTTGAATAGAAACACGTTAATGCATATTCCATCACCGTATTCGCTTGTCATCTTTAAATGACTGCATCTATATTGAGCTACTGTCCCAGTTAGAGATTATAGGAAACACTTCATGCTGCATTTCCTGTGTATGCTGGGTAGAAGAACTCATGGCTTTACTGAAAATATGAAAAGAATTTATGAGAAATATCTTACTTTTCTGAGTCACCAACTCAAGACCATCTTTAATGCTGATAGAGTTTCAGCAAAGTATATGAGGGAGAACCCCCAAAAACTAAAGTCTGTGCTCTTCTGCTGGATCTTAAAACAGGTAGAAAACTCAAATTTTATACATGGGCACAAGAATTGGTGCAATAGTTAGCAAGTAGTAAAAAGAGCACTCCAAACACCGTAACCATTGCAGCATGCTGTAGTGGTTATCAGAATTATCAAATTTGCTACTTGGGGAATTTAGACAGGGCCGTTTTTCCTATGGGGTGTTGCTAGTGATGCAACTTGCTTCACTGGTGATACCCATAATTGGTGCACCGCATGAGAAGTAGGTGGTTCTGAACACTAAAAGGTCCTTGCACAGTGCAAGCACATCAAATTATGTGCCCATGCTGTGCTTCTCGAGGACTGCTCCCTAGTGTCCCTGAATGCGTGACACCGGGAGCAAAATCAGGATGGCAGGACAGGGCCATGATATCTGGACTGTCCTGACAAAAGGGGGACAGTTGTGAGGCATGAGTTATTGTACTAGGAGTGCCCCGGCACCCTCTTAATGTAAGTAGTCAAGTTTTTTTGTAACAGTTTGGCAATTTACCTGGGGTCTGCCAGACACTACTCCCTGCCTCTCAGAGAACTGAAAATACTCTGTCTGAGCAGTCCAGCAGTGCTCTCTCAGCCAACAAATCGGCATTACACCGCAAAACTTTGGAGAACTAACAGACCAGAAGGAAAGGGGTAAGGAACAGCGCTAGCGAATCCCCTGTAAGAAGTCAAACAATTAACAAATGGTTTGAGCACTTACATGGGGTGGGGGCACTATTAAAGTCCTGGCACTATAACCACTATAGCTCATCTTTAGAGGAGATTATTTTGAAACAGATTTATTATTTTACCTAAAACATAATCCACTAAATACACAATATATAGGTGCACTAGTTTCTCCACTGGTCCATGTGATATAGATACAGTCCATAATATTAGATAAGTTTGAAGATTCCACAAGAGAATACACTGGCAGCAATCGTCACAAACAGCCAAATAAAAAAAAAATTTAATGTTGTGTGTTAAATGTTTGTCTCTCCCCTTTTTTATTAATCAATAGATCTCCCCTTTCCTTATTGGTTATCTTATCTTTCCTTCTATACTATATTTCTTAGAACATTTTTTCACCAGTTTATATTTTATCATATCTTCTTGGACTTATCTATATCTATTTACGTACCATTCCTTCTCACTCTTGTTATCTGGCTGCGTTAGATGTCTCTCGACCATGGCTTGTGGTGGCAGCGTTTCCTGTGGATTTATGGTACTTGTTACCATCAATTTTTTTTGAATTAAAATTTTTTCTTTACTTGTTGTTTTTCCCCATAAAAGATTATATCTAAAAAAAAGTATCCTATTTTTTTAAAAGTCAGATGTGAGCCTTAGACTATAGTAATTTTTAATATATTTCATAACTCTTCTTAATAATGATCACATCGATATATATCTGCAAGAGGACCATGCTATCTACCCAGTTCTCATGTAGATACATATAACTGGGGGCAAACTGGGTCCCCAATGGTAGTACCTCTGCCAAGGATCACTTCCTAGCTTGAACCGGGGAAACCTCTGCACTTTTGCCCCAGTCGCTGAATCCTCCACGAGCTGGAACAAGGAGCTGAAAAGTGAATAGCTCTCTCTCTACTCCCACTAACTGAACCACACACAGTTCTGAGAGTACAACTGACTTTAATGAGCCAAACTCATCCTTTTATGCACAGATCCCAGCAGAGGGGCTCCATACAACACAAGCCCCTTCTAGGCTTCTCTGTGCCTGGGAGATAACTGAGTTAAGGACCAGTAAGATAATTATCTCCCAGATAGAGAGAGCCAAACATAAAAACAGAAAACATTACAGTATCCCAAAACATAATAAAAACATACAGGAACCCCACATGTCCTATATCGCCAAACATCCCTGATGTGAGCACCCAAGTTGTCCAAATAACGGTCAGATCCATGCAGTATATGGGAATCGCCAATAAGGTAAAGGTCAACATTCCGGGGCTCCTGTGGTCAAAATACAAGCTGCTCCTCCTTGCACTCAGGGAGCATTTGTTCCTCATAGTCTCGGGCACCTTCCCTCCAAAAAGCGATCTCCTGGCGGGTTGGCAAGTGGGTCAAACAACCAAGAAAGATGACTGGGAACCACGAAGTACTCATTTCGAAAATAGTTCCATAGCAGTGGCCACTAAGTACCGTTGATAACTGTTTGTGAGTTTGTTCATGCTAGCGACCGCCAGGGAGCGTGCATTCGGTTCAGTGAGGGAAAGTGCCGAACCAGGGGAACAGAGGAAAAGCCGCTGGGGTGGCCAGACAGGTTAACTTATGAAGGGGGTCTCCGGTCCCAGACCATAGTCGGTGGGCAGGAGGCCAGCTTCAACACTCCTCCAGGAGTTCAAGGCAAACATTCGTGGAAAGAAGACTTTGTCACACCGATCAACTGTGGGAAAAAAAAGATCATCAAATAGAAAATAGTTATGCTCTAAAATAAATTTAATATTAATCTGAATGAATTATCTTATTTCTCTTGAAATATCCTGATCTTTTATAAGGAAATACTTAATTGCCTGTAAATTTAACTGATGTATTTAAAGAAATGAAACCTAATGTCGCCAAACTATACTCATCTTTCAACTCAATGTTTTCCATTTATCAAAATAGATTTAGAATCTTTCACATATGATGTAGTTTCCTGAGCATATTTCTGTAAATTAAAATTATGATTGATGATAGTTTAGCTGTTAATCAATTTAGGCCACTTATTATTAACATGGTGGAAATTTTCCATTCTTGTAAACCTTGGGAGGAAAATTAAAAAAATGATAAAATAAGGTGTTAATTAAAAAGAAAATTGAAATCATTAGTGGACAGTGTGCCTTCCTTTACTGTTTTTTTTATTTAATTTATATTTTAAGGGCTCCATTGAACTGAGTGGTGGAATTGTTTGGTACATCTTTGAGTCCCTCAAGAAAAGTACTCTCGGGATATAACAACAATCCCACCTCCTTTGTCCGCCTCCCTTGTTCTTATGTTCTAGATAATTTACTGCAAACCAATTAGTTTGAATGACTATCTGTTCCTGTCCAAATTAAAGATAATAAAGTTGCGTGCACGCAGAAGTAAATTCACACTGAGACACAAGGTTCAGGGTAATGAAAGAACTTCAGAGAAGTTTAATGGCTTCTGACAGAAAATGGGTGCGCAGACCCTTATAAAGGCATTATTACATCATTGAAGAAAATCAAGATAACAGCAAATAGACACTATTGATTGGTCCAGGTGTTAAGTGGTTAGTTAGGTACCCTCCTATCAAGAGGTGATGTCATCCTTGACACGGGAGTGGACACAAGATGTAGGCGCCATCTTGTTAGCACGAGGTGTTCACTCGATGGGAGGGGTGCTTTGGCAGCCATCCATTTAGAGTGTAGCTGGCACGGTTAGTTTCTCAAGGTTAGGTTTCAAGGCTTTTAGTAAATACACATTTTATCAAAGCTATTTCTTGCTGGCATGCAAATTCTATGTTCTATAGACAAGGCTTTTTTGTAAAACTATGGGGGCCTCTTAGAGGTTTAGCAAGAGGATTTAAAGGGGCCTTACAGATTTATAGAGGCCTAATAATTCTACAACAGTCCCCCCTAAAATGTTATTTGCTAAAAGACAAAACTTTATTTGTTAGTATCAGAAGAAGTATTAGCCCAAAGACACAGAAACCCCATGACCGCTGACTTAGTGTTAATGCAAAGTGCAAGTCTATCCCTCTCTTGACCCTAACAGGCTGCAGCACATCCGTCAGTACGGTTCAGGAACACTCTTCACTCCGCTGGTAACCCATAGTGGCTTATCCACTACTTCTCCGTACGGCAGTCTACCCATAAAGACGGACGCTGTCCCTGTACTGTCCCTTCCTAGACTTTCTGCACTTCATCAGTATAAGGGAGAGTTTGTAGCGGAATACAGGGTGAGATGAGGTCTTGATCATCGATTGTCAGATGAGTGAAGGTTGGTGTTGCTTGGTCTACAGTTTTCTGCAGGAATTTCCTTAGGCATGGGAGGACACAACAAATGAGAAGAGCGAGAATAAAAAGAAAAATTAGTAAGGCAATACCAATCTGGACTAAAGCTCTCTGCCAACCAGTCATCCAACCAAACCATTTTTCCCAGGGATCAGTAACTCCAGAGTTTCTCTTTAACTCTTCATAGAGTCTATTTAATTTAGCTATGGCCAGAGTGACTTTACCATTAGGACCTGTGTTTTCTGGAATGTAAGTGCAACAAGTCATAGTGTCGGGAAGTATTTTACAGACCCCCCTTTTTCGGCTAAGATCATGTCTAAGGCCAGTCTGTTCTGGAAGGTCATTTGGGATGTGGCCTGTAATTGCTCGGCCAAGCCCTGGAGGGCATCCCTGGTGTAGTTCACGAAGCGCTGTTGGTTGTAATAGATATAATTAATCCAATTAAGGTTTTTGTTGGCAGTGACTATGGTAAAAAGTGATTCAAAACCTACAGCTACTTCATCTCTAGCTTTAAATTCATTAGGTACCCCCCTAGGCACCCCAATGGCATCTATGTAAATGTGGGGGTCAAAACTGCCTTTTACTGGGGTTTCGCGCCTTACTCTGGCTGATGTATGTGGAGGGTCGTATGTGTCATGATGATTATCAGAAATAATATGAATGGGCATGATAACTTTGGCCAGGGTACACTCACCCCACCACTCAGTTTCCAGCCTAGATCTTAACTGTAGATCCCCACATAACCAGTAAATATCCCCCAATGACCTGGTATGGTGTTGCAACAGGCGTATAGGAACAGTTCTGTAAGTGGCGCAATAACCTTTAGAAAAGTTACCCATGAATTTACCAATCCCGTCATACACGGCATAACAAGTGTAATTACCTCTATAGACTGTGATTCCATCTGGTGGCTTAACATTTTCAACTAAGAGAGGGTATTCTGCCGTCCATGCCATGCAGAGGGACCTATTAAAGTCATATTGGTAGGCAAAAAGGCTTAAGAAGCAATCTTCTATCTCTAAAGGGAGAGTTAGGGGGACGGTGCCAAGGTGGGGTCGGGCACCGCCACATACATAACATGCTGTTTTATTATGTTTGTTGGCATTATACCTCATCCATTCTAACCACAAATTAATGTCATTGAATCCAGTTTCAGCGGCCATGGTATCTTCAAAAGTGGGGTTAGCGATGGCCATCATATCTTTAAAGGACTGGATATGTGGTTTTAGCGGATTTGGGACCATATGATCAGCCCCTTGCCACTCTGGAGAGTGGGACATATCTCTGAGGTAGAAATGACCTAATTTGTTGTAGGAACCTTTCTTCCAATACATTCCCATTACATATCGGTCTGCATCCTCGGGGCCAGGATGTTCAATATTTAACATTAATTTCATAGGGGTACTTCCTCCAGGCTTTCTTAAAGTCATTCTTTGAAGGAGGGATCTACCCTGATTGTCTATCTTAGATAAAGCACTTTTGGGTTTATAACCCCAGGCAGGCCCAGTATTCCATCCCGCAGCCCCCCAGTAGTTACAGTCATAACCCCATTGTTCATCTACTACACAAACGTAAGGGTCTTTTGCTTGTGGTATATCTTTATAAATGGCTTGAATCTGTGACTTAGGGAATGGGCACTCTACAATATCACAGTAATCAAAAGTGAATGTAGCCACATGGGTACATGATGAATTATACCAGAAAGTGTACCCACTAGCATCTTTGGTGATGGCCACCTGCTGGGCTTTAAGGAGGCCAACTAAGGAGATAATGTACCAGAGGCACATGGTTGCATAGAGTTAGCTTCCTCTGGGGCAGGTGTCTTCTTGCAATGGGAAGCGTGGATCCAGTTAGGCCTTCCGGCCAATTTGACAGAGGTAGGGGAGATCAGGAGAACTTGGAACGGTCCGTCAAATCTTGGTTCCAGGGTGTGTTTTCGCACAAATTTCTTGACCAGAACCCAGTCACCGGGGAGCAGACTGTGGTTGCCTGTGTCAGAATCAGGATCTGGAATTTTAGAGAAAACTTGGACATGGATTTTGTTCAAAGCATTTGCGAGTTCAGTTACATAATCTACTAAAACATCAGTATGAAGTTGTAATTGCTGGGGAAAATAGCAACCTAGCCTGGGTGCTGACCCGAATAGAATCTCGTAAGGGGACAATGAGGGCTTCCCTCTAGGTGTATGTCTGACACTAAACAGGGCTATTGGCAAGCTTTCGGGCCAGGGCATTTTTGTTTCTTGCGACATTTTTAGCATTCTAGTTTTCAGGGTGCCATTCATACGCTCCACCTTACCACTGCTTTGTGGGTGATAAGGTGTGTGGAAGGCAAGGGTCACTCCTAGGGCGGCCCAAATCTCTTTGGTTACTGATGCTGTGAAAGCTGGGCCTTGGTCACTTTCAATGACTTCTGGTAATCCAAACCTACATACAATTTCTGTAAGTAGCCGTCTTGCTGTTGTTTTTGCGGTGATGTTAACCACTGGGTAGGCTTCTGGCCAGCCTGAGAACATGTCTACTATTACTAGTGCATATTCGAAGTTGCCACTCTTTGGCATCTGGATGTGGTCTATCTGAATTCTTTGAAACGGGTACATGGGCTTGGCCAAGTGTTTTGGAGGGACTTTAGTCATTTTCCCCGGCTTGCACTTGGCGCAGATGACACACGTTTTGCAGTAATTGCTGGCTAGCGTGGTAATTCCAGGGGCCTCATAGTACTTCTGTACAAGGGCAATCATCAAATCTTTTGATAGGTGTGCAGGGCCATGTGCCCACTGAACAACTGCTGGGTATAGATTCTTAGGAAGGCAGAAATTGAGGTTGTTGGAGTACACTCCATCCTTCAGAACTGCCCCTTTCTGTTTCCACTTCTGTATTTCTTCAGGGGCAACTGTAGCCTGTTGTTCCAGCAGGATTTTCAGGTCAGTTGGAAGAGTCTGCAGAGTAAATATGGGAGTTTCTTCATTTCCGGACACTCTTCTTTCCACTTCCTGTGGTTCTTTTGCAACTTGTTTTGCAGCCTGATCAGCTAGATGGTTGCCCTTTGCTTCATCTGAGTCCAACTTCCCATGTGCTTTTATCTTCAAAATAGCCACTTCTTCTGGGAGTAGGAGGGCGTCCATCAGCTCCTTGATCGCGGAACCGTGCTTGATTGGTGTACCGGTGGTGGTAAGAAATCCTCTTGTTTTCCAAATTAATCCGAAGTCGTGAGCCACGCCCAGTGCATATCTTGAATCCGTGTAGATATTGGCGCGCTTTCCTTCAGAGATCTTGCATGCTGAAGTCAGGGCTTGCAATTCAGCTTCTTGTGCAGACATAGTTGATGGTAAAGATGATGATTTGACAATTTCATCTGTTGTGGTTACGGCATATCCTGTATGGTATCTTCCTTCTTCATCAGCATATCTTGAGCCGTCCACAAACAGGGTGAGATCGGGATCTACCAATGGGTCTTCATGCACAGTTGGTAGATGTGTTGTTTCCATTTTCATCTGTTCAAAACAGTCATGAGGTGTATCTGGGTCGTAGTCATTCACTATGGTTAAATCTTGGAACTCATTCTCCAGGAAATGACGCGGCCATGCTTTTAGGTGGTCAGTTGTTGGATATTTGACAACACCATTTTCCTGTAGCTGTGATTCGTCCATAGTGGCCCATGCTTTTGCCATAGGCCCAAGATCATTCCATGATATTGTTTTCAACTTGGTCACAGGGACATGTGGAATGGCAGTGTCCCAATGACGGTACAAATGCTTGAGTTCCGGAGGTAGATGAATCAAGACCATACTGTTGCCTTCAGAATCACAGTAGAAGTCTTGTGCAGTGAGTTTTACTTCGACCAGATTATAGAGTTCATCTTCATAGCAGGATTCAGGAGTGATGTTTGATTTGTACCACATGGTACAGAAGGCATATCCTGCTCCGTCATGAAGGAGTGCTTGTCCATCATGAAAGGATAGGTTGGGATGCATTTCCTTCTTGATGGTGCCAGTGAGAAGAAAAGCATAAGTTTCGTCCATGATGAATCCGTAGTATACACCCCCCTCAGGGAGTGGCAGAAGAGTGGACGGATTGAGAACTTGACATCTTTGAAGGGTAATGTTGTCAGGCAACAAAAGGTGACATTGAAGGCGAAGATGCCTAGCAGGAGTAACATGCTTAAGTTGGACCAGGTTGACTATGGCAGAAATATCATGAGGGGCCAAGACAACCAGGGGGTGGCCAAGGACAAGATCTCCAGTTCTTTCAATGAGCTCTCTGGCAGCAAAGACGGCCCGAAGGCAAGAGGGACGTCCTCTGGCCACAATATCCAGTTGGCAGGAGAAAAATCCAATAGGCCTTTGGCGGCCTCCAGGACCATGAGCCTGAGTGAGTACTCCTGTTGCATGGCCTTGTCTTTCAGAAACAAACAATTTGAAGGGTTTGGTATAGTCTGGCAGGCCAAGAGCAGGAGCAGAAGCAATAGCACGTTTGAGAGAACAGAAGTTGTCAAGGGCTTCTGTGGACAAGCAAAATGGGTCTGACTTGAGAGCATCATTAAGAGGTTGCATAAGGAGCGAGGCTTCTGGGATCCATGCTCGGCAATAGGAAATGAGGCCTAGGAAGGCGTGTAGTGACTTTGAGGTCCTTGGAGGTGGAATGTCCAGTACTGCTCTAACTCGGTCACGGGTAAGATGTCTGGTTCCCTGAGACAGACAATGGCCAAGGAAGATAACAGTAGGTTGGCAGAATTGCAGCTTGAGACGTGAAGCTTTACATCCTTGTTCTGCTAGGTAGCAAAGAATATTAAGTGAGCATTGTTCTGTTGTGGGTATATCAGCTCCACAAAGCAGCAAATCATCCACATATTGAAGCAGGACGACCTCAGGGTGGTCAGATTGCCATGGATCAAGGATAGAGCACATGGCCTTCGCAAATTGACTTGGTGAATTTTGTGCCCCTTGGGGCATGACAGTCCATGTGTACTGTTGTTTTTCATGTGTGAAAGCAAACAGATATTGGCAAGTTGGATCCAGGGGAACACTGAAGAAGGCATTGGCCAGATCAATGACAGTGAAGTACTTGGCAGAGGGTGGAACGCCGGAAAGGAGAGTGTGTGGGTTGGGCACTATTGGAGTGTCCAAAACTGTGGCTTTTACCGCTCTGAGGTCTTGGACCAATCTGTACTTTTCTGGTTCGCCTTTTGGAGTCTTTTTCTTTACTGGAAATAATGGAGTATTGCATGGTGATTCACATTTGACAAGAGCACCCTTCTCCAGGAGTGCTTGAATTTGAATTGTAATGGCTGCAGCTTGAGCTGGTTTCAAAGGATACTATGATTTTCGTGGCAATTTTACGCCTGGGATGAGCTTTACCACCACAGGCGGGACCTTTAGATGGCCTATGTCCTCTGGGCCTGTGGACCACAGCTTCTTGGGAACATCAGTCTTTAGTGAATCAGGGAAATTAGTCCTTAGGTCTTTTGCATCCCCATGAGGCTCTTCTAGATGTAGCATCAGGGGTAAGCACAAAGCTGAGGTGTCTGAGACAGATAGAGGGGTGGATAGTTCCACTTGTCCATCTGGAGTAAAGGTGATGGATGCCTGCAGGCGTGAAAGAACATCAGCTCCTAACAGGTTAATGGGGCATGTGGAAGATACCACAAAGCGAGCAAGCAAGTTGTGGCAGTTACCAACCCGCAGTGGGGTGGACAGGGGACTTTGCCTTGGAAGGCCGTCCACCCCAACACAGGAGACATCAATATTGGAAAGAAATGAGGTATCGGGCAGGTCTTGTTCTCTCAGAACACTTCGGGCTGCACCTGTGTCAACTAGGAAAGTGGTGGGCTGGCCCTCAATGGGTAAAATTACAGTAGCTAGAGGCCCCCCTTGTTCCCCTGAAGACACTGCCATGGCAGGGGCATTAAGCATCAGCGGGTTTGCTCTCCTCAGTATGGGCTGTGTTACTGACTCAAACCCCTTTCTATGTCATTAGCCATAGCTTTTTGCAGTCTGAACATGTCTATCATTATAAATAATGGTTAATAGTAAGTTAAGTAAAGTTCCTATATGTCTTTGGATAAAACATTAACTATTGCGGTACTATCATTTATATCAATTAGACTATAACAATTATACCACCCTGTAACTAAAATGAATAACCAGTAGTGGCTGGGTTAATAAACATGTCACAAACCCTTCTAATGCTAAACCATCATTTAAAGTAAAGGATGTTACTGTAAACATAAGATCTGTAACTAGCAAGATTCGATTAAGTAAAGATACAATGTTTAAAATAACTTGCATTATTTAGCTATTTCCCTTGTTGCAAGATGAAGCTGGATAATCAGCTGTTATGCTCTTATATTCGTGTCCAACAGATCTCATTTGTAGGTCACACCACAGTTGCAAATTACATTTTAGCAACCTTCTCTTTTTTTATATCACGGACACATTGTTGATACAGGGAAACATTACAACATGTCTCTAAATGGGACGAGCATAATAGGGGTAGGCCTCATGATGGAGGCAGCCATGACAGGGGCGGGGAAGGAAATGACAGCAAGGGAGGAAGTGAGATGACGTCCATGATAGGTGTGGGAAAGGAAGACAGGAGGTGTGGGCATGGTAAGGGCGGAAGTGACGTCACTTTCAACAATACACTATATTATAACTATTAAAATAAGTCAGAGAAGCAACATTCCGTTCTGCAAAATGAAATACTAAACTATGAACAGACCTGGCAGGTTAAATAAGACAGTTGAGAACATTATGCATTTAACAGCCCATACAGCTGTTTCTAGAAACATGTACTTTAAAATAACTTTAAAATAATAAAATGATGCAAAATAAACTCGCGGAATTCAACCAAATTCCCTTATCTTCCTCAAACCATTAATCACTTTCCTCCTCTTATACTGACTTAACAACATCGCATATTCCCTCTACACCTTCCTAAATCCCGTATTCAACACTGAATGCAATCTTGTGAGCTCGTCACTCCCACAATCCTCAGTACCTTATACTCTTATCAGTAGCTTCTGAATAACTCTACAGAACACCGAAGAGACAGACCTAAATCGCAAGCATGGGGGGATTTGAGTGGAACAAGAGAGAGACTGCCTGCCAGCACGAATTTAACCATGTCAACGCTGTACAGTAACAAGACAGAAGGACAATTACATTACAAAGCAAAGAGACACAAAAACACAACATTTCATTTATACCCCCACCCTCTACCAGGGTAATGGCTAACACAAAATACAAAAACCCCACAGCGTTTTAAGATTGGGGTGGGATGGTGACCATGGTCAGCTACATTTCGGTCATTACTGACAGGATGATGGAAGTGGTCACCTCCTGGACAGGGCACTGCTGGGATAACTTCCCAGTAACACAATTATTATGATATACATACAATCTTAAACCTTTGTGATCAATATCTTCCTCAACCTATCCCTTTTGCTGAATAGCTCTTGCTACTCGGTACCAGGCTTCTGCTGTACAAACCAAATCTTGGTCCGACAGCTTCCCTTTCTTCTGTCAGTAACTTACGCCAGCTCTCTGGCTACAATCTGCCGCACAGAGGTACGGTAATTCCACATACTTTAGCAATCTTACTCACTTTCTTAACCATCTCTTCTCCTTCTCTGTCTTCCACTAGATCACATGCTAACCAACCCTTACTGGGTTTATCTAACTTCTGTCCCATCCTCCCTATACAAGGCGTCCCAGATATAGAGAGAGAAAGGAACAGAACGTCTACCGTGCTCGACTGCTACTTTAAGAGCAAGCTCTTTAAGTACGTCTTCCCAAAACGTAGACTAGTCACTGATTCCGCCTACCCGTGGTAGCCGCGGATTGGAGCGTGGCGAGAAGTGTGTGACCAATCACTTCTCTCAACAAAGAGAAAGAGAAATAGGAGGGGAAAGTGTAAATAGTACAGTGAGTAAGATAGAAGTAAACACAGGAATCTGTGTGACAGACAATTAAGACAATAACATTTCAGTGTAAATACAGTGAATGCATCACAGTTCAAATAAGTTCAACAGTTTTATCCCTTGCCTTTACTCGTGTGGCCAAAAGCCACCTCCCTCAACCTCGTAGTGTCCCTGTTGCGGACCCACCCGCAAGTCTCACTACCAGCAGCCACAGGAAACAGCAACAGCTTCCAACCCGAATCCTGTATAGCCTAAAGAATTGGAATCTTACCTGCCTCAGCGCTCGAGGCTGGAATTTTACCAAGAAGAAGTGTCCGATGAGGCTAGCTAAGCGGTCAAAATGACACTCTGGGGAACCCCCAGGAAGCAATGAGTCTACATCATCCTCCACAGATTCCCCCTACTCTTTTTCCTTACAGCCACAGCCACGTGGCTCCTAAAAGAGTTAAACAGGCAATAGAGGACCCCCAGGAAAACTTCCACAGGTCCACCCCCCTTTTTCCTTACTACCACAGGCATGTGGTACCTAAAAGGAGTTAAACAGGCACTTACACTCCCCGGGTACTAAGTTAAACACATACCAATACAAACACACCCAGGCAACAGATAGTCAACATGCAGGTAAACTAGGTATCATTAACAATACAAAGACTCTGGGCAAGTTATTACCTGACTTTGATGTCCTCTCGGCAGCAGTCACAGACACTGGGGCAGGTCAATCACAGGGGCAGGAACATACCGGCTAGGTGCTGCAGCAATCTCTACCGTGTATTCAGAGGTGATCAGGCTCTTTTCCTTCCCCCAGGATTCAGCCCCCCCAGCGTCTTCTTGGACAGCTGCCCAGACTGGACAT
Organism: Pelobates cultripes; assembly: GCA_933207985.1. Lineage (NCBI taxonomy): Eukaryota > Metazoa > Chordata > Amphibia > Anura > Pelobatidae > Pelobates > Pelobates cultripes. The sequence goes on from OW240917.1 coordinate 58,643,759, forward strand.
AGCCCAGAGCCCCACGTTGAGAGCGCCAATTGTTCTAGATAATTTACTGCAAACCAATTAGTTTGAATGACTATCTGTTCCTGTCCAAATTAAAGATAATAAAGTTGCGTGCACGCAGAAGTAAATTCACACTGAGACACAAGGTTCAGGGTAATGAAAGAACTTCAGAGAAGTTTAATGGCTTCTGCCAGAAAATGGGTGCGCAGACCCTTTTAAAGGCATTATTACATCATTGAAGAAAATCAAGATAACAGCAAATAGACACTATTGATTGGTCCAGGTGTTAAGTGGTTAGTTAGGTACCCTCCTATCAAGAGGTGATGTCATCCTTGACACGGGAGTGGACACAAGATGTAGGCGCCATCTTGTTAGCACGAGGTGTTCACTCGATGGGAGGGGTGCTTTGGCAGCCATCCATTTAGAGTGTAGCTGGCACGGTTAGTTTCTCAAGGTTAGGTTTCAAGGCTTTTAGTAAATACACATTTTATCAAAGCTATTTCTTGCTGGCATGCAAATTCTATGTTCTATAGACAAGGCTTTTTTGTAAAACTATGGGGGCCTCTTAGAGGTTTAGCAAGAGGATTTAAAGGGGCCTTACAGATTTATAGAGGCCTAATAATTCTACAACACTTATATCATTCTTTTCTTGTATAGTCTTTAACCCCTTAAGGACCAAACTTCTGGAATAAAAGGGAATCATGACATGTCACACATGTCATGTGTCCTTAAGGGGTTAAACAAATAGATTACTCTTTAGTTAGGTTATGTGTGTTAGTATGTTAGTATTTCTGAAATCCAGACGTACCATTTTGTTAAATATCTCCAGATATGCTCCCTTACTTTGTACAGGATAGTATATGGACTTTTTTTTATGAAAAGGTGATGTTTAGTAATCAATGGTTTATTTTGTTCCATTATTTTTGCAAATCAATAAATCGGTCAAAATGATTATGTTTTCTACTTGGAGAAGATTTTAAACCTTTCTCCAACAGACATATTTCTTGTTGTGTTAGTTGTCTTTTAGATGAACTCAAAATCCAATTTCGCACATGGCCTTCTAATAAATCTCCCCCTTTTGGGGTTCCTTATCCCTAAAGCTAAATTTAAATCGGAGATTCATCAATTTCTTCATTTATTATCCCTTTTAAATAATCAAATAAAGCCACTTTTGTACCATCTATCCCATTTGAGTAACTGTCTCTTCGTCTAGTACACTGTTACACACTGCCAAATGTTGGGGAGGCCCCCTGGATGCTTTTATCTTGCTTTAGCTTGTGAGTACCATAACATCAATGACTTTTATTGTGTACAATAACTGTATTACGCTGTGTTATGTTCCACTCTGTGATAGGTTTAGCTGGTTCCCCACATATTTGGTAAATTTTAAAGAAATAACCTGCCTGCCTTCTAGTCTTTGTTACCTTGACCAATGTTGCAAAATCACAAGATTAAAAAAAAAAAAAAAAAGGAAATCTTCGGAATTTACTTTTCTACATGTAATATATGAATGTACTGTTTCCATGCTCTGAACACTAGAGGTTCGCTCATGAAAGCAGCTTGCTCTAGAACACTGTGGATCATTCATGGACCAGACCTAAAACAATATAAATGAACTGGCAAACAAGACGGGGCAAGTCTCAACTAAAAAGAGAGGAGATATTTACAAGGTAGGGCCAGCTGGGAACAGTGTCAGATCTTTTTAGTCTGGGTGCAGGAGCCCACAACAGCACCACAGAAAGACAGTGGCACCAGACTGAAGAGAGAAGACATGGAATTGTGACAATCCAGACTGATTTTTGACTGATTTTTTTTTTTTTATTGGGGGGGGTCTTCCTCATGAAATAAGTGTATAAAAAAACTAGTTGATCATGACGCATGTAACAAAATGAATAAAATGTTTCCAATTATTGTTGAGGGGAGCTGATGATGGGTTTGCCTCCACTCAAAATAATTGCCAATGTCACCCATTACATGCTAGATCTATTGAAAGAAAAACGCACACACACACAAACACACACAGGCTCGCTCATCTAATGTACATTTTCTTCCCAATACATACTTCAAAATTAGAAAAAAGCTAAATATATCTTTCTTGGTGAAATATTTTAGTCTTATTATACTGTGACTCAGAAATTCTACATTTTCCTGTAAATAACAGATTATAAACACTTCCAGATTCCAAAATAAATCTCTACTATAAGAGTAAAAGTCCAGCATTTGATTTTTTACTGTTACTGCTTGTGAATGAATCAGAAAAGATTTGAAATGCTATACTGACTCATTGCTCCACTGTGAATAATATTGTAAACAATTAAGATTCCATTTCGACAGCCACATGAATAGTAATAAAGATCTGCCCTGTACACAAATTACTTTGGGCAGGTGTGGCCAAAAAGTTGTAAGACTGGGCAAGCATCAACTGGAGATCTAACTGTTCTTTGCCCCAGGTTTAGGGTGCACTTATATATGGCAATGCTTTGTTCCCAACAGGTTGATTAATAGACATGTGCAATTCATTTCGGTCTGAATTTAAAGTCGGACAAATTTCGGCAATTCAGACATTCAGATGCTTATGTATAGGGTGCTTATTGAAATAAATCAATAATCTGTACCGGTCTCAGTGGAAATAGCGAATCATAAATGAATAAGAATATTATATTAAAAGTAATACTTAAATAGTCCTTTAATGTATCAGCTAGTCAGATCTTAACCTCCTATGGAATCAGGTAGGTAGAATCCACTGGCTGCTAAGGGGTTAATTTAGTAGAGATTCTATAATTTATTCCAGAGTGATAAATAATAGATAGAAAATTAGGATGAAAATAATGATAATGATATAGTAAAAATGAATATTCTTATTCATTTATGATTCGCTACTTCCACTGAGTCCGGTACAGATTATTGATTTATTTCAATAAGCACCCTATACTTATTTTTATTTTTAACCCTTGGTGGTGGTTATTACTTCTACTTGTGATACAGTGGTTAAGGTTGTCACATTCTATCTCAAGTCTCAACTTTAGAAGGATTTTCCACCAATATTTTTTGGAGTCTATCCATCATATAGTTATATATTTAGATGCTTATGTATGTCCGAATTGCCAAAGTGCCAAATTTATGAATTTCGGAAGTGCCGAAGTGCTTCGGATTTCTGAAAAGTGGAAAAACAGGAGAGGGAGGGAAAATTAACGAAATGATGACCGGAATCTCACCCAAACCCTACCCCTAACCCTTACCCCTACTTTCCTCAGGGTAAGGGGTTGGGGTAGGTGTAGGGTTAGGGGTAGGTGTAAGGTCAGGGGGAGGGTTAGGGGTAGGGTTAGCTTTAGGTGTAGGGTCAGGGGAAAGGTTAGGGGTAGGGTTAGGAGTAGGGTTAGGGAATTTCCAAAGTCTCGAATTCCCGAAGTGTGAAAGTGCCGAATTCCCGAAGTACTGAAGTCCAGAATTGCTGCATTCCTGAATTTCAAAAGTGCCAAACTGAACAGAAGTGCCGAATTGCCAAAGTTCCAAATTGCGGAAGTGCCGAACCGAATTTTTTGCCCATGCACATCCATATTGATCAATAAGAAAATGTGAGAAAGTATCTGATCCACCTTTATTAATGTAAAATCATCTCCTATGAGATGTAGATAACTAAAGTGTTAAAATGTGATTTTACACAAAGGAAAGTCAATATTGGAGATGTCCGTGTGCTGTGTGGATTCGAGGACAAAATTCTGCCAAATGCTGGATAAATATACACTACCTCCTGACGCCAGGACCATATAAAGCAACTTCCTTCACATCAAGTACAAATCCAAGTTTCACCGATTCATTGCTCATCAGACATTTTAATCCAATTCAAGCCCCATGCTAAAGTTCCCTATTTCATAGCTCCACAGCTATATTCCCCTAATCCATTGTCCCATGACAAACGCTCTTAATTCATGGCTTCCCTGTTTTATTTCTCCAATTAATTTTGTCACAGCCATACTTCCCCAATGAATTGCCCAAGTCATATCCTTCAAATGCGATTTCCCAATATCCCCAGTCTTGTGCAATACCTCCATTTACAACGCCATGACAATCTCTATGTGCAAGCCATTTGCCACAAATGGCATCCACAATGCCATTTGTCCCTATTCCCAGTCTCCATGTCATTTGCCCCAAATATTTATTTTTTATTTACTTATTCATAAGTCTGAATGAGTTTACTTAATTTATGTGCATATGTACATTGTAATTGTAAGCTGTAGATACAGACAGACAGTGATAACATTGGATGGTCCTCACTGTCCTAGCTGAGTCCAATCATGTGTTCATAGATCACATCCTGCCTACATGCAGCTCACTGACTGGCCAACTGTATGTTGACCATTCTGTGTCTTGAGGAAAAGAATAGAGGAAAATCAGATTGTAGAGGGAATTTGGATACCTTGTCATGTAAAAAATAAATAAAAAAACAAACAAAACCCCAGTTATTGTTGACTACTAGTGATGTCCCGAACGGTTCGCGAATGGTTCGCCACGAACGGTTCGCCGCGGACTCATCATTGAGTAAACTTTGACCCTGTACCTCACAGTCAGCAGACACATTCCAGCCAATTTGCAGCAGACCCTCCCTCCCAGACACTCCCACCTGGACACTAAGAATGCAGCTTCACAATGAATGTAAAATGGATGCTGTCCAGGAGGAGGGAGGGTCTGCTGCTGATTGGCTGGAATGTGTCTGCTGACTGTGAGGTACAGGGTCAAAGTTTACTCAATGATGAGTCCGTGGCGAACCGTTCGGGACATCACTAGTGACTACCTGAGAATATTGAAACAGTTTTTTTTTTTATTATTTCCTTTATGTGTCCCATTAAAGTTCTGCCTAGGTACATTGGAACCACTTTGGACCCTTTATGGGCTGGCTCTGGGTGTGAACATAGATGGGAAAAAAAATTCCATTACATGCTTATTGATACTGTAAACAAGAACAAGCAAGAATAAGATTCAAGGCAGCTACTAGAATTAGCACATTACATGAGTATTCATCTCTTTAGTATACATCCTGGCTTGATAAAGACACCTAAAGGTGTCAAAATCTCACCTTTGTTGTTTAATATCTCCATAAAACCTCAAAAGAATTCGAACTTTTTAATTAGCTATATCTCTGACATATCTCTTTATCTGCATCTATAAAACAGAGTCATATTTATACTCTGCTCAATAGCAGTTGTCATCTGACAGAGACAACTTGAAAAATATAAAAAATTAAGGTAGAATTCTTTAAATAACATTTATTATTCTTATGAAGGAACATTTATTTTTAAGTATAGAAATATTCAGTTTAAGGGAGTTTGCTAGTGCCAAGCCTCCTACCCTGAATATAATCACCAAGGAGACACTCCAGTGGTGTCTGGGGCTTAATCCCTATTTACAAATTGTTCATTATGATTGTTAACACAACCCCTATTTTTGAGCCCCAAATTAAGAAATCACTATTTTAAACATTAAATAGAACAACTTTGATATTTTAGAGGTGACTTCTGAGGAGAACACACTTCTGATTCTCATGCCTCCGCTGTGCTACAGTACTCTGTTTAGTTAATAGCTCTATAGTGCATTCTGGGAGACTACAGCTCCCACAATACAGCAGGTGGTGTGAGGGTATGCTGTGACATCACAGTAGTATTCCCTCTGCTCCCTTATCCCTATTTCTTCCCCTATAAATATAAATCAGAAAGCAAGACCTACCTGAGGTGGAGCAAACCTTAATATGGCTGCCCCTTTAATATTGTGGCATGTCCCTGGAGCTCTGTTGGTGGTAAGTGTTGATGTCTGCTGCAGGTCCCACACATATAGGGACCTATTTCTCCTTGCCACAGCATTCAGAAGTGGACCGGCGGGAGGGAGGCCAGGTATGTGTGTGGACTGTGGCAGACTGAAATGCGGCAGGTGCCATCTTAACTTAGGCCCCGCACACAAGTGTTTTTTTTTTTTTTACCCCTGCAGTGACATTCCGTGTATAAGATGACCCCCAATTTTATACTAAATTTTTTTTGAAAAAAACCATTTACCTGACTCAAACTTGTCTACTTTCCTAGGTATTGACTCAGGACACTTCACATGGTGACGTACATGGCTGTAAAGGGGGAGTGTCATCCTAGATGGTGAAACAGGGGCCCAAAATCAGCACTGTTCCACCAGATTTGGGACGTTTGGGTAGTATTCCCTAGACAAGCATACCTATACACATACCAACACAAACACACAAATTAACATAAAAATACCAAACGGGGAGAATCTAAGTGAATTGCTCAAACCCAGAAGATGGTGTAATAAACCATACACTGAGTTAATAAAAAATAAAGTACAACTTAAGAATGGTTACAATACAATCTGGTACCTAGTGTGATGATCTAGGAGAGAAAATAGAACTACAATAGTGTAATATTGTCTGTGTTTGGTAATTATTTTTGCTACAGAGCAGAATATGTATACTTAAATGAGAAGGATGAGACTAATTTGGATAAAAGTTCTAATTTACAAAATATTATCTATTTGAACTTAACCACAAGTTTCAGCTTTGTTGCTATATGTCGAGGTTACAACTCTATTCACAACTAAAAATCTTCAAACTTTTCTTTCTAGAAGATACAGGAACTAGAATACATTTTTCCCATCTTACCATAGAGCTTGCATTTTCTGTTTTAGTTTTTTGTGCAATTTACTTTCCATGACCACAAACGAACTATAAGAGAAGAATTGTGGCAATTGTAGTTATCCTAAATTGTTGACTGCCCCAATTGCTCTCATTCCTTAGAAGTTAATTTGCCATTAGGTTTGGTAGGCAGGTGCCTATAGGTTTCTATCAGCAAGGTTCACCTCCCCGGATACAAATGTGCATTATTTTTCTATTAAAATAGATTTTGACATACTTTTTAATGTTGCTGCGTGGTAATTGCAATATCTTATTTACGAGGGGAAATATAAGTGATGTACTTCTTGGCTCACCTGTACATTCTCCAAATCATCGAGGAGGAGTGTAGGATCATGTATAAGAGCACGTTGGGCAGCACCCCACCAGTTATCGTTGATCCACAATTATCTACTGTTTTCATTTCAACTATAATTCTTATAATTGAACCATTAGTTTAAGATTTTTTTTACACATATTTAATGTAATTTCCCTTTCTCAAATACAGTTTTCCATAGGATTATGGTGTTGAAGAAGGTACTATCTCACAGGATCAGCGGTTCATGATATGGGATTAAGTGCGTAGTGGAGTCTAGTGCCCCACCATGTTAAATCCTTCACAGCCTTCACTATTGTGGAGCAATAGAGAACTGGATTTTTGAGGGAAGTAATTAGGATACTTGAAAATTCACTCTCCTTTCAAATCAATGGAAAAAACATCAGGTAAATTTCTCACACTCTCAGTCAGTGCTGTATTTGCCGCAAGGCAAGTAACTTGTTAGCCTGGTGACAGAGAGATAGCTCAGTTCCAGGTTGGTGGCGAGGGAGTACTGATTTGTGAGCTCTCTCTGCTCAGCTCCCTCCTTCCCTACCGCAGAGTGATGCCGGGAGCCAGAATATGATGTGACTATGTGTGTCTGTGAGTGTGTGTCTGTCAGTGAATGTGTATTTGTGTCTGAGTGATTGTGTGTGTCTGTGAGTGTGTGTGTGTATGTCTGTCAGTTTGTGTCTGTGCGGGAGCCTGTGTGTCTGAGTGATTGTAATGCAGGGATATGCTATAGACACCAGAACCACAACATTAAAGGACCACTATAGTGCCAGGAAAACATACTCGTTTTCCTGGCACTATAGTGCCCTGAGGGTGCCCCCACCCTCAGGGACCCCCTCCCGCCCGGCTCTGGAAAGGGGAAAACTTACCTTTTTCCAGCGCTGGGCGGGGAGCTCTCCTCCTCCGATCCTCCTCCGTTCCTCCCCGTCGGCTGAATGCGCACGCGCGGCAAGAGCTGCGCGCGCATTCAGCCGGTCACATAGGAAAGCATTCATAATGCTTTCCTATGGACGCTGGCGTGCTCTCACTGTGAAAATCACAGTGAGAAGCACGCAAGCGCCTCTAGTGGCTGTCAATGAGAGCCACTAGAGGATTAGGGGGAAGGCTTAACCCATTCATAATTATAGCAGTTTCTCTGAAACTGCTATAATTATGAAAAAATGGGTTAACCCTAGAAGGACCTGGCACCCAGACCACTTCATTAAGCTGAAGTGGTCTGGGTGCCTAGAGTGGTCCTTTAAGCTGTAGTGGATCTGGTGACTATAGTATCACCTTAAGGCAAAAATAGCCAAACTGAAACTGGAATTGAATAGAGCAGAGGTAGTAAACCTTTTAGTGGCACTGGGCCAAAACAAGATCTTAAAGTCCCTTGGCGTGCCGGTCCTCTTGTCTAAATTGAGGTGTGTATGTTGCCGTATTTAGCATGTGTTATTTATGGGTGCTGCAGTTGCTTTGTAAAATTGTGTTTGTGCGTATGTATATTATATAGGTTTTTGGAGTAGTTTGTGTTAATGTGTATGATACTGTCAGGAACCAGGAACCAGACAGAGACAGATCTAGATGCAAAAACACCTTTATTTAATAAACAACAAAGAAATCACCAAAAGCAAAGTCCAGGAGGCAAGCAGGGGTCAGTCACCAGAGCGGGTAGTCAGACGAGCCAGGATCAGGAGCACGGAGGTCAGCGGAGTCAGGAACAAGGCCAGAGTCAGGAACCAGGAGCAAACAGGAAACACAGGAACAAGGAGACTTCTGGGGGACAGGAAACCACGCAAGGGCAAGGAGGTTCTGGGATTTGCTGCTTAAATAGGCTGAACTGATTAGCAGCAGGGTTGATTATTATTCTCAGGTGAGTAACCGTGGCAACATGCTGAAGGAGCTGATAGTTAATTACAGCTGAAACCTCAGACACTGAAAAAGGAAGGGTGGCTGTTTAAAACAGCAAAGAAACCCTGACAGTACCTCCCCCTCAACGACTCCCCCCATTTCTGCTGGTGGGTCCGGGCTTCATGGGGAAGCGAGCGTGATAGGAACGAAGGAGGGATGGGGGCCCAACGTATCGGGGTGCCAGTTTTTGTGAGGGAACACGGAGCCGTAGGTTGCGAGAAGACAGCCAGACCCTCTCTCCGACTTGATAGGTAGGTGCAGGAAGGCGTCTGCGGTCGGCCTGGAGTTTGTAGTTCTGCATTGCGCGTTGCAAAGAGTTCTGAACCTGCACCCAAGTGGAACGGAGTTCCCTGAGATGTTCCTCCAATGCCGGTATCCCTTGTGGCATGAACGTATCAGGCAATATGGACGGTTGAAAGCCATAGTTCGCCAAGAACGGGGATAGCCGGGAAGAGGCATTAATCGCACTATTGTGGGCAAACTCCGCCCAGGGTAGCAGATCAGACCAGTTGTTCTGGTGGTCAGAAATGTAGCAACGCAGAAACTGTTCCAGTGTTTGGTTAGCTCGTTCCGCGGCACCATTGGCTTGCGGGTGGTAGGCAGAGGAGAAGGAGAGCTGAATTCCCATTTGTGTACAAAAAGCTCTCCAAAATCTGGACACAAACTGGCTACCCCTATCTGAGATTATCACTTTGGGTAACCCATGCAAACGAAAGACCTCCCGAGCAAAAATTGTTGCAAGTTCCTGAGAAGTTGGTAGTTTTTTCAAGGGAATGCAATGCGACATCTTTGAGAATCGATCAACAACCATGAGAACGACTGTATTTCCATGGGAGACCGGAAGATCTACGATAAAATCCATGGACAAGTGGGTCCAGGGTCATTCACCATTAGGTATGGTTTGCAGGAGACCCACTGGAGGGTGTCGTGGGGTTTTATTTTGGGCGCATACAGGACAGGCAGCTACAAAAGCAGTGACATCCGAACGGAGACTAGGCCACCAAAATTGCCGAGAGACGGACCAGATTAATTGGTTTTTGCCTGGATGTCCAGCTGCTTTGGAGTTGTGATAAGTACTTAATAATTTAGTACGGAGATGGATAGGTACAAAACAACGGCCATTAGGTTTCTCTGGAGGAGCATTACTTTGTGCAGCCAGAATCTCCTCGCCTAGGTGTGAGGTGAGGCTAGTACGGATGGTGGCCAGTATATGATCCGGAGGAATCACAGGAGTAGGGGTTATCTCCTCTCTAGATGGAGGGGAGAACTGTCGAGACAAGGCATCAGCCTGAATGTTTTTAGTACCGGGCAAGTAAGAAACCACATAATTGAATCTTGATAGGAAAAGAGCCCATCTAGCTTGTCTGGGGGAAAGTCGCTTAGCTTCAGAAAGATATGTCAGATTCTTGTGGTCTGTGAGGATGAGAATTGGCACTGAAGTGCCCTCAAGAAGGTGCCTCCATTCTTTGAGAGCTAATATTATGGCTAGAAGTTCTCTATCACCAATCTGGTAATTGCATTCCGCCGGGTTTAATTTCTTCGAGAAATACCCGCACGGATGCCTGGAGCTCTCTGGGTTAGGACGTTGAGACAGGAGGGCGCCTACTCCTGTCTCAGACGCATCGACTTCAAGAATGAATGGTAAGGCAGGGTTAGGGTGTGCCAGTATAGGAGCAGCAGCAAAGGCGACTTTGAGAGATTCAAAGGCAGAAATGGCTTCCTGTGACCAATGCTGTGGATCAGCATCTCTCCTGGTCATATCCGTGAGTGGTTTAACCAAGGAGGAAAAGTTGCGTATGAACTTCCGATAATAATTGGCGAAGCCAAGAAAACGCTGTATAGAGCGAAGACCCGTAGGTCGAGGCCATTTTAGTACAGCAGAAAGTTTTTCTGGGTCCATAGAGAATCCAGTATCAGAGATAACATAGCCCAAGAATGTGACCTGTTTGCAATTGAACTCACATTTCTCCAATTTACAGAACAGATTATTTTCTCTAAGTCTCTGTAGAACACTAGAAACGTCTGCGTGGTGGTTCTCGAGAGATGTGGAATGGATAAGAATATCATCAAGATAAACCACCACACATTGCTGCAACATATCACGCAGGACGTCATTTATAAATTCCTGGCCGCATTGCAAAGACCAAAGGGCATTACTAGGTATTCGTAATGCCCGCTCCTGGTGTTAAATGCGGTTTTCCATTCGTGGCCCTCTTTTATCCGGACGAGATTATATGCCCCTCTCAGATCAAGTTTAGTGAAGACCGTTGCTCCCTTGAGGCGGTCAAATAACTCAGTGATCAATGGAATGGGGTAGGCATTCTTAATAGTAATGCGATTGAGACCCCTATAGTCGATACAGGGTCTCAACTCACCACTCTTCTTTTTCACAAAGAAAAAGCCGGCCCCGGCAGGAGAAGATGACTTCCGAATGAATCCCTTTGACAACGCATCAGTAACATACTCCTCCATGGCTCGATTCTCTGCTACAGACAGCGGGTAAACCCGTCCACGGGGAGGATTGGCACCAGGTTGGAGTTCGATACCACAGTCATACGGACGGTGTGGTGGCAGAACGCTAGCTTGACCTTTGTCAAATACATCTTGGAATTCTTGGTACTCAGCAGGTAAGGAAGAGGCAGAAATTGTGCCCAAAACTTTGACCGGTTTCCGGAGACAGGAAAATGAGCATTGCTGGGACCAAGATAATATCTCAGATTTGCGCCAATCAATTGTGGGGTTATGCTTCTGTAGCCAAGGGTATCCCAAAACAACCTGGTAGTATGGAGAGGAAATGACCTGGAATTGGATCATCTCATGATGTAGAGCCCCTACAGCCAGAGATATGGGCACGGTTTCCTGGGTCACGAGGGCTGGCTGTATAGGTCGGCCATCGATGGCTTCGAAAGCTAGTGGGGAGTTGCGAGGCTGTAAGGGTATAGAGTGCTCTGATGCAAATGCACAATCTATAAACAAGCCTGCGGCCCCAGAATCAAGAAATGCCCGGGTTTTAATGGATGACTCCGGCCAGGAGAGGATAATAGGCACCAAGGGTTTGTCCTTATTTATCTCTGGGTCTGCAGAAAGACCCCCCAAGATCTGCCCCTGACAGTATCTTGGGTACGGGCCCTTTACCGGACGAATCGGGCAAAACTTTAATATGTGACCGTGGTGTCCGCAGTATAGGCACAGGCCCTCCCTCCTCCTAAAGGCTCTCTCCTCGACAGAGAGGCGTGAGAAGCCTAACCGCCTCGGCTCCACACCGACAGAGGACTCAGGACTAGGAGGCATGGGAGGTGAGGGAGGTTTGGGTGGGCAGGAAAAGCTCGGTGCCAAACATACTGGAGGCCTCCGCAGGCGCTCCCTGGATGAGGATCTCTCTCGAAGTCTGATGTCAATGAGGGTGACAAATGATATCAGTTCCTCGAGATCTTTAGGTAATTCTCTGCCTGCAATCTCATTTTTCATTACATCGGATAGCCCCTGTGCAAAGGCAGCCACAAGAATCTCGTTATTCCAGCCACCCTCTGCTGCCCTGGTACGGAATTCACTGGCATACTCAACAATAGTTTTCGTGCCCTGAGTATTAGACATGAGTTGTTTGGCAGTAGGGGTGGAGCGAGCTGGAATATCAAAAACCCTTTTAAAGGACGCAACAAATTCAGGGTAATTGTAAATGATGGGCCTCTCTGCCTCCCAGAGAGGTTTTGCCCAAGCTAGGGCTTTTTCAGACAGCAAAGAAATCATGAACCGGACTTTGTCGCTGTCTGTAGGAAATGCCTGGGGCAGCATTTCAAGGTATCCTTTAACCTGATTTATAAATTCTTTGCACTGAGCTGGGTTGCCCCCAAAATACTGAGGGAGCGGGACAGACCCAGTCATTCCTCTAGCCGCAACAGGTTCGGAGGCTACAACCGGTGCTAGAACAGGAAGTGAGGCAGAGTCGGCCGCAATCGCAGGCTGGCCGGGTTTTGGATTCTGATTGGCATACTGGTCCAAATGGTGGTTCTGCTGGTCCCACCGGGTAAATAGGTTAGGTATAGGTGTATTGCCTGTACCATTTGTATTCATGGCCCTTGCGTAATGTCAGGAACCAGGAACCAGACAGAGACAGATCTAGATGCAAAAACACCTTTATTTAATAAACAACAAAGAAATCACCAAAAGCAAAGTCCAGGAGGCAAGCAGGGGTCAGTCACCAGAGCGGGTAGTCAGACGAGCCAGGATCAGGAGCACGGAGGTCAGCGGAGTCAGGAACAAGGCCAGAGTCAGGAACCAGGAGCAAACAGGAAACACAGGAACAAGGAGACTTCTGGGGGACAGGAAACCACGCAAGGGCAAGGAGGTTCTGGGATTAGCTGCTTAAATAGGCTGAACTGATTAGCAGCAGGGTTGATTATTATTCTCAGGTGAGTAACCGTGGCAACATGCTGAAGGAGCTGATAGTTATTTACAGCTGAAACCTCAGACACTGAAAAAGGAAGGGTGGCTGTTTAAAACAGCAAAGAAACCCTGACAGATACCTATGAACGTGGGCTGTGTATGGGGGCTTCTCGTGTATTGTGTGTGTGTATAATATGTCACATTGTGTGTTTGGTGGTGTGTGGATGTGTGGGACTTCTTGTGCTATTGAATGTAAGATGCTGCCTGTAGGGTTGTGTGCATGTATGTGGATTGTCAGTGGTGTTGTGTTTGTGGGGACAGTTTGTGTGTTTGTGTGTGGGATGTTTGTATTTTTTGTGCGAGAGGGAGGCTTATACTGCAGCTTTGTGTATATCTAGCAGTGTAGGTGGCTTCCCTGGGGTTCAGTGGGGACTGGACTGGCCTGATACAGGGCAAGGGCAGGAGCTGCAATCGTTACTGCGGGCTGCTCTACTCCAGTGCTGATTCCAGTTCACAAGTCCTGGGAGGAAATGTTCTGAGATCACTTCCACTATGTGCAGGAATGTGTATATTGAGGATTGTCCCTCACCACCTGCAATCACCGCTCGGGTTACACTCCAGCCTTGAGTGCCATGCAAAGACACCTTGAATACCATGCATGGCACACGTGCCATAGGTTGCTGACCCCTGACCTAGAGAATATAGGCAGTACACTACCTACAATATCTGTCTCAATTCAATGCAGTAAAGCTGAACTAGGAGATAATAATCCTCTGGATTATTGCAGAGTTAAAGGGACACCATAGTCACCAGAACAACTACAGCGTAGTGTAGTTGTTCTGCTGAGTATAATCATTCCCTTCAAGCATTTTCATGCAAACACTGTCTTTTCAGAGAAAAGGCAGTGTTTACATTGCCCCCTAAGGACACCTCCAGTGGTCACTCCTCAGATGGCCACTGGAGGTGCTTCCTGGGGCAACGCTGCCCAGAAATAGCACTGTCGTTCAGCGTCTCTACGCTCTGCATGGAGACGCTGAATTTTCTTCAAAGAGATGGATTGATTCAATGCGTCTCTATGAGGAAGTGCTGATTGGCTAGAAGAAGGAGGAGGATCAGGGGTGGGGCCAGCGCAGGGGGGGGCAAGCCACCTAAATGGTGGTTTACACACTATAGGGTCAGGAATACATGTTTGTGTCCCTGACCCTATAGTGTTCCTTTAAACACGCCTCTAGTGACTCTCTTCCAGACAGCCTCTAGAGGTGCTTCCATGCTGAGAAACAAGTCAAACTCAGTTCATACGCACTCACCTCCCAATGCTTCCCTATGATCTCAGTCAAGGTGGGAGGGCAGCCACAGAGAGATCAACGCGGCAATGGAGAAAAGGTAAGTAAAACCTTTTTCATGCACTCGCAGCTGGGGCTGCATACCTAAACTGGTACAAAACACTATTGCTTTAGCACGTATGTATCCCTAACACTATAGTATTGCTTTAATAACCTTCAGTTACCCTGTTTCCCCAAAAATAAGACCGGGTCTTATATTAATTTTTGCTCCAAAAAAGACACTAGGGCTTATTTTCAGGGGATGTCTTATTTTTGTAAATCTTTCTTTTATTATTGCATGTGATTCATGGGTTGCAGAATAGGTTACAGAATAGAAAAAAGGAGTTATATCAGATAAACATAAAGCATATGAGTCAACGTAGGTCAGACTCTTAAGCAAGGCTGCCATATTTTTTAAAATAAAAAGAAGGCAAGGTATTTCAGGCGAGGTAAACGGGAAACGATTATGATATAAACTTGCTAAAGACAGGAATATTGAGCTAAATAAGCTTCCGTAGTGCCTCACAATCTTGTTTGCCTGCGCGGCATGCCATGGCAGTGCAATGCTTGGGGCGCTTGTCTTTGCTTGTCATCTCCGCTTTTTGCCTCGGCGGGAGAGTTGCCGTCTCTACCACCCCATCCAGGCTTGTAGGCCACAGAGGTCGTTCTGACGGAACCAGTGGGTTAGTCCTCATGCTTGGTACTGGTGTGAAGAGCTTGTTGTCCCCAATGTGTAGAGCAGACGTGGCCGTCTGGGCCGCCATCAGGGCCGGCCTTAGGGGTGTGCAAGCTGTGCTGCCGCACAGGGTGCCATGGCAGCAGTGGGTGCCATGTGGCCGACACAGCTCACACATGTCTAGCTACTCGGGTGGAGTATTTAAGTATGCAGCAGATAATGGGTCAGTAATCGCTTTGGTTTGCCGTTAATCGGTAAAATCTGCTACTAGGATAAGGAACTGCAGCAACATGCGTCTGCTCTGCTCCGTGGTTAGGCCCCGCCCCCGGATGTCTTATTTTTAATGTACGGTACAACAATAAATGAACAACAAAACATTTTTTTGGTATGGTACAACAATAAATGTACAACAAAGCATGTATTCAGACATGTCATGACTTCTTCTGGAACATTGTCATAGCTCTCCAAACCCTGAATTTTGACCTAAGTTTCTTTCAACTCCATTTCCTGTAGAAGTTTTTACCCTGATCTCTCATGCCCAGCATTATAGCTCTCTTTAATTGAATACTTCTTGGCCATGTAGCCTGCTCATAGTGCATTGGCAACACGGCTGTCAGTGATTTTCTCCCATTCGTTCTTCACCCAATTCACAACCTCTTGTAGGCTAGGCTTCACAAAGTTTCCCCGCTGATATCTCTCCATTCTTTTTTAAATGTATTCATTGATTTCCATTCACAGGTGGCTCTTGAATGGAATGTTTAAATGCAGGTAACACATGCGCTTTCGTAACCAGTGGAGAGAATGTAGATTGACGAGGCATCCCTCTGATCAATTGTCGTTTGACATACTTGGCACATAAACACTGCAGTTTCATCCATAGCAATCATGTTGGAGAGTTCCCTGAACATAGATTGGCGAACGCCAACTGGGGCTTATTTTCAGGGGAATGTCTTATTTTCAGGGAAACACAGTAATAGTCAAACTAACAAGATTTCAACACCAAAGTATGATTTTATTAAAAAAAAAAGTGTCTGTGTGTGTTATTACAAAGATGTCGGGTGACCTTTTGCTCTGACTGTAGTAATGGGAAAAAAAGGAATCTTATTGTAAATACTATTATTTTAGAGAAACCTAAATGTATCAATGTCAGAATAATGGTATAGTTTGAGTTTTCCTCTGTGGTTTTATGTGTCTTACACATAGCTACCACAAGCCTGTGAGTCATATTCTGTATACACTGCACATGATTTATTTACAATGCATTAGTAATTAGATATTAGTTATATTAGTCTCGTGTCTGGGGGAGGGTAGATATGAGGTAGTGTGAAAATGGACCAAATAACTGGAATAGTCTCGAGGAGTTCTGATGAACCATAATTCTTATAAGTAGCTGATGACAGCAGGCTAGTAAACTTCAAAAGTAACTGACATAGATGTGCACTATGTCACGATGACCATGGCTGTATAAGGATTTTACTCCTTCTATAAATTTATTTGGAACACATGGTAGAATTCCTTACTATTAATGAAGAATGAAGCCCTCCATATTTTTGGATGAAGTGAGAATTGTTGGGAATTGAATGTGAATTCAAAGTGAATTTCAAAATGTCAAAGGCCAAAATAGTCAAAAAAGAGAACATTTCAGCTATTTCTTCCAGTTCTGCTGCTTAGGTCTAAAAGTTAAAATTCACTTGCAATTCCGAACAGTTCTCACTTTAGCTACATAGTTTTCAGAATATAAGATGCACCTAGATATTTTAACTAGAAATAATGTTTATAGGCAGTCGCAAGTTTGTGTACAGGAGTTGTAGTGTGTGCGTGTATAGGGGATGTGGTCTCTGTTTAGGGCATGTAGTGTGCGTGTTTGTAGAGGATGTAATGTGTGTGTTTATGGAATGTGTTTGTGTGTGTGTGTGTGTGTGTGTGTGTGCTTGTGTTTTCTCTATGTAGAGGATATAGTGTGTGTGTATACAGGGAATCCAGTGTTTGTAGAAGATGCATTGTATGTCTGTGTGCATAAGGGATGAAGTGTGTGTTTCTGTGTAGTGGCTGTATTGTGTGTGTCAAGACTTTAAACTTGGGGGTGCTCCTCTCCCCCAAACAGTTTATGTGGGCAGAGTAGGTACATGTTGTGCAGTAAGGCAGATGCCTACTCTGCCAAGACAGACCCCACAATGTGCAGAGCAGTAGTGGCCACCTGGGGGTGTGCGAGCTGTGCAGCTGGGTGCCATGGCAGCAGGGGGTGCCATGTGGCCGACACATGTCTAGCTAACCGGGTGGAGGATTTCAGTATTCTCCACCCGGGACTATCAACCAAAAGTACATGCCAGCAGGTGCGGAGCTTGTCGAGTGTCGGGGTGGCTTAATGAGTGGCAGAGGCAGGGTCTCAATTGCAGCGGGGGCAGAGCCCAGAAGTAAAAGCTTCACAGGAAGGGGGAAGCAGGAAGGAGTCCCTGCTTTCCCAAAAACCACCAGACTCCGGGAATTGCACTGGCTCCACTCCACACAGGTAACTATGTGTGTAACTGTCTGCCTATGTGTGTGTGTGTGTGTGTGTGTGTGACTGCCTGCCTGTCTGCCTGTGTGTGTCTGTCTGCCTGTGATTGTAACTGTGTGTGTGACTGCAACTATGTGTGTGACTGTCTGCCTGTCTGACTGTGTCTGTGGCTGTACATATGTATGTGGCTGTCTGCCTGTGTGTTTCTGTCATTGTCTGCCTGCAACTGTGTGTATTTGTTATTGTCTGCCTGCAATTGTGTGTGAGACAGTCACACACACACACACACTTGCAGGCAGACAATGACAAACACACACACAGGTACAGGCGGACAATCACATAAATACTTACAGCCACAAAGAGTAACACACACACACACACAGACAGTCAAACTGTGTGTGTGTGTGTGTGTGAGAGAGACTGCCTGCCTGTAATGGTGTGTGAGTGGCTGCATGTGTGTATGACTGTCTGTATATATCACTGTAACTGTGTGTGTGTCTACCTATAAGTGTATGTGTGTGACTCTACAAAAATATACATCTGCATTCACACATAGACCTACATGCATATTTTTATCTGAGTTAAGTACCCATCATACACAGCCAATAAACCCAGCACAAATATCACACACTGCCAATACACACACATATCACACACAGTTAATACACCCATTACAAATATCACACACAGCCAACACATAGCATACATATCACACACAGCCATCACGCCTGTGGCGGAACCAGCCTCGTCACTGGGCATTGGAGAAGACTGATTACCAGCCTCCTGCCATGTGACTATGGCCCCTGGGAGACTTTGCCCTGTGTAAGCATTATTTGGGCTTATTGGATTTTGAAACACTTTTTCTGCCCCTTTGAATACATGAGAAGGTGTGCCCCTCCCCCGTTTCCTGTCTATTGTTCTCCAGCAGGGCATTGTCCCAGGAACACTGCCAGACCAGTTGGAACTTGTTGCTAAACTTTAACCTAATGTTGATTTGACTGTGTTTGTGGGATCTGAGCGCTGTTTGGATATAGTGAGCGCTCAGATCCAAGCTATCTGGGGATAGGTTGAATGTGGGGGTTCTGTTCAGTATGATAGGAATTATGTATTTTTATGTGTTTTTACTGTTGTTGTGAATAGAGCTATTTTCTGTATGTTGGAGATAATTGGCTTACCACACCCAAGCCATGCTTGCAGTCGATCACAAAGGGACTTTCAACCAACTAACTAAAGTTCAGTTCTACGTCACCCTCAATTTGGAGTGCCGTCTCTTATTGGGGGAATCTGCTACAAGGGATTGCTATGCTTGTCATACTCCCTTGCTAAATCACTACTAAGCTCTTGCTCTCTGGAGGAGTCTACAGTGGTTATGGTGTCTGCTGGAGTGTTTGGAGCCCCCAGGAAGCGCTAGGAGCATCCTTCAATGGAGGTACCCAGTCGGGGTGCCAGGTGATCCATTACAACGCCTAACACATACACACAGAAAACACACACTACATCATGTTATAGTGAGACTTATTACAGTGGAGTTCTGGCATACAAAATACACATTACTCTGTTTTTATAGTTGAAGAGCTCTGTGAGACACTAATAGGCACATTACTAAGAGTTGTATTGTTGTGGAGCTCTGTGACAAGGGGGGAGAGGGGCTGGATGCCAATAAATGTATCTCCCAAGTTTATCTCCCATGTTAAAATTAGTGTATGACCCACCGATATTGGTGTACTGTGACGTAACTAAGTCCCCATATTTGTAGGGAGAAGTGGGAGCACCTTAATGTGTCCACAAATGGGACAATGGAGAATGATATACTGTAGTATGTTTGTCAAATGGGATGTGGAAGAAAAAGAGATACGCTTTCAATATATGGAGATATGAAAATAGATCCAGTTTGATGCACTTAAGGATTTGTAGTGTGTCTCTAGATTTAGGTAGGTGGTCCAATGTATGAAATAGAAACAGAAATATGCACTCTGTAGTGTAGTATATCAAGATAATACACTCACATCTATTTCTCCTGAAAGGAGAGACTAATTTTTTTAGCGCTAAACCTTCTTGTGTGTATTTTAGACAATTATATATTGCACAATTTTGTTTGCCAATATAGGTGATTTGAAGTAGCCTTGTAGAATTTAAAACATTTTTTGTGTGTATGTGCGCGGCTCCTTAATATGTATTTTGTATATATTTTGTTCTATACGGCAGCCCTCCTTCTGAGAAATGGAAGTTCTGGGTATGCCCCCAATTCCCTTTTTTCTAGATATATTTGGAATTTAGGTCAGATTCCTTTTAGGTTGAACACCCTGCCCTTACACAATAGGTGTGATTAGTGTAGGATCCACTGATATTGGGTTACTGTGATGCAGTGGTGTGCTTACCACAATATGGCCATATGGTGTGATGGAATCCCTATATTTGTTTGCTAAGATTTCAAATAGTCTTCTAAAATGTAATACTGTATTTTTTTGTAAATGCACTGTTCCTTAATCTGTATTTTGCATGTTATCATGGGTATTTGCACCCACATAGCTGATTATTACAAAATAGAGTTTATTCATGTATTTACACTTTTTTTGCATTTAAACAACTTCTGAGCTGTTGTTAAATGATAAGCCCAATATTCTAAAGAACAATATACTAAAGATCAATATTCATAGTTTACAGCCTCTGACGCAGCACACTCTCTGATTGGTGGAGGCTGTTTCTTTAAGAAAAGCGTTTGAGACAACGTGGAGCAATAGTTCATAGAGGGGTCTGTTTACTGAAGAGGATAAAAACTAGAACAAGCAATGTTTACTGCATGGAAGATCGATTAGCAGCTTAAACATTTTGGCAGATACACCTGTACTAATGAAATAGCCACATGCGCTCCTTGGAGGAGATTATGAAATCCTGAATTGTTCAGGGTCGTTTAAATAGCAAGCGACATATCAGATATCAGATTACCTTAACCCTTTGTAAAACTGAATATTAGGCATGTTTATTGCATTTTAGAGGTTGGTTGTGGCTTCGGTCTATGCAAGCCTTCTCTTATTCCCAAAATACTCTAATCAGACTTCTCATTGAGAAGCATCTATGCTGCAGCTGCGAGTACGCGAATCACAAGATAGCGGCTTTCCAATGCTACTCACTGAGCTGTAGTACACTCCACGGAGAAGTGAGGAAGTCAGGTGCATGCTTAATGACAGCCAGGGAAGTGTGTCTCCCCCAATGAAAAAAGTACCAATTTTCTGTCACATGTATGACAGACTACGGCCACATAAGGGACTTCAGCACTTCTGCTTTATGTGCGAGATGTTGTCTTTTAATTTAAAGATTTAGCACAAACCACTCTGCCAGATATGTTTAGTTAATTGTGTATTTTTCATCACCCCATGTCAGTAGATAAATCAAATGAGAAGGAAAGAACCGTGGTACGCAAAATAGTCAGAGGAGAAAAATGCAAATGGTGTACATTTAAAATCCCCTCTTGGATATGGCGTGCATAGGAAAGTCATGGAAAGTTAAAAAAAACACATGGAATACACTTAATCCTGAAAATCAATTAAAAAAAATGAATAATTACTGAAATTCAGTTTTATCAAGTTCTAGGTAATTAACAGTAATCAATAGATTATTTCCTAAATGTGGAGGATTCACAGTTGCATTGCACACTTTAGACCAAATAACTGATTTACAAAAAAATCCCAGAGTCCGTTATTTTTCTAGTTTGTATTTCCATTTTCAAAGAATGAGTAAATCCCTAATAGAACGTCGTGTGTAATGGAAGAACAACTTGGAAGAATTTTCTGGAATTGCCACAAGGAAAGGACATGTGTCATAATGCTGTTTTTCAGACAAGTAATGCGCCCGGGAGTATTTTTAAATATGCATGATATACAGCTAAATGGGTCTGATGGCATATCTCTAGAAATTAATTTGACCACTTCCTCTGCAAGAGATACACCCCCGCATGAAAGTGCAGATACATAAAAATATAAAACATAACATAGAAAGCTAAATATCCTACATTTTCTAGTTCATAGGGAAATTATCATTTCAAACCTGTTATGTACTGACACAGTAACAGATGATGATAACTATGAATGATGCTAGTGCGATTACAATTGCACCATACCACTACTTTTTGAAGCCATTTTCACCATGTACGGATTTGAGAAATAAATCCATCTGTTGAACATGGTGTAGACAACCTTCGGTACTAGAGATGTTGTGGACTATATCTCCCAAAATGCTTTTAACAGCAGTAACACTGGTAAAGCATCGAGGGTCCACATAGTCCACAACACCTGGAGTGCCGAAGGTTGCCTACCCCTGCCTTAAACACAAGTTTGGCAATCTCAATCTACAACACTTTATTGGGACCATAAGAACTTGTTTACAAAGATATATTGATAATATTTGTTTCACACTATGCAATCCTAATGTAATCATATTGTATTACTAACAGTAACTTGCAATATTCTGACAATTATAGATAAAGGTGATTAAAAAAGGCAAGTCACTGACATCAATGTTATGGAAGATCAGGGAGCCAGTCTAATTTTCTGTAAACACCCCATGCACTCTTTCATAATTACCCTCCTCTCTATAAAAGAATGTCAGCCTTGTTTCAAAATTGTCTATGAATTATTCATTTATGAGCCACAACATAAGCAGAGGCACTAGAATCAAACCATTGCAGCTATACAAACTTCCTGTTAGATAAATGATATAGTGCCAGAAAATATTTTCATTATGGGGGTTAATTCTTCATATGTAGTTTAGCTTTAGTCCACTGAAAAAATAACATCAGAAAGAATAACACTGTACGCACGATTCGTGGCATGGTCCCAGCTGACATGATGCCAGTGGTAGATTTCGTGAGATCTAGGAAATCCATTCAGATTTTTCTTCCTTCAGTCTCTTAAATATAAGATTAACTATTAAGTTTCAACTTACCGTGTAGTACTGTGTTGGTACCAAATAGTTACTATTTAGCCCACAGTCTAAGGAATTGACACATGTGCAGAAATTGTATTTTAAAGACGAAAATGTTGGCTTCTGTTAAATTTTGCATCAAAGTTCAAGATAATAGGAAAATATAGAAAAACCTAATGGAGTTTCCAGCTTAAAGGTTCTGGGCCATAGGAGGGTCAATATACTCAGACGGTTAAATAAACATGTAATCCATTCCAGGCTTGTAGTGGAAATTGCTGGAATAGAAGAACGTAAGAATGACAGTCAAATATATATTTAGTTTGTAGACATTTTCCTTACATATTCTATAATCCTTTACATATATATTATTATATATGTTTTTCTCCATGTATTGTTTATATATATATATATTATGATCATGATTCTTGCCACTCTACCTTTGCATTGCCCATACCATATCACCCTAACATTATAGACATACACTGTCATGCGGTAACACTTCCAGGTTCGGCACTCCACTGGGCAGAGCCGGACCCCGCCCCCCTCTGACGTGGCTCTAACGGTATTTAGGGAGACCGCGCCAGAGAGAGGGTGCTTGGTGATACTGGGAGTTTCTTCCGCCAGACTTACCTCTCCACAGGGTCTGGCAATGTGGGTCCGACTTCCAAGTGTACACGCCGGCTACTGGGAGACGCTGGCTCTTTAAGCTCTGATGTTGTCCCGGGCTAAGACAAGTATGCTTCATGTAATAGAGGAATGCTGGAGAACGGAAACTCACTTTACAAGTGGACCATATCCCTAAACTATTGGAGGACAACTAACCTTAAGTATACCTCTCATCTAATTATCTACAATCTCATTTAATAACGAACTAAGTCTTGCTTACTCAAATCTTCACTACTACAAGCTACTAATTATTTGGAGGACAACTCTCATCATGCTTATTCACTATGCTAATTCACTATGAACTGTTTCTTGCTTTGCACTTACACTCAGTGCTTCTAATTAATACTAATTATATGGAGTACAACTCCCATGATGCTTATTAAAGGACCACTCTAGGCACCCAGACCACTTCAGCTTAATGAAGTGGTCTGGGTGCCAGGTCCTTCTAGGCTTAACCCATTTTTTCATAATTATAGCAGTTTCAGAGAAACTGCTATAATTATGAATGGGTTAAGCCTTCCCCCAAAGCCTCTAGTGGCTGTCTCATTGACAGCCACTAGAGGCGCTTGCGTGCTTCTCACTGTGATTTTCACAGTGAGAGCACGCCAGCGTCTATAGGAAAGCATTGTAAATGCTTTCCTATGAGACCGGCTGAATGCGCGCGCAGCTCTTGCCGCGCGTGCGCATTCAGCCGGCGGGGCGTAACGGAGGCGGAGAGGAGGAGGAGAGCTCTCCGCCCAGCGCTGGAAAAAGGTAAGTTTTTACCCCTTTTCCCCTTCCAGAGCCGGGCGGGAGGGGGTCCCTGAGGGTGGGGGCACCCTCAGGGCACTATAGTGCCAGGAAAACGAGTATGTTTTCCTGGCACTATAGTGGTCCTTTAACTATGAACTGTTCTTGCTTTGCATCTATTCTCAGCTACTTGCTTAATATTACTATTGAAGATTATTCTTATTAACCAAAGAATGTTACTTAATGCATCTCTGAGAAAATACTTATTAATGAACTTTGTGTTGTTTATTACTTGCACTTCTTCTTATTGGATTAATGCCTAAATGCAATTCATTTAAGTTTAACACTTATTAAAACTTCGTTTGAATCAAGTTACCAGCGATTCCCTCTTTTCTTAAAGCTACAGTATTGATACTTTAAAGTTTCTCCGTATCTTAACTAATGTAATTAGGGAGGTTTACAAGCTGCAGTTGAGTTCCAAGCCAAATCACCCAAGTAGCGTAACATACACCCTGTTCCAAATTATTATGCAAATTCTATTTAAGTGTCACAAAGATTAAATATTTTGTTTTTCAGTTTAACTCATGGATGGCATTGTGTCTCAGGGCTCTTTTGATCACTGAAAACAATCTCGGACACATGTAATAATTAGATTGCCAGGTGAGCCCAATTTAAGGAAAAACTACTAAAGGAGGGTGTTCCACATTATTAAGCAGAGCACCATATTCATGCAATATGGGGAAGAAAAAAGGATCTCTCTGCTGCCGAAAAGAGTGAAATAATTCAATGCCTTGGACGAGGTATGAAAACATTAGATATTTCACGAAAACTTAAGCGTGATCATCGCACTATTAAGAGATTTGTGGCTGATTCAGAGCACAGACGAGTTTGTGCAGATAAAGGCACATTGAGGAAGATTTCTGCCAGATCCATGCTTCGAATCAAGAGAGCAGCTGCTAAAATACCATTACATAGCAACAAACAGATATTTGAAGCTGCTGGTGCCTCTGGAGTCCCACGGACATCAAGGTGTAGAGTCCTCCAGAGTCTTGCAACTGTGCATAAACCTTCTATTCGGCCACCACTAACCAATGCTCACAAGCAGAAATGGCTGCATTGGGCAGAAAAATACATGAAGACTAATGTTCAATGATGAGTGCCGTGCAACCCTGAATGGTCCAGATGGATGGAGTAGTGGATGGTTGGTGGACGGACACCCTATTCCAACAAGGCTGCGACGTCAGCAAGGCAGTGGTGGAGTTATGTTTCGGGCTGGAATCATGGCAAGAGAGCTGGTCGGCCCCTTTAGGGTCCCCGAAGGTGTAAAGATGACCTCTGTAAAGTATGTGGAGTTTCTGACTGACCACTTTCTTCCCTGGTACAGAAGGAAGAACTATGCTTTCCGTAATAAAATCATCTTCATGCATGACAATGCACCATCTCATGCTGCAAAGAATACCTCTGCATCAATGGCTGCTCTGGGGATAAAAGGAGAGAAAGTCATGGTGTGGCCTCCATCCTCTCTTGACCTCAATCCTATTGAGAACCTTTGGAGCATCCTCAAGCAAAAGATCTATGAGGGTGGGAAGCAGTTTACATCCAAACAGCAGCTCTGGAGGCTATTCTGACATCTTGCAAACAAATTCAAGCAGAAACTGTCCAAAAACTCCCAAGTTCAATGGATGCAAGACTTGTGAAGCTGCTATCAAATAAGGGGTCCTATGTTAAAATGTAACGTGAGCTGTTAAAATGTTTAAAAAGTTAAAATGTTGTTATAAATTTGATTGAAATAGCTTTTGATTTCAGTAAATATCCTGCAAACACAACAAATGACAATTTTCAGTTCTTAACAACCTATAAAGTGTTTTGAAACTTACTGTGCGTAATAATTTGGAACAGTGCACTGTAAGTTTTTTATGTTTTTAAAAAATACTGTTATTAGGAGGTTTGTTCAATAAAATTTGAATTCTACTCTTAATAGTTGATAACATGAGAATTATGCTGACTGTTATTTACATCAATGATTTAGATAAATGAGAAAAATATAATTTGCATAATAATTTGAAACAATGTGTATTTATCTGGCTGTGAGTGTGTCTGACATTATCTACTATGTAAAGATAGGTATATAAGATAGGTATATTTCTATGAGCATGTGTTTGTGTGTGGGGTAGCTGCTTGTGGTGCTTTGTGTATATGGGGGGCTGCCTGTGGCCTTTGTGCAATGTGCTTATGGTCAGGGCCGGTGCTAGGATTGTTGCCGCCCTAGGAAAAAAAATTGCCATCCCATTTGTTCCACCCACTCATGCAGACTGACATACACTGACCCATGTACGTACAAACAATGTGGAGGATACAGCTGTGAATCTACAAAATAAAAACCAATAATAGTGTAACACTGTTAACACATAAAAAAAAAAGCGCATATCATATATAACTCACAAGATAGATGAGAATAGCTCGCCCAAGGGTGCCTCCCCTGATTAATGGGGGGCTAAATCCACTTCCTTATTGCCACAGATACTGGAGCCGGACTCAGGATATGTAGAAAAAAGTATATTGCTTTATTTTAAAATATAATAGTAAAACAATACCAGGTCCTACGCGTTTCGTTTCGATAGGAACTTCTTCAGGGACCTCCTGGTATATAAAGCAACTACAAAATAATAGTAGCCACATTAAAAACAAAGACAAAATAATACAATGTTACAAGCATTACAATTCCCCGCCTTCCCCGAGTCCATCTTTTATATAGACGTATCCTCCTCTTTGGTTCAGTGGGCATTGTATGGTAGTTCTCAGTCGGTCGGAATTAAAGTTTGCAGTATTTCTTATTAATTTCCGGTTTTCGGCAGAACATATATGTCACTTCTGCGGCAGCTGAGCAGCTAAGCGGCTCAGCTCAATGACGTTTGCGTTCCAATTGCTCTATATTCTTGCGTGTCACCTAAATCTCGGAAGAGAAAAGTTACTTACAGAAGCCTATTTTGGACAGAAAGATCTGCCCTTGCAGATAGGACAGAATGATGCCGAAAAAAGGTTTCTTCAGTATGAATAACAAGAGTTTAAACCAATCTTATATACATCAAGATGTTTCTAAGTGACCCATGTAGACTGACGCACACACACTGACCCACGCAGACTGACGCACACTTACTGACACACGCTGACTGATGCACACACTGACCCATGCAGACTGGCGCACACACACTGAAGAATGCAGATTGATGCACACACACACACACTGATGAATGCATACTGATGACCACACACACTGATACATGCAGACACACACACTGACATGTACAGACAAATGTTGACCCATACTGCAGACACTGCTGACCCATGCAGACACACACTGACCCATGCAGACACACACTGACCCATGCATACACATACACTCCATGGCAGCCCCAACCCCTGCTATGCTCCCGCCCACTTTTCCCCACGTACATGGCAAGGGGCGGGAGCGAGAAATTGAAGCATCCTTGCGCTGCTGCACCAATGGGAGTTGTTGTGGGGGCCTGGCTGAGCAGGCTGAAGTGGATGCCACTGGACCAGTGTTAAGCCGGGCCCTAGTCAGCAGCCATGTAAGTGCAATGCGCCCGGTAACATGGCCGGCAGCCAAAAGAGAAGTATAATTATTCAAACACAGAGGGGCGGTCTCTGTGTTTGAGCAATAAAAATCCAGGGCCTCCGCCTCCCTTTAAGCAACGCCCTAGGCGGCCGCCTAGTTGGCCTATAGGAAGCGCCGGCCCTGCTTATGGTGAGGCTATGTTTTATGACTGTTTGTGTATGCTGATTGTCTTCAAAGGATGACTGTGACAGGGTGAGTAAAGGGGTAACTGTGGTAGGGTGAGTGTGAAAGGACTATGGGGTAAATGACACAGGGTTCACGGGTGAGTGCGACAGAATAAGGGAGGGTAAGTGCGACATGGTTGGAAGAGGGGGTTTTACAGGGTGATGGGAGGTAAGTGTGACAGGATTAAGGGAGGGTAAGTGCGACATGGTTGGAAGAGGGGGTTTTACAGGGTGATGGGAGGTAAGTGTGACAGGATTAAGGGTGAATATGTCATGGTTGCATCACAGGGTTGGGGTGAATGTGGCTTGGTTGGAGGAGTAAGTGTGACTGGGCAAGTGGGGGTAAATGTGACAGAATTAAGGTGGGTTAATTGACATGGTGAGTGAGGGGGTTAGTGTGAATGGATAAGCGGCATTAATATGACAGGGTGAGTGTTGCAGGGTGCAGGACTGACAGGGTTAGGGATGAGTGTGGTACGGTTGGATGAGGGAGTGTGACAGGATGATGGGAGGTAAGCGTGAACGGATTCGGGGGGGTTTATTTGACAGGGTGAGTATGACAGGGTAAAGGCTGGGAGGTGAATGTGGCAGTATGAGAAAAGGTGTAGGATTAGGAGGTTAATGTGATAGGGTGAGTGTGGCAGAGCGAGGGGAGGTGAATGTGACATGGTTGTAGTGGGTGAGTGTGACAGGATCAGGAGTGGTTAATGTGAATGTGACAAGTGAAGGGGTGACAGTGTGTGGGTGGGTGATGACTGTCTAGGGGGGGTTGATAGAGTGTAGAGGGGAGTGACAGAGTGTGGAGGGGGTGATAGAGTGTAGAGGGGAGTGACAGAGTGTGGAGGGGGTGATAGAGTATAGAGGAGAGTGACAGAGTGTTGAGGGTTGACAGGGTGTAGAGGGGAGTGACAGAGTGTAGAGGAGAGTGACAGAGTGTTGAGGGGGTGATAGAGTGTAGAGGGGAGTGACAGAGTGTGGAGGGGGATTGTACTGTCAGAAATGCCCTTTTCTTTGTTAATCAGTACAACTCTCTGCTGGGTTGTATTTATTGGTAATGTAAAGTAGTTTTAGGTATGTATTCTTTCTTTTACATTGTTAACAAACATAGGTTGAACAGAGCTATTTTAAAATTTCATCCAAAGATGATGCACACGAACATGTTGCTCAAGCCTAAGGACAAGTGCTGCAAAAGGGTTTTATTTCATTATGTTATATGTTTCAACATGGCTGACTTTGCAAAATATATTTTTCCTTATATTATTCTTCATGGAAAAGCAAATAATGTGTGATATAAAATCATGATAATGAAAACTGGAGTCTATTAAGTGTATGAAAAAATATGTTAATGCCTCTAATGCTATGAATCATAAATACACAATTTTCATTTTTAAAGTAGGTATTGATGTGTAGTCTGTTGCCAAACCAGTGAGCAGTATTAATTAATTATTAATTATACCCACCTCACTGGTAAATTGCTATGCATGCTTAATACGGCTCAAAAATAACTATATGGAACAGAGCTCCAATAACACTTGCATTCTGACATGTTTTAAAATTCATCTTTCTGTATATTAGTAACTTTAGCAGAATAATACTGGTAGATGGGTAGATTTTTTTTATACAAGTTGGCAGTGAACTAAGCTTATGTTTTTTACTTTTGGGAATAAAATGTATTCTCCTGTCATAAAAGAATATATATATTACACTAAAAGTAGAATCTGCACTCAGAGGTCAGCGCAACAATATCTAAATACTTAGTGCTTAATCTGGCAAACTGATATACAAAGTCCTGCTGAAAGTTTCAGATTTGTTGTAAATCTGAAACTTTAATATTTTGAATAAATATTTTGTATTTTTTGAAAATTCTGGAGTGCTATTCTATCTTCTATTCTTGCACCCAGGTGCTGTACCTCTGGCCATCAAATGTATCTTCCAAGAAGAGTTGCATTATGCAAATAATGTGTTGACATTTCAGTTTACATTAGAAACTATTTTCAATAAGGTCTTAAAATAGGTCTCGCATGTAAACTGAAACATTGACACATTTTTTTCACAATATACCTTACTAAAGCAATTCAGTTTATTTGTTACAAACATTCTGAGTGCGCCTTTTCTTGGGAAATGTCGCCCTGTTGGTGGCTGCCATTCTCAAGCTTACTATTGGTGATTGTACCTGTCAGTCATTGCATAGTTTATTTTCATTGGCTATTTATCCAGTTCTTTGGTTGGTATAGCTAATATGGTAGAATGGCTCTATCATTGGCTTGTTTTAGCTATGTCAAACCTTTTTTCTATAGAACCAATGAAAGTGTACAGTTCAATGACTTGCAGATACCCAAACCAATAGCAGGTCACAGCTTCACATTGAAAACTACTGAGAAAAAAAAGATTAGTTTTAAAACAGAAGAGTTTATACTTGTTATTTTAATTTTATTATGCAATGTATCTAACAGATACACATCTGGCAATACATAGAATGGTTTCGATCAAATGTAAATTTTTAACTTAAAATGTTGAAACATTTATGTTGTAATAAAAACATTCACCAAAGGATCTTACATTTCATGTTAGCTGTGAACGTGTAATTAATTGAATGTGAGCTTCTAGGCATATAGACACCATCTGGATCAAAGATTCGAGCATGCATGAAACTAAGATCAACTCTAGTGGATGCAGAGGTCCCCTTTTTGGACGAGGTAGAATGTCTTACCAACCTCAAGATGTATGCTTGGTTACTAGATTATTTTACACGTTATTCATGGCTGGCCCTGCTATCTATTTGGTGTTGCGGCCACGCTGTGATATCAGACTTGGAATTTCGTTTTTTTTTCACAGATTCTGGTGCCTTTAATTAAAAATATGAAATTCACAGTGGTACAGCCACAGTGGTACAGTGATACAGCCAGAGTAAGAGGAGAAGACTTCATAGGGGAGGGTAACAGACAGTCACTTACTGCATCACTGGGTACTCGAGGGGAAGAATCAGTAGGTAATTAGGGAGTCCAAGGAAGCTTAAGCTGTTAATGGGCATGTAGCAAACCCATGTATTAAAAACAATTCATTAAAAAAAAAAAGAATTCACACCTTGGTTAGTCAAGAGGGTTTATGAGTCCAACATCAGCCACAAATAGCAGCCCCAAAAGTGGATAACAAGGAAACTGAGTTTTGGGTGGCTAAGTGAAAAGTACCAAGAAATTTGGTTAACCTTAGATAATGACTATACAAGTTTAAACAGAAGCCAGTGTTAAAAACAGGATGTGGTTAAAAGCATCCACAAAAATACAAATGTTTTAGACAACAGTGAACACCCAGTGGTTTCTCACAGATAAATTCCAGCTATATAACACACACTGCAAAACTACAAAACAAAGTCCAGATCATAAAATATGCACACCCAGAAATAAAAATGTAAAAAATATAAACGTATATAACGGGTAAAAGCTGTAGCCTAATATTATAAAATAGTATAATGAATAGGAACATAGAAAAAAGTAATATTCTACATATTACAGAGTGGTAGGGACTCCATGCACATACTTTTTGTCTCCACTAAATAATATGTTCACCCTTTGCTGACCATAAGGTCCAATGTAGCTGGTTAGCTGGTTGAGGATCTAGAGCAAGGTTAGGTAACCCTTAGCACTCCAGATATTGTGGACTAATACTCGCCTGATTCTTTGACATCACATGGCTGAAAGAGCATGAAGAGATATGTAATCCATTACATCTGGAGTACTGAAGGTTGTCTACTCCTGAGAGATTTCCACTGTTTAGCAAAAACTCTTCCAGCAAAATGCAATGTTTATGCAACTTAAATCGTTTGTCCTAAATAATTATTGGTGTATTTTAGGATGATCAATATTGTATTTTTTTATTAAAAATAATAATGTTTTGTGCAGCATTCTGCATCTTTAAAGGACATTCTAAGTACAAAAACAACTTTAGTTTATAAAGCTGTTTTAGTGCATAGATGAGTGGTAGTGGTACTTTAGAAAGGAGGGTGTTTCAAAAAAATAAATGTACATACATTTATCTTTTTATTTCTACTTAATGCATGTTTATAATGTTTTTAACTTTATAAAGTTTAATGAGAAAACAATAAAGTAAATTGAAATTACCTTTGCTAGGGATTGATGAGATTCTTGAGGTTGATGCTGCGAGACTAAATATTTGATATCTGGTTCGATTTTCGTAAGGAACAAACAAAGGTCTCCTCTTTCGGTGATATTCAGACAACTTCTCTGTTTGCGCATAATATGATTTCTCATCTGTGCGTCAGCTCCTCTCCTCTCCCTCCTCAGTTCCCCTCCCCACCTTTTTTTCCCCTTTTTTCTATTTTTTAACCTTCCTTATAGCAATGCCCAGTAGGGAGGCTGAGCTAGGTAGCCCACTTACTATAGCCCACTATAACAGACAGGCACACATACATACATACAGACACACACACAAGACACACACACAAGACACACATACAAAGACACATACATACAAACAGACAGGCACACATACATACATACAGACACACACACAGACAGGCACACATACAGACACACACACACTCTGACTCCCTGGTCTTCCTCCCACGCGGTCTGTGTGTTAGCTGGGAGGAGTGACGTGCAGTCACTTCCTCCCAGTGTGTGATGTAATAACAGGGGGCCCGGTCGCGCTGTTAAAGCGCCCAGCGCTGACCGGGCCCCCTTACAATCCACAACCATCGGGTGGCCCTGACAGCATGGGCCACCCGATGGACCCCCTGGACGGTGGCCCCGGCGGTTTGCTGCGCGGGCCGGAGTCGCAAATGGTGATGAAATCCTGAAACGCCCACTAGTGGGCGGTAGGGACCAGGTTGATGACCCATGGCATAGATCATGCAGTCTCTCTGCTCAATTCTCTGCCATTTAGGAGTTTAATCGCTCTAACTCCCTAGTCACACCTCCCCTTGGGTACACAGCCACTGTTAAAAAAAGGTTTTCATTTCTAACTGATCTTCTTATGATCTGCATAGTGTGTTAGAACGTCTAAATTAAACACACAATAGAGAAAATTTACAAATTAGACTTTTTTTCAGGAAGTGTGCAGAAAGGCTACATGAGTCACAGCGAGGAGAGGAGTGACTATGTCTGCATAAACAAAGTTATTAAACTTCTAGATGGCAGAGCATTGAACAGTGAGACTGCAGGGATGTGATCCATACATCAAACACACTTTATTAAATTATAAAGTTATTTTGGTGCTTACAGTGTCCCTTTAACTCTGTCTTCTCTAGCGTCCTACATCCTTCATTCTAAAATACTTGCTTCTTCAGGATTCCTGTAGATTAGTACATGATGTCACAGCTTTAGTTCTGTCCCTTCAAACCTGCAAGTACCACAGTTGGTCATGCAATTAGGTTTCTGGGAGATGTAATTTATACGTGAAAAGGCAAAAACTGGTCTACAACTTACAAAACCCCTGCTTTTCCAATATGCCCCTAATGTGCAGGAATCTGGAGGATAAAATTAGCAGTTTCAAAAGAAAATATTGAATTAAAGAATTGAAATGGTTTGCTGATCTTTTCCTTTTCTTAGCAGTGATAACGTTAAGGAACTTCACATGTATCTGTTTTTAGATATAGTGAGGGGAAAAAGTATTTGATCCCCTGCTGATTTTGAAGGTTTGTCCACTGACAAAGAAATGATCAGTCTATAATTTTAATGGTAGGTGTGAGAGACAGAATAACAACAACAACAAAAAATCCTGAATAACACGTAAAAAAAGTTATACATTGATTTGCATGTCAATGAGTGAAATAAGTATTTGATCCCCTATCAATCAGCAAGATTTATGGCTCCCAGGTGTTTTTTATACAGGTAATGAGCTAAGATTAGGAACACTCTCTTAAGTGCTCCTAGTCTCAGTATGTTACCTGTATAAAAGACACCTGTCCACAGAAGCAATCAATCAATCAGATTCCAAACTCTTCACCATGGCCAAGACCAAAGAACTGTCCAAGGATGTCAGGAGCAAGATTGTAGACCGACACAAGGCTGGAATGGGCTACAAGACCATCGCCAAGCAGCTTGGTGAGAAGGTGTCAACAGTTGGTACGATTATCTGCAAATGGAAGAAACACAAAATAACTGTCAGTCTCCCTCGGTCTGGTGCTCCATGCAAAATCTCAACTCGTAGAGTTTCAATGATCATGAGAACAGTGAGGAATCAGCCCAGAACTACACGGGAGGATCTTGTTAATGATATCAAGGCAGCTGGGACCATAGTCACCAAGAAAACAATTGATAACACACTACCCTGTGAAGGACTGAAATCCTGCAGCGTGCGCAAGGTCCTCCTGCTCAAAAAAGCACATGTACATTCCTGTCTGAAGTTTGCCAATGAACATCTGAATTATTGAGAGGAGAAATTAGTGAAAATGTTCAGATGGGACCAAAATCGAGCTCTTTGGTATCAACTCGCCGTGTTTGGAGGACGAGGAATGCTTTCTATGACCCCAAAAACACCATCCCCAACGTCAAACATGGAGGTGGAAACATTATGCTTTGAGGGTGTTTTTCTACTAAGGGGACAGGACATCTGCACCGCATCAAAGGGACAATGGATGGGGCCATGTACCGTCAAATCTTGGGTGAGAAACTACTTCCCTCAGCCAGGGCATTGAAAATGGGTCGTGGATGGGTATTCCAGCATGACAATGAGCCTAAACACACAGCCAAGGCAACAAAGGAGAGGCTCAAGAAGAAGCACATTAAGGACCTGGAGTGGTCTAGCCAATCTCCAGATCTTAATCCCATAGAAAATCTGTGGAGGGAGCTGTAGGTTCGAGTTGCCAAACGTCAGCCTCAAAACCTTAATGACTTGGAGAGGATCTGCATAGAGTAGTGGGACAAAATCCCTCCTAAGATGTGTCCAAACCTGGTGACCAACTACAAGAAATGTCTGACCTCTGTGATTGCCAACAAGGGTTTTGCCACCAAGTACTAAGTCGAAGGGGTCAAATACTTATTTTACTCATTGACATGCAAATCAATCGATAACTTTTTTGCCATGTGTTTTTCTGGATTTGTTTTTTGTTATTCTGTCTCTCACTGTTAAAATACACCTACCATTAAAATTATAGACTGATCATTTCTTTGTCAGTGGACCAATGTTCAAAAATCAGCACGGGATCAAATACTTTTTTCCCTCACGATAAATAGATAGATAGATAGAAACTATATAAAGAAAAGAGAGACATTTTTTTAGAGACAGACTTTCCAGCTGGCAGAGATAGACTGAAATTAAATAGCAATCATTAGAAATTATAAAGAAGGAATTCCATGTTCCCTTTGACACAGAGCCAGAGCTCCGAAGATGAATGTTTCCCAATAGAGTAATGTGCCTAACTCTACTGAATATTTACGCGTTGTAAGTTTTTCCAGTATTTATAGCATGGGAGTTAAAGTATTCATTTTTACTTTCTGGAAAAAGCTCCAAGCATTCATTACTCAGTATTTATAAAAATAACACAAGTTAGAGCACTGACGCAATACATTAAAAACATCATTTTTTTTTGCAGAACGTTATGCACATAAGTTACCACTAACAATAAATGAATAGATTTGTGGCTTGAAAGATACATATATACATGACAAAACGCAAACCATATAATACATTATTTTTACACTTGGCTCATAGTTTTATTATTGATTGCATTTACCTTGCCGCTCCTTTGTGTACACACTCATGCAGTGATTTTGTTCAGAAGTACTTTAAAGTTGATAAAGGGAGGGTATTCTAAAAGCTTGTTGTTTCAAGCTTTTCTTAATCCAATACAAAAGATATTTTTAGAGCTACTGTAGTACATGTGCATCACTGGACTAATCTGGTAACTCATAGACATTCTGTAAGGTTTGACATTGGTGTTTAGTGAGTGAGTGCACTGGATTCTATATGATATATTCAGTCCACTCACTCACTAAAGACTAATTTGAAAGTATTAATAGTTGTTTTTTGGTTTTTTTTTAAACACCTCATTTAAGCAAACGTAATGGGAGTTTAGTTGCAGTATATGATTATACAATGCATAAGCATGCCACAAAGTCAATTTTACCCCATTCTTGGCAGGTCCTATCCCAATATCTGTTCTTATGACAATAAACAACTTACTTGAGAAATCCTTCCTCAGGGCAGTGCAGATCCGAAATGCCAGCAAGTTCCCTCTGCACAGGAGATACAGCAACCCCAGATGATCGTTCCAACCTTGTAAGGTATCATCAGTGAGGTATAGCCAATATCCCTCTAGGCACCGTGAGCAAGGTGTCCACGTCTGGATTGCCCTTTAAGCTTAGAGGGATATTGGCTATACCTCGCTGATGATACCTTACAAGGTTGAAACGTATCTCTCGTGCAGAGGGAACTTGCTGGCATTTCAGATCTAGACTGCCCATATGGGTGGGAAGGTGTCAACAGTTGGTGCTTCAGATATGTTCTTTCTGTAATGACACAAGATGAGCTAAAACCAGCTTGAGATTTGAGCGGGAACCCACCGAAAGGGCATGCTCATTGAGTTGTTGTCCGTTCTCACCTCTCTTGATACTTGTTTTTCTCTCCTAATATTTATATGGTTTATGGGGCATATATTGTAGGTCAGCCATACATGATTGGCATATTGTGGTGACAATTTTTGTCCCCATTGAACAAAGGCCTAGCCTCAGCTTCTAGGAGTTTGTAAAAGATTTACAAATAAGTCCTCTGTCACTATCATGACATGGATTAACTTGTACTGCCAACAGGGAGGCGAATTAGTAGAATATATAAAAAGATAATTCACCACATGTTAACGAGATAATAAGTTAAAATTTGTATCTAAATCTTATGCAGTTGTCAACTACTGATGGTCTACAACCTTGTCAGTAAATAGCTGCCATAAGCTGTCAATATTAACAGCTGGTAACTTTTCATGGCTGCAAACTACCATCAGATTTCCAACCTTATTGCTAAATTTTGTAGCCTATTTCTATAAACGGCTGACGATACAGATATCAACCATTTACATATTACTTGCTGGTAAAACACAGAAACAGCATACCCAATTCACTCTGTATGGCAAGTAGTAACAGGCAATTAATGGTTGTCCTGTTAATCTGGCAAGTTTGGAAGAAAATGTTTTGTGTCACTAGGATGTGTCAAGATTCTACGATCATTAATCTCTTTAATAACCTCTTTAAGTTTTATGTCTTAGAGGCAGCCAGTAATGAGTTGCGAAAAGGGTTTGGAACCAGCTGCAATCCAGTGGCTAACTAGAAAATTTGCATATTGGCTGTGAGTTTTACACTGTCCCAGTGAGGGCAAATGCAATTTTGCAAAGATTGATGTTTGTTTCTTTGTGCATTTGTTTGTGAGTGCTTTTTGTTTCTGTTTTTATGTCAAATTGAATGTAATAAAATACTACACTATATATTACTTTTTATTTTCTGTTCCTCGTATGGAGCTCATTTGTGATTAGGAAGAAGCAGTCTGTCTGTAAGATGGTGTGAGTATATACTACAGTGAAAAAATATGTTTATTTGTAACACAAGGTTTGAGTATTTCTCTCTTTGGGTTCCTTTTTTGTTTTTAAGTAGAAAATAAGCAGAGCCATTAGTCACTACTTAGCCGTTACTTGACTTTTTGTAATGGCAGCCTGTAACTTCCTATTACTACTTGTGACATTTTGCAGTCAGAAAACGGTCACTATTTGCTAATAGTAGCAATAGACACATTGCTGGCTGATAAAGAGTAGTTTAAAAAATTGTTAAGTTTTAACCTGTGCTCCCCCAGGATTACTGATCTCTCGACTGTCTGATTCTGCTCTTGGGGCTATCCATGCATTCTAACTTCTTGGACTGTAGCTGGGTTCCAGTGTATTACCCTGACAGTTGTCATGGTGTAATACTCCAACAAGCAGAGTTCAGGACAACAGGGGACAAGACAGGGAAATAACGTATAAATGGCCGGACTCAACGTTGAACAGAGAAAAAGTGTAGTCAGTAACAATCCGAGGTCAGGGTAACAGAGAGACAGCAAAAACGATACACGGTAATCAATCAGAAAGGCAAACAATAGAGGAAAGGGTTAGAGATAAACACAGAGTCCGAACAAAGCCAAGGTCAATACCAGAACAATAATACAAGAGAACAAGGAATGCTATCAATCACTTGTGATTGGTCCATGTCATGCCTGCGCCCCCAAAATGTGTGTGCATGGGAGAGCTGGAATTGCGTGGACCAATGGGAGCTTGAGACTACCTCCTTGCGTGCTTACGTCTCGAGTAATGCTCTTAAGTACATGCAGTGGGCCGCATGACTGTTCATTAAGATCGGTGCATGCTGCCTGCTCGGAACAAGCAGTAGTCAAGCCGTGCAGGCTCATGGTAGGGTAAGTACCCCGGAAGGCTCATTGTAGTGACCCTGGCCAGCTCGTGATAGGGTAAGTACCACTACAACAGTTAACTGATAAAACCAGCAATTGCCAAGTACTGAACTTCACTGGAACAGGAGTAATAGAACCAGGTTGGCTCATCAGTACCAGTTCTGTGATGTAGTCTGTGTTGACAGTCTTGAAAAAGTACATCCATTGGAGGATAAGCATGGAGGGCAAATTATTTCCTGCACTTTACCTTAAGGTAATTAGAAGGAGTAAACCCCAGCTTCCATGTAGTGTTTTATTTGTTGTTTTTATCCATTGTAATAGCAGTTTTTATGATTTAGCCTTATGTTTATGAGCAAATTCTAAAAATAATCATTATTAATGCCTTAAGGACACAGCTTCAGAAGCAATTTTTGCATTTTTTGCTGTTTGTGTTCAACTGCAAACTGCTGAGTACAACGATACCTCCATTGTGTGCCTTTACCACTATTCTGTGAAGCTACAGTGACATATAGGAGACTATGCAATTTCAGTTCCTATAGTTGGAATTTTCATAGATGGTCCTATGTCTGATTTTGTGGCATTATAGCAGTTTGACTGTTCAAATAACCCCACAAATGCCTTCCATATGAGAAAGCAGACACCCTAGGGTATCTTAGTAGGCAGTGGCGTACACATGATTCATGGGGCCCTGGTGCAAAAATTGATCCGTGGGCCCCCCCCCCCGCGCTTACTCGGCGCGAGTCGGGGCCGTAACACATGGCGATGGGCACCTGGTCGCAGGGCTGCGACCCCGCGACAGCGGTATGCTGCACACACACCTAAAGGACCGCTACAGACACCCAGATCACATCAGCTCAATGAAGTGGTCTGGGTGCCAGGTCCCTCTAGTTTTAACCCTGCAGCTG
This sequence comes from Pelobates cultripes, assembly GCA_933207985.1. NCBI lineage: Eukaryota > Metazoa > Chordata > Amphibia > Anura > Pelobatidae > Pelobates > Pelobates cultripes. The sequence goes on from OW240917.1 coordinate 58,682,920, forward strand.
AAAACATAGCTGTTTCAGAGAAACGGCTATGTTTCACTGAGGGTTAATCCAGCCTCTGGTGGCTGTCTCATTGACAGCTGCTAGAGGAGCTTCCGCGATTCTCACTGTGAAAATCACAGTGAGAAGACACTGAACGTCCATAGGAAAGCATTGAGTAATGCTTTCCTATGGGCGGTTTAAATGCGCGTGCGCCTCTTGCCGCGCATGTGCATTCGGAGCTGAGAGGCGGAGGGATCCCCAGCGCCAAGGAAGTCCGGCGCTGGAGAAAGGTAAATGCTGAAGACACACACTCTCACGAACAGACGCATACACACTAGCTAACAGATACACACATTTACTGACAGAGACACACTCAGCGACAGACATACATACACACTCACTTACAAAACATACACTTTCACTGACAAACACACACTCACTAACAGACATCAGACACACCCAATAACAGACACACCCAATAACACCCACACTACCCGCCCGGGTCAGCAGGGCCAGTCTCGGGGGGCCCTGAGGTGGCCGGCGCCTGGGCCCCCCAGGAGAAGAGGCTGGCCCAGTAGGCCCTGGTATGTACGCCACTGTTAGTAGGCATATATTATACCTTAACTTACCACAATTCTTTTGCCAATTTATTTAAACTTTTGTGGTGAGAAAAAAAAGACATTTTCTTACATACATGTTGCATTTTTGCTGGGTACTTTGTACATTTGATAAGTGACACAGTCATTAATTCCCCCTAAGTATGCTCAGTTACCTCTTCTGAGTAAAACAATATGTCCAATGTATTAACTAGACACGATTTTGTGAAGTTACAGTGCTGTAAAAGAGACCTGTCAATTTCAGATTTTTAAGTGTGAATGTTCATATTATTATTGCCATTTATGTAGCGCCAACAGATTCCGTAGCGCTTTACAATATTATGAGAGGGGGGATTTAACTATAAATAGGACAATTACAAAAAAACTTACATTAACGATAGATGTTTTTGATGGGTCCATATTTTATTTTGAAATATTTTAGCAGGCTGCTTTTTCCAACTACCCCAAAAAGGCATACTATTTCTTAAAAAAGACACACAAGGATATTTCAAATGGCATATTTTAAATCTTAGCATGGGATCCGCTAACTTGTATCAAGTATATCAGGTGTAGTTTTGACACCAACAGTGAGTTTGTACTGTATATTTTGCAAACCTTATATGTGCACCGGCTTTATAATACTTCATATGTTGCCCAGCTATGTTGTCTGAGTACAGCAATACTCCCGTATGTACCTTTGCCAGGTATATGTGGACATTGAAGGAGCACATTTCATTTCAACCATTGCGGTTTTGTTTAAAACTTTGAATTTTTACGCTGTGTCCATACCCCATTTTGACATTTTTTAGCAGGCTACATATTCCAACTACCCCATAAAGGCATATCATTTCTTAAAAAAGACATCCCAGGGTAATTCAGAAGGCATATTTTGAACCTTATACTTAGGTAGAAGAAATCTATTAATCACAGAAAAATAGAGAAAATGTACTTAACTGAGTACAAACTAGATAGCTTCCCTAGAGGTCTTTCCCACTAGAACCTCTTTGATATCACATGGGTAGAAAATGCTAGCTGTATCCCTATTTCCATTTTCTACCCATATTTTGAACCTTAGCCTGAAATAATTTTTCTGCTAGCTTGTACTAAGTGTAGTGGTAATCAATGTTTTTTCTGCCTTTTTGACACACAGAGTGAATTTATACTGTATATTTTACAAACCTTATGTGTGCCACGGATCTATAATACTTCCTATGTTGCTCAGCTATGTCGTCTGAGCACAGCAATACCCCCATATGTACCTTGCCAGGTATATGTGGATGTTGAATGGGGCACATTTGAGACACAGCCATTTAAGTTTTTTTCAAACTTTATATTTTTACACTGGGTCCATATTCCACTTTTGAGTTTTTTAGTAGGTTGATTATTCCAACTACCCCATAAAGGCATACCATTTCTTAAAGAAGACAACCTAGGGTATATTAAAAGACATATTTTGAACCTTAGCGTGAAATAATTTTTCCGCTAGCTTGTACCAAGTGTAGTGGTAATAAGCATTTCTTCTGCCTTTTTAACACACATAGTGAGTTTGTACTGTATATTTTGCAAACCTTATGTGTGCTATGGCTCTATAATACTTCCTATCTTGCTCAGCTATGTCATCTGAGCACAGCAATACCCTCATATGTACCTTTTGCCAGGTATATGTGGACATTAAAGGGGCACATTTAAGACACGGTCATTTATGTTTTTTCAAACTTTATATTTTTACACTGGGTCCATATTCCACTTTTGAGTTTTTTAGTAGGTTGATTATTGCAACTACACCACAAAGGCATACCATTTCTTAAAAAAGACATCCGAGGGTATTTCAAAAGGCATATTTTGAACTTTAACATAAAATCATTTTTCCGCTTGTTTGTACCAAGTGTAGTGGTAATAAGCATTTTTTTGGGGTCCATATTCTTGCCTTTATTTGCCCCAGCCACTATAAATACAGTTCAAAGGGAGGCACAACCCTTTCTTTATGCCACTTTTTTTAATATAGCCCTACTACAATGAGCAGCTATTACCACAATCTAATTAGTATAAAAACAGCATGTTGAGATATTTTTAACTCTTTCATGACTCTGTATCCACCAAGATAGTCTTGGCATGTCATTTCTCACTGAGATCTTAACATAAGCTCACACTCAAACATCATGTCTTTAATCCTTTATTTGATACACTCAGTTCTGTTTAGCAGCCTTTCTGTCTGGCATTCTGGGCAATGTGGAGAGGGGAGCAGTCTCATTAGATTCCTTTCATAATAGCCTAATATTCCAGCTGGTGTTCATATAACTTCAGAAATACTTGGTACTTTTTATCGTAAAATCTTTTTTCTTGAAGGTTGGGGAGAATTACTTTTCCAACTTTGGACATTTTCTTCCTGGCATCCTGGATTGATGGAAAATTGTTGGAGGCACAGGCTCTGAGAATTGAGGCTCCTACTAACAACGACTCCACTTCTTTGGACAAGACAGCTGGCAGGCCCGTGATATCTGCGTGCATCTACAAAAACAAGAGGTTCTTGCTCAGCCCACCAGACAAAAAGATAGTGCTGATCCGGTGCCCTGAAGCCTGCATGCATTCCAAATTATGTCTTGTTCCCAACGCAATGCTCTGTACTATGGCCAAATATAGTATACCCAGATTATTGAGTTCCTTAGATAGCCTTAATCCAACAATCGCACAATTCATTGTCGGATCGGCCAAAGGAGATCTGTTCCCATGGAAATCCGGCCAAACATGCAAATCAGCTGCAAGAAACCCCACGGGCCCAGATGCCCTAATTTGATCCAGGTGATTGTGTAAATATCTAAATATATGTTGGCCCCTGGCTTCAGCTTTCTGCTTTAGTTCTATAAATGCACTGTGGCTCTTTACAAGATGATCAATCAGTTTTCCAGTAGCACTTTGTCTGCGCTTGTTTAACCAGAACCCTGGGACCATGGCTGAATTATATGGTCCCCAGACACCAGGAACAAAGATTGGCTTATCCCTGATCCCCATGTGACACGAAGATGTCCCACAGATCAGTGCCAGCCTGGAAGTGATTGGTTAATTTTCACAAGGGAGGTTATGACCCTTCACATATGCTCCAATCACACCTTGGGCTAGGGAGGGGAGGACCTTATCCCTGGTGGTTGGGTGGGACTGCCCAGACAGGAGTTGGTGCTGGAGGTTTCTAATAAGCATTTTTTTTATGCCTTTTTGACACACACAATGAGTTTGTAATATATATTTTGCAAACCTTATGTGTGCTACGGCAGTATAATACTTCATATGTTACTCATCTATCTCATCTAAATACAGCAGTACAGCCGTATGTACCTTTACCCGGTCTATGACAACATTGAAGGGGCACATTTGAGAGACAGATATTTAAGTTCGAAGTTTTACGCTGTGTCCATGTCCCACTTTGGAATTTTTTTAGTAGGTTGTGTTTTCCAATTACTTCACAAAGGCATACTGTGATGGTAGTAACTGGTATCACCGTCTAGTATTCCTTTTCCCAATAGCAGAGTATCGCCTAGAATCCACAGGAATAAATATCGCTGGTATCGCCAAATAATCCACACATGAGCCAAAGCTTAATGCTGGAACAACACTGATTTACTGGAAGCAACAGGCATTCAATTTATACAGTACAAGCTCCTCCTCTGGGCCAGGCTAGATAATTGAGTTTCAGCAACATACTAAACTGAATTATCTGCTGGCCAGAAACATTAACAATTTTCAACATTTTTGGAAATATACTTTCTACATTACATATGAATATAGAAACCACATCCAATAGTAGCTGGGGATACTGGGAGTAACATATCCAAATTGCATGAAAATCTGTTTGGTAGTTTCCGTGTCGCATCGTGTGGATTTTTGACCAGCTCGCCGTGTGGTTGTATCCGATTTAGAGTTCCATGAAATTGGTAGCAAGAGCCAGTCTCTGTTCGTGCAGAATTACACGAAAACCACCATAGTTACACTGCAGCTGGTTACATGAGAATGCTCCCCTCATTCGATTGATTGGAACTCCCGAACGCTGGTCTGATACTGCGAGTGGAAATAGGTAAGACGGTACTTCCATAAGGACCGGGTGTTCGTGTGATTGCCATACCGAAACAGTTCCAGGCAATCCATGAGTAAGTCCCGCTGGCCGCGTTCGGGAGATTTAAGATGGCCGCCATCCTTTGTTCTCGCCACGCCACCTAGGAGCACTCAATTACTTTGCAGTTTTCATGTGGTTACTTGGTGTTCTAAGTTCTGATTGCTACCCAGGGTGGTCTCCGTTCGGTAGAACGAATACATTTCCTGAACACATAAATAAAACGAATATTTCAAAGTCACTTAAATAGCAGGGAGAGGAAATAACTGAATGGATACAGATAAATACAGGGAAATCCTTTACACATACCATTTCCTAAAGAAGACACCCCAGGGTGTTTCAAAAGGCATATTTTGAACCTTAGTGATCAAAGGACAGGGAAGGAGTTCAATTTTATCTGAAAGAGGTGAGGGAGGTTGGGATTTTATTATTAACACTTTTATTTACAATGAAAGATAGATCAGCACCGATCTGTCTCCCTGCACTTTACTGCTCACACGGAGCTGCAGAGAGACAGATCGGGTTTCACTTCAGCATGTGTGATCGCTCTGACTCCCGGTCAGAGCGATCACATAGGCTGTGAAAGTGAAACTGCCTGCTGTAGTGTGCCTCAGACATGGAGGCACACTACAGGAACATTACCCCACAATTGCTGCGATTGTGTCAATCTGGGGTTAATTGTAGTATTGGACGTTGATTTTCCATCCTGCATCCTTAATGGGTTAAGATTAGAAACTGGTTTTATAGTAAATTATAATGATGAAAGATATGGTAGAAATATACAAAATACAAAATCTAACAAACAAATATTGGAACAGTGGAACAGTGGTGGACCCTATTCTAATGGGAACTTACTAGATGGATAAGAGGGGTGAGAAACAGAACGCAGGGGCTGAGAATGAGGATGGACGCATCCATTTAAAAAAAAAAAAAACTCTCTCCCGACTCCTCTACACTTTATTGTTCATCCCAAAATGTCTCTAGGTTATTGGGGGAACATTTTTAAGTGTGTCATGTCTTCTCCGGATCTACAGTATTTCCTAAGCACCTCCATCTTAGTATTCCTGGAAATTACTTTTACTGCATCATCATCATCTGCCCATACTAGCTTGTGTGGTCAAACTCCCGCACATGCCGGCTTCACAGGATGTTCAGAAAAGGCAAAATGCTGTTAATGGCGCACCTTCTCCCGGATCCGATAGCGGGACATACACTGCATGTTACTCATGCACATCTGTTTATAGTCAGTCACACCGACACGCCATTCAGACAAATTCGAGACTTTAGGCGCTCTAAAATTATGCCAACTAATAGTTTAAGTGCTCTTGCTATTTAAAGCCAAGGCTTGATTGAGCAATTTACCATGTTGTGGTTCTCGTATACCCAAGAGTGCGTTTATAATGTATTTGAGTATTTGTTACTGATCTTGGCTTGTTTTTAATAATTTCCCTGATTTCTGTGTTCCTGACCTCTTGGCATGTTTATCAATTGTCCTGTTTTCTTTTCCTTCTCCCTGACTTTTCTACATATTAAATCCAGCCTTTCTATGACCCTGGTATTAAGGAATAGAGATGACCCCGGTATTAAGGAATAGAGCGTTCCTGCCAGGAATGAGGGCTAGTCACGGGTTTACAATGCTACATCCATCTATATGTTAACAATGAAATAGTAACGTATGAACACTTAAGATCACTTGTCCCACTGGGCACCCGAGACTTCTTTCGCTATCTACAGCTCAGGGATTTCGCACAAACAGGTGAGATTAGGACAGCAATAGCCAAATGCTTGACCCTTTCTGAAAACATATGCCTTAAGGAATCTATGCCTGCAAAACTAATATCCTTACTCTATAACCACATCAGTTCAGAATCCGGGGAATGGGGAACACTAAAATATACAGTCTGGTGGGAGGCGGACTTAGGAGAAATATTAGAGGGGACATATTGGCAGGACATATGGGAGGCTTGTGCGAAAATATCCATATGCACCTCCTTACAGGAACTAGCTGACAAAATGCTATTTCGGTGGAACACGACCCATGTCAAACAATGCCACATGAAGATCTGTCCAACAGATACTGGCACCTGTGTGGGGAAAAGGGTGACTTCATACCCATGTGGTGGCACTGTCCCAGAGTTAGAGAATACTGGCAGGGTGTGGTAGACCTGAGCTCACGGGTCCTACAAAAGAGACTAACACTTGACCCATGGGCATGACAGCACAGGTCCGCAACACAACGGCCTCCTTCCAAAGGGTATGGGATCTCTGGGAGCAACTTGAAGAGTGGCACACACTATTAGATGGACACTGATGGGGAGGGGTGAACTGGGGAGACGGCCCTTACCTCCGGTGCCGAGCAACTAACCGGTATCTACACCCATATTGGAGAGAGCTAAACTTGCATATAGTGCTGGTACCGATGTGTTGGAATAGGTGACCTTGGCTGGGGGGCCTCAGCTGGGGTCCGCTGTGTCTGCCCGCGGACAAGCGTAACGGGGGTGACATGGCGGTGCGGCGGACACCAGCGGAGACGAACTCCAAGGAAACAATATACACCTAAAGCTACGAACCCTGTTTGGCACCCCCCTGATGGTGTAACCAAAATGAAAACATAATATGGTAAAAGCACGTTACTGTTAATGAATCATTACTTGAAAAACATTCATGGTCGCTGACACAAGGCCGCAGCTGGGTGCTCTGTGGGTTAGGACTCGGGGGTAAGCGGCGCGCTACCGCTTGGACCCTCTTGGGGGGACCCGGGCCAGGGTCATGGCTGAAGGCCCACAAAGGAGCCATGGCTGCGGGACTGGGGATGCTCGACACAGCAACCAGGAGACCTAGTGCCGCATATGCCAGATCACAGAAGTGCTGGACCTATTCTCTCACCTTACCTCACTTAGGTTTATCCTTATTCCTTTTACTATGTTTATATTTATGTTTATGTTATAGTTATATAATGTAAAACCTGGACAGACGGCAACCACATGCACACTATTGCCTGGCTTTTGCACAAGCCATATGTTATTGTACTACTGCTTACTCTGTCATTGTACAAATAAAGAATTAAAATAAAAAAAATCCAGCCATTCTAAGGTCTAGTAATATGTGGTATATCTCTCTCAGTAGATTAGGGTTTGTGAGTTTTTGGGTTCCCATACATAACATTGACCTAACATGCAACATGGAAATATGGAGGAAAGGTGAGTATTCTGGGAAAATGTACCTAGACACAGGAAGTGGAGCTTACTTAAACTTCACCCAGAGTCTGCGAAAGTCAAGCATAGGAAAAATACAAAGACAAAGTAGTCCCTACTTCCTGCCATCTTGTTAGAAGATACAAGAAGCAGGTCTTTGTTAGATCTTAGGGGGAGGGCTAGTTGATTAGTGAGGACAGGAAGTGAGGAGCATCATTAGTAACGGCTTTGTAGATCAGGGAGAGAATTTTTAATTGAATTGTGCAGTGAATGGAAAGCCAGTAAAAGGACTCACGGAGTGGTGCAGCAGATACAGACAGATAGGTAAGGTGGATTAGCCTGGCAAAGGCACTCAGGATGGACTGAAAGTGGAAATTCGAGAGAGAGGAAAGGTGTTTAGTAGGTTAGTGCAGCAGTCAGAATGAGAAATAACAAGTTAGTAATGTCAGCACTCAGACCAGGACAAACCTTTTGAATATTAGGTGCTTGTGTCCGAATGAAGTGAGAGATAGGATGTGGGGGATGAAGGACAGATTGGAGTCAAGTCTAACACCAAGGCAGCAGACTTGGGGAAATGAGGAAATAGTGATGATGCCAACATCAATAGATAAGTTGTAATTTATGAAAAGCTGGTGGGGTGGATTAGAAGGAGCTTAGTCTTGGACATATTAATCTTTAGGTGTCGAGAAGTTGTCTTGGAAGAAAGGACAGATAAGCAGCTGCTGATATACAATATATGAGGACGGAGAGAGATCAGTGGTAGAGAGGTAAATCTGAGTGTCATCAGCATAACGGTGATAATCAAATCCATAGTTAACCCAGAGAAGAAGTATTAATGAAGAAGCCTGGTGACTACCCCTTTAAACAGACTTTTGGTAACATAATGGCATACGTAATGGAATAACTTTGTGTATGCAGAAAAAATTACATGGCAAACCTCTATTGTGTGTGGTTAGAATAAATAAATACGGCAAGGTTTCAAACCCCGGAACAATTCCGGTCTGATCCTAAACTCTCTGCCACTAGACAGTGTTATTTACTAACCTAAAAACTGTCAGGAAACTGAACAGGGAATTTCAAGTCAAAATAGCTGAGCTGGACAAATAGCTGCTGGAGACTTATTCCTATTTGACTATTTTAGGTATATGTTTTTCTGACAATCCCTAGTTTAATGAATGATCTGAAGGCATTAAATTCAGGTCCAGGCAATATCCTAGAAGTAACTATGGACATTTTCAGGCAATGCTCCAAGGGAATGTCTTATGTTGAGAACTCATAATATTTTAACACCACAATCAACATATTTCTAGAACTCAAGGCAGCCAATGAGATCTGCCAAGAGCAACATTGATACAGTACTATGTCAAATCAACAAATACCATTGTTTATTGGATATATAATTTCTTGGTTTTAGTTGAAAGCTATGTTTCTATAATCTGCTAAATTATGGGGGGGGGGGAAAGATTACGCTTCAAAAAAAGAAAAAAATTATCTATATAAACCAACCTTAGCAGGCTTGTTAGTCAGGAGGGGGAAAAACTTCCCTTATGTTTATTTTGTAATTTATAAAGCAGTTTATCATGAATGTAAATATTCAATGATAATGTGAAGGTTATCATTAAACACATGTTGACATTTTGGAAAATACATTTAGTTTTGCTATAAATAACTTTCCTATTGCCAGCTTCTATAATAAGGAATGGAAAAACAAATTTTAGAACATATTTTGGACATAATGATACATGTATGGAAATATATACAGTTTGCTGACCCAATAATAAACACAGTATATTCAATGTGATCAACGAGAATGGGAATGGATATTTTATAATATATATAATTTGTTCCACCTGCCGAAACTGCCTTGGTATTCTTAGAATAAACAGCTACACAAGAAATTCTAGAATATGCTGTGGAATCTGATTCACACAAGTGTATGCTGTTTACGTCTGCCAAAAGGAATGGGCACCTCCAAACCAACAAATCTTGAAAAATCTGTACTAGACAAATAATTGCAGTGTAAGCTTTCTATTTTAACGTTCAATCCTGACCATTCAATCATCATGTCTAGTAAGTTGAGGATGGATGACCACTGGTTACTCTCTCCTTTGGGGTATCTTCCTGGGGTCTGACGGAAAGAGCAGCGTTCCCTGCCTCACCTAATGCTTCAGGAGAGCTGATAGCTCATTCCTAGAAGTTTCCTTTAGGTCTCCTGAGCTAAGCCTTGCAGTGCAATGCCGAGCAATCACAATCATGATTGTGAACATTCATGATAGACTTCTACCTGATCAACTCCAGATACTGCAGCCCTCTAGGAAATGTCCAAGTGGGCAATATTAAACCTGGAAAAACTGAGATTATGGTCAACGAGCAAGAACACAAACCGACACAAACTATTGGACTCACAAGGTCCTGTACAATTACTGTCTGCTACCTCCCTACCGCTGTGCCAACAGATATCGCAATATATATTCTCTGGTGTTTTAATCTATAAAAAACCAGTGTGAGATTGTAGTCCAAAACCCCTATATGCTAGTGACCTAGAGGTCCCCACATTGTCAGCCAGTCCATGGTTCTGTTCTTCGCCTTTCTGAGAGTTATTCTCAACTATTCTGGGAGTTATTCTCAACAATGTAGCTGTTTCATGCATCACAACACTTGGTCTGACACACTGAATCTTTCCAGACTTTTAAACTTGTATGATAATTTTAAGTTTGATGGTAGTCATATTCTGCCTTTCATGAGATTCCAGGCAGTAACTACCTTCTGTAGGAGTTACACAAGAATAGCAAATCTCAGGCCATTGGTTTTTGGAAGTTTTTGGAAGCATTCGAGTGGGAATCGAGATTTTACAGTATCTTCAAGGTCAGGGCAGGTTTCAATAATCATCACATCTGACATACACTAGACATGTGCAATTGACTCATAACACTCTGATTGGTTACTTAATCCACCAATCAGAGTGTTATGAGTCAAATTACACAGCGTGGGAAAATTCCAAATAACTTTCCCATGCTGTGTAAAATGACACAGAGCACTCTGATTGGTGGATTTCAAGCCAACCAATCAGAGTGCTGTGACAAGTACATGTAGAGACTTGCCTATCAGTCTCTTCATATACCTGTCAGAGCACTCTGATTGGATGCCTTAAACCCACCAATCAGAGTGCTCTGAGCCTAATTGCAGGGCTGGGCAAGGCTTTATAAGCCTTCCCCCACCCTGCAGAGCTCAGTCTGCGCGGAGCCCTCCATGGGTGAAGAAGGATTATTTTTTTTATTTTTTTTAAAGTGCGTCAGTTATTATGGATTTTTGTTTGGCCTTTTTTGGGGCTGAAAAAAGAAGATTTTAGAAGAAAGAAAACATGAAATGGTAAGTTTTATTTTATTTATTTTACAGGTACTTAGTTAATGGTCCCCCCCCTCATTATTTTTAGGGTGAGGGGGGTAGGTAGGGGTTAGTTTATTTTTGGGAGGGGGGTGACTAGGGATTTGGGGACCCCTAGTCACCTGGGGGGGTAAAACAATAGGTCCCCCCCCCATCATTTTACTTTAGGGCCCTCATCCGCCACTCAGGGGTGGGGCCAGGGGGGAGGACATTAGGTCCCCCCCCCATTATTTTACTTTAGGACCCCCATCTGCCACTCAGGGGTGGGGGCCAGGGGGGCAATAGGTTTAGTTTAAAAGCCCCCACTCGCACATCGTGGGGGCTAGGGAGGGGGGAACCTTTTTTTTTTTAAATTGACATGCCCCTACTCGCGGGATAGTGAGTAGGGGCAAAATTTACTAATACTAAGTAATTTTTAATACCGTGGGAATTATCTACTAAGCGGCTGCAAGAGAAATCCCGAAGTGCCAAAGTGCCTAAATCCTGAAATGCCGAAGTTCCGAAATTCCGAAGTGCCGAACCTTGTCCTGAATTGCGGAAGTCCTGAATTTCGGAATGTCGAACCGAACCGAAAATTTTCCCCATGCACATTCCTAACATACACAATGGCCATTAGGAAAATGTAAATGAAGTCTGATTGTTCCACTGCTATTGCCAATGTCATCATCAACCATCATGACTGTACAAAGATTGACGCAGGCCTGCAGGAGACTAATAAGAGACCTCATAGATAACCTGAAGTATACTGTTGCAAGACTCAACTCTGGTATTTATATTATGATATAGATTAACTACAACTTGATCACTATATGCACAGGGGTCAATACATATGTTAACTAGAGATGTCGCGAACCGTCCGCAAACTTCTCGCGAACGGTTCGCCGCAGTTCGCCACGAGCTGTTCGCGGCGAACTCCGGTCAGCTGACACGTCCCGGTTAATCTCCAGCAGACCCTCCCTCCCAGACCCTCCTACTTCCTGGACAGCATCCATGTTTCAAAAAGCTTACTTTTTTTTACATTTATATTGAGAATAAATTCATCTACCATGTTAACATTAGAGATGTCGCGAACCGTCCACGAACTTCTCGCAAACGGTTCGCCACGGTTCGCCATGAGCTGTTCGCGGCGAACTCTGGTCAGCTGACACGTCCCGGCCAATCTCCAGCAGACCCTCCCTCCTAGACCCTCCTACTTCCTGGACAGCATCCATGTTTCAACGAACTTCTCGCGAACGGTTCGCCATGGTTCACCACGAGCTGTTCGCGGCGAACTCCGAAGTAGGAGGGTCTGGTCTGCTGGAGATTGGCCGGGACGTTTCAACATGGATGCTGTCCAGGAAGTAGGAGGGTCTAGGAGGGAGGATCTGCTGGAGATTGGCCGGGACGTGTCAGCTGACCGGAGTTCGCCGTGAACAGCTCGTGGCGAACCGCGCGAACCGTTCGCGAGAAGTTCGCGGACGTTTCGCGACATCTCTAATGTTAACATGGTAGATGAATTTATTCTCAATATAAATGTAAAAAAAGTAAGCTTTTTACAAATTAACCATTTACAATTATTTCTAGAAATGTACCCTAAGCTACAAATAGCATGTTGTACTATGGATATATAAAATAATATACAACAGATAGAGAAGCTATAAATAGAAACCAATTTGGTTGAAAATCCAGGTTCAAAAAGAAGGTGCTGCATGCATAACCAAAAGTAAAAGAAATTGAGGAGCAGTAAGACAATTATGTCAGAAAGAATATGAATTAAAACAATGTTAAATATAAAATACTAAGCGATATCCGACATATCTTATAGAGAAAAAGAGTAGTCAGTGATATGTAAAAAAAACTATTAAAAAATTGTCAGGTCGGTCATTGTTTAGCTAGATAAATGTGCTATTGTAATTTACATCTTTTTATAAAAAATAAAAAAAATGAAATTGACATAAAAAAAGTAAAGGGCCTCTGTGTACAGACATGAAAAATAGCGGTCTAGGAGAATAACATGTACTCTCTACTCCTGACCACACTCCAGACAAACTTGCTGCATTACTGTACAGCTCAGGTAAGCATCAGACATTTTACAAAGGCTAAAACTGTTTCACCATCACCATGCTATAATCACAGTTTTATTGATTATTTTGATTGGCAATGCAGAAAGGCAGAACCCAAGTTATGGATCTTGATTGTGCATCGTGGTAGCTGGATGCTTGAAGTATGAGCCAAGGGACAGATAGACCAGACAATTTACCCATTCGAGCTACACACAGGTTCTATCTCTATGACATTTGGGCTACTGGCTACTTCTGTACGTCTTGCATTGATTTCCTAACCAGTATATAGATTTTGGCCTCCGTCCTTCTATTTTTGTCAAATTAAAACAATGATTAATTTTGTGCTCTTTTTTGTCATACAAATGAAAAACATCAAAGCTAAATATATACAAACCAGCCATACTGACAGGAAATTACTCCGCACATTTAGAGATGCTTACTTTACTGATGTGTCAAGTAAAGACTTGGCAAAGCGTAACTCCAGAACATTCCACTGAACGCTGTACCTTAAAGGGACACCGTAGGCACTGTATCTGCTTCATCTCATTAAACTGGTTATAGTGTCTGGAGTCCTCTGGTACCATCATTTCTTTCAGCATTAAACAGTTTTTAAACTTTTAATGTTTTAATGCTAAACAAGAGTCCCTGGCAATCCATCCCCTCTGTGCTGCTTTGGCTAATAAGGAAGTATTAGCCTGAGCAACAATAGGCAGCTGTGATTGGCTGAGAGTGTCAGCTGACTGCTTTTAGCCTGTCAGAGTTCCAACTGACGGTATGAATGGGTATGACAACAAGGAAGTGTGTAATCTCTGCCTTAGCTACACATTCTGAAGGGGCTGGACTCTGGCTGGCCAGGGACTCTTATTTTGTGGCATACTGCACGAACATAGTGCAACACTGAATGGAGGGACAGTGCCAGGGCACTCCAGGCACTATAACTAATTCAGAGAGATGAAATGCTTATAGTGACTACAGTGTCCCTTTAATCCAGAGGTTCCATAAACTATCCATGAAGCAGGTAAATAGCAACAACAAAAACGACAAACAAACCATATGCATTACATATAAAGCATCTAATTGCTAGACTTTCTGTTTGCCAAAAAAAAATACAAAATGAGTCAGGTTATCCGACTTTCAGTTGATTTCTTCATAATTAGTCATTCATTTAGTCATACTGTCCAACAATATACCCCAAGGGAAGTTACACAGGATATTAGGTAATTTATTGTTTTTTTAGCATTTTATTTTAACATTAAAATGATAGAAAACAGTTCTGGTGGTATTCTTGTCTAAACAATGTACCGTGCCCTAAATCTGCTAAAAGTAAATCTGCTAAAACATATATCAGTACTGTTTGTTTATAAAATTAAATGAAATTTGTAAAATAATGTATTAAGTTCCTTACCTAATTCCACTCAGAAAAAATTAATCATAGACAGCAAAGGGTTTATATACTTAAAAGAACATTTTCATACCTACTCTTTTGGTCTAGCAATTTCCCATATCAACAAATTACTGTTAAATTATTATCCCACTCCCACAGTGTATCTCTATCCTTTCTCACATCTACCTCCATATACAGCAAGTTAGATTGTTACATTAATTAATACACCAATTAAACAGCCTGTTCAATCCTCAAGGCCAAAGAGAGGATTTTTAGAAGGCTTAAAAATACACTCAACACCTTGAGAAGGGCTCTCTTTTGATCCACAATGTTGCTGCATTTTGTGCAACACACCGGTGTTCAGTCCTATATTCATTATCTTTTCTTTCTTGTGCTATATCTCAATATCTGCGTGCAGCCATTTTGTTTTCCTCTGTTCATGATGTCTACTGTTTACTCTTTTATGGGATTGATTTTACTGATGAATTGTGGGTGGGTTTGATTGGCAACTGAAACAGAACTTTGCTGCAAGCATCGCCAATTGTCAATATTTGTCAACTTGACTGTTATACATAAGGAACAGTAGTACCTACTTTTCTTTATTTTTTTTTTAATGTAAACTAGAGCACTCGGAAAAACAATATTAAAACAGATGCAGACACAAGGACCTGTATAGAAGCAGATTAGATAATGTTTATGGCAAAACAACACAATATAAACACCACAGTAGTATATAGGTGTAGTAAAATAGTAAAAAGTATAAAAATACTTAACTTTTAAAGTTAATAATGCAGCCTCCCAAGATCGAAGTGGAACGCAGATGGAACGCAGATGGAACGCATCAGAAACGCGGAAGCATCGAATCATATGCATTTCCGGTTCCGGTATTTCAGATGCGCCAAATTTGATTATAAGGAAGTTACAGAGATGACAAACAGCTGAGAAGACCTCTCGTCGAACCAATGGGGTCATGGATGATCAGAGCCACCCACGGATCCACCTATGGACATAGGGATTAGCCCTATTTAAAGAAACTTGGAGATGGGGGGAATAGAAGATGTTTTTTACATTCTGTAACTTGTATATTGATTTTACTTGTTATTGCGGTCCCTGAGGAAGTTCCTTGCGGAACGAAATGCGTAGGACCAAACATTTTTTTCTTTCACATTTTACTTTATATTTTATATTGATGGTGATTGTTCACCTTTTATATCAATAAAAACAAATTGATTTTCTATCATCACCTGTCTGAAGTCCTGTGTACCATCGGTTACCTCATAATGAAGAAGGGGATTATCAGCCCCCCACTTCATCAGGGGAGGCACCTTATGAGTGATACATTCTACTTAATCTTGTGAGTGTATTCATGTTTAGCGCATGATTGATTGTGTTAATTGTACTTCACTATCTATATGTTTTATGTTCCTTTTAGATTTATTTCAGTCGTATCCCACATATTTGTTTCTGGTTGTCTAAATAAAGTTTATGTATGATGGGAGAGTCACTTTAACTCACTTTGTTTATGCAGCCCTAGCCACACATCCCCTGGATGTGGTGCACACAGCCTCCATGATGTTCTGATCTCCTGCTCTGTTAGTTGAACTTCAGGAGGCTGAAATAAGCTCTAGGAGGCAATGAAACCATTTTAATTTAAACACACTCTGCAATAAGGAAAATTACAAAATGTGATATCTTTTCCAGGAAGTGTGTAGGGAGGCTGTGTAAGTCTTAGCTAGGGAGGTGTGGCTAGCGTTGCATAAACAAGGTGATTTAACCAGATTATTGTGGTTCCTGTACTCTCTAATCAAGCGTGTTCCTGTTTCTCCTTCCTGTTGCTGAATTTGGACTGTTTTGACTTTGCTGCTTCTCCTTCCCACTGACCTCGGCTTGCCTCACTACGATTATCATCTTTCTGTTCCAGTCTCCCATCTCTGCTTAAGACCAGAAGGCCACTCAAGGCTCAGGGGCTCAACCACCTGAGCTCACATTACTTGAAAGCAGCCTCTATTAAGTAGACTCTTTCAAGTAGGAGTTAGAAAACCAGGAGTTAAAACTTTTAGGACCATCAGGACCAGTGGACGGTAAAACAGCTATTCATACCTCTGATTCTGTGAAAACCTGATTGTGATATCTTGGAGACAAGTATCACTATTTGCTAATGTAAGAGTCCATATTTGGGGGAAAGGGGATCTCTTTTTATTATTAAAGCAGTTTTACACTATGCAAAGCCTTTTTTTTGTATCCTTTTAAGGTATAATCTACAAAAGTGCTTCAGTGTATCCACGGATGTTACCATTTCAACTGCAACAAAGGATTAACCCTTAAAAGACTCCAACCCAAAGAAACTTTTGGACTTTTTTTGCAAACTTTTAATATATATTTTAATATATATTTTTGTGTGTATAATCCAACTTACTGTGATATATAGGTGCTGTTTAGACATCATTTACCTATAGAGAGAAGTTGTTTATTTTTTCCACACATACATAGATTGCCTCAATAGAAGGCTTTTGCACATAGCGCTGGCACTTTGTTATTACACCTAATGTTAATATTGACGAGGAACAACAGCTGTTTGAGCAAATTGAGAAAGCTGCAAATCTGGGTAACACTTTAATTATTGGAGATTTGAATTACCCGGATATAAATTGGGACAGAGGGACTAGTGCCTCAGCAAAGGGAATTAGGTTTTTAAACTTGTTAAATTACACCTTCATGTCACAACTTGTGCAAGCACCAACTAGAATGGATGCTTGTCTGGACCTGGTTTTAACAAACAACGTTGATCTTTTGACCAACATTCAAGTAGGTGAGCACTTGGGAAATAGTGATCACAATATAGTGTCCTTTGAAATAAACTCAAAAAAACAAAAGCACATGGGGAATACTAAAACATATAATTTTAAAAAGGCCAATTTCAATAAGTTTAGGGAAGCTTTACAATATATTGACTGGCATAAACTCTTTAGTGAAAAGAACACTGAGGATAAATGGATCATCTTCCAACAAATATTAAAAAGGTACATTTCTCAGTATGTACCGTTGGGAAATAAATATAAAAGAAACAAATTAAAACCAATGTGGCTTAGTAGAGAAGTAAAACAAGAGATTACAACTAAGAGAAGGGCATTTAAAGCATTTAAATCGGACAAATCAGATGCATCTTATAAAAGATATAAGGATGCAAATAATGCGTGCAAAAAGGCAATTAGACTTGCTAAACTTCAAAATGAAATAATGATAGCTGAAGAGAGCAAAACCAACCCCAAAGCATTTTTTAAGTACATAAATTCTAAAAAACAAAACAAAATGAAAGTGTAGGTACACTAAAAACTGAAACAGGGGTGTTAGTTAATGAAGACCAGGAAAAGGCAGGAATTTTAAATAACTATTTCTCCTCCGTATATATTAAGGAAGAACCCATGGCAATAGATGTGCAAATGATTGCTACTAAAAACTTGCAGAATAATTGTAATTGGTTAACTCAAGACAAGGTGCTGCAGCAACTAAAAAAAGTTAATATAAACAAAGCTCCAGGGCCTGACGGTATCCATCCACGTGTACTTAAGGAACTAAGTGCAGAAATAAGTGAACCTCTGTTTTTAATCTTTCAAGATTCTTTTCTTTCAGGAAGTGTTCCGGAGGATTGGAGGAAGGCAGATGTGGTTCCTATATTCAAAAGGGTTCAAAATCCTTGCCTGGAAATTATAGACCTGTGAGCTTAACTTCTGTGGCTGGGAAAATATTTGAAAGGTTATTAAGGGATAATATTCAAGAATTCCTTGAGAAGAACATGGTTATCAGCAAAAATCAGCACGGTTTTATGAAGGTACAGGTCATGTCAAACTAACTTGATTGCGTTCTACGAAGAAGTAAGTAGAAGTATAGATCAGGGTGTTGCTGTGGATGTGATCTATTTGGATTTTGCCAAGGCATTTGATACAGTTCCACACAATAGATTAGTGTTCAAACTCAAGGAAATCGGTCTAGATGAAAATGCTTGTTCTTGGGTAGAACATTGGCTTAAAAACAGAGTACAAAGAGTTGTCATTAATGGTAAATTTTCAAGCTGGACAGAGGTGACAAGTGGTGTCCCTCAGGGGTCTGTTCTGGGACCCCTTCTATTTAACATGTTTATAAATGATCTTGAAGACCGCATTGAAAGTCATGTTTCAGTGTTTGCAGATGACACCAAACTTTGTAAAACAATACAATGTGAGCAAGATATTACTTTGCTGCAGAGGGACTTAGATAGACTGGGGGACTGGGCACTCAAATGGCAGATGAAATTTAATGTTGAAAAATGCAAAGTTATGCACTTCGGCGTAAAGAATACACAAGCAACGTATACCCTTAATGGAAGCGAATTAGGGATAACAACACATGAAAAGGACTTGGGAATTGTTATAGACAACAAACTATGCAACAATGTGCAATGTCAATCAGCAGTGGCCAAGGCCAGTAAGGTATTGTCATGCATGAAAAAGGGCATTCATTCTCGGGACAAGAATATAATTTTGCCTCTTTATAAATCACTGGTAAGACCCCATATTGAATATGCTGTGCAATTTTGGGCACCTGTTCTAAAGAAGGATATTATGGCACTAGAAAAAGTGCAGAGGCGGGCTACAAAATTAATAAAAGGAATGGAACATATCGGCTATGAAGAAAGGTTAACAAATTTAAACCTATTTAGTTTAGAAAAACGTCGCCTGAGAGGGGATATGATAACATTATACAAATATATTTGTGGCCAATACAAACCATTGTGTGGAAATCTATTCACAAACCGGACTTTACATAGGACACGAGGCCATGAGTTTAGACTGGAAGAAAGAAGATTTCGTCTAAGGCAAAGGAAAGGTTTTTTTACTGTAAGAACAATCAGGATGTGGAATTCTCTGCCTGAGGAAGTGGTTTTATCAGAGTCCATACAGATGTTCAAACGGTACTAGATGCATACTTGCAAGAACAGAATATTCAAGGATATAATCTTTCAATGTAGGGTAATAACTGCTTGATCCAAGGATAAATCTGACTGCCATTCTGGGGTCAAGAAGGAATTTTTTTCCTAGTTTGTTGCAAAATTGTGCTTCAAACTGGGTTTTTTTGCCTTCTTTTGGATCAACAGCAAAAAACAAATGTGAGGTAGGTTGAACTTGATGGACGCAAGTCTCTTTTCAGCTATGTAACTATGTAACTATGTAACTCCTAAATGACAGAGAATTGAGCATGCTGGCATGTGCCAAACATATAATTTCATAGTTTGTGATGGGTTAGCAAAGCCAAATAATCATTTAAGTGTAAGTTGCCAGAAATTTAAATTAAATTAAAAGTGAATTTTAGAGTTTAGACAGTATAAAAAGACAAATTCTACAAGTAAGCTGTTTTCTTAATTTGGCTATTTTTGACAAAAAAAATTAAATTAAAATTTTAATGTATAAGCCTGTAAGACTAAAGTCAAACATTTACATGTTGGCTGTCCTTTCCCCCCTAACTCTATTTAGTGACTAAAGCCCCATCACTTATATTTATGTAAAGACACATTAAGGACATTAAAGAATGAATTAATAGAACACGGTGCTTTGTGACCCATACACAATTTATCGTTAAGAGGGCCAAGCTGTCACTTAATACGCGACTCATTCTCTATACCTGCAATGTGCCTGTTTAATCCTTGCTATCTCATCACGCAGCGGATCGCGTCATTGTGGTCAATGATCTATTCAGACTTTATTATTTCAATGAAAAGAAAAAAAGTTTGAGGCTTCTCTTTCCTTTATGTATGTTACAACAGTTTTTTTTGTTTTGTTTAGTTTTTTTCACTTGCCGACTCCTGCTATCAGCCTGACATTAAAAGGTTTCTATCTAGGGAGCTGGCTTTTGTGATGCAGATCAACTTTCTTGTGTTCTATTGTGTGGAAAGTGACACAGCATTGTGCAGCCTATGTCTTGAGAGCAGGTTTTGGCATTATTTGTGTATACATGTACTGCTGTGTGTACCCACTGCAGAAAACATTTATTATATTCAAGACAGACGCCGACCTTGACAACTGCTCTGACCTCTAGCAGATGGTGGTGTAGCCGTTCCAGTGGTCTGGAACTAATAACATATGCCAGCTCTTTTTGTCTCCATTACCCTGCCAGGCCAAGCCATGCTGCTTCACTGTTACAGCAGCTGTATATACAGGACTAGCTGCCAAGAGTCTGTTGCTGCAAATCCTTGGAGCTAAGGTGCACTACAGGAAATTTTTAACTTAACTGCAGTAGTGACAAAAAATTCCCCCCACCAGTAACTCAGCCTATTAGGCCAGGAGAGGCGTTTTAGTTTACACTAGGATATTTTCCCTAGAACATTTATGAAAAAAAGTAATGTTTATTTATTAAATTTTTTTTGTATGTGTAATTGAATTGTCTAATGAGTGATGTTGCTGTTGCTCTTAATGTTAATTCACCAAGTGTTAATTTTGGCTGGCTTCACCCCTGTTTTGGAAACATTAACCAGATGTGCAAAATTTAACAGGCAATAAATTGCACATTAATTGCGAAACTCAATCGTCAAATAACCAAACTTAAAGTTTTAAAAATGAAATTTTCCTTATCCAAAACTATTTTAAGCAATAATATTTAACCATTTCAGGTGTGTAATTGTTTATAATGCAGCAATGCAGTCAACGTTGTTTTTTCATTTAACTTTATGTTTTATTTTTTTAATGTATGTTAAAGCAGTATTGCTACTCTTCTGTTTTCATAACGATAGAACATTATGAAAAACTCATAAGGTCTGTGTCAGCATTTTAATCACATTCTAATGCAATCAGAAGCTATCATTACATGAGCTAAGAACTACTGCAGGTGTAGACATTCCAGATGTTGTGGACTACATCACCCCTGATGCTTTGCCAGCATTACACCTGCAAGAGCTAAGAGCATTAGAGGAGATGTAGTCCACATCTGGACCTTCTGGATTGCCAAAGATTGCCTACCCCTGGACTACTGTGTACTGCATAAGCTCTGATATTTGACAACATATAGCAGAGAGTGGGTCTTCAAGCAGCTTTACATACCGCACTTTGTTTTCTCCCATCAGCTATCACTGCAGACCATTTTAATGGTGGCTTAAGATTCAAAAAATGCTTGATTTTAACAAGCAATGTTTAACGAGAACAGTTAAACTTCCCTTGTACATCAAAATCTTTCTTACATATCCTGTTATGCATATGCACATCTAATTTATGGGACATCAAGGGAAATATTCTAAGAGATATTATGTATAAAAAAAAATTAGTAACATTTGTTCATCTAATATATTGTAATACAAATGCTGACCACATAGTGCAATAATAAATTAGATATTAATCTTAAACCAGTATATAAATATTCAATAATTGAAGGCATTTATAAAAATGGATCTAAACTTACAGTTTAATGTTTTCTTAAAGTTAATTTCTCCCGGTTTTGCATCCCAGAGAAGTGGTTAACCAGTATATGTATCCTGTGTTTATAAAATTCCTAAAGGTTTGTATCACTGCAATTTAAGTACTGGAATAAAGGCCAAAAATGTAATTTAAATCATCTGAGTTGTTATTCATTGGCTTTTAGAATCAAATTGATTTACCTAGGGCCGTGAAATGGTTAAATAGTCAGAGCTTCTGTCCAAATTAATCCCATACAACTTTCTTTACTATTTATGTATTTCTAAATGCAGAGCACAATTTCAGTTTGTATTAGATCAGCGAGTAAAGTCTCTAAACAAACTTGGCGTAAAATGCTATGTTTTGCAGATTTATCTTGTGGTTATTAAGCCAAAAGAAATTACAGCAATATATGTGTACCATTATTTTACTGAAAATGAATATACAGAAGCAATATATAATATTAATATATAATAAATGATTAAGAAAGGCAATTATATTAGGGAGGTATATTGACATTATTCTCACAATTAAATATATTTAAGTATGTACAATTTATTTTAATATATGAAAGAAATGATACAATGCATTTATTTTAATAAAAAGGATACTTATTAATATCCCACTTTGCTGTTCTCCCTGGTATATGATCCCCCTCCTCTAGCAGCATTGGAACTGTGGAACTACATGAACTGGCTTGGCTACTTTACCAAATCCTATGCCATTAATTCAATTAACACCTTATCTCTCAATTCCAGATACACATGGGCTAAATTTGCAATGCAAAACTAAATTTAGCCTCACTTACCATCCCTTTCACTTAATTAGATAAAGGTAGGTTTTCACTTAAGAGAGATATACATTTCTATAAGGACAAAATACCTTCTGATAGGAATGTCTCAAATGCAATACTATGACTTGCCTGTCAGAGCAATGTGATTGGTTGGCTCCCAAGCCAACCAATCAGAATACTCTAATTGTGATTCAAACCATGGGAATTGTTTAAAAAAAGAAAGTTAAGAATGAAAGTGTTGTCCCTTTGAAATCTGTATTAGTTACAGGGTTTCTCCAACCTCTTTATCATAGTGATTAGAATAATGCCCTGACATTATCCTATATTTACCACCCTACAAAAACTTTATTTTCTCTTGTATAGAGCAAAGAAAAGACTATGGCTGCAAATCACTGTTACAAATATTTACAGCAAATCTATGATATGATAACAGGATAAGGTGCTACAGAAATTTACAGTTAATGTAAACCAAGCCCCAGAGCCAGACAGTATTCACCTATGAGTATTCAAAATTCCTAACGTAGAAACAGCAAACCAACCGATTTTCATCTTTCATGATTTTCTCATGGACTGTGGAAAAGCAAATATTAAAAAAGAGAACGGGGGGCGGAGCCTGGCCGGGAACCAAGATGGCCGCGTGAGCCGATAGCTCCCGAGACCCAGGCACATAACAGCAACCCAAAGCGCACTGGCAGGGCGGCAAACCCCACCAACCAACTCACTCACTCACCCACCGGGTACCCCACAGCAATGGGCGGCAGCCGGAAAAACCGGGACACGCAGCCGTCGGTCGCCTCGCACTTCAGAGTGCAGGGGGACCCGGCGCCATCTTCCCCACGTGGCGCTGAAAACTCTGACACGGAGCACAGCGAGCCCTCAGCTCCGGAGTCAGCACCGCTGACGAAAGCCGACCTCCAGCGGCTGCTTAAAGAGGCAGCAGCCGATATAAAAAATCACATGGCAGCAGAATTGGAGAAGCAGCTCCAGAGCCTGAGGGCAGAAATCACTGATCTGGGGGAGCGGACAGGGCAAGTGGAGCACAGAGTGGACGACATTATGGACACAGTGACCATCCAGGCAGACACCATTTCAACTCTGCAATCACGCATAGAAACACTGGAAAACGGACTGGAAGACCTCAGCAATAGATCCAGACGAAACAACATCAGGATCAGAGGCCTCCCAGAAACCATCACTGGAGAGTTACTCCACTCCACACTGCAAGAGGTATTTCTGACCCTCTTACCTGACAAAACCCCACAAGAGCTATCCATGGACAGAGCCCACAGAGCCCTGAAGCCCCCTAGCCAAGACCACACAGCCCCCAGAGATGTGATAGTGAGGCTTCACTACTACTCCGTCAAGGAAGCACTTATGGCGGCGACCAGAAAAAGCCCGCCAAAACTGGACACCGCCACGCTGGCATTCTACCAAGACCTAGCACCCACCACGCTAGCCAAACGTCGAGAGTTGAAACCGCTCACAACGGCACTAACCCAAGCAGGCATAGCCTACAGGTGGGGGCACCCCTTCAAACTCCTTGTCCGCAGAGACAACACGACCCACATCCTCACAGACCCCTCCAAACAGCAAGCTTTTGCCTCCAAACTGGGCCTGCGCCTACCAGCGGCAAGATCTGACACCACTACTACCACTGCACGGAGACGACCCCCAGCACTACAACCACTGTGGGAAAAACCATCGCCGCAAAGATAACACCACGCCGGGAACAGCCCAAAAGCTACGCCAAGCACCGGACCGAAGAAGACCTGACTCCATCGCACCGACCCTGAACCCAGACAAGACGCACCGAAACGACGGCTTCAATAAAGAGCAAGCCGTAACACAGAGACTGCACCTATCCAATGACCCATCAAATATCCTTTACGTACTTTAAATGTAGAGACGCTGGTCATACGTGCCACGATTGTTTATTTGTCTACTTGTATACATGTGAACAGCTAGTGAGCCCTGCAAATGTGCACGGCTCAAACTAGAAAAGAGGCACCACACCTAGCACCAAGGGGACCAGACAGCGGGGGGTAGGGGAGCAGGGGGAACGCCACACCACTTCAGCGGGTAAAACTAGGGGGAGTTGGGAGGGGGGAGGAAGTAAGTGGGAACGGGCGGGGACGATAGGGAAAACCCACACTGAACCACCTGACCCCCAGACAATAGGCTACACGCCACCCCACTGGAACAACCTGGGGGAGACGGGGGGGAGAACGCCCCATAATCGAACACCAGGGACCCAGGAAAGCCGGGATCGCCCTAACCCCGACCTTGACACCAGGAATGCCAGCCCAAGGGACCATGCTGACACCCCTCCCCCAGAAGGGCCCCCTAACCCACGGGAGCTACCAACCCCCCCAGACAGATCTGTAACTAACAGACCCAAAGACACCACCCCCCACTCCCAACCCACGACTGCCCAGTGGAAATCCGCACACACCTGGACCGGGACGCACCTCAGGACTTACCCCCACCACGCCCCACGTTAACACCTGGGCACTGGAGTCCCACCTAAGGGACATTCCCAACACACCACTAAACTTGAACCTGGCACAGACCATAAGTCCAGGAAGTTGTATATATGTTCACAGTTATTTTTCTTTGTACCCACAGTTTACCCCCGAAGAGTACCATGGCGGGACACGGGACCTTAGAACCACGTCCAAAACGGGAAGAAACCCGACGCAACATCCCCAAACCTCCACCCACAACACAGGGAGCAGGACCAAGGCACGATCGACACCGCAGTACCCCTCACACCACAATGCTAGCTAAGGTAACATGCATATCCATTAACTGCAAGGGGCTCAACCACCCCTCGAAACGCCACCGGGTTATGCGCTGGGCCAACAGGTCGGGGGCAGACGTGGTCTTCCTCCAGGAGACACACTACGCTCATACACGCCCGTTCCCTCTCCTAAGCCGTCACTACCAAACCTGTCACCTCGCCAACTCACATACAGGCAAACATAATGGGGTGGCAATTTTACTGAAAAGAAATTGCCCTATACACCTTAAAGACGTCCAAAAAGACCCACAAGGACGATATATAACAGCACTTGGCACTATTGGACCCACAAAAATAGCTCTGACCTCCATATATGCACCGACGACTCCAGACCCACAATTTTGGCAGAAAATACAAGCTCACCTTAGCCAACATCCTAACTACCAAAGAATAATAGGGGGTGACTTCAACGCTACAATCTCCCCATCCATAGACAGACAACGCTACTCCCCCCACACCCAGCAACCCACCCATCCCTCCAGAGCGGACAAAATGTTGGCCGACTTCATAACCCAAACGGGCCTCATAGACATATGGAGATCTCAACACCCAACAGACCGTGACTACACGTTCTACTCGCACCCCCATCACACCTACTCCCGCATTGACCTCTTTCTCATCTCACCATCCCTAATCCCCCATGTCACAAAGTCTGCAATAGGCAACATTACCTGGTCTGACAACGCAGACATCACACTACAACTCCAACCACCACAAATCTCACGACCCTGGACCTGGAGGCTCAACCCTATACTACTCCATGACCCCCACATAGTTGCCCAACTGAAGACAGAACTCACCCAATACTTCGACACCAATAAAGACTCGGTGCAATCACACGCGGTACTTTGGGCAGCACACAAAACAGTGCTCAGGGGATCCCTGATCAGCATAGCCACGGCGGAAAAAAAAAACCACATAGCCCACATAACATCCCTACTGGACCAGATCAGACAACTCGAAGCACAACACAAACTAACCCCCACACAAGATCTCACAACACAACTGCACCACCAGCGCCAGGCCCTTAAACAGGCCATGGCGAAAGACGCAACTAAAGCTTTACAATGGACAAAACAAATGTTCTACGAAAAATCAAACAAAGCAGACACACTACTGGCCCGAAGGCTACGCAAACGCCAGCAAGCCAAGCAAATCACCACCATCCATACCCCCACAGGCCAACCAACCGACATACCCAACAAAATAGCCGAGACCTTCCAGAAGTATTTCACCGACCTATACGACCACTCCCCTCAACACCGCCAAGACGACGGCCCCCTACGCGATAACATACAAACCCTCCTAGCAAAGGCCCACATTCCGACACTCACGACGGAGGCTCAAGCACACCTCTCTACAGAAATTACAGAGGAGGAGGTGAGGAGAGTCATAGGCACCACGAAACCCAACAAAAGCCCAGGCCCGGATGGATACTCGGGCATCTACTACAAAACATTCACAGACAACCTGCTACCCTACATGACAAAGCTATATAACTCGCTCATGACTGGAGATCAGCTGCCCGAGGACATGCTGGAGGCAAACATTTGCCTACTACCCAAACCTGGCAAACCGCATACAGAACCAGGTCACTACAGACCCATTTCCCTATTAAACGTAGACATCAAAATC
Source organism: Pelobates cultripes (assembly GCA_933207985.1). Classification (NCBI taxonomy): domain Eukaryota; kingdom Metazoa; phylum Chordata; class Amphibia; order Anura; family Pelobatidae; genus Pelobates; species Pelobates cultripes. The sequence continues at coordinate 58,710,244 of OW240917.1, forward strand.
TTCACCAAAATCCTTGCCAACAGACTGCTCCCCTACATTCCATCGACAATCCACCCCGACCAGGTCGGATTTGTCCCCACAAGACAAGCGAGCGACAACACCAGACGGACTTTAGACCTCATATGGGTAGCCAATCACCGTCACATCCCCACCCTCCTACTATCCCTTGACGCCGAGAAGGCATTTGATAGACTACTATGGCCCTTCCTCTTCGCCACCTTAGAGAAACTCCAATTCCCAACACCATTCATGACAGCCCTCAAAACGATCTACTCAGTCCCAAAAGCAAAATTACTCATCCCAAATGCGCAACCCCCCCACTTCCCTATACATAACGGAACGAGGCAGGGCTGCCCACTGTCACCGATCCTTTTTGCCCTATCATTGGAACCACTTTTACACCTCATACGCACCACCGCTACCATCACGGGCATTACAGTACGCTCCCAAGCTTACAAGGTGGCGGCGTACGCCGATGACCTGCTCCTAACGCTAACTGAACCCCTCACCGCCCTCCCACCACTCCTGAGACTGGTGAAAGAATACTCAGCAGCCTCAGGATATAAACTAAACCTGGACAAGACAGAGGCACTTAGCATAAATATCGACCAAAACACGATGGAGACACTACTGGAAACATACAGGTTTCGCTACAACACATCCCACATCCCATACCTAGGTATACAGCTACCAGCAGCACTACACCGCACGTACGCCCTGAACTATACTCCAATGATACAGAAAGCAACGGACGATCTCAAAAGATGGCAAAACCTATCACTTTCATGGTTAGGCCGCATTGCATCAGTAAAGATGAACCTCCTACCCCGCTTCCTTTACCTATTCCAAACCCTCCCCATCCCACTCCCCACAACAGACGCAAAATATGTCCAAAAATTAATAGACAACTTTATCTGGGCAAATAAAAGACCCAGAATAAAAAGGAGCACCATGTACATCCCCAATAGGACGGGAGGACTGGGACTACCCCATCTCCAAAACTACTATTACGCCGCACAACTCACACAGATCCAACACTGGCACACTCCGCAGGGGATCAAACGATGGGCGGATCTGGAACATGACCTATTTGGACGCGACCACCCATCCCTCTACATATGGGTACCAAAGAAATCACGCCCCCTACCACCACCACTGCCCCCAGCAATCACGAACTCAATAGACTTGTGGGACAAAACGTCCCGGAAATTCCCCATCATAAACAACCCGACACCATTGACGCCAATACTACGCAATAGAGCATTCCCCCCAGGGTTAACACCCAAAGACTTTGCACACTACGAGCAAAACGACCTGTCTAGACTGCACCACTTCTACACGGGAACGCAAATTACCCCATACAACGACCTTCCCAACACGCAGGCAACATATACCACTCACGATTTCTTTCGCTACATACAACTACGAAGCTTCTTAGAGCAACCCGACAATGCCAAAGCAGCCACCACCACGCTCACACGGTTTGAGAGGTCATGCCTACATAACCCACTCCACAAAGGTCAAATCACGGAAAACTACACACTTCTTATCACCAACCAACCCAAGGGGGCCTCAGCATATGTGGCGGCTTGGGAGAGGGACTTAGGGCCACCGGACGACCCCACGGACTGGCAAGATATCTGGGAGGCAACGGCCTCAATATCCATATGCGTTAACCATAAGGAGCAAGCGTATAAAACACTGCTCCGATGGTACCTAACCCCGGTACGTTTGTACCATATGGGCAAAGCAGACGCGGACCTATGCTGGAAAAACTGCGGGCAGAGAGGCACATACATACACACATGGTGGCATTGCCCTAAACTGGTCCCATTGTGGGCGGAAGTAGCTACCCTAGTCTCAACACTCCTCCAGACCACCATACCATTAGACCCCTGGACCTGGCTCCTCTCCAGACCACGAGAGGACCTGACCAGAGCCCAAAACAAAATGACAAACCGGATAGCCTTAGCGACTAGACGGGCAATAGCCGAAGTATGGGGATCGCCAAACACCCCCACACTGCAAACGATCATACGCAAAACCAAGGAAGCAATACACATGGACAGGCTATCAGCCATAATTCACGAGACCTCTAAACACTTCCACAGAATCTGGGACCCCTGGTTATCCGATCCCCACCTACAATAAGGGCACACGGACAGCCTCCACCTCACCCACCAGGCCCGCTACTCCAACATAGCGATCAAAATACCAACGCACGGAAACTCACAGTACAAATATTACCCCAACCCGAACCATTGGACGTCTACTGGGCTCCCGAAATAGTGTCCCGCCATGGTACTCTCACCCTTGTACATAGGTTCTCCACCCTCCCCCCCAACTGACTACCCAGACGCAGGGGCGCCCATTAGTACGCAACGAGGACGATAAAAATAGTCAATAGGGGGCATCCCACCCTACCACAAAACTGTTAACGAGACGAGCCGCAAATCTCATACGGCCACCAATACAGACTGGTCCAAACGAATTGGGCAAAGGGAATAAGTCCAAAATAGAAATCCCTGAACCCCGCACTATTGCACGATAAACGCCTAACCAACGGACCGCACCAAGACACAACTACTTGTTCGCAACACCATAAGGCGCAAAGACAAGTAAAATATTGTGCTCCCGTATCATTGTGGCTGTTTCACCCCCTCCCTCTTTCATTTCTGTACCCTAATGTTTTCTTTTTCCACACCGGAAAACAATAAATAAAGAATGTTTAAAAAAGAGAACGAATTCTCATCCTTAACAAACATAACAAACCTGCCTGCTTAAAGCTACTGTATCACCAAAACTACAACAATGTAGCCTGTTTCTATATAGCTCCCTGTGTATAAATCTTTTTTGTTTTTTGAACGTTTAATATTCAGGGACTCAAGGTGAGCAACAATATTATATGGAAGAATCTACATGGTTTTACGAAGGATATATAATGCCATACTAACATGATTGACTGTGATGAAGTCAATACAAGTATGGTTTAGATTGGTGCCGTGTTTATGATATGCTTGGTTTATGCCAAGGCTTTTCATATGGTTCAAGTGAAAAGGTTATTGTGCAAAATAAAGCAATTTTTAAATATTGACTTAAAGAGGAGCAGCCATTTACAGGGAAAATACAAACTACTGTCTCTGGTAACCTGTTCATTAACAGAACTGTGCAAAGAACCAACATCATCTCATTTAGACTTAATGAAATTATGAAAGTTCTCTGTTATAGACGTGTTAGACTGTAACATGGTGTGATAGACGGTAACAGGGTGTGCTAGACTGTAAAATGGCGTGTTAGACTGTAACATGGTGTGATAGATGGTAAAATGGTGTGATAGACTGTAACAGGGTGTGCTAGACTGTAAAATGGTGTGTTAGACTGTAACATGGTGTGATAGACAGTAACAGGGTGTGCTAGACTGTAAAATGGCGTGTTAGACTGTAACATGGTGTGATAGACTGTAACATGGTGTGATAGACTGTAACAGGGTGTGCGAGACTGTAAAATGGCGTGTTAGACTGTAATATGGTGTGATAGACGGTAAAATGGTGTGATAGACTGTAACAGGGTGTGCTAGACTGTAAAATGACGTGTTAGACTGTAACATGGTATGATAGACGGTAAAATGGTGTGATAGACTGTAACAGGGTGTGCTAGACTGTAAAATGGCGTGTTAGACTGTAACATGGTGTGAAAGACTATAATGTTGTTTTTCTCATAGTGAAATTTGACAATTCAGACCCCTTGGTTTCAAGTTCAACAATAAAATCCAACCCACTCAAGAACATACCATAAACCTATACAGGCACACTCAACTGGTTCTACATCTTACGTCCTGATTACCGGTAGACTAAACATAATCTCTTCACAACATATGGTGTTGAAAAAAATTACACTATATGAGTTATTGATGTGATCTTCAATATCATTCATATTTTTTGGTTCCACTTTCATTATTTTTCACTGTCACATCTTATTGTAGTATATAGAGTGTTATATGACATTTATGTTTTTACACAGGAACTCACCTATTCCTACTCATTCTCTTATGGCAAACTAGTATGATGGGTGTATTTGGTAAACTTCCTAGGCACATCAAAAAAACTGTCTGTACATCAAATTCAACACTGTGATCTTTAACTTTTTTGTTGTTGTGTAATGATCAGTTTCTAATGAGGATAAGAATTGGTTTCTAATGGCTATCAAAATCTTTTAACTAAAAAAAAATAAGAATCAAGTAACACGCTTGTCCATTGTAATCATACAGTTGCAAGAAAAAGTATGTGAACCCTTTGGAATGATATGGATTTCTGCACAAATTGGTCATAAAATGTGATCTGATTATCACCTAAGTCACAACAATAGACAATCACAGTCTGCTTAAACTAATAACACACAAAGAATGAAATATTGCCATGTTTTTATTGAACACACCATGTAAACATTCACAGTGCAGGTGGAAAAAGTATGTGAACCCTTGGATTTAATAACTGGTTGAACCTCCTTTGGCAGCAATAACTTCAACCAAACGTTTCCTGTAGTTGCAGATCAGACGTGCACAACGGTCAGGAGTAATTCTTGACCATTCCTCTTTACAGAACTGTTTCAGTTCAGCAATATTCTTGGGATGTCTGGTGTGAATCGCTTTCTTGAGGTCATGCCACAGCATCTCAATCGGGTTGAGGTCAGGACTCTGACTGGGCCACTTCAGAAGGCGTATTTTCTTCTGTTTAAGCCATTCTGTTGTTGATTTACTTCTATGCTTTGGGTCATTGTCCTGTTGCAACACCCATCTTCTGTTGAGCTTCAGCTGGTAGACAGATGGCCTTAAGTTCTCCTGCAAAATGTCTTGATAAACTTGGGAATTCATTTTTCCTTCGATGATAGCAATCCATCCAGGCCCTGACGCAGCAAAGCAGCCCCAAACCATGATGCCCCACCACCATACTTCACAGTTGGGATGAGGTTTTGATGTTGGTGTGCTGTGCCTTTTTTTCGCCACACATAGTGTTGTGTGTTTCTTCCAGACAACTCAACTTTGGTTTCATCTGTCCACAGAATATTTTGCCAGTACTGCTGTGGAACATCCAGGTGCTCTTGTGCAAACTGTAAACGTGCAGCAATGTTTTGTTTGGACAGCAGTGGCTTCCTCTGTGGTATCCTCCCATGAAATCCATTCTTGTTTAGTGTTTTATGTATTGTAGATTCGCTAACAGGGATGTTAGTATTTGCCAGTGACTTTTGTAAGTCTTTAGCTGACACTCTAGGATTCTTCACCTCATTACGCAGTCTGCGCTGTGCTCTTGCAGTCATCTTTACAGGACAGCCACTCCTAGGGATAGTAGCAGCATTGCTGAACTTTCTCCATTTATAGACAATTTGCCTTACTGTGGACTGATGAACAGCAAGGCTTTTGGAGATACTTTTATAACCCTTTCCAGCTTTATGGAAGTCAACAATTATTAATCGTAGGTCTTCTGAGAGCTCTTTTGTGTGAGGCATCATTCACATCAGGCAATGCTTCTTGTGAAAAGCAAACCCAGAACTGGTGTGTGTGTTTTTATAGGGCAGGGCAGCTGTAACCAACACCTCCAATCTCTTCTCATTGACTGGACTCCAGTTGGCTGACATCACATCTCACTCCAATTAGCTCTTGGAGATGTAATTAGTCTAGGGGTTCACATACTTTTTCCACTTGCACTGTGAATGTTTACACAGGGTGTTCAATAAAAACAAGGCAACATTTCATTCTTTGTGTGTTATTAGTTTAAGCAGATTGTGATTGTCTATTGTTGGGACTTAGATGATGATCAGATCACATTTTATGACCAATTTGTGCAGAAATCCATATCATTCCAAAGGGTTCACATACTTTTTCTTGCAACTGTATTTGGCAATCAGACTTGAAATGTTTACTTTATACTGTTTTTCTTCTTTCAGTAGGTTTTATGCAATAAATGATTTAAGTAAAAAATCTACACTGACATATTCTATAATATCTTTTATTACAGTCACAAAATACAGTCCCAACATATAGACTCTATCAGTTTGAAATCTCTGAACCCATGCCTATATATTGCATTTTACTTTTTTTTATTCACCAAAAGGATATATATTGGAATATCACAATATATATAAGAAAATACGATTTATTAAGGTGTTCTTTAATCTAGCAGAGTTAAGGGCAAGAAGAAGAACTATATATATATACTTCTTTTTTATACAAGAGTTGTGTTGAATATGTAAGATACAAGTACACTTTTAATTTTCAAAGACTTAAAAGTTCTTAATCCCTCGTGATTTAAAGGCTAACATCATGTCACTGTAATGATGGGGTTAGTAGAAATAAAAACCGGAGCATTAAGATCTAATTTAAATATCCAGAACATGAACATTCTTCACTTTCAATGACCAGACACAGATAAGAGATTTAACTGTATTATATTACATGGAAAAAAAAGAAAGAAGTTGAATGTAAATATCGCAATGCAAAACTTTCAAGAAGTTTGTAGATAATGACTGTGCGTATTTTCACATTTGAATCAAATTGTACTTGTGCTGCTAGATTACTGGAATAATTACAAGTAGCTAGATTAAGTTTGAAGATATTTAGGTATTTGGATATAATGTGCTCTAGTTCATATAAGAAATAAATGAAATTAGAGTACCAGAAATGACGTAAAGAATAGACACAATCTCACTGGCCCAAGAGGAGAAAACAGGTTGACATATTTATATAATAACAGCATCAGCGTCAGGACAGGTTAATTGGCTGACATCCCTCCTGTACTCTTTAAGATGCAAGTGAGGAGGGTCAACATAGAGACCTACAACTGACAGGTACAAACTTCAAAAGGTTTGTACATGGACTCTAATGGGTCGCTGGTAATATATTGTAAGTGTGTTTGTGTAAACACTGAAATGCTCCTTATAAAAGGCGCATAAGCTCTGTGCATCGACACAGCATTGGCAAGGACCCTAAATAGCTTTTATAACCTGAAGCAAATGCTATAAATTATACCCAAACAATGCATTTTCTAAATATAAGATTTTACCACTGCTATTCAGCATCTTTTTCCAGGAACATTGGAATTTTGATTATTTCCAAAAATTAAGTCCACTTTAATGATCCATTATTTATTTGAAATATATATATAAAAAAAAAATCAATGACAACACTATGTGCAGCTATATATATTAAAAAATAAATATGAAAAGGCAAACCATTGATAAATGTTTGAAATGGAAAGTGTAATATTAATGGTTCACTTTTTCTAGATTTAAGAGAAGGAAGGATAATCGACTTGCCTAGGAGGTCCTAAAATATGTGAATGACATCATTTGGTGGACTAGCAGTGTCCCAAACCACAGCTGCAGGGAAAGCTGATATTTGGCAGGAAACGATGAGGAATGTCATCAGAAGAGGTGTTTGTAACTTTGCTGTGTTGTAGTTCTAAACTCTGGCAGTGCACAAAAGGAAGGATAATACTGGCTAAAGGGAGACAGAGACAGAGAGGTCAACGTTCTGCGACAGAGTTTTAAAAAAATGGCAGCAGTCCATCTAATCCATTAGATAACTAAGGGTCTTAGTCCAATCCAGATGAAATTTGAAACTTGTTAGAAGCTGCTAAAGTCATTTGAAAAAAAAGAAAAGAAGTTGTACGTATTTCCCATTTGTTGGGAAATATGACAGCATTGTGGGACAATAAAAGTTTAAAGGGACACTCCAGGCTGCAAGCAATCCATTTTAATGCATTATACTGATAATGCAATAAAATTATAATTTATAAAAATCATAGTAAAGAAGCCAACACTTATCTCAGAATGTATCCTGTGCAAATAATAATAAAATAATATTAATAGTATTAATATTAATAATAATACATCTGCAGGGATTTCTACAGAAACCAGAAAGAAATTAAATCATTAATCAAATAATTTCCCTTCAATTTCTGTATATAGAACCACTGTTCTACAGAATACCATGTGATACACTTGAAGATTACCTTGAGTAGGGTCAGTCCTGGAAATCCATAAATATCTTAACCTCTTGCAAGCCTATATTGATTTTGAATATAGTTTGAATGATTGCTCATCAGACTATATTTTCTCAATTTCAAAGGGATACCAAGGTTGTGTGCACCTTAAAGGGATACTAAAGTCACCAAAACAACTTTATCTTAATGAAGCACTTTTGGTGTATAGATCATGCCCCAGAAGTTTCACTGCTCAGTTTTCAGCCATTTGGCAGTTAAATCACTTCTGTTTCTGTTCATGCAGACCTAGACACACCTCCCCTGACCATGACTCACACAGCCTGCATGAAAAAAAATGGTTTCATTTTCAATCAGATGTTAACGTACTTGTTCTTAAGTTTATCTCCTGCTCTGTAAATTGACCTTTACTCAAACACAAGGGACTCCTACATGGTCCTCTAGAAAGCTATTAACAGAGCAGCTCGTAAGAAATTCTAAATTAGACAGAAATTGCAAGAAAGGAAGTGTAATCATTTGATCACTTTACAGGAAGTGTTTAGAAAGGCTGTACAAGTCATAAGCATGGAGGTGTGACCAGGGCTGTATAAACAAAGTGATTTCACTCCTGAATGACAAAGAATTGAGCAATGAGACTGCAGGGGCATGATATATACACCAAAACTGCTTCATTAAGCTAAAGTTGTTTTGTTGACTACAGGGTCCATTTAAACTAGGTTCTTAATATTTGTACCTTTATTTTGGATATAAATAATTTCTTAATTGCAACCTTGCCCGAGCCTAGTTTTGTGAAGCTCACAATGTTTTGTTGGAATCGAATATAACAAACACTGGTAAATTAGATACAGAGTATATCAGATCTGGTTACCTTGAGAGCAATATATAGTCTATCAGTGCAGATCAGAAACATCGCACAGTAACAGGAGCCAATGGAAAATCGAGAAGAAAAGTCAGACCAATCTGAGGTCAGGGTTACGGGCAAATAGTAAGCACAATCAGGAAATTAGCCAAGGTTTGTTACTGAATCAGGATCAACAGATTAACAAAGCCATTGTCAGAACACCAGGACATCAGGAAACATGATTTAGGAGTATACTGGAGGAAAGCAAAATGTTCAACCACAGTGCTACAGCAGTGTGTTTAAAGATCTCATGTTGCAGCAAATTGGGGGACTTGGTTGTGCTTGCAGGGGGCATGACAGTATGGACAATGCATAAAAGCATGCAAGCAATTGCACAGAGTTAATGTTGTTTTATCTGGTGTCATGGAGAAGTGTTTGAGTGCACCTTTAATATCATCACTGCAGATAATTTGTTTCTATGCACTCGGCTTATCAATTTAGATATCCTTTTTGTTAACATTATAGTATTTGTGCTATTGATTTTTTTTTACTTTATGATTCTGCTGTGTCTGCAGGTCTACTGGGTTCCGAAAGAGACTTAGTTGCAACCCAGATGTGTAGCAAGCAGACTTATGAGTTCTCACGCATAATCTGATATTGTTAGAGTGCCCCTTCTTGCCCCCTCGACCCTGCGGATGCACTTTGCTGATTCAACTTGTCTGTTTGTACTTTTCATTATTTTATAATCTGTTCCCCTTGGCACGTCAAATAACACTGATGTTTTTGTGAAATTGTAGTCATCCTAAATCCAGTCTTGGATAAAATGCATTTGTAAATTGCAGTGATGTGAATGATTTTTACCTTACTGGTGAAACAAAGAGGTTCCTTTTAAAGGACCACTATATGCACCCAGACCACTTCAGCTTAATGAAGTGGTCTGGGTGCCAGATCCATCTAGGAGTAACCCTGCAGCTGCAAACATAGCAGTTTCACAGAAACTGCTATTGTTTACTTTGGGGTTAATCCAGCCTCTAGTGGCTATCTCATTGACTTGATTTTCACAGTTAGAAGACACCAGTGTCCATAGGAAAGCATTGAGAATGCCGCGCATACGCATTCAGCCGATGACGGCAATATGGAGGAGGAGAGGAAGAGGAGAGCTCCCTGCCCGGCGCTGGAAAAAGAGGTAAATTTAACCCCTTCCTCCCCCTAGAGTCTGGTGGGAGGGGGAACCTGAGGGTTTGGGGAAGCCTAGAGACCCTATAGTGCCAGAAAAACGAGTATGTTTTCCTGGCACTATAGTGGTCCTTTAAGCTGTAACTTCTCCTTCATTGCATGAGTGATTGGTGAGACTGAATTTCTTCTGAATAGTATATCAACCTAATTAACTCACCTTCAACGGGTTATAAGCCTGAGCTGACAGCAATACACACTTTGAAAGTTGCTTATAGGCTGAAAGCTTACTGCATAAGTACCAGCCAGAAATTATTTCACTAGTTTTGTTTATATTAGAGGCTACAAACTTATTACTAAGTCTCTATGCACATATGGTGAAACTATTCATCTTATAACAAAAACAGAAGATAAATGGGGAAGGCGCATTACACAGAAAAGTGTAAGTCAGATATGAAGCACAACACAAAAAAAGCACTTCTAAGTATACAACTTGTTATTCCAAAGAATTCAGCAGCCAATGAAAAAACTTTAACCCCTTAAGGACACATGACATGTGTGACTTATCATGATTCCCTTTTATTCCAGAAGTTTGGTTCTTAAAGGGTTAAAGGAAGTACTTTTGACATTATATTTACATTTCACAATAGAATTAATAGCATGCTACAAGTCTAATGTTACCCGAAACATACAGAGAAAGGATGATGGAAAAACAATCAGCATCATTACTTGATGTTTAAAAAACATATGGGAAAACCAGCACGTCTTTGCTGCAACACTTTCTAGTGTAGGTCAACATGTGTTTTAAAAGGGAAAAAAAAGTTTACACCCATCACCTTATTGAAGTGGTCTGGGTGCATAGTCCCAGGTCCCTTAACCATGCGAAGGTAATTATTGTACTTTTTTAAAAACTGCAATAATTACCTTTTAAGTCCACTGGTGCAGGGGTTAAGCTGAAAAAAGCCCAAAGCTTAGAAGTGTTTAGGAACATTCCACTCTACATTGGAGGTGAGCAGAGCCTAGGGGACACCAGGAAAGAAGTCAAACCATTCAAAATCGACTCCTTTCAATGAGGAGGCACCAGGGCACTCCTGGAACCATAAGCACTATAGCAAACTGTAGTGGTTATGGTGATAAGAGTGTTTGTTTTACGTCAAAGAACTGGTGACAATATTCCAAAAGAGAGCACAGACTCCAACCTACTATTATAACAGTTTTGTTAAAGGACCACTATAGTGCCAGGAAAACATACTTGTTTTCCTGGCACTATAGTGCCCTGCGGGTGCCCCCACCCTCAGGGTCCCCCTCCCGCTGGGCTGGATGGAGAGGAAGGGGTTAAACTTACCTCTTTCTCCAGCGCCCGGCGGGGAGCTCTCCGCGTCTGATCCTCCTCTTCTTCTGAATGCACATGCGCGGCAGGAGCAGTGCGCGCCTTCAGCCAGTCCATAGGAAAGCATTCACAATGCTTTCCTATGGATGGCAGATTCTTATCACTGTGAAAATCACAGTGAGAAGCGCGGAAGCCCTCTAGCGGCTGTCAATGAAACAGCCACTAGAGGCTGGATTAACCCATTGATAAACATAGCAGTTTCTCTAAAACTGCTTTGTTTATAGAAAAAGGGTTAAACCTAGCTGGACCAGGCACCCAGACCACCTCATTAAGCTTAAGTGGTCTGGGTGCCTATAGTGGTCCTTTAAGTATTGTGTCTGGGTCTATTTTGGCCTATGTTCAGTTGTCTGCATGAAACCTTATTCTGTAGAATTTGTCTTTTGATTTATTTTCTAAATATGCTACATTGTTATAAGTTATCTGGCTTTTAGATGATACTCAATGCTGTAATCCTTAGGAGATATGAAATGCTCGCCCCCACTTTGTTCCTTTGTATATACATACATGCAAAAAGTTTGGAGAATGTGTGATTGGATGTGTGAATGGGACTAACTTTGAATATATGATGGGATGGGAGAATGCAACTAGTTTGGAGCATATGATGGGATGGGAGAATGCAACTAGTTTGGAGTATGTGATTAGATGGGTGAATGCAACTAGTTTGGGGTGTTTGATTGGATGATTGTATGAGACTAGTTTGGGGTGAATTGGGTGGTGAATGTGGGTAGTTGGATGATAAATAGGACTGGGCTTGGAGAGGATGTATGTGTGGAGGCTCTTTGTTTTTGTTTGTTCTTTAACTGTTGTACGTGTTGGGGTAGACAGGAGCTGCTGAGTGGGAGACGGGGTGTTGGGAAGAAATAGGTTCTGTTGTAGATGTGTATTGTGAAAGGAAGATATAAAAAGAAAATCCCCCCCTAAACCCCATTTATCTTACGGCCTCAGTGGATGAATTGGAAAATTGATATGAGTAAGGGGTAAAAGGGAGGGCAGAATGTATGATGGTGATGGGAGTATGGGGTGAGAAGAAGGGAAGTAGGAGTTATGAGGAGAAGGAGGAACAGATGGATGGGAGTGGAGTGACATGAGGATAGAGTCAGAGACATGGGGAGAAAGGAGAGGGGAGGCATGAGTGGGAGTCATAGGGGAAGAAGTAGAGCAGACGGACTAGTGGGTGTGATAGGGGCACCACATTAAAAATGTAAGATTTACTGATGGGGTGCTCTGTGCAGTTATTATTAGTTTGCCAATAATTAAAACATTGTGGTTCACCGTTGGTGGTATAAGTGGTTGAAAAGAGGCAGGAATTTTTTATTTACAAAGACGTTACATTGTGTCATCTGAAAACACTGAGTTTTGGTCCTGTATGGATCTTTGAGACTTTAGATTTTCTTTTGAATTACATATACTTTAATTGCTAGCAGAGGTCATAAAGGAATGTGTTTAGAAAACTGTGAGAATTCTAGGACTCCTTACAATAGAATGCCCTACAAAAAAGTTATTGACATACAACCAAAGGGACATGCCTATGATGTGTGTTTGAGTTCATAAATATTTCCATCCCAAATGTTCTTACTACCTTAGATTTCCATGATGGTGTTTAGGAGAAAGAGAAAGAAGAAAATTATGGGGAATAATAATGTAACAAAATTTCTACTCCCTGCTGAATTTATATTGGATGTGAGACAGACCAGCTATTTGACCACATTAGTATAGATATTGCATTATCCTAAACAAATACTATAATAACTTTAAATGAGGCGGTTTAATACTAATAAAATTCAAGAGGGCAAGCAATAATCCTAAAATATATTAACGTAGGGCAATCCATTGATTCTTCAATTTGTCCAAATGATAATAAAAGAGAAGTCTCTGATCAGTTGTTATCTTCCAGACTAAAGCACATTTTGTTTGACTCCCTTTAATGTTTCTGAGCCTAGATTTTCTAACACTGTATACACCATAACCACTTTAACTGATTGGGTCCTATATCACCATTTAATGGTTTACACACTGTTTAGAATTTTTCCATTTCCTTTTGCCCAGAGATCTGCAGATAGCGGAACAGATGGTCCAATTAATTAGGGAGCTGGACCCTTTTTTCTGGGACTAACCTGAAATGTAGAGGGCTCAGTCCATAGGGACAACCCAATTTATGGAATAGTTTAAGTTTACAGCATTATAAGCAAAGCTGTCCAGAAGCAGAACAAGAAACATGTTATGGACCCACTATGAACAAAGGTATATATTACATAATCAATATTTTATTATAACAACCAAAATACTACTCAGTGTTTATATCAAATATAGGCGTGATGACATCACACAAGAAAAACATTTAAAAGGCAAATAATGCAATTTCAAAAAAACTAAAGAAGACAAAAAAAACTGAGAAAATCCTGTCAAGAAACAGAATGTAACTTTCTGTTGGAACCTCAAAAATGGTTGCATCCAAAAAGCATTACATGTTACTTTAATTAAAGTTAAAGCAACACTGGCACTGTGGTCCAGTGGTTGCGAGGGGCAGGTAAAGGTGAGATTACTTACCTGATCTTGTCCATCACATGCGTGAGAGTACACATTAAAGTCTATGGGAGATCCCGTGAGACTGCAGGATCCTCCATAGACACAGCTAATCCCTGCAGCCGTCACTGGCGATAGCTATTGGGATTGTATCTTAGACTATGCCTTGAGTCCCTACTTTGTCTCTGTATATCTTTTGACTGGGTTGGAATTTTAGTGAAATTCCAACATAGTCAAAATGAGTATTTTATAAAGATTCTATATTTCTGAAATACTAATTTTTCAGGGGGAGGAGTCAGGGGGTTGCCACTTTAAAAGAATTCTAAATGGCTGTAACGGATCACCTGGCACCTCCGACTGGGTACCTCCATTGGAGCATCTATCAGTGTCCTATGTGTAGAACTATCCTAATTCAGCTTACATGACAGGACATGAGGTATGAAAGAGTTGAAGATGAGCATAAAAGCCAACCGGCAGACTTGGCAGCCCAGTACACCTGAAAAGGTCACAAACATTTGAGATAGATACTTTGCTGTACTGAACCAAATCTTGTGCAGTTCAGTAGGGAATGGGCAGACTAGGTGCGCGGTTTACCCCTGCTGCCAACGGTTTACCCTTGCTGCCAAAATCTAACATTTGAAGCAGTTATGGTTTTAATAATCACAAAATTAACATTCCACTCACTGTTGATATATGTAAATATTTTTCATCTAAACCCTATGACCTTTCTTGACAAACTATTCTTACATACAGTTGTATTCTGTGTTATTCGATCTTGTTTGACAGTGAACAAACCTGTTTGGCTACTGTATTCTTCAAGTAATGCACACAGGATTCAAAGAAAATCTTCTACAATGTTTTAAGTAAATAATTGTCAATTCGTAGTGTAGTGTGATTATGAAGTATATGAATGTGAATTCTAAAGCAATAATGTAATAGTAATTATGGAAAATATGGCTACCTACAAAATCTAGTACTACTACCATGTAGGAAGATCTGTTACAGGAATCCCATTTAGTATATATTTATTTTTTTAATTGGATGCAGTATATTTGTGTGAAATAATTATCATTATTATAATTATCAACTCATAATTCAACATCGTAGCAATGCATAATAACCTACCAGCAATAACACTGACTGTGCTACAACAGAGAAAAGTCCTGAGCTCATTCGATTATAACTACATCAGGATGTTGTGATAGCAGACAGAGTTCTTTAAACGTTATTACTGTATTGTTTTACCATAAATGCAACATGAGAATATTTTATATTATCATGTTAGTCTAATATAACATCATTTGCCCCTAAGCAATCGGTTTTTTTTTTCAGTTAAGCTATGGTGTGTGTGTACACATACTATTTTACTATATATAATAGTATATTAGTATAAATATTATATATAGCATGTGTATGTAAGTACTATACAAGTGCTATTAGAAATTGTCTGCATTTTAGTTTATATAACTGAAAATCTAAGGTTTATAATGTTATTTTACTACACTTGCTCAACATATGATTTTTATAAAGAACGTGACAATCTAATAGTTAATGTTTGTTAATAAACCGTAATAGTTAAGTAAAAAAAGCTTTGTAGCAATTGTGGATCAAGTGCCACCCTACCTTCCATATCATTGCATACAGCGTTGGTCAATATTAAATTATAGGTATTGAACGGAACAGGTATTCAGTTGTTTTCCAATATTCCTTTTTGTACCAAGTTGCTGCAGATTAGCACCTGTTTTTGCTTTGAAAAGCAGCTTCTCCTAGATTCGCATGACTGTATGCCTACTGCAAATTGTAAAAATGTCTCAAAATTATATCTTATGTTTGTTGAGAAAATTGCCTAGGTGTTGGTTCACGTGAACAAATAATGTGTTGTGTCCCTTATCACATCGTTTTGGGATCAACTCAAGTATTTTCTTCCATTAATAAATGTATGTCATGACATGCCGCACATTGGAAAGACACTTTTCAAATAAAATTTCTTGCAAGTTATTGTTATTCAAATACAATTCATCTATGGGAACAACAGCCCACATAAGAAATAACAGCTTGCTTATAACTGTACACACTTCCCATTGAATCGGTATTAATACAAATATCAAACACTCTCCCCTTCCTCTATCTTCAATACAACCACTTTTAATTCATTGATTAGAATATACTCCAGTTTATGAATTGTTTTCTTATTGTTCAAAATATAGAGTATTTGCAATCTATCTACATGTATACTATTTATTCGTTCTATCCTATACGTAAACTTTTCAAATTTAGATTTAAATTTAATGAACTCATTTTGAACTCTGGATTACATAGGTGTGTAATTCAGTTATTATATCCTTATAGATATCCCATTAATGAAAAATATAATTACAACACATTAATCTCTGTATTAATATGACCTTTGTGGGTAAGTTACACCCCTCATACCCCACATCTGGGTCTCACTGCAAAGACATGATGAAAATAAGGTGTTTTTAAAAGGCCTTGGTATCAAGGGTATCTGAAGTGTAATAGGAAAGCAGAGGCCACATTAATTAGAGCAGAGATTTTGTGCATAGGAGTCATTTGGCTGCATTGAATTTGTGATATATTTCTGTCTAGTATAGATGATCATGAGGAAGTGACCCATGAACATGGGTGAACTTGTATTCAAACCCAAAGTAATGTTTCAGGTGTGCCATAGGCTGTGGAGTGAAACTAAAGAAAGTGTGCAAGCTGTTGAGCGACCAATAGTATGTAGTTTAAACAGAAGACAAACCATTGCTTGCATGATATCAGGGAGTCCTAAGAAGAACACAGCTGGGCAGTGATTCCCCTAGATGGCTCTATATACAAGAAAGTGTACAGGTATTGCAGCAATACACACAATTTGAAGAGCAAATCTAACATCTAAATAAATAGAGATCAAATAAGAGAACCAGAATCGAATCCTTGTAAAAAAAAAACATGAAAGGGAGACAATGTCAATATACTATGAGACAATACTGAAGGGTACAACTTGTCAATCTGTAATCTGTCAAGTGCATATTTTTTAAGAGAGTGACAAGCACCCATAAAGCATATCAGAAACCCGCAGTGCTTATAGGATTGTTGTGTATTCCTTTAAGTATCAACAAAATACATTTCAACAAAACTGCCAGCAGTGTCCCTTAAAGAGACAAAAAATGTAGCAAAATGTGATACAAGACACCTGCAGGGGGAGCTTTACTAACTAAACAGCTACAGTTATCTATACATAGTATATAAAATAAAATATATTTTGTTTTTCCCAGCTGTCAGTCAATGCCTTGGCATGCCGAGGAATTGACTGACAAGGGAGAGCAGAAAAGACCTTCCACAGGAGGTCCCTCTGTTTTCCATGTGCTGTGGGTGGTATGGGCAGGCTAGGGAGTATAGTGAAGTGACGTTGGTATGTTGGGAACGAAGCTCGCCTGCTGACATCACTAACTAGATTTGTCCTGCTTTGAGATGCGTCCCAAGCAGGGCAAATCAAAGAAGACTTTGAAAGAAGACAAAGTGGAGTGGAGGACAGTCAGGAGGTGGATACTACATGAAGGGTAACACCAATGAATCGGTATTGGAATGGAGTCAAAGTGAGTAAATCTTTATATTTTACATTGAATACATTGTGTATCTTTATTGTATACAGTAAATTCAATGAATATGGGAGCCATTTCATGTAAGCTGTTTTTTTTTCATAATAGGTTCACTTTAAACCACAAGCATTACTATGTCATGTAATCCTGATAAATAGACAAATGCAATCTTTATGAGAGATGTTCAAACCATAGTGAATTAAAAGCAATATGTTTTTGCAATTTATTTTTCCAGGCATTATGTCGGAAAAGTCAGGGTTATGTGTAAATGATATGAATAAAGCAGTATACAGTTGGACACACAGCAGAATAATGGATTGAACGTGGACCTCAATAACAGAAAGCCGACACAAAAAGAAATCTCTTTTCAATAAACCTGTTTCTTTAGGCGAAGCCACATTGTTGTATTGCTGTGACTTTTGCTGCAGAATTTATTGATATTTGAGTTTGTTTTGCTTTGTTGTTGATATCACCATGGGAACGTTAGAGGTTTTCTGCTAGTATTCAGATAAAACCACACCTCATATACACACAAGGCAGCATCTCTTTCCTTTAACACTTGGAATCACTGCTCGTCACTCGAGACAAAAACAAAAATACACCATGTGTACGTAATGAGGATGTGTGTCTATATCCTATTGATTAAAAGCATACCACCATCAGCATAGGCGTGCGTAGCCTGTTGCATTAGGGTGTGCACCCTAAAGCACAAACACACACGCCGCGTACGTACGTACGTACATACATACATACACATATATATATATATATATATATACAAATACAAATATACATAGGTTCAGTGTGTGTGATTGTGAGCAGTGCAGTGTGTGTGTGTGATTGTGAGTGGTGCAATGTGTGTGTGATTGTGAGCAGTGCAGCGTGTAAGGGGTGCAGTGTGTGTGATTGCAAGTGGTGCAGTGTGTATGTAATTGTGAACGGTGCAGCGTGTAAGGGGTGCAGTGTGTGTGATTGCGAGGGGTACAGTGTGTGTGTGTGTGTGTAATTGTGAAAAGTACAGTGTGGTGTGATTGTGAGGGGTACAGTGTGTGTAATTGTAAGGGTTACAGTGTGTATTGTAAGGGGTACAGTGTGTGTGTGTGTGATTGTGAGGGATGCAGTGTGTGTGGGGTACAGTGTGTATGATTGTGAGGGGTGCACTGTGTGGGCGACAGTGGTTAGGGGGGTGGAGGGGCAGTGACAGGGGTAGGGGGTGGAGGGGCAGCTTAGGGGTTGGGGTAGAGGGACAGCAACAGGGTTGGGGGGTGGAGGGACAGCTGACACAGGGGTTGGGGTAGAGGGACAGCCGCACAGGCTGGGGGTAGAGGGACAGCCACAGGGGTTAGGGGGGCGGACAGGGGGCTGGGGGTGGAGGGGCAGTGACAGGGTGTGGGAAGAAGCAGTGAGAGGGGTAAGAGGGTGGAGGGGCAGTGACAGGGGTAATAGGGGTGGAGGGGCAGTGACAGGGTGTGGGGATGACAAAGCAGTGAGAGGGGTAAGGGGTGGAGGGGCAGTGACAGGGGTAATGGGGGGTGGGAGGGGCAGTGACAGGGTGTGGGGGAGTGAAGAGGCAGTGAGAGGGGTAAGGAGGTGGAGGGGCAGAGACAGGGGTAAGGGGGGGGTGAAGGCAGAGACAGGGGTAAGGTGGAGGGGCAGTGACAGGGGTTAGGGGTGGAGCCGCAGCACATGGGTTGGGGGTAGAGGGGGCAGGACAGGGGTTGGAGGGGTGGGAGGGGCAGTGACAGGTTGTGGGGGTGAAGAGGCAGTGAGAGGGGTTAGGGGGGGAGGGGCATTGACAGGGGTTAGGGGATGGAGGCAGTAACAGGGGGTTGGGGGTAGAGGGGCAGTGACAGGGGTTAGGGGTGGAGGGGGTGCAACAGGGTGGGGGGTGAAGAGGCAGTGAGAGGGGTAAGGGGAGGTGGAGGGGCAGTGACAGGGGTAATGGGGGGTGGAGGGTCAGTGACAGGGGTTAGGGGGTGGAGGGGCAGCAGGGGTTAGGGGTGAGGGGCAGTGACAGGGGCTGGGGGTAGAGGGGCAGAGACAGGTGGTAGGGGGGTGGAGGGGCATTGATAGGGGGTGGGGGGGTGGAGGAGCAGTGAGTGACAGGGGGCAGAGGGTTTAAATATCTTCCCTGGTGGTCCAGTGGGCGCCCTCTCTCTTCAGTCTGCAGCTCCGCCGGTGTTCTATCAAATTCCCCTACCTCGTGAAACTCCCCTACCCTTGTCACTTCCAGTGAGGGAAATCAGCTGGATCCTGTGCTGCACATGCGTGCTAGTACTCCTGCTACTCCTCCACAGTAACTAGTTTTACACTTTCATTATAGTTAGTGCATTCACTAAGCTTATTCACACGGGACATTTAGGGTTAAGTGAGGGTTCAAATTAGGGTTAGGTAAGTGATTTTAACCTCTCTCACACTCTATTCTTACCCTAACCCTTGGGGTAAGGGTTAAAATAAAGTGTGAGAAATCACTATTTAGTGATATTCCCCTAATGTGAAATATCACTAAATATGAACAAGTCCCTAATCCTAAACCTAATTTGAACCCTAACATTAACTCTAAATGTCCCATGTCCTAAGCTTAGTTACTGCCCTAACTATAATGAAAGTGTAAAACTAGTTTTACTTACCTTCCAGGACCTTGCTGTGGAGGAGTAGCAGGAGTGCTAGCACGCATGTTCAGCACAGGATCCAGCTGATTTCCCTCACCGGAAGTGATGAGGGTAGGTGATTTTCGCAGGTAGGGAAATCTGATAGAACACCGGGAGTGAGCTGCAGACCACATGGTGAGTCTCGCGATCTCCAGTCAGTCAGAGCGTTGCCGTGGTAACCCGCGGCAGCGCTCTGACAGGCTGGAGATCACGGGACACTTCGGTCTGCAGCTCAATCCCGGCAGTGCTGTAGACTGAGGCTGGATCTCCATCAGGGCAGACTGACAGGAGGGGCCTTGCACCCGGCGGCATTGTGGGCAAGCCGCCGGGCCCCCTCCTGTGTCATAGACCGAGGACCCGACATGTTAGTCTGCCCTAAGGCAGTGCAGCACCCCGTGCGCACGCCTATGACCATCAGCAGAACAGTTATCACAGGTACTAATACTGACGCATTTATTCTTCGCTAATTTTAACCTAGAACAAATATTTGTTTTAGCACATTAAATTATGTATCGAAATGTTGTAACTTTATTATAATTACACTTATATATTTTTTTTGCCTTTTTCAGAGTAGGCCTTGCCTTCTTATCTTATTTGGATTCAAATATAAGAAAACATATTTTTGGGATACTTCTTCTTGGATGCAAGCTCAATAAAGTGAACCCTCCAGTTATTTGGTCGACTATAGTTGCGTGCAAAACTTTTTCTTTCTAATATGCACACAGTCATCCAGAACCTAAAAGAAATTACTAAACAAACAAAAAATGGTACTGCCTATCTCTCTACCCATTGGTTAAGATGAGTGCAGAGATCCTGGTTTGAAGCCCAGTCAGCTCTCCCCATAACTCTATATACAAGAAAGTGTACAGGTATTGCAGCAATACACACAATTTGAGGAGCAAATCTAACATCCAAAATATATAAATGTAGAATACTTCAATGGTTGACGCTGTTACTAGCCACCTTGCACTCAATAGCTTATTCTATAATTGTCTATAATGAATGAAAATCCTGAGCTGGGATGCTCTCTCATTGTGATTTACTTTGCATTAACCTATATGTTGCCACACACATGCGCATGCACAGTAAATCCTTCTCTGATTGGATGATCCTGAGAGACTGTGCGAGCTGCCATAGATCAGGTCTCGTTAGTAACAGTTATGATTCCCTCTGCCAAGTTTTGGTTAAGTTAATCCCTACTTTGTTTTATGTTTATATCATTTGGAATTAAATTCCATAGCAGTCAATATGAGTATGAGTAAGATCCATATATAAATATTACCATTGCCATTTTAATATATAAAATAGCACATTGTTAGAAAACTAAGAAGGACTTCAAGGAGCACTCCAGACACCATAACCACTACAGTCCACTGAAGTAGTTATGGTGCCAGGAGTTCCCTGGTACTTTCCCAGTGTAAGCAGTCGAATAGATTGTAACTGATGCAGTGCTTAGCTCATTGGCCGAATAATCTCAGTTGAGACTCTGTGTCAATAAGCCCACCCTGCATGGCAGGTATTAGTTCACAGTCCGCTGACTCTGTGTCAATAAGCCCACCCTGCATGGCAGGTATTTGTTCACAGTCCACTGAAGTGGTTATGGTGCCAGGTTTTGCCTGGTACTCTCCCAGTGTAAGCAGTCAAATCATTTGCAAATGATGCAGTGCTTAGCTCATTAGCCGAATACTCTCAGTTGAGACTCTGTGTCAATAGGCCCACAGTGCATGGCAGGTATTAGTTCAGCAGAGCTCCTGGTAGGAAAATAACTTGTGATTAGACCCCAGTGAACCACACATACATTTTCAAACCATTTACAGAGGGTCAGTGGTGAATCCTGGTTTTGTGCTGCCCTAGGCAGGACAAAACTCAGGCACCCCCCTCCCCCCGCGCCACCCCCAGCCAACCCTTCCCCCCCGCCCCACCTTCTAAATACACACACACAGTCAGACACACACACACATACACAGTCAGACACACACAGTCAGACACACACACAGTCAGACACAATCACACACACACAGTCAGACACAAACACACACACAGTCAGACACACACACACAGACACACACACACACAGTCAGCCACAAACACACACACACACACAGTCAGACACACACACACAGTCAGACACACACGCACACACACACAGTCAGACACACACACACAAACACACACAGTCAGACACACACACACACAGTCAGACACAAACACACACACAGTCAGACACACACACACACAAACACACAGTCAGACACAAACACACACACAGTCAGACACAAACACACACACACACACACACACACACACACAGTCAGACACAACACACACAGACACACACACACACACACAGTCGACACACACACAATCACTCACATTAACACTTTTTTTTTTAAATGAACCCCCCCCCCCAGCCTCCTTACCTTTGGGAATGCTGGGGGGGGGTTCCTCTTTCTCCCTGGTGGTCCAGTGGCTGCCGGTCGGGCTGATGGGCGGGCGGCTGGCGAGGGAGCTCTTCCTCTGAGCACTCTGCTCAGCTCCCTCGCGCGCAGCAGAGTGAGGCTGGGAGCCGGGTTGATGATGTCATATTCCGGCTTCCAGCCTCACTCTGTGGCACGCGAGGGAGCTGAGCAGAGTGCTCAGAGGAAGTGCTGCCTCGCCAGCCGCCCGCCCAGCCCAGCATGTCAGTTAGCCGCAAGGCAAACAAGGCATTTGCCCTGGGCACTTGGGGGGGCAGCGTTTTTTGCCGCCCCCTGAAAAATGCCGCCCAAGGCAAATGCCTTGTTTGTCTCGCAGCTAATACGTCCCTGCAGATGGTTTGACTACTTACCCTGGGGGATTCCAGGACACTCCTATCCTAATACCAAAACAGCATGCTATAGTGATTATGGTGACTGGGACTGTATAGGTGCCCAGATAATTTCATCTCAATGACATGGTCTGCGTGTAGTGCCTCTGGCATTGTAGTCCTGCCATGTAAAACATTGCCGTTTTAGAGATATATTTGCAGGATAGACACTAAAGGTGCTTTCACTGTGAAAACCAAAGCCGACTTGGTTCTTACACATAACCAACTTTGAGGCTTTTTATAGGGAGCATTTGACTGGAGGATCATGGCGCTCACTGTGCATGTGATTCTTGTCCCCAACACTCCTCCATGAGTAGCATTGGATTGCTGACGATGGTGACGGATGGGGCAACTACAACGATGATGTCTTTCTGGAAACAAGGTAAGTAAACCTTTATGCCGTTACATTTGTTAAGAAAAAAGGTTTAGACAGAGGTCACTCTAATAATAGGGAACCTATAGTCATGAAAAAAATACTTTTTTTGGGACTATAGGTTCTCTTTAAGCTAAAACACATTTTCATTTAGATTTTTTAGCCTTCAGAATACAGGGCCACATGATAAAGTAGAGAATAACCAGTATAAGATTAAACAGAATAAGGACCTTACTCAATAGATTTTATAACATGGAAGGGAATGCGAATTTGATTCAGAAACATAAGGTGTGTGATACTATAATACCAATAACATATGGTCAATTAATTTGCATTATCTTTCCCTAAGTCATTAATTTAGTGAGGCACAGAGAAATGAGAAAGGTGAATGTGTTTTAACTGATAAGCTCACTTAACGATGTTGTTGATTCTACGAAAGTTTTAAGAATGTGATTAATCATACTTAAATCAACAAAAAAAGCCGCAAGTACCGGTATGTTTTATCAAGGGCCTTAGCAAATATAAACACCATTCCAAAGGTAAAAAGCTAAAAACAGTTAATATATTATTTCTTTCATTTTTTAATGTGTAATCTTTCATCCATACTTCTGTAATTAAAATTCAGAAAATAAAAATAGAAGATATACGCAGGGATCAAAATTTCTATTTGCTACTAGCCAATGGCAAGTAAAAAGTTAGCCCTGGCCTAAACTATAAATGTTAAACCCTGATTATACATATTGTGTGCATTTTAATAAGAAGTGCACTTACAAAATAGAAATGGTTATTCCCTAAACTCCAAACTGTAGTCAAAAATAGCCACGCTGATACTTTAGTGGAGTTTGGGAATTTTTTCCAGATTAATTATTTTTAACGTAATGTTGCCACTTGGATTTAAAATCACTACAAATCAATGCTTAATAGATAACCCTAACATAGGCCTCAATTTAATATTTTGTATAAGTTTTACAAATGACATATTATTTTGAAAACTATTTTAATATTTTCGTATATTTATATATATGTAAACAAAATTATTAAACACCCAGGCTTATGAAAATCAGGCGTATTGTCAAAATGTAAAGACTTTCCGTTGTTTGCAATGAACAAATCAAACAAAAGCAATTGAAATAGCTAATCGCAATGAGTGCTTCGAGTGGTTTCCCCAAATTCAACTGAAAATGCAACTATAATGACTTCTCCAGCCTCAAATTATTCACCCCCCTGAATAGAGCCCCTCACAATAGCATAAATACGCAAAACAGGTCCTTTCTCAAGCACACTTGATGCACCTAATCAAGGGTTTCATTAGTTGCACCAGGTGTGCTTGAGGTGGAACACTTGAAATACCTGAACTGGCTAGGGGTTTGCTGAGTGTCACGTTAGACTGCATGTTAGAAATATGATTACATTAAAAGAATGGTCCACAAAGTTAAGATAAGAGATTGTCACCCTTCACAAGCAAGGAACAGGATACAAAAACATAGTGATGGCACTGAATATTCCTAGAGACACTGTTGGAAGCATAATTCAAAAGTTCAAAGCTGAGGGCACAGTGGTTACACTGCCTGGATGGGGCAAGAAAAGGAGGCTATCAACGGCAGCAACCAGATTTTTGAGAAGGCAGGTTGTGAAAATCCTTCAATTGACTGCAAAAGACTTGCAGCAAGATTTATTGACAACAAACACTGAGGTTTCAGTGAGCCTGAATTGCATTAATGTTGCATGAATTGGCCTTAGCAGCACCCTTACAATGAATGCATGTTCAGGTGAATGCAGGCCTCTTAGTTTCATCTATATATTTTTTTATATATTATGAGATATATTTTAATATATTAATATTTATGAAAAAAATATTATTTTACAAATTTACCCAAAAATATGAAAATCATCTGTATAGTGTATCTAAAAATATTAAATTGAGGCGATTGTCAGAATTACAAAAATAGGCTAAATTCAAATAAACAAATCAATGGTAGCATCTAAACCCCTTCTTGGCCATGGTGTAGAACATCTCTTTTTTTATAATGTCAAGCCAATATATGGTCCTCAATAGAGGCAACTGGGGTCATTTACTAATGTGAGAATTTCTAAGAATTCAAAATGTATTCAAAGTCAGTTTCAAAATCTAGGAGAAAATAGCCAAATTATATTAAAATTTTTTTTTTTTTTTAAATACAAACCTCCAAGTCAATTCTGTTTTCAGTTTGGCTATTTTGAGCTTAAATTTAAAACTCACTGTAAATTCACTTTTATCCCCTCTTGTGCAATTAAGATGGAGAGCTGCGATACATCACTTCCGGTCTGCATGAAATGAAAAAAAATAAGCCAATAGATGCCAGGCCTTTACTCTTCCTAACAAGGGATTGGAGTCACAATACCTGTCCCTTGCGGCACCGTGCTGTCACAGGAATGAGGTCTCATCTGCTCTTCTGTGTTCTGATGCACACCCACTCATACCTAGCTTCCTGGTGCCTCATTAAGACATCATCTATGACATGGAACCCTTCCATTGATCTCTTTTTATTTATTTTTAATTTTTTTTTATTCTTTACTTTTCACTCAATAGATGTAGCAAGTGTACATCAACTTTTGGGCTTTCGCAGAAGCCAACTTGAATACAATTCTTGGAAACATAATGCAGTTCAACAAATACAATACATGCCCATTCCTTAAAAACCATTGGTAGCGCGATAATTATGTCCCCCGTGAGGAGGGGCCTTTTATTACTAATTCAGGTCCGACATCCAGAAAACGGTCCCTGTCAGTCTCCGCTCGAACCCACTAAACTGTTGTCCCATCTTTCCCAAATTTTTTTGGAATGCAGCTGTCGTCCCTCTTACCCTCGCTGTCAGGTCGTCCATAATTCTACATTCTCTGATCCTAGATATCACACCTGGGAATTCTGGGCCCTCTGGTGAGAGCCATGCGGTCGCTATTGCTTGGCGTGTGCTCAGAGTTATCTTATGTACTAATTTCTGTTCTCTCCTAGTCCATCCGTCCAGTAATCTATTTAAAATGTAGATCCACGTGTCCATGTCCAGGGGCTGGTCAAACGTCTGTTTCAACAGATCCTCCACGAACCTCCAGAAGCTACGTATCTTCGGGCATTCCCACCACATGTGGATGTATGTTCCATGGGCTCCACAATCCCTCCAACAGTCGTCAGTGTCCATTTTATGCATTTTATATGGTTTTACGGGCGTGGTGTACCATCTAAGCATGGTTTTCCACGTTTGCTCCTGGAGAGTGACACATATTGAAATGGTGGCATTCGCCACCCATATCTCCTGCCACTCAACTCCCTCTAAGATGTCCCCTAGGTCCATCTCCCATTGATTTGTATATGTCAGTCTTCCCCATTCTCAATTTTATGCACTGAGGTGGGCATATAAAAGCATGATCATACCCTTGGAGGCCACCCCGTCCAGGCAAAGCCTCTCATAGAAGGTTAGCCTTCCCAGGGCTGTTGTTTTAATGTGTGGTCTTCTAGCGAAGTCACGGATCTGAACATATCTATATCTATTTTGATATAACTGGTTGTAGTCCGGTTCTTTCTAAATTTTGCAATTCTCTGGGGGCCATTCCAGACAGAAACTCTCAGTTTCTAAGTATTGGAGTCAGAGGGGAGGGGGACGATGCCAACCCATATTTGGTATTACATGCGTCCCATATTGAGTATGGCTGGACAAGTCACATGTATCACAGGTCTATGTTCCTTGGGGACCCACATCGTGAACTGGGGGACATCCAACCCCACCATCATAGACTCTATTTCCACCAACCTTCTCTCTTCCGGCGGGGAGTGCCACATGGCCACCTGCGTCAATTGTGCTGCGAGATAGTAGAAATATAGATTCGGAGGCCCAACCCCCCTCTGTCTTTATGTCTATACAGTATTTGTTTGGAAATTCTATGCCTCTTGTTCTGCCAAATAAAATCTCCTATCGATCTTTGTAAAGGAATCAGTTGAGTTTTTGTGACGCGGATGGGTAATGCCTGAAATAACAATAATCATTGGTCTCTTTTTATGATGTCAGTCTATGTGGTGCTTTGTGATAATGTATACACACTTGTGACATCATGGTCCCTGTAACCATTCACAACCCAGTATGGGGTATACATACTTCCTGGTTGTCCTTGTTTCCTTGCCATGTCATGGTTCTTGTTACCTGAGAGTGTGTTTATACTGTGTAATGGATTTACTGTTTTCTGACCTCGGCTTGTTTCCTGCTCTCTGTTATCCTGACCTCGATTCTGTATATCTCTGTTATCCTAGACCTGGGACAGGCCACCTTAGGCACTACAGATGTTGTGGACTACATCCCCCATAATGCTCTTACACCCATAATGCTGGTATAGCATCATGGGAGGTGTAGTCCAAAACATCTGGAGTGCCGAAGGTTGCCCATGCCTGTCCTAGACCTCGACCTGTCTCTCATTTGTTCTCTGTGTGCTTGAAGACATTTAATTTATCTGTCTTGGCACTAGCCCGGCCACTCTAAGGACCAGTATGTGCTCCTTTCCTGTTTCCTTCAGTTTTGTGTTAAGGTATCTCCATTCCTGACAATTGGACAATCAGTTCAGACAAAGGATTGGAATGGCAGTATCATCCCATTGAGGAAGCCTGTGGCGAAAAGCGTTTTGGATGAAGAGCATTTATGCAGTTAATTTAAGTGTTTTTTAGTGCACATGCTGTTTCCACTGTGCTAAATATTCTGCACAATTGGTTTTTCTTCTCCCTACTTTATCTTGAAGCATTGCAGAATGTGTAAAGAAGAAGGGAGTGTAAGTGTCCACTATTAAATTTAAATTGTTTTCCCGCATTGACGTCATCAGAGCCGTTGCCCCAGAACTTGTACAAACAAGTAGTCCCTCCTTCCTCTAGATCCGGCGGCAAAAGCTCTCAGTGACACAACGTTTAGATGCCAAGCAAGCTAGCAGCACCTTGTGGGAAGGCGATCAATGTCAAAGTTTTCCAAGTTCAAATTGCACACCTTGGCAAGCGGAGCGAGGTTCGCTATAAAGGTATATGTTTTAGGCATTAAGTGTGTTCATGTAATTAACTTAAAGATATGTTGTATATTATTCCATGTTTGTATATGAGGAACTGCAGCCCAAATCTTTCTACATGTGAGCTGTATTCCATTAAGGTGATTTGATGTAATTTCGCTATGTGTATGCAAGTAACTGAACTCCACTGTATAACTGTCCTCTCGGTGAAGCTCTGTAAGCAAATGTATTTGTATTCCATGTCTTATTATAGTTTTCACGGTGCTAAAGATATTGACGTTGGTGGTGTTCAGAGCATTCCTGCACACTTCTATGCAAAGAATAAAATACTGCACCAGTCAGAAGCTCTCTTCTCCAATCTTTATTGATGCCAAAGGGCTACTACAGTGAGTGTATCTCCTTAAGGATACAGAAGTACTGACAACTGAACAGGGATGTATCTTCCGCGAGGCAAACAAGGCATTTGCCTTGGGCGGTACTTTGCAGGGGGCGGCAAAATAAGCCGCCCCCCAAACGCCCTGGTGGAGCCCTTGTTTGCCTCGTGTCCTGGGGGCTCAAGAGCTGGCCACTTTTGAGTCCCCCGAGGCTGGCGGCGGGCAGCGAGGGAGCCTGTTCACCTGAACTCTTCCTGCACAGCTCCCTCGCTCGCCACTTAATAAACCGGGAGTCGGAATATGACGTCACTGTGGCTCCCGGCATCACTAAGCTGCGCGCAAGGGAGCTGAGCAGGAAAATCAGAGCTTCCTCGCCGCCTACTCAGCCTGTCCACCCCCTACCTGCCCGCGCAGAAGCTCCACTGGAGTGTTTGTGGAAATGTGTGTGTGTCAAAGTGAATATGTGTGCGTCTGTCAGTGCGTGCGTCTGTCAGTGCGTGCCTCTATCAGTGAGTGCGTCTGTCAGTGAGTGTGAGTCTGTCAGTGTGTGTCCAAGTAATAGTGTGTGTCTGTCTATCAGTGTGTCAAATCAGTGAGTGTGTGTGTATGTCATTGTTTGTCAGTGTATATGAGAGTGTGTGTCTGTCAATGAGTGTGTGCATCTCTCAGTGAGTGTGTGCGTCTGTCAGTAAGTGAGCGTCTGTCAGTGAGTGAGCATCTGTCAATCAAAATGTGACCTTGACAGGAAGGAGTGGTAGACATTTTAATTAGGGGGGGTGCCCGTGCACCATCCTGCCTAGGGAAGCACAAATCCTAAATACACCACTGCAACTGAACGCTTCAAAGCAATTTTGTACTATTATTGTATTTTATTTTTTTTGCTAGCTTACTCTTTAAGAGCAAAATACTATATTTTAATTGTTATTTCCCTTAAAGGCTTGTATAAGGTACATGTATTCACCAAACCAGAATTAATTAGAACTAACAAGAAAATTACAAGCTTTAGGCCAAAATAATTGAGCTGGAGATTTCTAATTTGGCAGTTTTGCCCAAAATGAGCAATTTCCTTTGTGAATTCAGCAACATTTTTGGTTTATTGAATACACGTAAATGTTATTTTATGAGCTCATTTTAAACTCCTAATTATCTCTGACAATCTTTCATTCTGATTTATACATTAGTAACTCTAAATTAATAAATGTTATATTCAATTTGTAATGTAACATTCAGTCTGACATATATATAATTTCCAGGCATTTTTTTTTTTTAATTATTATGGCTGACCTAAAGACATCCAAACCAAAGGCTTTATTTGTGTCTGTATAATGGTTTTTTGCAAATCTCTAATGCTTTAAACAGACTAGCCACTAGCCAACCTAAACTAGACATAGCCCAAACCGCACCAATCCCACATCCTTTAAAACTGATTTAATTCAAGTTAAATCCCTTCTTACAATCTTGATACTTTCAAATGTTTTTATTAAACCACCACCATGTCCTGTACATGGAATAAAGATTTTAAAGCCTAGCCTTTTACGATAATGCATTTCTACATGTAACTTTTTTTTTTTATATGAACTGTACTTGGAATATTCTTGCACAATAGAGGAAACAATTTATTGACATTTGTTAATTTGTGCACAGATTGGAGAAATGCCATTTCTTTTAAAGCATCAAACTTAATATCCATTTTTAATACACTGGAACAATTAAGAAAATGAATTCATTTGGTTTTCAAAATTCCTTTCCTAATTGCCTAAAACCCCACCTTTTGTAGCCTCATGAATTTGCTTTTTGTATTTGCATAGTAAAATTGACTTACCCATTTGGGATCATGGCAAGACAATTGAACACAGAAGACAAGAAAATACTTTTATTGAAGGAGTGCTGTATCCAGAGGTAACTCTGTAACTAGAAACCACCGGGCCCTGGTACATAAATTGGAGGCCCCCCATGTATCTTATCCCCCCCCCCAGACTCTCCATGTATCTCACACACCCCCATGTGTCTTATGCTCCAAACATGCTAACTAGTCTCTTGAGAAGTAACTGTGTTGTTTTGTTTCTCATGACCAGGATGAATGGGTTGACCAGCTTCCTTGGGTCGAGTTTGCTCATAATAATGCGACTCACAAATCCTCAGGAACTAGCCATTTCTAAGTTGTTTATGGCCAGCATCCTGTTGTTCTCCTGACTGCATTCTCCTCATGGGGAATACCAGCTCTGGACGAGCAGATGCTGGTTTGTGTAATTCTTGGGAGTAGGCACACCAGGTCTTGGTTGATTCTGTTCAGAGCAGAAGGCGCAGGCAGATAGGCCTCATTGTGCAACTCCTTCCTTCCTGGTGAGGAACAGGATCTCGCTTTCTACCCGTAATGTCCATTTTCAAGTACCTTCTATGAAATTTGCTTCTCTTTTTATTGGTCCTTTCTGTATCCTGCGCAAGTTGAATCCTGTTTCCAATACTTTGGACTTACCCCATTCCATGCGTATGCCCAACTCCCAATTGCAACCTCTACTGTCTCTGTTGAGGGGACTGAGGAGTACGAGGTCACTGCTTTCTCTGACTCTAGATTCCTTACGTGTAGTCTTCAGTATTTTCTCCATTGGAAGGAGTATGGTTCATTCATTTTATCTCTGTCACTTGTACAAGCCTGGTGCTTCACACCCGGTGGGAATTTCCTCCCGGGCAGTTCTGTCATAGACTTACCTGCACCTGGCACCTAAGCTTGGCAATATGGCTTTTGGTCCCTCACTTTGTGGGTATCCTTTTCGTGCAAAGGTAACCGCAACCTTGACACCCAGCCCCTTCATATTTTTCCTTTCATCCCCCATCCAATCCATGTGTCTCCTTTCCTCCGTCCAGGCCCTCCATGTGTCTCCTTTCCTCTCCCAGCCCCTCCATGTGTCTCCTTGCCCCCCAACCATTCCATGTGTCTTCTTTTCTCCACAGCCCGTCCATATATTTCCTTTCCTTCCCTCAGCCCCTTCATAATCTCCTTTCCTCTCTTAGTGAGCACTTGCTGTCAGTCAGTGGTCTGCTCAGCCACGCTACATGGAGGTGACTGGCAGGAGGGGAGCACTGTGTTGTGCGTACCCCTCCTGACGGTCACCTGGCTACTGCACATCGCGAGCTGGGAGCTGGTTGGGCCGCCGGCTCCCTCCTTGCGTTTTCTTTTTTGCACATGCGCAGTGTTACTTTCGTCCTAATGGACGAAAACAAATCATTTTTTACCGAATTGCATTGAATGTTTTAGGGACGAAATTCAGAAAGGACAAATTACATTTTTATTTAGTACAAATTAATTCCTATGAAACGAAAATTTCACTGGTGCACAAGTCTACGCTCCCTGATTTAAACCCAGTACACCTAAGACTCGTTGCTAGGATGTCTGGTGAGCTCCCTAATGTTTACAAACCTCCATTATCAGTCTGAACTGTCCAAGGCTTTAAACCTGTTTTCTGATCCTGAACTTCTGTTGCCTGGCTTTGAACTTTGCTTGCCTGACCCCTGCCTTTGGTATTTTCCTGCTAAGGGCTTTAAAACTGCTTCCTTATCCTGAACCTTTGCTCCCAGGCTTTGCCCTTTGCTTGTCTGACCTTGTTTCTAGTTTGTCCTTCCTGCTTTGACACATTCTAAGTTTCATAGACTTTCTCTTAAAGTGACAGTTTATTGCTCTCTCTCAATTGCAATTGAGATTGCACTGGTTTCTATGTTGACTGCCCCATTTGTTTCAATAATGATGCTTTTCTAAACCTCCTTCAGTGCTATATCCAGTTTGTAAGAAAGCAAAAGTAGTGCTGATTTAAAGGGCTACCCCAAGCATCATAACCAATACAATTAGTAAGAGGCAATCATAAGAGAGCTTAAAAACTAGTTTTATCTTGTGAGTACACTAAACTAAAGCATACTTCACTATAGAAGCCTATGTATATTTTGCAATTTATAGGTGACTCTACTAAATGATCATAACCATTACAGCCTGGTAATGGGGCAAACCGTTTCGAAATGGTTGTCCCCATACCTAAGTCTCATCTGGACTCTTATTCACCTTGTTGGTCCAGTGACGCACTTCCAACTTCTGCAGAGCCTCTTACCTGCGAACCCGCCGGGCGTCATCGGTCCTCAGAGTTCTAATGATGCACAGGACTCTTGTTTCTGACGGGTGCCACCCCAATGTCTTGACAAACCTTGACAACGTAAGTAAAACTTATCTTAACCTCCACCCTTTGTCACGGTTTGTTAAGCATAGATAAAACAAAGTAGTCCCTATTTATCTTCTGTATTTTACAAGAACAAATCAGAAAAGAATAACAGATTTGGGGAGAAGAAACAAGGTTTGGGGTGGCAGAGCTGCTTTAATTGACAGCAGAACTAGATTGCTTTTTTGCTGGGATCTCACAATTCATGTCAAACCCCCTTGTAGACAGTGGCGTACCTACCATAATCACAGGGGTCGCAGCTGCAACCGGGCCTGTCACTCCAGGGGGTCCGACCCAGCTGCGACCCTTCAGATCGCGGGCCGCAAGTATTACTTCAGGGCCGGTACACAGCCTCACTGGCTCGAGGCCCGCTGTTGGAGGGACTGGATTGGGGATGAGACACATGGAGGGGCTAGAGGAGGAAAATGAGACACATGGGATGGCTGGGGGAGGGGGCGGGGTTGAGACACATGGGAGGGGGCCCAGTGACTTCTAGTTATGCCTCTGCTTGTAGATATTGTGTATGGCATGTGTCTTTATGGTGCCTCTATTGTATTTACAACAGCTTGGTGGTGAAAAATGGTAATATGTCTCAGGCTGGTAAAACAAGTTCATCAATGTATATATTTTAAAAGTATATCTTTCTAATTTTAACTTAAAATGATATGCCAAGCATCATAACTATTTCATTTTATCATATGCTAATGATGTCTTTTTTATACCCAGAGGATCTCAGATCTTAGTACCTATGGTACCACTGATGACGAGCACATACATTTGTGTGACCTCCATCAATATGACCTGCACAGTGTGACAGAACATTCACAGAGAATTTGTTTCCCATCAACTCAATTTCAGGTCATGACAACCAGCATATTAATATACCTTTAAAAAATAACTTAGTGCCACTGATATAAAAAAAAAAAAAAAAGATTTTGTGGTTTATTTACTAAATGTGATATTCTTGTCAGTTAAAAAAATAAAAACAAACTGCATCTCATGGGAAAAAAAACAGCTGTGATTTTTTTTTAAACCATCTATTTTGCCTAAATATTGCAATGTGTTCTTTACTACACTACAGGTGGGTTTTAGCGACTAAGGCTCAAACTGTGTTATTTATCAAAGTCCCAATTCTGAATTATATCCAAATGGGAACACTGAAGCAAAAATACTTGCCCTGGAAAAATTCTCAAAAAAACAAAAAACTCAGTCGAAGTTACAACTTGGCTATTTTTGCCTCAGTTTTGCAATTTGGCTTTCGTTGTGAAATTAAATTTAACACCAAAGAGAGGGCTATTACCCCCATCCCACCCCTCAACCCTTGTCTGGTGGCTTGATGTCTTTTATGAAATCAATAAAGAACAAATTATAAATAAAATAAATAAAAAACATGCACATCGCACAAAGAAAAGATGAAAAAAGAAAAGTTCTCTAAAAACAAAATCTAGATGAGTTCTGCAAAGGCTCTGCACAGACTGGGCTTTCAAGGCAGGAAAATCCTTTATAAAGTCTTCTTGCGCTTTAAAATTTTGTATGTCAGGTAATCAGAAGTCTCTGACAGGGACGTATTGAGACTTGCCTGGGAACATAATAAGGGGGAAAAAGGCAAGAGTTTGATCATTTACATTTACTTACAAATGTGTTACCAGGAGGGATACATCACAGGCAAAAATTTATTTTGTAGCGGATTGTATTGGGCTGTCTTTAACAATTCGTGTAATAACGTCATTTTCGTTTCATTTGTTTTATGTATACCTGTATTGTATGCAACATTCGACTGATTGTTTGGTAAAACCACTCCGTTCGTCATACGAACAAACTACTGAACAATCAGACCACCCCAGAGAGAAGTGTGCCCCTAGTTTACCTCCCCGATCTGTGCTAACTGCATTCTAATTAGCAAGTAAACGAATGCTCTCTGCAGGGCCGGACTGGCCCACCGGGATACCGTGAAATTTCCCGGTGGGCCGCGGCACCTGGGGGCTGCGCTGACACATGTGGGTGGCCAGTCCGGTGGCACACTGAGAGGGGGCCGGCCGCGTTACAGACTGGAGCCGCCGGGCCGGGTGGCAGCTTCCCCGGTCCGGCGGCACTCCAGTCACTGGCTGCTGTTGGCTGATGGAGGAGGAGCCTGGCACAGGAAGGGAACCGGGAGGGAGCATGGTAGACAGGCTCCTCCTCCATCAGCCAACAGCAGCCAGTGACTGGAGTGCCGCCGGACCGGGGAAGCTGCCACCCGGCCCGGCGGCTCCAGTCTGAACAGCGGCCGACCCCTTGCCTTCTTTAAAGGTAAATTGGGGGCAGGGGAGGAGAAGACACAGGGAAAGGGGAGGAGAGACACAGGGGAAAGGGGAGGGAGGGAGGGAGGAGCAGGGAAGAGGGGGGTGAGGGGAGATGGGAGAGACAGGAAATGAGGGGGAGGGAGGGAGATGGGAGAAACGGGAAAGGGGGAGGAGGAGGAGATGGGAGAGAAAGGGAAGGGGAGGGAGATGGGGAGAGAAGGGGAGGGAGATGGGAGAGACACACACAGGGGAAAGGAGGGAGGGAGAGACACAGGGAAAGGGGGGAGGGAGATGGTGAGGGGAATAGAGAGGGGAGAGAC
Source organism: Pelobates cultripes (assembly GCA_933207985.1). Classification (NCBI taxonomy): domain Eukaryota; kingdom Metazoa; phylum Chordata; class Amphibia; order Anura; family Pelobatidae; genus Pelobates; species Pelobates cultripes. The sequence continues at coordinate 58,745,827 of OW240917.1, forward strand.
ACAGGGAAAGGGGGAGGGAGAGAGGGGAGAGACACAGGGAAAGGAGGGAGGGAGAGAGACACAGGGAAAGGAGGGAGGGAGAGGGGAGAGACACAGGGAAAGGGGGTGAAAGGATGCAGAGGAGGGAGAGAGAGACAAAGAGGGAGAAATGAGAGAGACACACAAGGGGAAGGGAAGAAAGAGGCAGAGGGGGAAGAGAGAGAAAAAAAGAGGGAGAAATGAGAGAGACACACAAGGGGAGGGGAAGAAAGAGGCAGAGGGGGAAGAGAGAGACTGGGAAGGAGAGGGGAGACATTGACACAGAGGAGCAGTGAGGGGGAGAAAGAGAGGACCCGGGGCAACGCTCCGGCTCTCACGAGGGTGAACTCTAGCCCTGGAGCTACGGGCTAGAGTTCACTCTCACCACTTCCTGGTGGTCGCAGTAGTAGGAGTGAACTCTAGCCCCATACACACACTGCCCACACACACACCATACACATTCACACACTGCCCCCCACACACACACACACACCATACACATTCACACACTGCCCCCACACACACACCATACACATTCACACACTGCCCCCACACATACACATTCACACACTGCCCACAGACACACACACACACACACACTGAACCTTTCACACACATTGCACCCCTCACACATTGCACCACTGCTCCTATACCCTACTACAGCCCCATATCCCAGCAGACTCCAGGTAAGTTGTCAAACTGTTCTTAAACGGTTTGACTACTTACTCTGGGAGGGGGTGCCGACACTCCTGGCATCATAACCACTACACAGAGGAGTAGTGGTTATTGTGCATGGAATATTTCTTTAAATAATCTACAAGTGCCCCTCCCAGGCTCAGGCTCTGGATCCGTCACTGGTATAGGACATGTATATTAGTTATATATATATAAATATATATATATATATATATATATATATTATATTTACACATATTAATGTACATTTATATATGCATAATACACAGAGAAATTTCATTAATATGTACCATATGTAATGAGCAGATATTGGCCCAGTCTTGTTGCTAGCTGCATACTCCAGCACAATAACATATTTAAAGTGAAGAGCACACCCACAGGACTTCAAAATAAACATTTTTTACAGTTGTGCCCTACATACATTCACCATTTCAGTCCCATTAACAAGCTTTCCTTAATATGTCAAGGTAGTTGGACAGAAACATTGATTACATGCAAAGGCACGTCTGCTTAAAATAAATCTGCACTTTTATTTATTTTGAAGCCTATGAGTGCGCTTTTTACGTTGAAGTACTTTTTTATTTTAATTTATCTGTTCTAACTCTGTATCTGCACACTATACTGGCGCGACGCATTATGGGGCTGGTAAATATTTTTTTTCCAGGGCTGCTTTTAATTCCCAGTCCGGCCCTGGCTCTGTGTGTGTTCCCTGGATGGCCGCTGTTCGGCATACGAACGCGTGGCGGCGGCCATCTTGCCATACGAATGGTCAGCAATTTTTGGTCATCGAGTGTCTGGAACCCAAATCGGACACTCAACTATGCGAACACCGCTAAGACCTCCAGAGTTCCAGAAGTACCGAACCAAACGTACGAACAGCCCGCCGTTCGGTTAAATGAATCCCACGAACAAGGGGATTCATACGAACGGTAGTACAGCTATGGATAGCAAGGATTTTCGCAACTTTTACCCCACGAACAAAGACCGACTGCCAGGCCAAACTGTATGGAACTAATTTCGGCTACTGCCTCGTGTGCGGTTCGTCAAATGAACACTTCCACCTAACTCCCGAACCCCTGGTCCGATCTAGGTGATTTTTGAATATGTTGGTCACCCAGATTAGGGCTATCAGGGGATACTAAATTTAGGAATCTATCTGGTATATTTGGGGTACATCCAAAAACAGGGGAAAGCCATGTACTGTACAATGTAATTATCTGGTAAGCTGAGGGGAGGAGATGTGTGGGAGGTAACGTGTAAATTATTGGTTAATGTACTAATTATTGTGGGTGTCTCCCTTGCATGGTAGATAGGCTTATAAACTGAGTGTGTGGAATAAATCTTCAGTTCTGCTCCTGATGCTGTGTGTCGTCCAGTCATTGGGAAAAGTGGTGGGATACTTTTGGATTACTTATTGTCTTGGGTTTTACTACTTGTTCCTGAGCCTCACTTGGATTACCAGCGGAGATAGTCTGTGAGAGACCAGCTCTCCGCTACAAATTTATTCCAATATTTCACAAAATTGTGCTACCCATAAAATGTTTTTCAGACTTTAATTTCTCTAAATATGATACATGCGGAATTCATTTCCAGAAATATGTATTTTTTTACATGGCCTGAAAAGAAGCTATAGTACTGATGAAGTCAATATAGTATAGATGGCCTATACTTACTGTTGTTATTTTTTAAAATTAGTGTTACTTCCTGGTTTCGTTAGCTCAATGCAGCTGACCTAAGAGGCAGTAATTGCCCAGAGCACCTGACTTGCAAAAAGACTCCACATTGAGCTGCATTGTAAAGTGTGTGATTGGACAGCCACAGAAAGTCTGGGCAGAGTTAGAAGGGGAGAACTTGCAAGGCAAGACAAGAGAACTGCAGGTTTTGCAAGTGTTTTTACATATAGCCACAATTTTAAAATACATAATTAAATGCAGGTAAGTGTTCATTAGGGGTAAATCTACTAAACAGTGTTTTTATTTATTTTGTTTTTGGACAGTGGAGTGTCCCTTTAAGCCCTGTAACCTTAGTCTTGATTAAATAAACCTAAGACCCTCTAAACATACATAAAAAAACCTTTTTGGCTAAGTATGTAAATAATTTATTATTTAAGGGTGATACAGTCAAGCAATTGTATTAGATGTTTGTGTGTAGGTGAGAATGTAAGTGGTCAAATTATCTGTGTGTTTGTGGAGCAGGAGCACGAGTGATACAAGAAAATGGGTGTTTATAGAGTGTAACATGTCTGTGCTGATGGTGAGCAATGGAATAAATTAAGGGGCAGGTGGAAAATTAGAAGAAGGATTATTAGGGAGTTGGCATTCCCACGCCATCTGCTGGCAAATACTATTTCATGAGTATTCCTATAACAAACTGGGGATGCAGCAGCAGAGTGTGGTTACGGGTGTGTATGCCTTTGGGTGTCTGTGTGAAGCAAGGATGCACATTGGAGGCAAGCATATGTGCATACCTACTGCCTATCCTGTGTGTTAAGTCATTAAAGGAGACAGAGTCAAGTGGAAAAGAAATGATCAGAATCCGTAGACAACTGACTTTACTACTCCATCCAGTTCTGTTACATGAGAATTCCAAGCTGGTAACAGACTATTCCTGTGCAAAGTATGGAACAGCCTTGCACCAGTGCTGCAATACCAGCAGCAATATATGCACGCATTTTACTGCAACGTGAATAAACTAGTTAGTGATTTTAGTATTCTACTAGTTCCACTGTTTAGATCAGGCTCGTGTATATTATCAATACTCATATATAAGTTTGAAGTAACACTGAGCTATCAACGATGTGGTAAATGTAAGATGACATTCCATCCCTACTTCCTTTCTGCACTAAACGGCCAAAAGTATGTGGACACCCCTACTACTTGATGAGTTCACCCATTGCTAACAGTTGCATACAATCCAGCACATGCAGGGCCGGTGCAAGGATTTTTGGGTACATAGGCGAAGATGCATTCCCCCCCCTCTAAAATTAACATCTTCACCTATGTGCCTCTTAACCAGCCCCTCTCTCCTCCCCGTCCATTAGTGTTCCTCTCCCCTCGCCTTTCTGTCCCTTGGTGCACCCCCACCCTCTTAGTGGTCACACTCCCCTTCCTGGTGTGCCTCCTACCTCTCTTGTAGCATTGCAGAGCAGATCCTCTACAGTTTTCTGTACCTGGCTGGACTGACAGTTAGTGCTCTCTCAGTGATATAGTCTATAGGGCTTTAGAAGTGTTTTCCATATGGTATGAGAACCTGAAAGCTTGCAAGTGTACATTCCATACTCCTGCACTTCAACTCCTGAAGAAAGAACAAGGTAGGTAACTCTGGTGCAACACAAATCTTTCTCTTTTCAACCGTCATCCATGGTAGCAGGGGCTTATTAAAAATACATATCCAAATGTGTAACCACCAACTGATGAAGAAAATCAAGTGGTACAGAAAAAGAGATAAAGCACAGATTTCACTTTATTTAAAAAAAAAAAAAAAATCTGTTTTATTGAATCTATGTGGCTACATGATTACCGGTTGACCTGACTACTTACCTTAACTTTTTTATCCAAAGATCATATATTTAGATCACCAAATGGGTCCTCGTCTATTTTATCCATCACACCAAGCAGGTAAAAAACACAGGAAGTAAGTGGTCAGATGAAGGGAGAAATCCCAAGAGTTCAAACATAGGGCCCATTGTTATTTCCTTAGACTAATGACCTCGTACAGCTGCTTGGTTTGTAGAGACAGACCTAACAGTATTTGTCCCATTTGATGCTGTCTGTGGCCAAATGCCTTTCTTTCACTTGTTTGCAAATGGACACTAGCATAGTGATCTTACATTGGGGAAATTCCCATGAATTAAAGGTAAAAAAAAAATTAAATAATTGTTTACAGTACTTAAATTTGCACACAAAAGACACAAGTTCCACGAGCAGACAGTACATACAAAGGAACTGCAGCCTCTCTTCATCACTAGAAATGACATAGGATATTTGAAACACCAGACAAATGTAATGAAATACTAGCCAACATCCCTTGATTATAAAAATATATTTATTGAAAATTATAAAAATGCAGCCCTACTTTTGTTAAAGGACCACTATAGTGCCAGGAAAACATACTCGTTTTCCTGGCACTATAGTGCCTTGAGGGTGCCCCCACCCTCAGGGTCCCCCTCCCGCCCGGCTCTGGGGAGAGGAAAGGGGTTAAAACTTACCTTTTTCCAGCGCTGGGCGGGGAGCTCTCCTCCTCTGATCCTCCTCCGTTCCTCCCATTCTGCTGAATGCGCATGCGCGACAAGAGCTGCGCGCGCATTCAGCCGGTCGCATAGGAAAGCATTTACAAAGCTTTCCTATGGACGATTGCGTGCTCTCATTGTGATTTTCACAGTGAGAATCACGCAAGCGCCTCTAGCGGGTGTCAATAAGACAGCTGCTAGAGGAATTGGAGGAAGGATTAATCCATTTGTAAACATAGCAGTTTCTCTGAAACTGCTATGTTTATAAAAAAAAAAAATGGGTTAATCCTAGCTGGACCTGGCACCCAGACCACTTCATTAAGCTGAAGTGGTCTGGGTGCCTAGAGTAGTCCTTTAACATAAGAGATGTTGCATGAAGTTGCAATTAAAAGCTTTAAAAAAAAAAAAAACAACAATAAAGCAAATGGTGTCTTTGTGCATTTTATTACATATGTATCGTTGACTTTTCAAATCCACAGGTTCTTACATGGATGCTATAGGCATCAAAACAACTTTAACTTAATTAAGCAGTTTTTGTTTATAGATCATGCCTTGCAGTCTCACTGCTCAATCCACTGCAATTTAGGAATTAAATCACTGGTTTCTGCAGCCCTAGCCACACCTCTCCTGGCTGTAATCGACATGAAAAAAAAGTTTTATTTTCAATCAGATATTAACTTTATTTAGAAGTTTTTATCTCCTGATCTGTAAATTGAATTTTAATCACACACAGGAGGCTCCTGCATCGTCTTGAAGACTATTAACAGAACAGGAGATACAAAATTATAGATTAAACAGAATGTGCAATACAGAAACCTAGACTATATAGGTTCATTTTCAGGAAGTGTTTAGGAAGGCTGTGCAAGTCACATGCATGGAGGTGTGACTAGAGCTCTGTGACGAGACCAATCTCGCCACTGTGCATTGGATGAGCCTGGTTGCCTGCCTGCTGCCTTTTGACTATGGACCGGCATTTAAATACTTTATTTTCCTATGCAGAAAGGTCTATTCATGTATTTCTACCCTGGCGTTCGGTAGATTCTCGGATTTACTGAATGAACTCATCTAACCCAGATAGCTATGCCATGGAGCCTATTCGTGTAATAAAATACTTTGGCTCCATGGCAATTGAACTGTATGTGTGTGGTCTGAGCACCATTCAGTGCGCTCAGACCTAAGCCATCTGGGGATCTGTTGCATGTCTGTATTTTATGTAATAAATGTAAAACACAGAACGTATAAGATTCCTAATGATCGGAATCTATAGTGTGTCCATAGTTCCCTGTACAGGGGATAACCCTTATATATGGATACAAAAATTAAATAACAGGTGATCCCTAGCTAAATAAGCTATGGGAGCACCCAAAGAAAGGGATCTATGGGTATGCACTTATGTATATTAAAAAACTTTTATTATAGGGTATGAATTCCCCAAAAGAAAAGGAAACTTAAAAAACCATCACATCTAAACTAAACACACAGGGAGGAACTCAGAGTAAAGGCAGTATAAAGTAAAGAGAATATATATGAGAAGGGAGTCATATAGTGAAAGTAATGATCGAGAATAGTCTCTATTATCTATATTGACTCTCTTACTGTATATCTCTATGTGAATGTAATTCCCTCGAAAATAGAGGAATACAGAAATGCCAATAGCTATATTTTATTGAGTAATAGATACTGAATTAGATGCTCGTAATATGGAACTTGGATTAAAGCTAGAAAGTGCTTTAACTGATCTGTATAAGGTAGATGCAGTCAGTCTCTACTTGAAGACCATAGACACAGAACACATCCTCTGTCTTAGGGTATGAACCTGAAAAAGACCGCTTAAACTAATCTGTATAGGATAGATACAAAGTTTCTCTACTTGGAAACAGACAGATACAAAAATACACAGTCTAACCTATTCCAAAAGTCTCTGGGAGTATAATTGACTCAGAGAATATAGGTAGTGCAACTGTATCTCGGTATATCAATAGGAGGCTATTGCAAATGAAATTAAATCCTCTAATTGAAGGAATGCCTAACTGCCTGTGGTTTGACGTATCGGAGTCTAAATCTAGTACTCCCTAGACTAAATGAGACTCACTCCCCCACCCCGTGAGCACATAACTCAGTGCTGTGATTTAAAATAAAAAAGCATGGGAGGCGGAGTCTAGCAACGGACGAGGAAGGTCGCATGGCGGCTGAGCTCCCGACTCTAATCGAGCTAAATCACCGCAACCAGAACCCGACCACGACCCAAACACTCCCCGGAGTGCCCCACGGCTTACCAGATCCACATGGGCAGAAGAACAAAAAAGCAAAAGCCCGACAAGCCCCGTCTGGGCATGAATATAGGGGACATGTGGAAGCAGGCCCACGAGACAGCCGGCGCAACAATGGCGTCCCTGCACGGAGGCTGCTCCGATTTCTCGGATGGCACGTCTGATGAAGAAGCAGGGAGCTGCATGCCGAGTAACGCTCCGCTACTGCCAGACAGACCTCGAGTGCCTACATTAGCTCCCACGCCGGTGACCATGGAGGCCATCAGGGAACTCATGGCCGCTCATCACAGCAAAATCTCTGCAGAAGTGGCCACGATAAGGGAGGATCTGAAAGGCCTCTCAGCGCGGCTCGGGACCGTGGAATGCACCTCAAGCGGCCACACCAGTCAGATAGAGGAGCTGAAAGCAACAGTACACGACCTCAAACAACTGGCTGCACTACATGACCAGCAACTGGCCACACAAGAGGACAAGCGACGGCAAAACAATCTCAAACTGCGAGGGGTCGCAGACTCTGTACCCGAGGCCGAGCTCCCACATTATGCTAGGCGGCTACTGACTGCGCTCTTAACCCCGAAAGTGGCCAAATCCATAATATTGGATGACATCTTCCGCATACCACGGCCACCTACAGCACCACCAGCTGCTACAGGGGACATAATCCTCCGTTTTCAAAGCGCGAGGGACAAGAGGGCAGTTCTAGCAGCCACCAAGGGCCTAACCACCTACACTTTTGAGGACATGACTCTATCGTTTTATGCAGACCTTTCAAGTGGAACGCTGAACTGGAGAAGATCCCTCAGACAGCTTACGTCCTTCTTGAGGCAGAAACAACTCAGGTACCGCTGGGGTCCAGGGCGCGCACTACACATTGAGGGCGCAAGCGGCCCTCTAGTGGTGCGGAACATACAAGAGGCCACAAGGACACTGGAAGACATGCAGCTGCCACTGACGGCACCGGACACTGCTAACCCACCGGCTGGAACTACAAGCAGACCAGGGAGGGGCGCAGTTGACGCGCCAATCTTTGTGCCACGACAGCCCCCACCAGGACCACGTGCGGCTCCCACAACCTGAAACAGAACAAACATTATCGGGACGCTTTCCCTCTCTTTTCTTTCACAGGGCAACAACCTGGCCCACTGCCCAACAGACGAGAACACCCATCCACAGCGAAAGTAATCGAGACTATCTGCTCGCATTTTTATTTTTCTAAGTGGGGCGTTTGTTGTTGTCTTTCTTTGGTGTTGTTGTTTATTGATGCTGACTCATACTAAAGGTTTACCACACCTATATAGATACCCATATCTACTACACGTACCTAAACGACCAGATTAGGCGGAAGCCGCTTAAAACTTATGCTTAACTTTCTGACCCACCACCTTAAGCAAGGCATAACCTTCCAGACAACATTACATAACATATCACTACCATGTTATCCCATGAAAACTTTCGAACGTGGTCAAACAGTGGCACCCACAATAACGCCACTTCATAAAACCTCAGCCTGTTTTATAAGGCTCTTAGCCCAACCACGCACGAACAGTGGCCTTTTGTTATGTCTGGCAGGAGCTTCGAGAGAGGCCCCACTCACCCCCACTCATTTAGATATATTTATTTCCAACCAGTACAACATAAGCACATTCCCTATTTACATCGCCCATACACTCACAACCTATAATGTTACAATATAAACATGAACTACACCATTAACATGCTGACTAATTGTTAATAAGCTTAAGGTATCAAGCTGGTCAACACCGTTGGGTCATAACGAGCCCACACAACCTTTATATCCACGCACACCATAATATGCTGTTGCGCAAAGCTATGACATGTTTCTGCCTATTAAGCTACGCCTGTCCTGGCGTCACTCTGATATTTTTTTTGTTTGTTCTCTTATTGGTAACTTTCCTTTGTTAAATCTTTTTGGTTGAATCGTGAATTTCTCACTCAAACAAAAACAAAGTGCAACGCAAAAAATAAATAAAAAAAAATAAATAAAAAAGCATGAAACCTAACGTCCGTTTTGGCGCTACTAAAGCGCCTTTGTCAAAGGTGAAAATGGCACTGATAGAGAATGAATATATACCAACCTGTATTCCCCTCTAGACCAATCCTGAATGTGGGCGTAGTTATCTCGTTCCTGCCGGAATCTGATGACGCCTGTGTAGTCACGGGTCCCTCTGACGCATTACTATTCAGCTCCGCCTCTAGGGGTGGAGCTAACTTGATTGTTTGGTCAGTAACCATGGCGCCCGTTCATATGAATGGGCTACAACTATTCTGAAATAAGCCCATTAAGGAGACCCGTTCGTTACCATAATGGGTGTCCCATACAGGTCACAGGGTTATGACACTATAAGGAGATAAATTAGAGGGTAGAAAAATGTATCGTGGTGCTAGTGAGAATTGACAAATTAATTGCAAAACTGTTATACCATAATAACCTTATTGTAAAAAACCTTAAACGGTTCTCTAAGCACCATAACTAGTCCGCAGTAGTGGTTATGTTTGCAAGGAAAGCCCAAGCACTATCCCGGTGTAATCGTTTTAGCACTGTTTGAAACTTTCGTGAGTCCAGCCACGTACCTGCTCTGCATCTTGTTTTTTTGCATGCAGTAGAAGCTGGATGCGTTCACTCAGTGGCTGAGAATGTCAGCTGAGCGCTTTAAACCAATTATTGAGTTAAGAAACTTTTTGAACAATACGGACATTTGTCTTCTCCTGCTCTAAGAAGCACGGTCGAGCTAGGTGTGAAACAACGATAAAACAGTTTGACAAAATATGCAGGGGTGCGGCTAGGGAACTCCTGGCACCATAACAAACACGAGTAGGCTGTAGTGAATTTGGTGTTTGGAGTGTTCCTTTAAACTTAGCTTTTACCCAACCTACAGACGTCTCCCACTGTCTGACTTGTTTTATCATATTTTCATCAGAACGCAACTTTTTTTTTAATGCTACCAAAAAAATGTAAATGTCATGATCAGAACTACACCATGCTGATAAGCCTGGGCATATTTATTTTAACAACAGACAGAATATGGAAATGATGTAATTATGCACTACAAAGTCTTGGTATTTATGCAGATCCTACAAAATTAATTAGATTGCAAACTCCTGGTCAGTCAGCAAATGTGTCATTAGGAAGCATGCAGGGAACAGATTCTGAGATTCTTTACTGGAATCCTGACTACAAACACTTTAAATATCAGTGTTCTCTGAGAATTACAAGTACTGTGATTCTCAGTGTTCATCTATAATTTTCAGCGTTGGAAAAAAAAAAGTGTACAGAAAGTAGCATTGGCTAAAATGAATGTACAGCCTGCACGTTTAGCAGTAAACAACCCGAGGGAATAGGATCCCAGCAACATAATGATAAACAGTATAGTACACATTCACACACTCTCCCTCCCTACTGAGCCCAGAGCTTATTGTCTGAGCCAAGTCTCGCGATGTATGAGCCTTCTGGGGGAGCTGCCATGCAGTTCTCGCGAGATCCAGTAAAGTTCCCACGCCTGTTGTGTCTGAGAAGATGAGGTTGTGACACCAGCAGCCTAGCTCCACCATTCCTCTTTGGCTGCAGGCTGTCTGGGCTCTGCTAAACTTGCCAGGTTAACCCCATGAGTACTGGCACAGAGTGCTGCTTGATCAGCTAATCCTGATAAACAACAACAAAGATTTAATACAGAACACCATAGTTAGAAATGGACATAGGACAAAATAACATTATCATAGAATGTTTTATAACAATATATGATGCTTTGTCACGATAAATATCATATTACACCATTCTAAATAAGTGAGCAGCACACTCAGATGGGAATTAGCCAGCAACATACAGTTTGTGACATACACTGAGACAGACTGTTGGTGACATACGGAACCAAGTACAGAGTTTGACTGATAGACTTGACAGACACTGAGCCAGGGACAGACTGACACACACACACACTGAGCCAGGGACAGACTGACAGACACACACTGAGCCAGGGACAGACTGACACACACACACACACACACACATACTGAGCCAGGGACAGACTGACAAACACACACTGAGCCAGGGACAGACTGACACACACACACACACTGAGCCAGGGACAGACTGACACACACACACTGAGCCAGGGACAGACTGACACACACACACACACACACACACTGAGCCAGGGACAGACTGACAAACACACACTGAGCCAGGGACAGACTGACAAACACACACTGAGCCAGGGACAGACTGACACACACACACTGAGCCAGGGACAGACTGGCTGACAAACACACACAGTGAGTTATGGACAGACTGACACACACATTCTCTCTGTTATGGACAGACAGACAGACTGACACACACACACAGTAAGTTATGGACAGACTGACACACACAGTAAGTTATGGACAGACTGACACACACACACAGTGAGTTATGGACAGACAGACTGATACACACAGTAAGTGAAGGACAGACTGACACACACACACACAGTAAGTTAGGGACAGACAGACTGACACACATTCTCTCTGTTATGGACAGACTGACACACACAGTGAGTTATGGACAGACAGACTGATACACACAGTAAGTGAAGGACAGACTGACGCACGCGGCGCTCGGCGTGGCTAACTCTGGGGACACTGTGGGCGTGGCCAGCACAGGTGGGCGTGGCCAGCCAGCAGCCAGTCCTCGCGAGGTTTGGAGTTTTGGCGAGAGTTTGTGGAAGATGGCGCCTGTTGTGACAGGGTAAGTCTGGGAGTCTGGGCGGCTGTGAGGGGACCCGGGAGAGCGGGGATCCGCTGCTGGGAGGCCGGGGTCCGGAGCGGGGAGGGCGGCAGCCGCTCGGTACAGGCTGTGCTAGCCGACTGCCGGTTATCGCTCGGCCCCCGACCCAGCGCCCAGCCCCGGGCAGCCAGCGGCGGCGGCGGCTTTATAGCGGGGGAGAGAGAGAGAGGGAGAGCGAGCGCGAGCTGTGTGTACTGTGAGGGAGACACGTGTGACTGACTGACTGACTGACTGCTAGCCGGTGTCCATCAGCTACCAGGGGATCAATGGTGGGAGCCGGGCTCTGTGTGTCCATCATACACTGTGTGTGTGTGTATACAGTGTGTGTGTGTGTATACAGTGTGTGTGTGTGTGTATACAGTGTGTGTGTGTATACAGTGTGTGT
>OW240917.1:58758306-58863315 GCA_933207985.1 Pelobates cultripes
TCCCCCCCCATATCCCTCCCTTAGTTTTCATCCCCCTCCCCCCTCGAGCTCCTACCTTGTAGCGTGGCAGAGCGCACCGCGGAGCTCAGTTTCCTGTACCCGGCTGACAGGAAGTGCTCTCTGTGACCCTGTACCGCGGCACGCTCGGCCACGCTACACAGAGTGCCTGGCAGGAGGGAGCGCTATGCGCTCACCTCCTGCCGGTCACTCCGGCTTTGCGCCCGCTGGGCCGGTGCGTCCTAAGGCGGCCACTGGTGCCGCCTATGGATGCGCCGGCGGAGCGCACCCTCCCTCCCTCCGGCGACCTATGGCCGCGTGGCCATAGAGAGGGCTCGGCGTGCCACCTGTGGCACGCGTGCCATAGGTTCGCCATCACTGCTATAGCCTATTAGACAAAGGTAAAATATCCCCAACAGTTTACTGGCAACCCAAAAAAGAAACGGAGTATCACTAGGATAAAATGGAAAGAAATAATAAGACAGTGATTACAATAAAAATGAAATCAAAAACATTATTAAAGGACCACTATAGTGCCAGGAAAACATACTCGTTTTCCTGGCACTATAGTGCCCTGAGGGTGCCCCTACCCTCAGGGACCCCCTCCCGCCCGGCTCTGGAAGGGGGTAAAAACTTACCTTTTTCCAGCGCTGGGCGGAGAGCTCTCTGCCTTCTCTCCTCCTCCGATCCTCCTCCTGGGCTGAATGCGCACGCGCGGCAAGAGCTGCGCGCGCATTCAGCCCGTCGCATAGGAAAGCATTTACAATGCTTTCCTATGGACGCTTGCGTGCTCTCACTATGAAAATCACAGTGAGAAGCACGCAAGCGCCTCTAGTGGCTGTCAATGAGACAGCCACTAGAGGATTAGGGGGAAGGCTTAACCCATTCATAAACATAGCAGTTTCTCTGAAACTGCTATGTTTATAAAAAAAATGGGTTAACCCTAGAAGGACCTGGCACCCAGACCACTTCATTAAGCTGAAGTGGTCTGGGTGCCTTGAGTGGTCCTTTAAGCAGAATAAATAATAACCTAAATATCTGTGTATATTGGTTTATCTAATAGGACAAATCATCACGTAGTATTTACATTTACTATGCTCCTTAGAGGAATCAGTGAGAAAGATAATATATCAAAATGTGGATGCAGTTAAGTTTATTCAAGAAAGACCAATTAACTCACAAAATATAGATTTATCAGATTCCTTCACTAAACGGGGGTAAGACTGGGTATTTAAAAGTCCCTCATAGTGGCAAGTTAAATAAGTGAAAAAAAACTTTAGTCACTAAAGATATGTTAATTCAAGTATAGTCAAGGTTTGTCAGTTTACAGCTAGTAATGGATGATTATTAAATAATCTGTTCGATATCATTGAGCCCATAAGGACTAAGGGTATTCAGTTTGAAGATCCAGTTGGTTTCTGCTTGGATAAGTGCCTTTTTCCTATTTGTCAGATTATTCCTATCTGAGGTTAGTTGTATTCCCATTACGGTGATATCTCTTGGGTCACTGCTGTGAGCTATTTACAAGTGTCTTGCTATTGGAGATTTTTTATTCCTGTTTAAAATTGCCCCTCGATGTTCTCTGAATCTTGCCTTGAGAGTTCTGGTTGTTTGGCCCACATGTAGTAGGCTACAGGAGCAGGTTAGAAGGTATACCATGAATGAAGAATTGCATGTAATGATCATTTATAGTCAGCACAAGCCAAACACAGCCCTGGCCAATCAGCATCTCCTCATAGAGATGTATTAAATCAATGCATCTCTATGAGGGAAGTTCAGTGTCTGCATGCAGAGTATGGGAGACACTGGCAGTACTGTGCAGCACTGCCCCAGGAAGCACCTCTAGTAGCCATCTGAGGAATGGCTACTGGAGGTGTCCCTAGGCTGTAATGTAAACACTGCAGGGAATTACTATACTCACCAGAACAAATACAATAAGCTGTAGTTGTTCTGGTGACTATAGTGTCCCTTTAATATTCATTATGATTCAAAAATTGTCTATAATCTTTAATTAGTAATATGTTGTAAAGCGACTCTTCCAGCGTCATACCCCGATTCAAAACAAGTATTTCATATGTATAAAATCTTTACTCACATTGACCATGTTAGAATTTTCACTGAAGTAGTATGGACTACTTTGTCTTAATATTTTTTGCTGAGCTACCTGAGGGGGAAATAAAAGATTGTAGTGTTGTACTCTTGTTCATGAATGAGAGTACATGTTGATGTCAGCTCCTGGGAGCTGAAGCGTCAGGAGCTTAAGAGGACCGTCCGGAAGAAGATGGCAGCTAATGTTACAAAAACCCAGACTTTGACAAAGCCACTTTAATGTTTCTCACCTGTATGAATCATGAGGAAATCACTTTATTTGTCATTTGCCTTACATGTCTATGAACTTACACTTACTCAGTTCCTAATGCCTTGGGTTCTGATAGCTTCATTCTTGTGTGGTTGTGCCTCATCTACCTTGGTTGGTTTTTATATTGAATTACCATTTGCCCTGGGTATAATCTGCATGGAATAGATTTCTCATGTGAGTTTTTCTTTTTGGGTCACATGCCATGTTATATAACTTCTAATACTGCAATACCCACCTTTTTTTGGCAACCATAGAGTATTTTGATTCTATTTTTTGTGCTTTTATAGCTAAACAATACATAAACATAAATGGAATTCCCCAGACTTCCACTACTCATCTGGCTGTTTGTGACATTGCCTGGCCATGTGAAATTTCCAATACAACCTATGTGGACCCAGTATTTGTACACAAAAGCCACCATAATTCGACAAAGTTTATATGATCATTGCTCTGGATTGAGCAGATTGAACTGCATTATTATTTTACAAGACCAAAAAAGTGTAAAGGAAAATGTTTCTCTAATGAAAGCAAAGATAACTTACATATGTCTTTAAGAAATATCAAATGCAAGTTTATCCCTTGTAGGAAGCCTTTGCAATACATTACGTTGTACAGCAAGAGACTGTTTCTTTTTTTTTTTTTTTTATGTGCAGTTGGTAGATAGTACTATGACAAGACCGCCTAATTAGCCTAAGCTAAATTCATCCAAAGACAAGCTTCCCCACTGAGTTCTCAAATGCCTGTGTAAATGCATCTCTTGGTGGTCTGATTTTCTTATTGCCTGGAAAGATCAAATACTGTAGTGCAAGAGCCGCGCGTGCATTCAGCCAGTCCATTGGAAAGCATTCTCAATTCTTTCCTATGGACGCTGGCGTCTTCTCACTGTGAAAATCACAGTCGGAAGCGCCTCTAGCGGCTGTCAATGAGACAGCCACTATAGGCTGGATTAACCCATAGGTAAACATAGCAGTTTATCTGAAACTGCTATGTTTACAGCAAAAAGGGTTAAACTTAGCTGGACCTGGCACCCAGGCCACTTCATTGAGCTGAAGTGGTCTGGGTGCCTATAGTGGTCCTTTAACACAACAAATATTTACTTTTTGTGCAGATATGAGAATTTTCCCAGACATTTTATAAGCTGCGTAGTTAGAACATACATCTTATTTAGATTTTGATAAAATGCAAAAATGTTGCGTAATCTTTTTTTTTTTTTTTTTATTTATTTGACCTCGAGGCATGTATTTTTTATTTTTTTTGGTCTTGCATCGTAGTTCTTTATTGGTAATTGACTCAGTACTCCAGGGGTTGTTGTAACATGATAGAATTTTGTGATATTTGTTCTCTGCTATGGCATGAATATGGCTTGTCAGCTGTTTTTGTGATTTACATACACTAGAGGCCCTCAAAGCTAATAGTAGTTATAGACACTCTACAGAATTTGGAAGCAATACGTATTTTGCAGATCTCTGTAGCAATGTGACTGCATTCTTTAAAACTCAAGATTAAAATGGAGGGGGGTTTCCCTGGCTTCACAGCTGTGTTAGTCTCTAATACAGTATCTGTTTAATCAATTTACAGATTTAATTTAGTTTTGGTCAGTGTTTTGTGAAGTTTTCTGTATAATTTTATACAGGGAGTGCAGAATTATTAGGCAAATGAGTATTTTGACCACATCATCCTCTTTATGCATGTTGTCTTACTCCAAGCTGTATAGGCTCGAAAGCCTACTACCAATTAAGCATATTAGGTGATGTGCATCTCTGTAATGAGAAGGGTGTGCATAATTATTAGGCAACTTCCTTTCCTTTGGCAAAATGGGTCAAAAGAAGGACTTGACAGGCTCAGAAAAGTCAAAAATAGTGAGATATCTTGCAGAGGGATGCAGCACTTTTAAAATTGCAAAGCTTCTGAAGCGTGATCATCGAACAATCAAGCGTTTCATTCAAAATAGTCAACAGGGTCGCAAGAAGCGTGTGGAAAAACCAAGGCGCAAAATAAGTGCCCATGAACTGAGAAAAGTCAAGCGTGCAGCTGCCACGATGCCACTTGCCACCAGTTTGGCCATATTTCAGAGCTGCAACATCACTGGAGTGCCCAAAAGCACAAGGTGTGCAATACTCAGAGACATGGCCAAGGTAAGAAAGGCTGAAAGACGACCACCACTGAACAAGACACACAAGCTGAAACGTCAAGACTGGGCCAAGAAATATCTCAAGACTGATTTTTCTAAGGTTTTATGGACTGATGAAATGAGAGTGAGTCTTGATGGGCCAGATGGATGGGCCCGTGGCTGGATTGGTAAAGGGCAGAGAGCTCCAGTCCGACTCAGACGCCAGCAAGGTGGAGGTGGAGTACTGGTTTGGGCTGGTATCATCAAAGATGAGCTTGTGGGGCCTTTTCGGGTTGAGGATGGAGTCAAGCTCAACTCCCAGTCCTACTGCCAGTTCCTGGAAGACACTTTCTTCAAGCAGTGGTACAGGAAGAAGTCTGCATCCTTCAAGAAAAACATGATTTTCATGCAGGACAATGCTCCATCACACGCGTCCAAGTACTCCACAGCGTGGCTGGCAAGAAAGGGTATAAAAGAAGAAAATCTAATGACATGGCCTCCTTGTTCACCTGATCTGAACCCCATTGAGAACCTGTGGTCCATCATCAAATGTGAGATTTACAAGGAGGGAAAACAGTACACCTCTCTGAACAGTGTCTGGGAGGCTGTGGTTGCTGCTGCACGCAATGTTGATGGTGAACAGATCAAAACACTGACAGAATCCATGGATGGCAGGCTTTTGAGTGTCCTTGCAAAGAAAGGTGGCTATATTGGTCACTGATTTGGTTTTGTTTTGTTTTTGAATGTCAGAAATGTATATTTGTGAATGTTGAGATGTTATATTGGTTTCACTGGTAATAATAAATAATTGAAATGGGTATATATTTGTTTTTTGTTAAGTTGCCTAATAATTATGCACAGTAATAGTCACCTGCACACACAGATATCCCCCTAACATAGCTATAACTAAAAACAAACTAAAAACTACTTCCAAAAATATTCAGCTTTGATATTAATTAGTTTTTTGGGTTCATTGAGAACATGGTTGTTGTTCAATAATAAAATTAATCCTCAAAAATACAACTTGCCTAATAATTCTGCACTCCCTGTATATCTCTTACAAATAGCCATGCTTCCTTATCCATACAGATGTTTCTCAAAACAAAAATATCTAATATTGGCACGTGGGTATCATAACCGTATTGCAATCAATGTCGAAATCAGGGTAACTGAAATATTTCTGTTTTCTCACCTTCTGTAGTTTTGCATATTTAACAGAATTACTTTGAGGACCAGTTAATTTTATAAAATCAGGGCTGTAACTTTGCCATATTCACTATGGTTTTCCATTTCTGCATTATGGAGCGATATGCAGTGGGGGAGGGCATTTTATCAACACTGATACCCGCAAGTGCTGCCTTGAAAAATTAAAAGATCACTACAGGGTCAGGAACACAAACATGTATCCCTGAGCCTATCTAGCCACCATGGGCCCCTTGTGCCTCTCTAAATGTAGCAAAATCTTACTGTATTCAAGCCTGAGGCTGTAGATCTGCATGCTGTTTGCCTCTGAAAAACAAGCAGTCTGCTGACATCATCAGAAATTGTAGCCTGATCCAATCACAGTGCTTCCCCATTGGATTGGCTGAGACTGACAAAGAGGCAAATCAGGGGCAGAGCCAGCATGATTCAAACACAGCCCTGGCCAATCAGCATCTCCTCATAAAGATGAAATGAATCAATTAATCTCTATGAGGAAAGTTCAGTGTTTGGATGGATTTTAGGCAGCCATGACCCAGGAAGGATCTCTAACAGCTATCTGAGGAGTGGCCAGTTAAGTTATCTCTAGGCTGTAATGTAAAAACTGTTTTTTCTCTGAAAAGACAGTGTTTACAGCAAATAGCCTGAAGGTAATGATTCTACTCACCAGAACAATTTCAATAAGCTGTAGTTGTTCTGGTGACTATAGTGTCCCTTTAACAGAACCAATGATATTTTATGTGGCATCACTTTTCAAGTCTGCCAATCAGGACTAAAGTTTTCAGGGTTTTTTTTTCCCTCGAGGGAAACTTGTAAGCTGGTGGACCTGGTTACCCTATTTGATATTTTTGTTGTGATCACCTGTGTTTTTAGAACAAGTATGTTCTGTCAGAACCTGTATAGCTTTACACTTTTCATAGTGCTCGGGAGAGACTAAACATAAGTTAGTAGTAGAACAGTCATTAGTAATTATGTAATAATCCTTGTACACAACACTGGAGTATTCTATAGTCATCAAAGTGCATAAATACCTACGTATTTGGTGCAACCCAACTGTTCGTGAGGATTAGTGAGTTCAGGTGGTGAGATAAGAGTACTGGTCAGGAGGTACAGGTTGAGGTTAAGCCATCATATTTTTGGCTTCTGTAAAATAAAATGCTTCAGGACTGTGAAATGAATCTTTGAAAAGGCTTCTAATTGAGTTGCATTGGGAAGTCTGTGATTGGGCAGTCACAGAAAGTCTGGCCTGGGTTAGCAAGGGAGAGCTTGCAAAGGCAGCAGAGAGAGAGGAAAAAAACTGCTGGATTTACAAGCGGTTTTAGATATAACGCTAACGAAATGAATGAATTATCAAATGCATTCATGTTTTAATTTGGGGTATATCTACTAAGGAGTGTTTTTAAATTTTGTATTTGGACAATGGAGTGTCCCTTGAAGGGTAGACTGGTTATATATATTTTTTAAATGATAACTTGTAAGCTGTACAGTATGAGCATGCAGACATTTTAAATTCTAAATGTTCATTTTGTCCTGATCTTGTTGCAGATTATTCAACTAATGCCTGACATTTGCAGACAGGAAGAAGTGTAAATATTCTTATTACACCCAGATACATGTCACAATAATACATTACTAAAAAGTCCTAGAGCTGGACCACAGAAAGATAAACACACTTGGAGTTGTATTCATTTAGCCATACATGCTAGTGAATTGAAAGTCAATGTAGGCCAAAATGTTCAGGAACAATGCAATGTTGACCTCTAGTTTACTTTTTAGTTTTCAAAGTATTATTCAATTAATGTCTGCTTTGGATGTCTTCTAAAACCCTTTTTTATAATTCCTTGTTTAGGTTGTGCATAGGTTAACAAGCAGGTTTGCCCTGCCACAACAGCTGGTGCAATCATAGCAATAGACAGAGTAAAACATTAGTGTGGCTTCGAGCACCATGCACTTTTTTTTAAATTATTTATTATAGAGGAATAAACAATGTTAATCAGATTGAAATTAAATATAGATATGCCCAAGAGGTGCCAGGAAAGATAAAACACAACTGTAAGAAAGCCACTGGAGCCTGCCATCACAACCAAAACGTAAAAGAAATGTCGCTAGTATGCTGCAGTGAGATAGAAAATGCAGGTAAGGTATGCTATCCATTCCCCCTCTATGACCTCTGATACCAGAGAAGCTGGGTGTCTCCACATAAGTACAGCACCCTCAACACCGCCGGCCCCAAGCTTTCACTCGAGCCTGCATCTTGCTCCCGCGAATTCGGTTCTCTTGTGGACAATTATCGTAATCCCAGGTAAGATGCCGGGGTGTCTGGCTGTGACATGGAGATCTCCTCTGCCAGTCTTGATGCCCAGGAAAGCAGTTGCAGCAGTCAGGCATGGCGGCTATTTTAGGGTTGGGGTGCGCTGTACTATGGGCTGGTGTCGCCTCTCTACCACCCGACATACAGCTTTGGGCCTCTCCAGTGGGGACCAGGATAACCCCTACCGGTACAGGGGGAGGGGGAGGGACACTGGACCAGCCGGATGTGTCACGTATGAGCCAGTGCTCAGTAATCGGCAAGAAGGTAAGGCAGCGGCCGTCCACCTCACCCCTAGAGCAAGTAGGCCTTGAGACACCCACCAGGACCTCAGATTGCCTGTATTTTGCTTCAGCAGTTGCAGTATGGGCAGATGTCAGTTTTTGGTTGCCGAAATTCAGGCTTTGCTGCTAGAAATCAGCGTTTGTAGTCAAAGCCAGCAGGAGCTACTCTGACATGCATCTAGTTGACATGGCGGTCCGGCCCTGCCCCCCTCTAAAACCCTTTTCATTAATCAGAAAACTGCATCTATCATTTTTTTTTTTCCCTCGTGGAATCTTTGCACATAGAACATTGCCATACGTATGTGTGAAATTCTGTGGTAGATTAATTTACAAAATCATTGTGGTGTCTTAGTGTTCATTTCTTGAACCACTCGCTTACATATTCAAGGCTTTATACCTACAAGATGGAGAAAGGGAACCAGTGGTATTTCCAGTTTTATTTTTGAAGATTAAAAAACATTCCCATTTTTAACTGTAGCAGTCAGTCCATCTCAACTGAATCTCCTTACAGCAACATTTCGCCAGAAGAGTAATACATTGGGTCATTTAAAATGTATTCCCTGGGAAGAGAATCTTGGCCACTCTTAAGATATTCAGACTGCTTTGCATCTAAAAACTAAACTTGTTCTAGTGGTGATGTCCGGAGTAGCCTATCTAGTTTCCCGGAAATTAGGCTAACTGTTTAGCACAATGATTTGCCAGCTTACCTGGGTCCCTGCCAAGCTCCACACCTCCTATCCTCTAGGGTGGCACACCTCCAGCTCCTGCAGTCACAATTCTTTGTCTGCAAAGGATCAGCTGACTGCTCTTGGCCAATGAATGGCGCACAGAATTAACATTAGCTAGCCCAGGCTGACTGATGTTGCCCAAGGTTGGGGTTACAGCAAAGGGGTTGAATTCCGTATGTGTAGCGTTTGACACTGAAACACTGCACGTACAGACTCCTGACACCATGACCACTTCAGATCACTGAAGTGGTCTTGGTGCTTGGAATAACCCTCTATTAACAAGTTATTTTTGGAGTGGTGTCTGCTGTTAATACTGCATATTTAGTGCACCACTTCAAATAAGTGCAGAGATGTAGACATAATCAAGAAACAATTATTTATGTCTTCAACCTTCCTAGAGAGAGTTTTACTCTGAAACTGAAGTCATATGGGAAACACAACTTCCCTGTTCTGCCAGGTCTTTGCTGCTAGACCTGAAACCACCCTGTTTGAAAAATAGGCCAAAATGACACACAGTGATGTATAATACTTAACAGTTGTCTGATAGTTGCAACTGTATTTAAATTGTTGCAAACAGGTTTGCTATCATCTTGTATATAAATACAACAACAAAACAAATTACCCTTATTTGCACAACAGGTGTTTGGTCACTTAAATATAAAAATAAATTGAATAACTTGCCATAATCTTGACCCAGGAGGTGGGGGGGAACTAGGTCTCTCCCTTTATTACTAAAGTCATGTAATTCCGGCCCCGGCATCACTAAACAGCGCTCTATGAAGCAGAGCAGATGACTAAAGCCCTACTGGACCCCAGGGAAAGCCGATCCACTCCAGCTCCAGGTAGGGAGGGTGAGTGGTCACCTTAATGTGTTTTGTTATTGCAGAGACTTAGAGTGTGTGTGCGTGTGTCAGTGTGTGTATGTTTAGGTGACTGGTTCCCCTCCAATCACACGGGTAAGGGGTTTTTAATCACCTGTTTCCCCCCACGCTGTACTGCTCTTGCCGCAGCTGGCCCTGTCTCCATTAATGCGATCATCAAACTTGATGATCTCAGCCAATCCAATGCTTTCCTATAGGAAAGCATTGGAAGGCTATTCCGCATGTGTGGCAAAACGCAAGGCTGCGCCAATCAGCATCTCCTCCTAGAGATGTATTGAATGAATGCATCTATATGGGGAACATTCAGTGCCTCCATGCAGAGCGTGGAGACAATAAACATAGGTGCTGCGTACTGAGCAGCACTGACCCAGGATGCACTCTAGAGGCTGTCTGAGTGACTTTCACTAGAAGTGTTACTAGGCAACAATGTAAATACTGCCTTTACTCTGAAAAGGCAGGGTTTACATTGAAAAGTGAGGAGGGGCAGGTTATAGACACGAGAACAACTACATTAAGCTGTAGTGGTTCTGGTGACTATAGTGTCCCTTTAAGAATTGTATTTTTGACATTGAAAAACCTGGCTCCTAACTTTTTTTGCTGGCTCCTACATTTTTTAAGCTCTGTACTAGCCCCATTTGAGTTGATGGTAACAAAACCTTTCATTCCTGCATAGTAATTGTAAATACCATTTTAAAAAAAAAAAAAAAAAATTATTTCATTTTAACAGAGTGAATTTCTTTATTTTATCAAACCGTAGAACCTAGATAAGACCATCTTAAAAGTAGTGGTTTTGCATTTCAATGTATGCTGTGACTTTGAGGATGTAACTTTCTCACCATCTCACCTGCCCCACACAGAGGAGGGGGTTAGGGATTAGGTTTGTTTAGTTGGTGTGAGAATATTTGCTTTACCTCTCCAGATCAGCACTTTTACATCACAGCCAGAGTTCTCTGAGACACTCACTTGATAAATGATGTCTCTGTTAATTGCATTCATCAGTTGTATGGTGTAAGTCTTTGCTGGATATGTCACCTCTTTCTTATTGCTCAAGTAGCTGTCTGCAGTTTAGAAGAGTATATTGTTTGGATTTGTTTGTTTTTGTTTGTGTCGTCACAGTGCTACTAAAGGCTACTGCTATTCTGTGATCTGAATGTGTAGTATGTTCCTCCTTGACTGTATGTACATTTTATTTTTTTTGGCTGGAGATTTCACACTTTGTACCAAAATGTTAATTTCTGTCCTTCTATTGTATTCAATACTTCTTTGAAATTTGATGTCTACATTTTATACTTGTGTCTAATGAATCCAGTCTTCCTATTCCACCTCTTGGGGTACATACAAAATAGCAAGTGTTTGCTTCAGACCCTAAAGGGTTTAAAGGAACACTATCTCACTGAAGTACTTTTAATATCTGTAGTCCCCTAGTGTTAAACCATTTTAATGTTTTGTTGTTTTTTGTTTTTTTGAGAGATACAAGCCTCAGTAAGAAAGCATTAGAAACTAGGTGAAATAGCCAGTAAACAACCCAGTGTTTAAGCAGGTAGTAAAGAGTCTGACCCATAATAACAAAGTTGAAAGCTAGGAGATGAATAAAGAGATAAGAGGTAGAAACCAGAACATAAGAAAAAAGAGAATAAGCATAATAAGCTATTGGAAGCCTTCATGTGCTGCTTTGGCGAATGAGAAAGCATTAGCCTCAGCAAGGATGGTGGGTAGCTTTGATTGGCTGAAAGTGTAAGGCTACCACAGTTCACATTTCTATGAACTGTTATGACTATTAGGAAGTGTGTAATTTAACATACTTTTTTATTTTTATCGTAAAGTCATTTTAATTCCTTATGCCTTGTTGGGCACTAATATCTTGTTCATCCTGTTGTTTTCCCATACTAAAACACTTTAAAATAAAGATAAAGGTTGTCACACAAAAATCTAAAAACAGAATAGCTCTAAATGTGTCAAGAGAGGGGAGAGCAAGCTTTCCCCTTATGGGCATGCTCTCTGTGCTACCTGGGAGGGTAGAAAATTACTTTATCTATCATTAGTGCACTGACAGGTGTATTTTTGTACATAATTCATTCAGCAGCCTGAAACAGAGTTTGGGGTGAAACTAGACTCAGAAACGCTGCATGAACAGATTTCTTCCTCCTTGACCACTTCTAAAAGCAGTGGTCATGGAGGTTGCAGTAACTCTTTAAAGGGGAGCTGTTGATTCCTAGGATGTTATATATGCTTACTTATCCCTATATTTGTCAAATGGTTTGGAAGGGAAAATTCAACGTAACACCTTTTCATCCTGCATCTGGACACCTCTATTCTAACTCCTTTGGCCTAAAATTTACTTTGAATTCAGAACAGTTCCCACTTTAGAAAATAGCGCAGATAACATTTCAATAAAAAGTTTACACTTACAAGTTATTTTTTTAAGTGTGTGTGTGTTTTTTTTTCTTCAGTGATAAAAATTCCAGAAAAACTACAATTTCCTTTTAATATTAAAATGCTGTGCCCTGTTTGAGATGACACACCTGATTATATAAATGGGTGTTTAGATCATAATGTCATCAGAAATTGATATTTATGGTGGCCTCTGCCATTCCCACTGATAAAAAAAATAAAATAAAAATGTTGCACTTCTTATAATGTAATTTTTGGAGCTACTAACCTACAGCATAGTATTTTTTCAGCCTCTTGAGTATTTGCACTACAGAAATAAATTTCTGCAACTTTAGAGCATAATATTAGACATAAATAGTGTATAGTTCACACATCCTAATCATGTTTTAAGAAGCCTAAGTTTGGTGGCATGATGGAGACCTCATTGAATGCATATGGCACGCAGTAATTTCATTTTGAAAGCTCTTGATGTCAACCCTTTATGCATTTTGAATCAGATTATGTGACTTGCTCTCACCAACCCTTTGTTGACTACTTTAATATTACTTTACAATTTGTCCTTTAGAAAAAGCTCTCTTATTCACACCTTTTTAAAAAAAAAAAAAAGGGAGGGGGGAGGGAAATAAATTAGTTCTCGACTTTTAAACCATTTCAGAAGCATTTTATTGTTAATCTGAAAGTATTTTGTAGTAACATCTGAAGTTGCCCTGAGATCACGTTTATAGCACATTGCATTTTGAGACACTCATTTCTTATTATTGGTTCATTGTGTCTAGTAGATGGAACTTGAAATAGAGCAATTGATTCACTATTTTAGTTTAAAGAATTGTAGGATTGTAACATTCTGTCGGTATAGAATTGAATAAGGTCAATCAGCTTGCTTGTAGTTGTGAGAGTGAATGCATGATACGCTTATCAGTTCTAGATATGGGATGATCAATAGCATTGCTCTGCTCAAACCACCTGTTGCTTTCCCACAAGTTTTCAGCTGCTTTTAGTCTAGATAGAAGGTTAATAGGTTACCCAAGCAGAAATTAATTTTGCAATAGAAACGCTTTAATGGCCTAAAAAGACAGCTTTTGCTAGTAATAGGTGTAATGCTTGTAGGACTTTCCTGTGACCGAAGCTCTTCCTAGAAAACGAATATGTGGGCTTCTAGTGCGAAAAACGAACATTTATGAAGATTTTGTTTAATTTTGGGGATTTGTGCATTCCTGTCACATCAGTCAGAATCTCTAGCTTCCCATGTTTGCATGGGTTTGTTATTGCACAATTGTTAACACTTGCATTGATATTTATTGAACGACAATGGCACTATTATTACAAATCATTTTTATTTTCAGTCAGTGAAACTTCTCAACATGGCTGGTTTATTTGAGTGGGTTTATCTACTGCACTTGCAAATTGTAAATTAAATCATTTTGTTGCTCTTTGTATTTATTTTCAGCAAAACTGCCTCAGACTTTGTCTTGATTTGCACAGCTGCAAAACAAACCACATATGGATTTTCAAATGCCTTTTGCAGTAGAGAGATGGGGTGAGGGTAGAGAGCATGGATGAAAGACCACTAAAAAGGAACATTTTATATAGGTAATTTAGGAGTTTAATTAACGAACATGAATTATGTAACTTTGACAACTTTCAAGTTTCTACTTTTAGATCAGAAGTGCAGAATTGTACAAATTTTTTAAACACCAGTGTATCAGTTCTATTTTTTGCCTATATTTTGCAACTGTCTGTTTCGAACACTTGTTACAAATTAATAATCCCCTTAGAATCCAGTTTAGTTGTTAAAACACTCAACTATATATTTGCTTATTTTAAAGAAGTGTTAAAATGGATGGATGGCAAGGTCTGAAATAACAGATTTAAATGTAGAAATCCACATTCCGGCTTTTACCTCTGTCTAAGAATGGAGTGCCTCCATTTTGGCTCCATGTCAATTTGTGTTAAAATAAATAATAAACAAAACAGCTTTGCACTTGGCAGCATAGAGCAGGAGAGAATCATCACCTTCTCTAATGCCATGTGTGCCCTGGCTGTTCCAGGAATTAACTGTATTTTGATGTAAATTGAGAAATCTTTAATATATAATTATTCACACTTGTATAGTGCTACAGAGGATATTCAGAGGTAAAGAAGGCCTTGTTTAAATGAGCTAACAGTCTATATACATTAAAAAGAAAACAGAGCACCTCATGAAAAAGGTGAACAGTTTTAAGTGATTTTCAGTGTTTAAGTCAGTGGTGTAATTTTGAGAAAAGTGACTGTTTTCTTTTAAACAGTGTCAAATGGAAAGACCTCTTTTGCAAACATATACAATTTTATAAAACTCTACTTTGCTCTATGCCAGATCAGGGACTGTATTTAGGGTATTGCCTGTTGCACACTAAACCGCCTCAACTGCAGGAAGCCGTATACATGGAGGCTCTTGTCATGACCAACAAAAGTGTTTCACATATTTATTTTAAGGTCTATCAAGGATAGAATTACATGTATCAAGTGCAGGACCTATTTTTCTGTGCGCAAGCTTCTGTGTGCCCTTTTCACTCCGTGACAATTACTGTCCTAAACAAAGTGGTATGGGGTGAACCTACTTTATGGCTCAAAATATTATAGGAACACTCTAAGTACCATAACCATTACAGCACAGCTGTGTCCAGGCACATCCCTGCATATGTATGTGGTGAAACGGTTTACTAATGGTTTGGCTTCTGATCTCGATTTCTGCACTGCCTGGCTTAGATCAAAACTAATTGCTTCTGGCTGAGAGCTGGCTACACTGGAGAATGTGCAGTAGTGGCCATGGTGCTCCGAGTGTTCGTTTAAAGAATTACTTTTTGCATCTCTTGTCAAAGTAATTATTAAGGGCTTGATGGGATTGTTTGATTATTAATTGATGGGTTATTGAACTGTTTTTGAGCTCTCCTGTAAGGGTCAACTTGGGGTTTAAAGGGACACTATAGTCACCCAGACCACTTCGTGTTAATGTAGTGGTTTGGGTGCACTGTCACTGTCCGCTTAAACCTGCAATCTAAAACATAGCAGTTTCAGAGAAATTGCAATGTTTATATTGCACAGTTAAGACTGTCTGTAGTGGCTGTCTGGGAGTGGCACTTTCTGCCTTTTCACAGTTTGATTTAATGCTTTCCTATGGGGATGACCTAATGCGCTCGTCGTGCATTCATTTTGGAGAAGGTGGAGATATAATAAGGTAAGTGGTTTAAAGGGTTTTTAATTCTTTAATGGCCACGGGGAAGAGGGTGGTTGCTAGGGGGTGGAGGCAGAGGGACACTATGGTGTTAAGAATACAGTTTTGTGTTCCTAACTCTGCAATTTTGCTTTAATGCTGTAATAATCTTTCCTCTTGATGTGCCAAAACAGCAATACATTTTAAATCACTTGAGGGCATCTCACAAACAGGGATATCACTCCCTTTACATGAGCAAAGAGAGCGACCATGACAGCTTGGGAAACTGCCTGTTTACATTGTAAGCAGACCTTGCATTTTAGCCTGGAAAACAAATGGCTTTACTTGCTGTGATGGACCGACTGGCACCGCCACAGGTACCTCCGTCAATCACTGCTTCCTAGTAATCCTGGAGTAACATAAGCACCGCACCGGACACCGTAAACCACAAAAAACGCCTCAGCTTGGTTGGGGTCTTGCTGTCCTCTACCCACTATGGACCAAAGATCAGGGTCCAGCTTCCAGTGGGCAGCAGAGCAGGCTGCTCTTACAAGAGCAATCGGTGTAAGCCAAGGGAGTATAGTGATTATAGCAATCCCCAGAGTGAATATAGCTCTCCAATCCCCTAAACATGAGCCTATACTTCATGACGGGTAAAACAAATCTATTTAATGGCAGCAACAACTAGCCTTATATGCAGGTCCCCCCTGGACCTGAGAGTAGTCTACAGTAAAAACACGATTACATTGGCTCTCTCCGGTCCAGGACACCGGTTCCATTCAAAATAGGCCAATCCCTCCACTGTGCCTGGGAGATAATTGAGTCAGCACTGTATTAAACTCAGTTATCTCCAGGCACAGAAAACATAATCTTTTTTTAACAAAACCCCAAAAATACCTTTAAACACACAAAATCCACACAAAGGTTACATCCCATGATAGCCCCGATCTGGGTGACCAACATATCCAAAAAAGATGGCCGCCACATCATGGTCTTTAATGTGAACAGCGGCCAGACAGACAGACACAACACTGCAGTGGAAAATGTTAAAAACTGTCAACTAGGATTAACAAGCTCCCGGGTGGTCTCTGGTTCGTGCGGCTGTTTGGTTCCCAAACCAGATAGTCCAAATACACGAACAGAGACTTTTCTCAGTGTATATTACAGGGCTCATAGTCTGTGGGCAGGAGGCTGGCAAGCAGACTCCTCCAGAAGCTCGTGGCATACTCACTTGGAAAGGGGAGTTTGTGACACTTACATCTGTGCATTTTTCTCACAATTCTAGATATGTTCTTTAAAACCCTTAATAAATGAATACTTGTTATTGTTATACTTGTGTCCCTAGTTAGATGTGTCTTCCATTCTATGTATTGACAAACAGCCAGTCTAAGTCAACCTCACTACGGCATAAGAAAAGAAGTTTGTATCAAAAAAATGTTCACCAGTTGCTTATTGTTGATCAGAAAATGTCATGTAACTCAGTGTCTGTAGACCACTGCGAAACAACCATGATTTGAAATTAATTGAAATGGACAACTATGTGGATACAAAAAGAAAGGAAAAAAAACTGCTGCCACTTTTATACATCGTATTTGGAAATACATTCTGCATGCAGCAGGAATTGTTTAGCACATGTAGTGGCTAGAGAATGCATCATAACCACAACCGCAGGTTTTAGGAGTTATGATGGCAGGAGTACCCTGGCCTGGTTCCCCGGTAATGGTGCAAGCTGCTCAGTAATGTTTTCCTCCCTTACCTGAAATTTGTGCTTATACAAGTTATGACCGCTTATTATATTAAAATATTCCTGATATACAAAACCATCTGTGCTAGTGGATCTTTGTATTTATTTTTGAGGTTGCTACCCAGCATTATCATTCATCCAGAAGGTGGAGTGGAACATTTAAAGAAACACAATAGGGTCAGGAATACAAACCTGTATTCCTGATCCTATAGTGTTAAAAACACCATCTAGCCCCCCTTACCCTTCTATAAATCATAAACTATTACCCCACATCTGCATCCTCGGCTGACACCGTTAGACATTATGATATAAGCCAATCACTATGCTTTCCCCACTCTGTGCAGCACTGCCCCAGTAAGCACCTCAGGTAGTCATCTGAGCAGTGGCCAGTGGAGGTATTCCTAGGCTGTAATGTAAACACTGCATTTTCTCTGAAACGACCCATGTTTACTGTAAAAAGCCTAAAGGGACTGATTCTACTCACCAGAACAAATACAATAAGCTGTAGTTGTTCGGGTGACTATAGTGTTCCTTTAAAATACAAACTGCTACAATACTTAATTATTTTGTAGCTCTATAGTATATGAGTTGCCATTTGGAAATCACCACATTATAATATACCATATTATAATATCCCACACAGATTTTCACAATATACATTTTTTTTTTTTTTATTTATCCGAGAGAAACTCCTGTTTCCAGTATTACTATTAAGTCATTTGATTCATGCATGCTCCACCATTAAGATATTGGTTTAAAGAGGATATATATTGAGGAATTGCATTTTGAGGGCTTTCTAGGTAAATGTTAGCAGTTTGAATTGGATCCTAAATTGTACAGGAAGTCAATGTAATGATTGGCCAAGGTGTGGGTGTAGTGGTCAGTCCGGAATATCAGATTTGCGAGCTCTACCGTAAACAAAACTAGAGTGGTGTATCTTTCCATGAGATTATTTGGTGCATATGTGTATATTGCGTCAACATAGGAAGAAAACATTGTTAATTATGAAAAATGTTTTCCTGGTTGTTATGCCCTACTATTATTATTATCAATCATCATCATCATCAGAAAGTACAATGTCACCAGCTTTAATTACAACTTATTATTAGCAGTCATGACCCATATGTTAATTCTAGTGATTCATTAATTTCGGAAAACACCCCTCTTATTTGTGACTTTAAAATAACACAGCCAGATAGAAACGTGTTGTGTAAAAGCACTACTGTATATTATTATTATTATTATTATTATTATTGGTATTTATATAGCGCCAGCATAGTCCATAGCACTTTACAATATTATCAGTGGGGGAGATTTAACAATAAATTGTAATTGTCTCACTTATTGTTAAATCTCCCCCTTTGATAATATTGTAAAGAGCCACGGACTATGCTGGCGCTATATTAATAACCATAATAATAATAAATGAGACTATTACAAAACTTACAGAAACAATAGGTTGAAGAGGGCCCTGCTCAAACGAGCTTACAGTCTATATTGAATTGTAAGGTACCGTATATACTCGAGTATAAGTCGACCCGAATAGAAGTTGCGACCCCTAATCTTACCCCAAAAAACTGGGAAAACTTATCGACTCGAGTATAAGACGGGTGGGAAATGCAGCAGCTACTGGTAAATTTCTAAATAAAATTAGATCCCAAACAAATTATATTAATTGAATATTTATTTACAGTGTGTGTGTATATAATGAATGCAGTGTGTGTGTATGAATACAGTGTGTATGTGATGCAGAGCCTTGGTGGGGGGTGGGCATTTTTATAATTTTTTTTTAATAATATTTTTATTTTATTTTAATAGTATTTACATTTTTATTTATTTTCGTCCCCCCCTCCCTGCTTGTTAGCTGGCCAGGGAGGGGGCTCTCATTCCCTGGTGGTCCAGTGGCATGGGCTGTGTAGGATGGGGGCTGGCAGCGAGCTGTTATTTACCTTTCCTGCACCTCCTGTCAGCTTACTTCTCTTGTGTTCCGGTCAGCTCCCCTGTAAGCTCCCGCGGCTCTTGCAAGATTTACAGTGGAGCTGACCGGAACGCAGGAGAAGGGAGCTGACAGGAGCTGCAGGAAAGGTAAGTTACAGCTTGCTGCCAGCCCCCAACAGGCTCATTACAAGCCCGGCGGTCCTGGTCTGTATTATGGCAATGTAAGTTGCCATAATACAGAGAGTGACTCGAGTATAAGTCGAGTGGAGGTTTTTCAGCACAAAAAATGTGCCGAAAAGCTCGATTATGTGGAATCAATCAATCAATTAATTGATTATCTTGTGTATCTGCCCCCGGCCGGATTAAAGAAGTAGTGCGTGCACGCTCCTAAAGTAATTCACACCAGACACAGGTTTCGGGCTAATGAAAAACTTGAGGAATGTTTATTCTGAGGGGACGGCATGCCCCTTATAAAGCAAAATTACATCATATGCTTTGTCAGAGATAACATGAAATAATACATCAATAATTGGTTAGGTGTTAAGTGGTTTATTTATTGCTCTTCCTACCGGGTGTGATGTCACTGCTATCTTGGAGGTCTCCCCCAGATTCCAGCGCCATCTTGTTAGTGAGGGTGTTAGTCGATGTCAAAGGGAAACTCCCTAGCAGCTATTTTAGGTAAATCACATATAAAGTTGAATAATGCTGATTGCAGGTATGCTGAGTAAATAGGCATTTTACTAACATAGATTGAGTTAATATTTTTGTCCACAACAGTCCCCCCTTAAAATGACTATTTACTAAAGAGACAACTACTAACTGACCCTAATAATGTCCCTACTTGGCTGCAGCTCATCTGTCTGAACAGGCCTCGAACGCTTCACTGCGCGGGTATCCTGTAGATGCTAACCCACTACATCTCCCACATCAGACTTCTACCCGTGGAGACAGACGCTGTCCCTACAACGACGTAGTTGTCCTTTTGAGATGGTGAGACTGAAGAGGTGTATGTGGGGTATCACAGTCCATGTCGTCGATATCTTGATTTTGGAATGTAGGTGTGGTGTGGTCAATGGTCTGACCTACAGTCTTCTGTAAGTATTTCTGCACACAGGGCATCACACAGCATGCCAGGAAGAGAGAGAGAATTACTACAGTAAGAACTGCCATACCTACTTGAAAGAGAGTTTTCTACCATCCACTCATCCAACCAAACCATCTGTCCCATGAATTGGGGACTCCCGAGTTCTTTGTTAATTCATCAGAGAGACTTTCTAATTTCTATATGGTCATCGTAACCTTACCATTGGGGCCTGTATTGTCTGGGATGAAGGTACAGCATGTCATAGTATCGGGAAGTATTTTACACACGCCCCCCCTTCTCTGCTAGTTTCATGTCTAAGGCCATTCGATTCTGAAATGTCATTTGGGAGGTAGTCTGTAACTGTTCTGCCAAGCCCTGGAGGAGGGCATCTCTCGTGTAATTGACAAAGCGTTGCTGATTATAGTAAATATAATTGATCCAATTAACATTCTTGTTAGCGGTGATGAGTGAGATCAAGGATTCGAATCTTGCCGCAACCTCATCTCTGGCCTTGAACTCGTTTGGTACCCCCCTTGGTACACCTATGGAATCGATATATATGTGGGTCGAAACTACCTCGAACAGGGGTTTCTCTCTTTACCCTAAAATATGTGTGCGGTGAATCAAGTGGGCCTTGGTGGTTATCAGAAATTATATGTATGGGCATGATAGCTTTAGTCAGAGTGCATTCACCCCACCACAGGCCAGTCATTTTAGATCTGAGCTGCATGTCCCCACATAGCCAATAAATGAGCGAGGTTCTCGATAGGTAGTACAGTAACCAGAAGGGAATTTACCCACAAATTTTCCT
Organism: Pelobates cultripes; assembly: GCA_933207985.1. Classification (NCBI taxonomy): domain Eukaryota; kingdom Metazoa; phylum Chordata; class Amphibia; order Anura; family Pelobatidae; genus Pelobates; species Pelobates cultripes. Next base: position 58,779,332 of record OW240917.1, read on the forward strand.
GTGGCTCCATGTATTTTGTAGCAAGTGTAGTTAGTTACCTGGGTACACGGTGATCCCATCAGGTGGCTTGATAATCCCTTGGGTTATTGGGTATACCTTTTTCCATGATTCACACACAGATGAGTTTGTTGGTGACTGCGCATAGAGACTAAGGAAACATATTTCAACATCTGAAGGGCACTGTACCCAGATGGGGTCTGGCCCCTCCACAAACATAACAGTTTTATTGTGTCAATTAGCATTATACCTCATCCACTCAAGCCATAGATTAGTATCTGAAAACCCGGTCTCCACAGCCATAGTGTCTTCAAACGTGGGATTAGCAATGGCTACCATGTCTTTAAGGGTTTTAAGGTGTGGTTTTAGGGGGTTAATCGTCATGGTCGTAGAGTCTACCCAGTCAGGTGATGTAAGCATGTCTTGTAAATAGAAGGTCCCCAACTTGTTATATGAGCCACCCCCTTTCCAATACATTCCCATTACATACTCCCCCACATCCCCTGGGCTGGGATGTTCTATGTTTAAGGTGAGTTTCATTGGGGTAGACCCTGTTGGCTTACATAAGGTCATTCTGTATAACAAGGGTTTCCCATATCTGTCAATCCTATCTAAGGCACTTTGTGGTCTGTAGCCCCACGGACGGCCTGTTTTCCAACCCGCTGCTTTCCAGGTACCACGGTGGTGTCTCCAATGGCCACCTGTCACACAAATGTAGGGGTCCTTCTTGTTCGGTATGTCTTTGTATATTGCTGAGTGTTGTGATTGCGGAAAGGTACAAGGAACAATATCACAGTAATCAGAGGTAAAAGTAGCTACATGTGTGTTTGAAGAGTTATACCAGAAAGTGTAAACATGATTATTTTTGGTAATAGCGACTTGTTGGGCCTTTAATAGGCCTAGCAGCAGAAATAGGCACAGGAAGCTCATGGTTTGGCGGAATCTGCTTCCTCTGGATCAGGAACTTTCTTACAGTGCGAGGCGTGTATCCAGGTATTCTTCCCAGCCAATTTCACCGAGGTAGATGTGGTCAATAGGACTTGGAATGGACCATCGAACCTTGGCTCAAGAGTGTGCTTTCTCAGGAATTTCTTGACCATAATCCAGTCACCAGGAAGGAGTTTGTGTGCCTGTATTTGATTCTGGATCTGAAATAGAAGAAAACACCTGTGCATGGATTTTGGTCAAAGCATGAGAGTGCAGTTATATAATCTACAATTGCATCTGACTGAATTTGGAGTTGTTGAGGAAAGTAACAGCCTAACCTGGGTGCTGTACCAAATAAAATCTCGTAGGGGGATAAGCTAAATCTCCCTATTGGAGTCTATCTTACACTAAATAGTGCTATGGGGAGACTTTCCGGCCAGGGTAGGTTAGTTTCTTGGGCCATCTTAAGCATTCTGGCATTCAAGGTGCCATTCATGCGTTCTACCTTACCACTACTCTGTGGGTGATAGGGTGTGTGGAATGCCAAGGGTCACCCCCAGTGCTGCCCAGATTTTTTTTTTTTAGTAAGGCGGTGAAGGATGTTCCCTGATCCCCTTCTAGGGGTGCCATCGACACCAACACAAGAGACATCTGTGTCAGATAAGCAAGATGGGTCAGGCAGGTCTTGTTCTCTGAGAACACTGCGGGCTGCACTTGTGTCAACTAAAAAGGTAGTAGGATGACCCTCTACGGGTAGGACTACTGTAGCGAGAGGCCCCCCTTTGTCCCCTGTAGACACTGCCATGACAGGGGTGTTAGACACAGGTTTGCCGGTTACCTATTGCACAGGGTCTAGATGAGATTGATCAGGGCCAGTGTAGTGACCTGTGGTTGTGGTGGATTGACTGGCCTGATGAGTCTGGCGTGTAGGGCGATGTTGACTGGGTACAGGACGGTCATCTGGTTGGTAATCATCTGTATCATAACGATCAGGGGAAGGGTGAGCATAGCTGCTCACCCTCCCGAGGAAGGAAATATGAAGTATGTGCCTGGGGATGTACCTGTGGAGGAAAACAACCATATGTGGCTGCAGGGGTATTGGGGTACATAGAATAGCCGAACACCGGATTAGACGGTCTAGTGGTCGGTTGACTAGGCACTCTGGGGTGAGGGCAATCTCTCTGGAAATGGCCCAGTTGGTTACAATTAAAGCATACCCTAGTCTGAGGCCTAGGGGCGGGTGTCATGGGCTGTCCCTGTGCAGCTGGCAGGGTAGATGACACGGGATATCCTGGGGGGACCGGGGCAGGTCTGATGGCAGGGCTATAAGCGGAAAACATAAGGGGATTACTTTTCCTTTGTGGTGGTTGTAGAACAGACTCTAGGCCTTTGGCAACCAGTAAGAGAGTATCCAGAGGAATAATTCTATATTCGGGACGAGAGAGCACTAGGCCTTTCCTGATGGCTTCCTTAAGGCCAGCAACAAAGGCAGCAGCTAACATCTGGGTATGTGCTTTGTTGTGTACACTGAACCCAAGGTCTGAGAAAGTTTGGGTCAATCATGAATGGTACTTCTCCACGGACTCGAGTTTATCTTGTATAATGTCATTTATACAAGTGACTTGGTCAGCTAGTTTATCCTGAGCCCAGGTTCGAAGCTGTTCACAGAAAGTAATACCCGACTGGAAATCCATGTCGGTAGTGAGGAGAGCGTCATTAAAACTCCTTTCCATAATGGGACAATAGGCACCCCCAGCCTTCATCTCACACAGACTGTAAAGATCATGCCAGGCTGCTGAGTATGTTTTACGAATCTGGGCAACCCTCTGGAAGAAGGGCATGGGCTGCTTCTCAAGGTCTGGGAGAGAGGTTACCAGGGTTGCAGCTTGGGAGGGATTGAAAGTAACATACATCGGTGGAGCCCCCTCCACTGATGATAAGGCATGGATATGGGTGACCTGTCTCTGGGCAATCCTGTTATCCGAAAGACAGAATGGGCTGAGTCCCTGCACATTGTCATCCTTGGGGGGGGGGGACCGGAAATGGGAGACCCCGATAGCTGGCAACATCTGGTGAATTAGGGCCTTGAGCATTGGTGCTGGGGGAACCAACAGCGATGGCCTGGGAGTAACTAACTGGGAAGCAGTGAGATGGAAGCCTGACGCTGCAGGAGAAACATCTACAGCATGAGGTTGTCCCGACATGGTAGACTCATTCGAGCCAACTACCATAATCGGATAACTGGGAACCATCATGAGGGAGGTGGAGACAAGAGTTGGAACGGGCGAGGGGGTGGGCTGGGTAGGCTGCGGAGAGGGCGGAAACGAGTGACGAAAGATCAAAAGAGGGATGGATAATAGGGTTAGAGACAGGAAGGGGATGGGAATCAGGAAGAGGAGAGGGAGGTGGAGGAGTTGAGGGAGCAGCACTGGAGGCAGAGAGGGCAGAAATAAGTGACGAGAGATCAAAGGAGGGAGGGACGGGGTGGGCAGCAGGAAGGGGAAGGGAATCTGGAAGTGGAACAGAAGGGGTGATGGGGAGAGGAGAGGGAGGAATAGTATATATGGTATATGTTTTGTGCCAAGAGTGCGATTTGGGACCCGGGAAAATTCCATCTTATGTACCTGTACAAATGTCTGTTCAAATTACTTTTTAGGGTAATTCGTAGGAAGCTGTGGGTGAAGGTCCACTTCAGCAAATCTTTGAAGGGAAAATATCGTAAACAGGGACTTTCACTCAATATGTCACAAAGTATTAACACTGTTAGGTCTATTCATGAAGGTGCCTTGATTGTTAATCATTCATTAAAAGATATATAGATATATATATAGAAAAAATAGATATAATTTTTAAAGAATGCTCTGACAGCCTAACTGCCTGACCATAAGGAAGCATTGGGATACAAGATTCATGGTAAACTGCTGTGCTTTGCGTCTGACTCTATTATCACATAGAAGCGCCTCCAGTGGCTGTCAGGAAGACAAGAACCACTACAGATGTGTTTAAACCTGCAATAAAAACATTGTCCTTTTCGACAAAAACTGCAGTGTTTAAATACAGGGACACTTTATTGAGATGAAGAAGTCTGGGTGCCTTGAATGGTCCTTTAACATTGATCTAAATCACTGATTTGTGTTCACTAAATATTAACTTGAGTACTGACCTAAAATCTTGAAGCAAAAATAACAACTCTGAAAAACTGAAAGCTCAACTGAAATGGAGGTGTTTACAGAATTGTTATTGCACTTATAACATTACCTGTCTTATGTTTTCTTAGTAAAAGTTGCTTAAATGAACACTCCAAGCACGGTTCACTGTAGTAGTTATGGTGCCACTGTGTCCTGGATCACCTCCTCCATTGTAAGTAGTAAAAACAGTTTTTGAACAGTTTTACTTCTGATGCCCAATGGGCCACAGGTAAGGAATCAAACTTTTCAAAATTAGTTTGGTGTGGGTACCAGAACATTCCCGGCACCATAACCACAATAATGTTATGTAGTGGTCATGGTGCTTTAGTTTCCCTGTAACTGTTTTAGAGCAATTGGACAATTATAAATCTAAAGTTGTCGTGCCTAGGGAAGGAAAAAAACTGCACAATTAATACTCACTTTTAACAGATGTGATGTACAACAGGCCATGTTTTTAAAAGCAATTCGGAGTCAAGGAGCAACCATTTCCAGAGTGATTGCGGAACATTTAGGACTTGCCACAGAATTAGTCCCAGTTACCTGTTCTAACAGGTAAAAATAAGTTTCCCACAGAAAATATTAAGCTTGTTGAGAAGAGTTGTTTTTGTTTTTTTTTTTCTTTCTCCCGTATATTGTGAATTGAATATTCATTAAAGGATCACTATAGTGTCAGGAAAGCAGCGGTTTTCCACACTATAGTGCCCTGAGGGTGCCCCCACCCTCAGGGTCCCCCTCCCATGGCTGCTGAAGGGGTTTTAAAGGACCACTATAGTGCCAGGAAAACATACTTGTTTTCCTGGCACTATAGTGCCCTGAGGGTGCCCCCACCCTCAGGGACCCCCTCCCGTCCGGCTCTGGAAGGGGGAAAGGGGTAATAACTTACCTTTTTCCAGCGCTGGGCGGAGAGCTCTCCTCCTCCTCTCCGCCTCCGTTACGCCCCGCCGGCTGAATGCGCACGCGCAGCAAGAGCTGCGCGCGCATTCAGCCCGTCGCATAGGAAAGCATTTACAATGCTTTCCTATGGACGCTGGCGTGCTGTCACTGTGAAAATCACAGTGAGAAGCACGCAAGCGCCTCTAGTGGCTGTCAATGAGACAGCCACTAGAGGATTAGGGGGAAGGCCTAACCCATTCATAATTATAGCAGTTTCTCTGAAACTGCTATAATTATGAAAAAATGGGTTAACCCTAGAAGGACCTGGCACCCAGACCACTTCATTAAGCTGAAGTGGTCTGGGTGCCTAGAGTGGTCCTTTAAGCTTACCTTATTCCAGCGCCGGGCTCCCTCGGCGCTGGTGACCTCTCCTCCCCTGCTGACGTCAGCGGAGCCGAATGCGCATGTGCGGCAAGTGCCATGCGTGCATTCAAGCTGTCAATAGGAAAGCATTTCTCATAATATGCCTCCAGCGTCGCAGATGCGCCTCCAGTGGCTGTCTGGAAGACACTAGAGGCTGTCTTAACCCTGCAATGTAAACATAGTAGTTTCTCTGAAACTGCTATGTTTGCATCTGAAGGGTTAAAACCTGAAGGACATTGCACCCAGACCACTTCATTGAGCTGAAGTGGTCTGGGTGACTATAGTGTCCCTTTAATCTAATTATAACCCGTTTCCAGTGTGGTTGTTTATTTTTTTTATTTGTAAAGTGTTGGGGTAATTTCTTGATTGGGTTATATGTTTTGTTGTTTATTTCACAATTGAAAGCGTTTTTTTTTTTTTTTTTAAACTACATATTACAATTTTTCAGCCATACAGACCTGACTTTAAGTTGATAGGTACCTAGCAAAACAATTGTAAATGTTGAAGCTTTATGTTTTTTTTTTTTTATTAAAAGTTTTATATTTTTACATCAATATATGCAGTACTCTTATATTGAATACATACAAGACAAATTGTATATGGAGATACATACATCAAATGTACAAAAAGAGTACAAACAAAACAAAAAGATTAGTTTAAAGTAACAGTACAATTACTTCATTATATCATTTTTTCCCCTTGTGTAGTTAAGTTAACTTTGCCTTATGCATTTTAGTTTTTAATTTTAGACTACATTAATCAGCTTTACTTGTCAATGATTTTGAGGTTTCTATTTTCAGATATGTCCAGGATAACATCTAAAAGATAACACAATACTTTTTCACATACATTTGGCATTTTGAGTGCAACGTCTTGAACATCCCGGTGGTCTCATTGTGACATTAATATTTGTATTGTGCTATATGTATTTATTTGTATTTTATTTTGGAGGGAATGGGGGGAGCAAATAAACATATAATTGTAGATCATTGCTGAGCGTTAGTCATACTTTTCTTGACATTAAGTCCTTTACCATTTAATTATGCAAACTTTAACCTTGTCATCCATTAGCATTAAAAAATGCATTATCAGGTTGTAAAGGAAATATGTTGATATGCATTTCCTGCTAAGTCAGTAGAACAATTTTCTTATTAATTTTAAATGAGTTTAATAGAATAATTGTTGAAGTTTAATTATTGTATTGTATTATTGTATAGATGTTTTAAAAAAAAAATAAAACACAGAAAAGATTACTTCTCTCCTGCAGTGGCTGTATCCAGCAATGTTTGTCATGCAGGAAGTGGCTAAGATATTTAAGCAAATCACTGTTCTTGTTTTCACTAAACTGGGAATGTTACCAAGCTTGCATGCGTTAAAGAGGAACTGTCATCTTTGATAAAACACTATTTTTGGTCAGAGTGACTCTTCCTATCCTGCTGTCTCCTCCCTCCCCCCAACTTAAAAAACAAAACAAACTAAAGCTAAAATTTACCATTGTTCCTGCGTCGAGGGCAAATTCTCATTTAGCCCGATCCTCATCCCACTTGAGTCACTCCTATCTGATGGGCCATGCTGCCATTGGGTGCCTATCACTGCATACTGTTCATGCTGATTTCAATTCTGTGCATGATGAATGTATGACAGAGTTCCTGGCTGGTTAGTGATGTACCAGAGACAGACTTAAACTCTTGTTATAGCTCAAATGACTCTGCTAGAGAACATTTGATTGGTGCAGTGGAGTGTTTTGCTTCATGTGCGCAAGCCTACCAATGCTTCTTTATAGGGAAGCATTGAATTGGCTTAGATAACCAATCATCCAGGGAGGCGGAGCGGCAGCACGGAGACAGGTGACCTGTGGGTAGTAAGGTAGTAAAACTAACCTTTTACGCCCCTGCAAGGGGAGTGGACACCTACATAGGAGGCTCTTAGTTACATGGCGGGATGTACTTTCGACAAATATATATTTTTATGTAGAGGTTTTGTATTTGTCTACTATGAAAATTGTAATCCCAGCATGCCGAATTTTGCAAAGTTTTAGCATTAAAACAGTAATTAAAGGCATCAGAACAACTACAGCTTAAATGACCACTCTAGGCACCCAGACCACTTCATCTTAATGAAGTGGTCTGGGTGCCTGGTCCAGCTAGGGTTAACCCATTTTTTCATAAACATAGCAGTTTCAGAGAAACTGCTATGTTTATGAATGGGTTAAGCCTTCCCCTATTTCCTCTGGCGGCTGTCTCATTGACAGCCGCTAGAGGCGCTTGCGTGCTTCTCACTGTGATTTTCACAGTGAGAGCACGCCAGCGTCCATAGGAAAGCATTGATAATGCTTTCCTATGTGACCGGCTGAATGCGCGCGCATTCAGCCGACGGGGGAGGAGAGAAGGAGGATCGGAGGAGGAGAGCTCTCCACCCAGCGCTGGAAAAAGGTAAGTTTTTACCCCTTTCCCCTTTCCAGAGCCGGGCGGGTGGGGGCACCCTCAGGGCACTATAGTGCCAGGAAAACTAGTATGTTTTCCTGGCACTATAGTGGTCCTTTAATGTAGTTGTTCCTGGGAGTATAATAGCTCCCTTAAGGCATTTTCATGTAAACACTGCCTTTTCAGCTAAAAAAGGCAGTGTTTACATTGCCCCTAGGGACACCTCCAAGTGGCAACTCCGCTGGGAAAGCATTGTATTGGCTAAAAATTGGCCATTTTGATGATGTCACTAAGGGAGAGCCATCGCTGGCAGACCTGCAGGGCGCTGGAAATAAGGTGAGTTTTAAACTTTTGTAGTGGGTCTAAAGGGGGGGGCAGCCACCTAAATGGTGGGTTTAGCACTATAGGGTCAGGAATACATCGTTGTGTTCCTGACCCTGTAGTGATCCTTTAACCCCTTGCAGTATTTGTTTTTATAATTTCTAAAACATTAATTGAAATCCAGTACATATTGGACATAACTAGGGAATCTACTTTGAGTTAGTTTTCTTTACTTGCTCTTGGTTTTTTGAAATTATTGCATGTACAAGTGAAGAAAAAAAAAGTTTGATCCAACCTCCCTCTCCCTCTTTTTTTTTTTTTTTTAAATATTACAATAGTTGCTGCCCATCAAACTAGGAAGGGTTATAATCATTCTACAGTGAGAAACATTTTTCAATAGTGGAAAACATTCAAATCCATTTCTAATTTTTCTAGAAGTGGACATCCCAGCAAATTCACCACAAGGTCAGACCATGCAATGCTCATAGAAATTGCAAAAAGCCAGAGAGTCACATCTCAGACTCTACAGGCCTCAGCATGTTAAAGTTCATGACCGCACAATTAGTAAAAGACTGAACAAGTGTGGTTTGTTTGGAAGGGTTACCAGGAGAAAGCTTCTTCTTTTTAAAAGGAACATGATAGCATGGCTTAGATTTGCACTGTTGCATCTAACAAAAAAACTAAACTGTTGCAACAATTTCCTTTGGACAGAAAAAGCCAAAGTGGAGATGTTTGGTTAAAACCAAACGCAACATATCAACACAAACACCTCATACCAACTGTCAAGCACCGTGGTGAAGGGGTGTAATGACTTGGGCTTGTTTTGCAGCCACATGACCTGGGAACCTTGCAATCATTGAATCGACCACGAACTTCTCTGCATGCTAAATAATTCTAGAGTCAAATGTAAGGCGATCAAGCATGGGCAAAATTGGGTCATGCAACAGGACAAAGATCCTAAGCACACCAGCAAATCTGGATGGCTGAAAAAGATAAGAATCAAAGTCCAGACCTAAAACCTATTGAAATGATGTGGCGGGAACTTAAGAGAGCTTTGCATAAAAAAAAAAATGCCAGTAAACCGCAATGAACTGAAGCAACAAAGAAGAGTGGACCAAAATACTATCACAACAAAGTGAGAGACTGATTAACTCTGATAGAAGTTATTGCTGCTAAAGGTGATTGTACAAGCTATTGAATCATAAGGTGTACTTAGTTTTGCACACATGGGTTCTTTATTTTGGCGTTATTTTTTAAAATCATGATACGGTGTAGTATATCAAATGTTGTTGTTCATCAGAGATTGTATATACCTATTTTTAAGACCTGCTAAGGAACAGGTGATTATTATGTCCTGATATGTAAAACCATAGAATTGGAAGAGGGTGTACTTTGTGTTAAATCCGTTTTTATTGAGATAATTTTTAAGAACTGTTTTCCCTTGCAGGGGATGCAGTGCATATACATGTAACAATATATTGAACAGCTATGTCAGAGCAGTGATATACTGATGTTTGCCTGCGCAGAGGCTGTGTATGCGTTATTGCTCATAGCATAGTGATCAGCAAGACAAACAGGTTTGCCATGTAGGGGTTATGTTGTAAGTGGTGCAAGGAGTTTTAGGTTACCGTTCCTGCCATGGTGTTAGATCAGTGGTTTTGGTATGAGGCATGGCCCAAGGTTCCCGTACTGGGGGGAGCCTTGCGCTTTTAGGGAGCAGGATAGCGTTCTCTATTGGTATAGCATTGGTACCTTGAATTTTGCCTGCGCAGAGGCATAGTATATTTCTAAACCATGGTTGTTGTGGTTGGTCTGTTAGTCTGGTTACTCCTGCTGGGCCGCCATTTGTAATAAGTAGTTTTGTACTTGTGTGGGTAGGGTGAAATCAGACATGGAACAGGTTTCAAAAAGGTGTCGAACTGAGATAAGGCAAGGTATTTAGTAAAACATGAACATTAGGTCTCATTGCAGTCTGGCACAAATATCATAAAGACAGCACTCTGAGGACTTAAAGTAAATAATAATTTACTTTTATTAGCTATTTTTTAAAAAGTCAGTTTCAGTTTTATCAGTAAAACTTTCATCAGGACCTCAGAACAGTTTGTCATCTTGTCCACCCACTACTGTCTGTTCCAATTGCTTTTTAGGGTAATTCGTAGGAAGCTGTGTGGGAAGGTCTACTTCAGCAGATCTTTAAAGGGAAAAGATAGTAACCAAGGACTTTCACTTGATATGTCACAAAGTATTAACACTGTGTTAGATCTATTCATGAAGCCCAAAGGTGTCTTGATTGTTGGTTATTTATTCATTATAAGAGAGCTATTGGAGTCTGCTACTGAGCGTTATGAGGGCCTTTTGATTGGATTCTATATTCAGCCATTGAACAGAAGCAGTACACAGCTTTTGTTGCGTTGTCGTCCTCCTATGCTTCTGTGCTTTAGTGCTTGTCATTGTATTGAAGGAAGAAGCCCATGGAAGACATTTCAGGTGTATTTCCATTTCTTTTTTAGGTTCTGATAGCTAAAGCACAACGTATGCCTAAAACATGAATATAAATGTAAGGCTTTGTGCAATATTGCTGGTATAGCTCAATGAGTCACTGTATTGCCGTCTCTATCTAGAATCTAGATATATATTTTTAGTTTGTTGGGAAAGTTTTGGAAAATTAACTTGATATTTTTTTGCCATCTAAATGTACTACATGTTTTAAATCAACTTGCGTCTGTGCACTTGAGAAGTTTAGGTATAGATATATATTTTTTTCCAGGTTGTTTTGAATTCTCCTTCCCCTGGTGATGTAATTCTGTTTGTTAGAGCAAAGTATAGGTGCGTACAAGCCAGTACAATATTTTAAGCAGCAGATTACATACCGTATATACTCGAGTATAAGTCGACTCGAGTATAAGCCTAGGGTGGGAAATGCAGCAGCTACTGGTAAATTTCTAAATAAAATTAGATCCCAATAAAATTACATTAATTGAATATTTATTTACAGTTTTTTGTGTAGTGTGTGTATATAATGAATGCAGTGTGTGTATATAATGCAGTGTGTGTTTGTGTGAATGCAGTGTGTCTATAATGCAGTGTGTGTTTGTGTAGTGTGTGTGTAAACTGGGTGAGGGGAGGGCATTTTTATTTTAATTTTTTATTTTACATTTTTTTTTATATTAATTTAATATTATTTTATTTTAATATTATTGTTTGAATATTATTTTATTTAAATTTTTTTTTTTTTTAATTTAATTGTTTTTTGTACCCCCTCCCTGCTGGTTAGCTGGCCAGGAAGGGGGGCTATGTTAATCCCTGGTGGTCCAGTGGATGGGCTGTGCAGTGGGGGGGCTGGCAGAGAGCTGTTACTTATCTTCTTGCAGCTCCTGTTAGCTCCCTTCTCCTCCGTGCAACTCCCCGGTCTGCGTGCCGCGCGGAGTGTTGCCACGGTAACCCGTGGCAACTCTCTGACGGCCGCGGGTGTCGCGAGACTTACACTGTAAGCAGAACGGAACTGATGGGAGCTGCACGGAGGAGAAGGGAGCTGACAGGAGCTGCAGGAAGGTAAGTAACAGCTCGCTGCCAGCCCCCAACAGGACCGCCGGGCTTGTAATGAGCCCCGCGGTCCTGGTCTGTATTATGGCAATGTAAGTTGCCATAATACAGACATTGACTCGAGTATAAGCCGAGTGGGGCTTTTTCAGCAGAAACAATGTGCCGCAAAACTCGGCTTATACTCGAGTATATACGGTATATATTTTTTTTTGTGTGTGCTCTGAGTGCTTTCTATGACGACATCGCCATTTAAAAAAAAAATAAAAAAAATGAATGCACAGCTTCTTTTACCTTATTAATTAGATACCTGCTGATTTATACAGCAGTATGTGATATATATATATATATATATATATATATATACTTAAAAAAAAAAAAATTTAAACAAATTTCTAAACTATTGAAAACTTAGTGTGTAAACATATCTGTGTTCGCCGTGGTTTTTGATCACATTGTATTGGATAAACTTAAAATCCCAGGTTGTTTGATTTTGTGTTTTTTTTTTTTCATAGCTAATTCACATATGTAGTATGTAACAACTAATAAAGGCACACTTGCACAATGTAAATCACACTTGCAGGGGACATAGTGACATTTTTGCAGCATTCCACAGCTCTCTATTTGTAGTTTGACTGCTTGTGAGGAATGGCTTCAGTCTTGATGAATCAATGCTGCCCCTTAGTGGTCAAATTCACAAATTAAGATAGATACTCTTTTACTCACTGTAAAATATAGCTCTCAAAACTACCCCCGCCCCCCATATGTACTGTAAAATTAGGTTGGTCTAGTAAAATATGCACTGTACTTTTTTTATATAATGTCTAGTTATAATTATGGTCTGCAATACAATTTCTTTTTTTTTTTTTACCGAATTGTCTGCCTATACCTTCTGGCACATGCTGGCATACACACATATGTATAAGCATACTGTACTACATGCACTATGACTATTTCCTGTATTTGACAGGGAATGCGTAAAGGGAAACGATTCATGCTCTGCCTCTCCTCCTCGTCCGCTGATATTAATATAATGCTTTACTATGTGGTTTTCAGTGACGATGGAGGTCCTCATGCATAGCTTATCCTAACCCTCTGGAAATCCCCCTAGTGGCTGTCTAGTGATGTCATACTTCTCCCAGCTTGCATGTGATTAGTAGGATTTAAAATCCTGAGTAGTACTATAACAACCCCTTCCCCCCCCTCCCCATCAGGGGCAGCATTTGGATGAGAATGTGCCTGAACAGTAAGCTCCTCCCCTTAACCACTACCTTAACACAGTAGCCATAAATGATACAAAGTAAACATGGTTTATTTATTTTAGGCACTCTATCTGCTTCATCTAATTAGTCTGGTTATAGTGTCTGGAGCCCCCTGTTGCCATAATTTCATTCAGTATTAATGTTTTCAATGTTATGTTATAATACTAAACAAGAGTCCCCAGCAGCCCATCCCATCTGTGCTGCTTTGGCAAATGAGAAAGTATTAGCCTCAGCCGCTGTTGGCAGCTGTGATTGGCTGAATGTGTCAGCTGACTGCTTTTAGCTTATCAGAACTCACATTGACTTTATGAAATGAGTACGACAACAAGGAAGTGTGTAATCTCTGCCTTAGCCACACCTCCAGAAGGGGCCAGACTGTGTGGGTGATCAGGGACCCTTGTGTAGTGTTAAACTGCTCGAATATGGTTCAAACTCTGAATGAAGGGAGAGGGCCAGTGGAGTCAAGGCTGTATAATCCATTCAAAGAGATGAATTGGTTATAGTGCATACAGTGTCCCTTTAATGTATTTGTTTGTTCGTGGTACTAAAAAAGATTTCTTAGGTCAATTTACAGACATTTCATCTCTGCCTACAAAATGATTTTGGCATCCATTCACATATGTGCTGTAGGTGTGGATGAGAAACTGAAGATTTGTCGGAGCTGGTCTAAAGTGTGCAGTAACTCATAATTCTGAAATTGATTAGCTTTGTCTTATATGTTTCTTTTTTTTTTTTTTTGCATTATTAATATTACTTTGAAGGGGTTATTTGCCAGATACTTTAAACTGTAAATATATAGAATCCTTAAACACTCTACACACACCTAAAGCACTTTACTTGCTGAAGTGCCTTCTTTAATTTTACAAAAAGTGCTGATTTCAATAAAAATTGGCAATCTTAGAAATAAACCTGGTTAATCCTCATTGGCTGTTGTCACGAACTTGGGCTATTGGCCCAGCTGGGACAGTGAGGAGAGTGTGGAAGGGCAATGGTCAATGACACCAGATCCTTGGTTATCTGTTGCTAGTCCCAGGAACCACTATATTAACCTCTGCAATCCCTTCTACACTAACACCCTAGTACACACTTTACTGCCACCACCAAGAATTATAGGATCACAACCTTACGTTACTGATCAGACATATATAATCAACCCTTTTGGTAACATGTTTACCTGAGCTTTCTTCAGAAGAGTGAGCTCATAGAGAACAAAGACACACGATGATTAAGTAAACATTTAATCTGACAAAAAGGATTCACAGTGCTGGGTACAAAAATACAGAAATAAATGACATACAGAAACACAGATAACAAATTGCAAAACAGTCCATAAAATAATATAGGAGAAAACACAAGCTATCCTTACATATATTTACCCCTTATATATAATTCTTGTGGGGAAATTCAGATGTTACAGGTTTCCAAGTAGTTGTTGAAAAAAGGAAATCTCTCTCTGGATAATCCAACATCCCCATTCTATATCTTAAAATAGTTGTTTCTAAGTGGGCAGACCCCTGGGTGGACCAGAGGGGTTTGGCCTGGCAACTTATTGTCCACTCCATATTTTCTTAAATAATGCTGTCTTTTGAATAACCCAAATTCAGAGCATATGCACCAATACTTTTTATGACACCCTATGTCCAGCTCTGGTGATGGTTATCTAGTTGTTACATTTAATGGCTTAGGCCTGGCGTTGGATCAAAGCCTACAATAACTATTATCCCAACATGCACAAAAACAACTCATAACCCTTATCCCATCCCAACTCATGCTTTGGCATGACAACTGTCAATCAGACAACCAGTCCTGTTAGATTGGAATATATTTAGTGACGCTGAATTCAAGATGCAGGCTAATGCTCAGAGCACCTGCCTTGCAAAGACTTCTTATTAAGCTGCATTGTGAACTATGATAGGACCACCACATAAAGTCTAGGCTTAGGAAAAAGAGGAGGACTTGCAAAGGTTTCACACAAAATATATGCTCCTTTTCCAAACTGCTTTTAAATACAATCCAATAAAAAGTGCATCATTTTTTTGTGCAGTGGAGAGTTTTCCACCTTCTTTTTGTTGTTGTTTCTGGTGATATTGGAGAACCCACGCTGTTACTTGTCACTAGTGCAAATTACTGTCTAACCTCTGAAAATGAGATTATGTATTCAGACTTCCCCTGCATATTACAATGCACCATAGAGAATGTTTTCACTATACTGCTTTGGGGGGAAAAAATAACTCCTTTTGTTGTG
The DNA here is from genome assembly GCA_933207985.1 of Pelobates cultripes. Lineage (NCBI taxonomy): Eukaryota > Metazoa > Chordata > Amphibia > Anura > Pelobatidae > Pelobates > Pelobates cultripes. Next base: position 58,794,531 of record OW240917.1, read on the forward strand.
TGCAGACTTAAAGTGAAAAAAATACAGACATTGAAAATATCTAATTTACTATCATTTCATTCGTCATTCCACGATATTGAATTCATAGGTTTAGACCCTTCATCTCTTCTATGTCATGTGTCAGTTCCATTTTGCATCCTAGGTCTTAACTTTAGGTTTTTTGTTTTTCCCTGAAACTTCTCAATGGTAACCAAACTGTCATCTTAATTAACCGTAGCTATTTAAAGCTCACATACACTAAATTCTTTACTTTAGATTCCTTGCTTACTACTGCAGTTTCTAGTAAATTTAATGATGTATGTAATAATAGACATAGAATGTGCAATACAGTGCATTAGAGTGTGCACACAGAGAAAATTAAATGGTTTAAAAAAAAAAAAATCTAAACAAACTAGGTACAAATATCTGTATCTTGTTTTGCAATACCATGATATAAAAAGTAATTAGATTTTTCTATAATAAGGATAACAAGATAACTCAGTCACGCAAATTAAAGCCTATAGAATACTAACCAGGGGTAAGACAGATAAGAGTCCTATATTATGGTGCATTCCTTGCATATGAACCCCCGACGCGCGTTTCGCCGGTAAGGCGGCTTTTCAAGGGGAAACGCGCGTCGGGGTTTCTTTTGATCTCTCCCAACATTTTATCCAGTGCACCTGCAACAATTATCTTTGGACATCTTTATTGAATTATTATCTACATTAACTTTGTGGTGTATGTTGGGAGGGTGTTTAGAATTTAGCCGCATACTAATTCTGTGGCTTAATTCCTTCAAGCTTTTCAGTGTAGCGATATTAGATCATGTGTAACAGACCACACAGTGTATTTACTGTAACTACCGCGATTTAAATGTTAGCTAACTTATCTTTATATTAGAGAGGTGCCCTTGAAGGCACAGATGTAATTGGAAGGATATTTACATATATGCATATTTACTCTTCTCTCTCTTTTTCCTTGCTTTATTACCTGCAGTTAGTTCTCCTATCTGGTAGGTGCCCTCGAAGGCACAGTAACTATTTCTTTCTGGCTATCTCACTGTGTCTTATGGCATAATATCACTGGGGTGACATCAGTAACAAACCAGAGTAGGTGCTCTCTTAAGTAAAGGACGTATATCCTAACTAGAATCGCCTTCTAATCTATATATATGATTACTCTGTAGAGTGCTGCAGACAATATATATCTGTTAGAGCTTGATTTATTGGAACATTATATCCTATATTAACTGTAACATGAGACCAATGCTACAGTAGGATGCTATTTATAGGATATAATTGATATATACTTTTTTAACGACATCCTCACTAAATGAAGTGTTGTATGTCTCTCTTTTAAATCTTACAATTCTGCACAACTTTCACTGGTGCCTCTGTATGGTAATACTCAGATGTACCAAGAGTGAATGTGCAAATTAACCACTCCTGTATCTCGTTCACTATTAAAGGTTATTTTTTATATACATATTTATATTTTCTAGGCAGTTTTTCTCTTCTTTTTTCGCCACTACAAAGCTAATTTTGATACACTTATGATTCATTCTTTAAGAAATGACTCCCACCCAACCCTTACGATGAGAATTCTATACAAAGCAAAATTATAGATAATCCTGAACTATAGAAATCCTTTGTAAGCTGAACATGAAGAAGTTTGTGAAGTCAAGCCCATAGGATCTAGTCATGCGGTGTGGGCCTGCAGAGGGAAGGGTGAACAGCCAGATGACATTTCACAAGACCCACTGATCGCTGACTTTTAACATTACAGTAAAACTTTAGCAGCATTTATGCCCCGTGATTGTCTGAGCTTTAAAACCGATCATATATACAGAAGTCCAAACTTTTTCACTCCAACAGTGAAAAAATAAATGCCCGGTGCCCAGATATATATATTTTCACCTCTACCAGTGGGAGTTTGAGGATTCTGCGCAGTATCTCAGATGTTCCATCTGGAATCTGTTGAGGCCACTCCCCCAACTTGGGAGTCAGTGTGTGTGTGTGTGTGTGTGTGTGTGTGTGTATATATATGTGTGTGTGTATATATATAATATTCGCCTGGGTGCAAATCAACGTTAGTATTATATAGCCAGTATTTGTTTGAATGGATGGATGCTTTGTCATAATCTGGTCCTGTTGTTTCCATTTCACGAATATAGATTATATTGGTCATTATTGGATTTTATTTTGACAGAGATCTGATGTTTGCAAAATTAGGGCATGGACTATTTTGGTAAAGGAAAAGAAGAAAGAATATTATAACGTAAGACTAATCCATTCAGAATTCCTGGCCCGTTTCTGGAATCCTGCTGAGGGTAGTTCTTTCATTAGAAATATGAAAGCTTTTTACTGAATTAAAAAAAATCTTTTTTTTTTATTTTTAGGACCCGATCTTGATGATCAATAGGAACGTGTAACTTTACTATACTATTTAAAGTGAGGCAGGTTGGGAAGCAAGATAAGGAAGGACAGAAAGGAATCAAAAATGTAGGAATGGAGGTGGAGGGGGGTGCAAAGGAATATAAATGTTAATGGAATATATATATATATATATATGTGTGTGTGTGTATGTGTATGTGTATGTGTATATGTATGTGTGTATATATATATATATATATATATATATATATATTGTCCTATGTTACTGGACTCTGCTAGCCATAGCATACCAAACCAGGGTGGATTTCTACTTGCCAAGGCTAAATTGTCACTTGCCAGTAATTAGTGGCGTGTGGAAATTTTGTGTGTGTGTGTGTGTTTAACGTACAGTTCAAAATTTAAAAGAATCTGCAGAAATGAATTTTTTGTTTTAATTTCTGTAGCTTATTTTAAATGTTGAAAATGAACTGTATGTTAATAAACACTGACTTTATATTTACCGTATTTATCGGCGTATAACACGCACCTCATTTTAAGAGGGAAATTTCAGGGGAAAAAAACTTAAAGGACCACTATAGTGCCAGGAAAACATACTCGTTTTCCTGACACTATAGTGCCCTGAGGGTGCCCCCACCCTCAGGGACCCCCTCCCACCGGGTTCTGGAGAGAGGAAGGGGTTAAACACTTACCTTTCTCCAGCGCTGGGCGGGGAGCTGTACTCCTCCTCTCCTCCTTGCTCGCGACGTCATCGGCAGGAGCCGCCGCTACAAGAGCGTATTCAGCATTTGCCCTGCTTTCTATGGCGATGCTCTCACGTGATTTTCACAGTGAGAAGTTGCAGCAAGCTTCTAGCTGCTGTCAATGAGACAGCCACTAGAGAAGGCTCTGGAGGCTGGATTAACCCTTTCAGTATAAACATAGCAGTTTCTCTGAAACTGCTATGTTTATAAAAAAAAAGGGTTAATCCTAGAGGGACCTGGCACCCAGACCACTTCATAAAGCTGAAGTGGTCTGGGTGCCTAGAGTGGTCCTTTAAATTTCAAATAAAGAACTTCTTTTCCCCTTCCCTCCCCTTCTTACCCCCTTTCTTACACTACTCCCCCTCCCCTCTTCTTACCCCCCTTTCTTACTCCCCCTCCCCCTCTTCTTACTCTCCCTCTTACCCCTTTCTTACTCCCCCCTCTTCTTACCCCCCTTTCCCCCTTTCTTGCCTCCCCTCCCCCTCTTCCCCCCTCCCCCTCTTCTTACCTCCCTCCCCCCTCTCTTATTCCCCACTCCCCTCTTACTCCCCCCCTCTTCTTACCCCCCTCCTCCTCTATTCACCCCCTTCTTGACCCCCCTCCCCTGTAGCGTGGCCGAGCCGCTCTAGAAACAGAAACTCCTGTTTTGCGCGGAACAGGAGTTTCTGTTTCCTGTACCCGGTCGGACTGACAGGAAGGTGCACACTGAGCGTGCACCTTCCCATCACTCCGGCCAGCCACCGCGGACAGCAGTGCGGCTCGGCCACGCTACAGGGGAGGTGAGTACCAACTGCAGCCGCCTGAGCGCTCTTGACAGAGCGCTCAGGCGGCTGCAGTATTTTAAAGGGCCGGCGTATAACACGCACCCACAATTTCTCCCCTATTTTCAGGGAGAAAAAGTGCGTGTTATACGCCGATAAATACGGTATTCAAAAAGTGTATACATTTTTTGGGACACCCTGTGTGTGTGTGTGTGTGTGTGTGTGTGTGTGTGTATAGATAGATATCTATAGATATATATATATATATATTTTTAATATACACATACATAAATATAGATATGTGTGCGTGTATATTTATTATTCCTGTTTAATAACTTTTCATGTAGACATATGGGGAAGTCTATATACAGATCCGGTATTTGGACATATTTATGCACACTTCGCAGTGTAGTTAAAGTAAAATTGGCTACACTTACACCAGCCTGGTTGGTTAACAATTCATTATTACCTTTTGGGTTGTGTACAGTAAAGGGGCTTCAAACTAATTCTATGCCTACCTTGACATTCTGTCTGTCTGTAGGAGGAAGGGAAAACATAGGTACCATGATTGTATATAGATAGACCACTTCCACTTCTATGTGGGCTGAGAGACTCTGTGGGCTGATAGGAAATGTTGTATTGTTAAGATGCCAAAATTATATTCTTTGTTTGGTTCAAAATATGCATGAATAATATATTGCTACTATTACAGTCCTGGAATCTGTGCATGAAGATGCTGAACACTCCACGTGGAGATGCATTGGAAAAATGCATCTCTATGTGGAGATAGTGTTTGACATACATGCGCAGTAGGTCCAGTAACACTTCCGCATGGAAAGCATTTGAGTGGCTGAAATAATCCGTATTGACCCAGCGGCCAGTGTGAGACTAAAGGTTTTTTTTAAGCTTTAATAGTCAATTTAAATAAAAATACACATTTGTATAATCCTGTTGAACATTAGATGGCACTTTTTTTTTTTTTTTTTAACTTTACTTTAAGTATGTACTGTTAGCTTCCATGAGTAAAGTTAAAGAATCAGCATGGTAATGGAACCCACTAGGATTGTGCAAGCAGCCATTTACTTTCAAGTCTTAGTTTAAAGAGAGAACTTTCACTGACTGTTCTCTTTTCACTTGCTTGTTAAAACATTTGTTTTTTTTATTTTTTTAAATTGCCAACTGGCTTGTACAAAACACACTTCTCTCTGCAACGTTTCCTTGTAAAGTCGTTAATATCTTACTGTAATCTACCTTGAATTCTGGAGCAGTCACATCTTCTTAACACTCTGTTCTTGCATTGTGTACCTCTCATTTTGCCTTGTTGTGACATGCATATTTATACACATTTTTATGCACTTGTCCTCTTACTAGGGATCAACCTATATTGCTTTTTTAGGGCTGATACCGATAATCTGTGGCTTTTCAGGCCGATCGCCTGTACCAATATTTTGTACATTTACAGTTTTGAAAAAAGAAACAATGTCTACACAAATCTGCCCTTAGCTAAACATATTTATTATTAAATGTTTTTTTTTTGTACAGTTGTAATCAAAATCATTGAACCTCCCTTGAAATTTGTCAAAATGTACGGACTTTTAGCTGTTAGCAATGAACAAACCAACAAAAGCAATTGAAATAGCTCAACACAACAAATGCTTCAAGTAATTATCCCCAAATTCAATTGTGCTTGAGCTGGAACACTTGAAATATCTGAACTGGCTAGGGGTTTTTTGAGTGTCACGTTTGACTGCATGTTAGAAATATGACAAAGAATGGTCCACAATGTTAAGAGAAGAGATAATTGTCCTTCACAAAAAAGGAACAGGATACGAAAAGATAGCGAAGGCGTTCAATGTTCCACTGAATGCACCATTGGAAGCATAGTTCGCAAGTTCAAAGATGAAGGAACATTGGTTTCACTACCTGGACGTGGCAGAAAAAAGGAAGCTATCAGTGGCTGCAACCAGATTTCTGAAAAGGCAGGTTGTAAAAAAAAAAAAAAACCTCAAAGTGACTTCAAAACACCTGCAGCAAGACATGGTGGCAACTGAGGTTTGAGTGAGCACAGTAAGGCGTGTACTAAATGCAGAAAGTTTCCATGGCAAAGTTCTAAGACGAACACCAGTACAGACCAAAAAAGCACAAGAAAAGTCGGCTCCGATATGCTCAATATCATATTGATAAGCCACAGAAATTTGGGGATTCTGTTCTCTGGAGTGATGAAACAAAACTGCTGTATGTCTGGAGGAAGAAGAATGAAGCATACACTGAAAAACACACTCTCCCTACAGTTAAGCATGGTGGTGGCTCACTGATTCTCTAGGGCTGCTTTGTATCCTCTGGCACTGGAAACCTGCATTGTGTAGAAGGCAAGATAAATTCATTGAAGTATCAGAAAATCCTAGGAGAAAACGCAATGCAGTTTGAGGAAGCTGATGCTTGGGTGTCATTGGACATCCCAACAAGACCATGATTCCAAGCATACCTCATATTCCCTAAAGGCATTGGTGTAGCAGAAGTCCTGAGACATTCTATAGTGCCCATCATTGTCATCTCTGACTTGAACCCCATAAAAAAAATCTCTGGTGGGATTTGGAGAAGACAGTTGCAGCACGCAATATAAATCCTGCCTTTTCTTTGAATAGGCAGTGCTCACATGAAAATGCCTGCAGGGAGAAGAAATAGACACCTGAACAACAATCTTAAATTGTAGTTGTTCTGCTGACTATAGTGTCCCTTCAAGTTTTCTCCTGCTAACAGATTCAATTTTAATTAGTTTGTCAAGTTTTTAGGCAATGCAAGGTTCTTGTGCATATTTTGGGAGTCTAGGTTAACTGTGTTGTTAGAACTGGTAGTCAAGGAGATCTTTGTCTCTGGGGAAACATTCCATGACGTCATCAAACAACTGGTCAATAGAAACTGACACTTAAGTAAATATTGTGATTTACAGTCTTTTCAGCAGAACGTATCCTCCTGCCTGGGTGCTGGCTCAGTTGAATAAAAAGGAAATACATTTCTGTTTATATCTGATACAGAAGTGGTTGTTTGTAGATATGTTGCTTTTGTATGTTCAAATCTCTGTATTATTACCCAGTTATCAGATTGCTGTTTGTGAAGGAAAATATGGCACTGTTGCTATTAACAATTCTGTATTACAGTCCACTTGGATAATGAAAAATGCTTTGACATCATAGTTTATCTTTGGACTTGTATTCATATTTTCATGTTTTTGACACTTTCATATCAGGAAAGAATGCATCCACGTATTCATGCAGATTTTTATTAATAGCAGATATTGTCTTATAATCGCATTTCTAGGGGTGTTATTCTATTTGTATCATTCACAAAAAAAAAAAAAAAGCAAAAACATTGTTTGCTACTAGAGCTAGTGGTATGCATGCAAACGGGCTGATCATGTGCCTGATGTCACAAACGAAAGAGAGAGGTTTTTTCATTTTGGGTTTGCCTTCTCTTCCATTCAGGTAACATGCACCTTGCGGATCTTGAGCAAAGGACTAGCTTTTACAAGCTTTAAACCCCAGTGCCTTTCATCCTCTACCAAACCATGGTTCTTGACCTTTTTCGGCTTTAATCTTTCCTTACTGTGTGTGTAGAAGTAGTAGCCTTGGTTCTTAGTAAAGAGGAAATGCTTCCACCTACTTACTATGTGTGGTTAGATCTCTTCACACATGCTGCTGAACTGCATTTGCAATCTGACCGTCACTTACAAGCAGGACTGCCAGCAGATTGAAATGGACTGGAGGCTCCATTGCTTGCTGACGAATGGTTACAGGTAGAGTGGGTGGCCTACTACTTTTTGCTTCAGTGAAGTCCAGTAGCATGATCTGTAATGGGAAGTCTTTGTATATATGTTTGCAGCTGCAGTGTAAATTGTGAGGAACCAGCAAGTTGATTTTCTATCTTTTAATGTGGTAAATTCTTTAGTGACAAAGATAAAAGGGCAATACTACCCAGTGTTGTATGAAGGATAAGCTTGGTGAAATTTGGTAGAAGCCAAACGTACAAGCACTTTCTTTTTTTAGGGTATTTTAGACATGATAGGTGAGGTGGGCACTGTTCATTGACGTTCTCCCCATATTCATATAACTGTGCAAATGAGCAGTAGTAGTTTAAACTGCAGTGAGGTGTGTAAAAAAATTAAATGTTTAATTCCACAACTCTTTATATTAGTGCTGGGTTAACACCATGGCAATCATTGTTACAATGATTTTATTGTGTGCTCTGGACTGAAATGGATTGTGTTGTCATTTACTAAATCTTTAATATATATTTGAAAGGAAAACCGAGCGTCTCATGAAGAATGTTACCACAAGTTATAGGTGATTTATTCAATTATGTTATTTCCAGAGAAGTGACAGTTTCCCTTTTTATCTATAAATGTTTGTACCATTTATTCACCATTAATTCACCCTCTACCAAACATTGGGGTTGCGTCCATTACCTATAAATTATTTTTCTCTTTTTCTTCTGTTTGTGAGTAGCATACATAGATTTTTTATAATGCTTCTGTTAGTTTTCATGTTACCACTTTTTCTTTTTTTCTTTCTTTTTCTTGTGGTTTTTGTTCTGTTATTTTCCTTATTCAGTGATGATACTATAGTTTGTGGAAAGCCCTGGTAAATATCATTCTGAATCTTTCAGCAGTTTATAGTTATAAGCCACTCTACTATTGGTTTTAACCACAGTATAGTAACACTTGATAAGCATGTGTTTGTGTTAGCTTGGGAGGTGAGAATTGTAAACATAGCCACATGGACAGCATTTTGACTGGATTAACCCTTTTTTGAATGATCGTTTTTGAAGATTCTGTGCATTTTTTTGTGTGTGTTCACTTAACGACAATGTAGTGCTTTGTCTTGAAATGCTCTCATAATGTTTTCTTATTTTAAGGGACAAATATTATTCTGAATCCTCATGTGCATACTTAATACAGCACTATGGAAAAAAACATTTATTTTTTTTTATTTTTTTATTTTTTTAAATATGCATTTTTCTAATCAAAGTTTTGCTCCTAATAACATTTGCACAACTAGCTAAACAAAAATATATATTTTAATTCAGTTTTAAACTACACCTATGGCAAATTTGGCATTCCGAGACTAAAACTTTAATCTTAGTCACAAAATCCAAATCTGCTACATTTGTTGAAGGTAAACTCATCAGGGCATTTAAGTGAATTTAAGAGTTTTTATTTAGTCAATGTGATTTCCACTACTGTAAGGACACCAGATTTCTTTCTGCTGCTGTGTACAGCAATAGCCCTCACACATGACTCAATATCCCTATTTTGGGCCCAAATCCATAGTCCATCTTCTTGAGCAGCTCGATATTATTGGATAGTATAACAGAGCTCAACAACAACAATAATACAGTAATCTGTCCTTAAGACGGCGGGCGTTCCATGCTGTCCTTTTTTAGGCGGTCCTAAATGCTGGCGGGCGGCATAGAAACTCCCCACCGTCTTTTGTACTTACATCGGTCGTGATCCTGAGGTCTGCCTGGGGGCCCAGGCAGACCCCGTCTGCCCCGATCCATTCATGTAGACCTTTTCCAGAGTTTTGACTCTAATTCTTGCCCACCCTAATCCTATCTATCCCTAACAGTACAACATTTTGTAGATCAGTGGAAACTAACAGAAAGCATGTGATTGGCTTCTGCAGGGTGATCAGTCAGCCTGGGGACCAGTCTAGTAACATTTCTTGGCTCCCTCATTGTAAGGCTCTTCAGCAATATGCACCAAGTGGTATGAGCAAGGCAGAGAGCCTGCTTGCCAGCCCTGCAGTGAGGCCTGTCAGGCATCAGGGCAAATTGTCAAATTATCAGGTGCAGTGCAGGCTGATCAACACTATTACCAAACTTTTCATATCTCCGTATCTGCGATTGTGGCATATACCTATACTCCGTGCCACTGATCGTTTTCAATTGCAGTAGGCATATAAATGCTATAGTGTGCTGCGATAAATTATTTAAAAAAAAATATTGACCTAACAATTACCATAGGGCACACGCATATTATAAAGTCAAAGAGGAGAGTTGGGAAAAAAATCTCTAACCAAATTGAATTATTTTATTTTTAACTTATTTAATTTAGATTTTTATAAAAAAAAAAAAATACATTTTTTTTACCCAATTTCACCAATTTGGCTTAGGTTATTGAATGTAATCTAAATTCTGGAAACTGGAAGGTTATGCATAATCTGGCATCAGCACCACTTATTGCTTGAAAGCAGTCAGCTGATTCCCAATTCATAAAACTTAAAAAGTACCACATTAAACATAAAGAGTAACCCTTGGTATCATACCAGCTTCATTTTGATGAGGTTGTTATGGTGTCCGGAGTGCTTTTAAGGTCTGCTAAAATCAGTCTTGGTTTTATTGTGGTTAATACATTTATTTATAAAACACAAAAATATTCTGCTATTAGTAAACGATACTATCAAATAATTGTGACTAAATAAAGACTTGGTTATAGTGCTTTTTAGTCCCTGTATGTGTTTGAATTTCCAATATATTCACACTTTAGTGTGCAATCCTGCATATGCTTTTAAAGTGGATTTCAAGTTTTAGGCCAAAATCTCAGAATTTAAATAATTGGTCTGCAGTATTTTTAGTTTCAATAACCCCATGGGTGATGTAGTCCTGACTCCCCAGAGGTTTGCCAACAGTCAAATTGAAATTTACTTTGACATCCTTTGGAATTCCTGACGATTCACACTTTAGTGTATAACCCTTTTAGGTTGAGCAATAACAGGATTATTCTCGTATAGGACCACTCCAAACTAAAGCAATTAAAGAGGGACACTATAGTCATCAGAACAACTACAGCTTATTGTACTTGTTATGGTGAGTATAGTCCATCCCTGTAGGCTTTTTAATGTAAACACTGCCTTTTCAAAGAAAAGACAGAGTTTACATTACAGCCTAGGAACACCTCTTGTGGTCACTCCTCGTGTGCCGCACAGACGTTCAGCATTTTAATGCTCTGCATGGAGACACTGAACTTTTCCAGTAGAGATGCATTGATTCTTTGCATCTCTATGAAGAGATGCGGATTGGTTAGAGTGGCATTTGGCTCCGCCCCCCACCCAGCCTCCTTGGCTAGATCATCAGAATTGACCATCTCTGCCAATCCCATGATTTTCTATGTGATATCTTCCAAGGAGGCGGATCTGGAGAAGAGCCAGAAGTGAGAAGCCCCACACTGTGCTGGAAAATGGTGAGTAAATACTTTCTGACTCGAAATAAGTGGGACCCTTAATTCACCCTCCACCAAACATTGGGGTTGCGTCCATTACCTATAAAATTAGTTATTTTTCTTCTGTTTGTGAGTGTCATACATAGATTTTTATAATGCTTTTGTTAGTTTTCATGTTTATCACTTTTTTCTTTCCTGTGGCTTTTGTTCTATTATTTTCCTTATTCTGTGATAATTCTATAGTTTGTTGAAATTCTGGGTAAATATTATTCTGAATCTTTCAGCAGTTTATAGTTATAAGCCACCCTACTATTGGTTTCTAAACAATAGTTTAAAGAACTATGGTAGCTGGAATACACGTCAGGAATAAAAAGGCTCAGAGGAGCTAAACTTGCTCAGAGCACCTGCCTTGCAAAGACTTCTGCATTGGGAAGTCTGTGATTGGAATGCCACAGAAAGCGGGAGGGAGAGTTTGCAAAGGCTGCAGGCAAAACTTCTGCAGCATTTGCATGCTGTCTTTAGATATACGCAATGAAACATTGCATAATTAAATGCATTAACATTTTCATTGTGGGTATATCTACTGAATAGCTTTTTTTTTTTTTTTTTTTTTTTTTTTTAGGGTTTTCAAAGTGAATTTCAAATTTTGGGTCAAAACAGTCTAACTGAAAACACTGCTGACTTGGATACATTTTCCAGTTGAGCTAATCTAAATTTGTATTAAAATTGCAATATTAAAATTACTGTAAATGCCAGGGTTGCCATTTTAAACATAAATTACTTCTGAAAACTTGAGTGGTGTGTTAAAGATAGGTGTGCTATATAGATAGGAGTATAATGCAATATTTATACCTATTAGATCTTTTCCATCAGTGGTGTCAAATCCACATGTACATGTCAAACGTTAGAATTCAATTCTTCCATTTCTTTAATCACTTAAATGTGCAGCACTAGACATGCACTGTTTTAGTGCATCTCTACGAAGAGATGTTGATTGCCACAGCATGGTGTTTTGCCAAGCATGCACAGTAGTATCCCAATGCTTTCCTATAAGGGGGAAGCATTGGGTTGGCTAAGTTAGTAAAAATTGATTAACTCAGCCAATGAGGTGGGGCCAGCCCAGAACAGCATGGAGAAAAAGGTGAGTAAAAACACCTTTCCCATGTGATTGAAAGGGGGCAGGTCACCTAGACACACGCACGCTCAAACATGCACACTCACACACAAACTCACAAATTATAATTTATTTTATTTAAATTTGTCCACCCAGGGGGGCGTGGCCAGCTGTCTAACGAGGAAGACGCGTTCTCGTGCAGCTCCGATATAGAGACTCAAAATAGAGACCAGAAACCCGCAAATGGGACCCTCCAAACGCAACATATACAGCCCCCACACAGTAACGACATGGGGCGAAAAAACAAGAAATTCCACCTTCCGGAACCACTTAAAACACCCGACATTCGACTGTCCTTTACGAGGCCTAATCTGGCGGCACCAGCCACAATGGCTCCCACCGCACCCAGCGAGGAGGAAGCCTCGGATGACTCCCAGGAGGGCAGAGACAGCCCCACCTCATCTCAGGCAGAAGACGGAGCCCAGTGTCAGGCATCTGAATCTGAGGAAGACTCATCCCCAGTCACAAAGAGGGATATTAGAGATCTCCTAGAGGAAATGAGGGGGGTGTGGTGGGCAGACTTGCAGACCACAAGAAAGGAGATGGGGGTCATCCAGAAGAGGCTCACCGAAGTTGAAGCCAGAGAAAGCGCCAGAGATCTCCAGTGATGCTGTGCAGGATCTACTCTCACAGGTCCAGCAGCTCAAGAGGACGGTCACAACGCTGGAGGTCCGCCACAGAAGGCGAAACATTCGCATCAGAGGCATACCAGAGACCGTTGGGGAAGAAGCTCTGTTGAGGTACATATCCCGCCTTATCACCAGAATGGAAATAAGGTTGCACACCGAACCAGACAAAATAGTAACCGCATTTAGAATACGAAAAGCCGCCACAGCGCAAGCAGAATCCCCAAGAGACGTCATAGCGGTCACGAAAGATATACAAACCCGCTCAGTGATCATGGCCCGCTCCTGAGAAATAGGAAGCGTTCAATTCGAAGGCAATACAGTGTCCCTCTATGGAGACCTCCCGTTCGCAGCCCTATTGGAGCGAAGACAACCAGCACCAGTGGCTAAACAATTGCGAGCGGAGGCAGTCAAATTCCGGTGGGGGGCAGATGGATCCCTAAAAGCAATGAAGTGAGATCGGTATTCACACTCACCTCTGCGGACGACCAGGCGCAATTTCTCCACCAGCTGAGAAAGCAAGAGGTGGAAAACAACAAACCCAGAGAAGCCGACACTTGGAAGCAAAGACACACACAGAGCAAACCAGGGCCCACAAAGAGTCGTCACACTGCAGCATCACTAAGGAGACAAACCCTCACCTGAGCAGCTTACCACAGCACTCACTCAGTGGACCACCAAATCCCAGGTGACGGCAAGTATATACGCAGCACCACACTGGTAGGGAAAACCATCAACCAAGTTATATGCCCCAGAAATCCAATTCCAGATGTTATACCATTTTAGCTAAAGCTAGAGACTTTCCTCTCCCTAATGTTTAGCTTACAGAGAGCATAATGTTGGAGACCCCACAAACACCCATAAAAATGGGACTGTCTGCATTAATACAGGCCTGAGACGAGCCGTAACAAGGGGTCACAAGGGACCTGAGGTTACAGAGTAACCAACAATAGACGCTTTACCAACGATGCCACGGACTGTTACAGAAACGTTGTTTTGTTGCTTTTTACATTTCCCATACTATGACACTATTGTATTTTGAGTACTAAACCTCTAATAAAATACAAATCATAAAAAATGTGTCCACCCAGCATCTCTACCTTTGGAAGAGCAGGAGTGGATACTGTCCCTGGGGTCCAGTGGAGCTACGCTGATCATCTTCCTGCTCAGCGCTTGCACGCGGTTTAGTATGTCAGGGCAAAAGTGACATCCTTATACGGCTCCCAACATCACTGATTGGTGCGTGAGGAAGCAGAGCAGGATAATTACAGCTCCCTCGCCGCCTCCCCACTCAGTTAACTACCCACCCGCCTGCCTCGTTCAGTTCTCCACGAGCCGCCAGGAAGCCGGTCACCTCAGCGGCTGAACGGACTCGCATATCCCAGACGCCAGGACAAATTTCCTAGTCATTTGGAAGCTGGTGCCTGGAATTTGTCGAGCCCTGGCTTAATTTTTACCCTAAGAACCAATGATGGAATTATTCAGGCATGGATGGCCGTTTCAAAAGGATCCATGATGGAATAATTCCAGCATGTGCTTAAATTAATGCCAGATCGTGGGGTTTATATTATTTCTGGATGCCTTGATGTTTGAGGCAGATTATTAATAGCAAATGATGCTGTCTAAGCACAAATGATGCAATCACAGGGATTCTGGGATTTCTGATCCGCCTCCCACCAAATTATTGTGAGTTGTAGAGAGAGACAGAACGGAGAGATACTTTGTGTGCTGCTATTGATTAAACTGTATTAATAACATTAAAACTCATTTTAGTCCTCTAAACCCAAGTGTAACCCTTTCCTTGCTCTTTGATCACTACAAGCAGTGATCAGAATACAGATTACAGTTGTTTTTCTGTTAATTTTTTGGACCCTCAGAGGTTAAATACATTTAAAAAATTGTTCTTTTTTAATTGGTGATTTAGTTAGCTTGGGTGGTTAGACTTTTTTGGAATGTTAGTGTTAAGTTAGTTATAGGTTAAAAGAAAAAAGTGTGTTGATTTTCCCCCCCTTAAGAATAGGGAAAAAAAATTAAAATTAATTTAAACAAAGCAAAAAAAAGTTTTATGATTGTTTAGTGGTAGGTAAAGTTCAGTCTAAATGCTTAGGTTTTCTGCCAAGGAGGCTTATACAATTTTAGCGGGTGATTCGGAGGCGACAGCTCCTCAGAGATTGACGCAGATGATTGTGAATATGTGCCTGAGCGAAAAACAAGCGCCTTTTCACCTGAAGCGGCCCATGTTGCATATCATTGGGTATCTCTAATGATTTTACAACTGACATCCCAGATACTACCCAGCATAGAGATTGGTTTGCGTTCTACTCTTCTCTTTGAGATACTCTTTCAAAAGTTTGAATTTTTTTTTTTTTTTAAACTGAAACTTTTTTCAGAGAAAAAGCAGTGTTTACATTACATCCTAGGAGTACCTCCACTGGCCACTCCTTAGATGGCTACTAGAGGTGCTTCCTGGGGCAGTACTATGTGCAGTACTGACATTCAGTGTCTCCACCTTCTATATGGAGACACAAAACTTTACTCATAGAGATGCATTGATTCAATGCATCTCTATGAGGAGATTCTGATTGGTCAGGGCTATGTTTGGCTTGTGCGGGCTCTGGTGTATAATATGTGTTGGTGCAATAGATGAAAAAGATGGGAGTTGCGGTTGAATACATACACCGCAAAAATTGCTTTGGTGCTTTAAGGAACAATCTAGGGTCAGAAATACAAACGTGTATACTTGACCTGCCATGATCTGTGTCCTTGGCTGAGATCATCAGAATTATCTCACCCAATCCAATGCTTTCGCATAGGAGAACATTGGTAGACAATTGCGCATGCATTGCAAAACACTGTGCTGCACCAATCCGCATCTCCTCATTGAGATGCATTGACTCAATGCATTCCACTAGGGAATGTTTAGTGCTTCCATGCAGAGGGTGGAGACGCTGAAGTCCTGCACAATGAAGCACCTATACTGGAAGTTTGAGTAACTGCAACTGGAGATGTCCCTAGGGAGCAATGTAAATGCTTTCTTTTCTCTGAAAAGGCACTGTTTACAGCAAAATAAGCCTGCAAAGACAGGATATAGACACCAGAAAAATTGCATTAAGCTGTAGTCGTTCAGGTGAGATAGTGTCCCTTTAAGTGAAAAAACAGGTAAATGAAGCTTGGTCCTTAGTTTCACCATTTTACTGAGAGAAGGAAAAGAAAAGTGGCCAGATTACAGATGAACATGAACAGCATTATTTACTAAAGGGATTTTAAAATTTTACGGTCAAAATAGCCCAAATGGAAAAAAATTCTCCCCCCTCCCTTAAAGGACCACTATAGTGCCAGGAAAACATACTCGTTTTCCTGGCACTATAGTGCCCTGAGGGTGCCCCCACCCTCAGGGACCCCCTCCCGCCCGGCTCTGGAAGGGGGAAAGGGGTAATAACTTACCTTTTTCCAGCGCTGGGCGGAGAGCTCTCCTCCTCCTCTCCTCCTCCGTTACGCCCCCCCGGCTGAATGCGCCGCGCGGCAAGAGCTGCGCGCGCATTCAGCCGTCGCATAGGAAAGCATTTACAATGCTTTCCTATGGACGCTGGCGTGCTCTCACTGTGAAAATCACAGTGAGAAGCACGCAAGCGCCTCTAGTGGCTGTCAATGAGACAGCCACTAGAGGATTAGGGGGAAGGCTTAACCCATTCATAATTATAGCAGTTTCTCTGAAACTGCTATAATTATGAAAAAAATGGGTTAACCCTAGAAGGACCTGGCACCCAGACCACTTCATTAAGCTGAAGTGGTCTGGGTGCCTAGAGTGGTCCTTTAATTTTTCCTTTTTGTTTTCTGTCCCTTTGCATCTCTAACCATCCAAATGTAAATACAGCTGACTGGCTGGGAAGATACACAGGTGCAGTCTATCGTCAGAAAAAGCTCATTAATAATCTTATTAATTGCATAATAAAATACCTTATCCTAAAACAGGATACATACAGTAAGTAAAACATTTTTTTATATAAAGCATGACCATTTGGACATTTATGCTGCCAAGCATTAGGGCCCAAATCATAAGCATACTAATACACTGGCCTAGCTTAGGCCCAAAATTTAGTATATGACCACGAACAAGTCAACCCCTAAAATGTATAGTGGGGATATAGATTTAGCTCTCCATTTAGTTGTCGTCTACATTTTAACTTCAAGAACCCAATAATTGCTTCTTACTCCACAACACTGGTCAAAATGAGTGTTTGACCTGACGTTTAAATTAGTACTAGAACTTAATATTTAATATTTAAAATGTTAAAGTTCCATAGTGTTTAAATTTGATTTGTAATTATGCATTGAAATGTGATGATGTGGACTCCACTTTTTTAAATGCCAATTACAAAGACACTCAAAACTCACAATTTATTAAGTTCATAATCCTCAAAGTACTTGTCTAGCAGATTCTACAATTGGCCTTTAACCAAATAATCCATTTGATCTCTTAAAGATTGTTTTTTTTTCTGTGGTGCTCAGCTGGGGAACTTGGAATTTTCACCAATTCAGAATATTAATTGTCGGTTTGCAGGGCAGCAATTAACCAACAATGCATGACTGACCATGCAAAACACACGTGAAAGCCAGCCGCCTGGCTACAAAGGAAATGACAGTAAAAAGTATAGCATGAAGATAAAAATAAACTTAGAAAAGCTTCCTTTTTTTTCGGCAAGCTATCTCTTGCGGTCTTAGTGCAACAAAATAGCCGTAGTTTTAATAACAAAAACACTCAAATGTTGATTGTTTAACAAAAAAAGTTTTATATTAATTAAGCTCTTAAAATCTAGTTATACAAATCTAAAATAAACTATCTCAAATTGATTCCTAAATTCCTAATAATTAAACACCTTTCCACGCTATTTATGTAACCCTCCTCACTCTTTCATGGTCAGTCAGGCAGCCCTAGAGGCACTTCCTTGAAAAGCCTTTCAGTAATTGAAAGCCTACACATAATGCTTTGCAGTGCTTCTCACAGAGATTCTCTGTGAGAAGCATCTGGTTGCCTGAGTGCAGCTATTGCTGCGCATATGCCCCAATGCTTCTCTGTGAGAAGCATTGGCTTGGCCTGAGATCCTGCATCGGGATGATCTGAGAAGAGGAGCAGCGGGTGCTGTGATGAGCCTGAGATGACATTGGATAACAGATCCTTTTTATTCAAAGGGCCACTATACTCACCTAGACCACTTCCTCTCCATATAAAACATAGCAGTTTAGTAAAAATGACAATATTTACATTGCAGGGTTAATTCCATGTGTAGTTGGTGTCTTACAAATAGCCACTAGAGGTGCTTTTGCAGCACTGACAGAGTAACACTTTGTCACGTGATCTGGACGCTCATAGCAAAGCATTGGATTCAATGCTTTCCTGTAAAACTTTGGATGCATGCATGGTGCTCCTGTATTAATAGCATTGGATGTCGTCTTTGGAGGCTGAAAGGTGCGCAGTGCTGAGGGCGCTGCAAAAACGGGAGTAAAAAAAAAACAAACTTTATTTTATTACATTTACTGGAAGAAGGGAGGAGGGGGTGAACCTATACATGACTAGGTATCTTCTTTAGCGTTAGGAACAATATATTTTATTCCAAACACTATAGTATTGCTTTACATTTTACATGGGACACTCCTGTTTTATCAATAACTAAATGTAACAATTTTGTAACCTTGACTATGTGCAGGGATTTTCTAAGCCACAAACTGTGTGAGTGCAGGTTTGTTTTTGTTTTTTTGTGATATTTAAAGTTGAAGTTGCAACCTATTATAAGCAGGGAGAACAAGTGCAACAATAGTTTCTACATTTCAGTGATAGTGTCGTGGTACTTAGAGTGGGAGTGACCCCATAAGCCTTAAAATATAGCCCCATAGTTTACCATTTATATCTGCCCAGTTAGCTGCTGCACATACTATTTTTCATTTTGCAATATTCAACTTCGTGTTGATCTAGTATATTTTCAGTTACAGTATCAAATCTTTAAAATCTAACCTTGTTTTGAGTTTGTCTTGTAACAAATGTAGAACATCTAGGTTAGGGTTGTTTCAAACAAAATCTAGAGCTCTCTCAAATTCCGTGAGCTTATGTGGGTACAGAGTTTTATTAGATTTTAGATTTTGTTTTTTATTTCCCATTTTGTATATACATTACTTCTGAATTGATACACTTCATGTTCATTCATGTTTGAGTATAGAACCTCTAGTAGTTCCTATTCCAAGTTCCCTTTTTGGCAAGGCATCAACAGACCATTTCCTTTGGATATTTAAGTGTCATCAGAAATTTTCTTTCTCATTATACGTTAAAATTGCTTTTAACTTGCGATTTTACATTTTTTTTAAAGCTTTTTTTATTAACCTCTTCACTGTTTAGTTGTGTGCACACCTGTTCACTGCAGTACTTGTGTCACAAGGAAGTTTGTCGCTTTTTTTAATTTTATTTTTTTAAAGTCTTATACAGAAATTTAAAATCAACTTAATATATAAAGGGGAAAAAAATATTTTAAAGTGCCTTAGTTTGCAGCATTTACACTTGCTCCGTTCTGCTTTTCTTCTTATTCCATAGCATAAGGCCACAGTTAAACTCATGAGAGTTGAGAGCTTTCAGTATAACAATAAGCAGTATTTGATGACCTTGTAAATCATGTGCAATTTATAGAATATTTCTCTTGATGGGCGTGATTTCAAACACCCGTGGGAGCCACTTTAATTGAATTTCATTCAAATAAATCAAAATGAGCAAAGTGGGGCGTTAAATATACAACTATAGAATAATCCGGCCTATATTTGGGAAATTCAGTGTCTTTACATATCCCATATTAACAATTTAAAAATTCTTTTAAAAAGTAATGTAACATGTATTTTATGGCATAGAATAAAAGGTACTCAATCAAAGGAGAGCACACAATCCCCACTCCCAGGTGTAGTCCGAATGAAAACCACTGGGTAGTAAAATTAAAACCATTTTGCAAATTTATAAAACTTGCCCTGTTTAAATTAATTAACCCATAAAACAATACAATACCCATAACTTTGTCCAAAAATAAGTTGTTGTTTTTTTTTTTTTCAAGCTGCAGAAGTCCGTGCCCACAGGGGAGCAGCAAGATATTTTTCCGGTGCTATGATCATAGCACTGGGAACTGTGCCTCCCTTTCCCTTGCCAGCTCTGCAGGATCAGAGTTGTCTGCTGGCAGCCGGCAGCGAGGGAGAGGACCCGGGGGAGTTCAATCCTGCAGCAGGGTTCTCCTCTTGCGAGCTTGGAGCGTTGCCACGCTTATCGTAGCAATGATCCGAATCTTCAGAGAGTGAACTCTAGCAGCTCCTGAGGTTGCTAGAGTTCACTGTCACCACTAGGACCACCAGGGATAGCAGGAAATGTCTCCCTCCCAGGCAAAGGTAAGCAGGGAGGGGGAATATTAAAAGAATTATTAATAAAAAAATGTTTTAAATATTCATATATTTATGAATTTGCCCTCCTACCCCCACAGACACACACAAACTGTAACCCCTCATACAACCTGCACCCCTCACGCACAAACTGCCCCTCACACACACACTCCACCACTCACACACACATATTGCACCCCTCACACACACTACTGCCCCTATACCCTTCTACAGCCCCTATCACGGCAGATCCCAGGTAAGTTGTCAAACTGTTCTTAAATGTGCTGTAGTGGTTATTGTGCCTGGACTGTTTATTTAAATAATCTACCAGTGCCCTTCCAAGATTAGGTTCTGAATTTGCACTTGAACGGCAAGCATTTCTGCCAAACGGGCCCAGTATATGCCGCTGCGCTGTACATATTTACAACCTAGAAATCTTTTTGACTTGGGGCGCCTTGGACAAATATTAAGGGCGCCTTGAACTTAAAAGGTTTGGGAACCACTGTACTAGAGTGAATTGTTGTGGGTTTGCTATGCTTGTACCATTAGGGAGTGGAAAGTGTAAGCCCTTTGGTAAGTTGTTATGGCATTTAGATGACATTTTAAGAAAGTGTTAGTATTTTTACATTTTTTTTTTACATTTCGCCTTGACTAAAAAACATTTTCCAGTATGTAATGAGTTTGTTGTATTTTTAATAAAGCTCACAGTGTGCAGAGTGGAAAGTGTAAGCCCTTTTTTTTTTTTTTATAACTGCGGCCGTTACTGTCTTGTAGTACATCAATAAACAAAGTCCTTTGCTTACTTCCACTATTCTTGTTGGCACAGACACAAAATCAGAATATGGTTAGAAAGAAGATAACATTAAAGAGTAAACCAACACAATTTGTGTTTTTAAAATGTGTGTCTAATATTTCTGTAGAATAAAGTGGATACTGTAGGGAAAAAAAAAAATGGGTGGAGGATGCAAAGATGTTATATTTAATTTATAGCAGGCTGTTTTCTATTTGACTTTTTTTGAAGAGTGGATCCAACTCCATGACCACTTCTGCTTTTTGAAGTGGTCATGGAGGAAGGAATCTGTATGTGCACTTTTTCTGCTTCAAGCACTGCACGTCCAAAGATATTTGCACGGCTGGCACAAGTGGTTTTGGCAGCTAGGAACTCTGCACTGGCAAATGTCAATTACATGTGTCGTTATGAGTCCACACCATGCTGACAACATATATTCTCAGGTTCTCCCCTTGCAGGCAGAGCCTTGTACCCCTCCTTCTCCTTTTTTTAATTATTTTTTTTATAGTTCCCTCCCTCCCTGTCTTCCACCCATCACCAGCTCATAGCATGTGCATGCACTCTGAAATGGTTAAATGGTCCAGTAAAAATCTTCTCTGTGAGAAGCATTTGATTGGACCTCACGATAGAGACCACAATTTCAGACAAGGGCATGCTGAGCAGCGCAGGGATCTGTGTCTGGTTCTTGATTTCAGGTGAGCTTACATTTTTTATTTTTTATTTTAGCGTGTGGAGGAATGGGGGTAACGCCAATCTAGTGTGTGTAAAGTGTAGTTTGCTAGGGAATGATAGATTAACTTATAATATGGGTTTTGTTGCTTCATTCTGATTCTTCTTTTCACTATTTTTTTTTCTCTAAGCAACACAATTATTTATGAACACTCCTTATTGATCTCTCTCTAATTCCCCCTCAAAAATGTAAACTGCACTCAGATAGTACAAACTACCCAATAATTCACACTTACCAATATAGACTTCCACTGTAACATCTATACATACTTACAGATAAACAGGCACACATGCGTATTTCTTGGCACATTTTTTATTTAGTCTAGTGCTGCTGATCTGTGTCCGAGTCAAGCATGGAATTGGACTGAAAAGATAGGGAGATGCCCTCCGACATGTTGTCATGGCACAGAACACCAGTACATCATATTGTTTATGTCCTATGTCAGGATGATGCAAAGAGAATCCAAAATTTGTTTTCTGCATTTTTGCCATTGCACATTCTTTGCAGTCTTAGAGACTGTGTGGATATATAAAGTCCTACGCTGGTTGTTCGTGTTTAGACTTCAGTGTAGATTACAGTATTACTGGCAGCTGATGCCAATCATTGTTTTACCAGTTTCTCTGCTTTTGAAGATGATTGGTGTAGTATTACTTACGTGTTCGCAGTATTCTAACAAATTTAATATTTGTATGTGATGATTGGGATCATTTGAGATGCATCAAACCACCTTAATTGTGAGGGCTTATTTACGTTATCCATTTAAATTCAGCTGGAATCCAATATCCGGTTAAAAACTTGTCTTCATCATATAATATTAGAGATGTAAAATTTCCAGACATTTTTCAGCCATTGTGGACAAATTGAAAATAAATAAAAACTTTTTTTTTTTTTTTAAAGAGTGGAGTACTTTGAGGTTAATTTTTTTACATTTGGAACATAAAATCTAGAAGTGTTATGCTTGAAATAAATGTACAGTGTATTTAGTGATTAAATAAATACAAGGTAAATACAATTGCATCCTTAGTATTTTTAATTTTATTCCAGCGTTTTCCTGTATTCGGCGTTTAGGAATTGCAATGAATTGAGTCTTTACAATAAGTCCTTCATAAAAGTCTTCATGGTATTAAGTTTTAAAAAAACATTATAGGCTTAAATATATAAACATTTCCTAAACACATTTTTATAAAATAACGTATTCCATCATTTCATCTTTTTTTTTTCCTACCAGGAATTCCCATCACTATATGTTATATTTGCTTTTTGCTTGTCTAGTTTGTTATTCAATTGCTCTGTCTGTATGTCTGAAGCTGCCGTTCATACTTTTATTAAGTTAAATTTTTTTTTTTTCTTCTTCTCATTTTTAGTTCTGTGTTCATTGTCTGATGCTCTATTACTTCTTCAAAAGTAAATACAAAACAAAAGTGCATCTATTTCCTCTGGACAAGTAGCTTTTCTTGGTATTCTTGTTTCTAAATTTTCATGTATCTCATTTGTGTTTGTTTACAGGAAGTTTGGGGAGCGGCCACAACCCAAATATCTCACAAGGTAAGCATCGTTTGAACTGTTTCATCCTTGGTTAGAAATATTTTCACACCTTGGTAAGGGTGGTGTTGTCTAGGTAGAATTGGCAAATGTATTTTGCTTTAGAGTGCACCTGAGAAGAGAAAATAAAGTGTGTGTGATTTACAATTATATTTAAAAAAAAAAAAAAAAAGTCTTTATCATACAGAGTGGTATTTTTGCTTATAAGCAATGGTCCCTTACACTGATATTAATGATATTATAACCAGAATAAATAGGAGTAATTGTATTGAATAAAAAAAAAAAAAAAAAAATTAAATGCTTTGTTGACCCTGCTGGGAACCTAACACACTCATTTTTATATAGATTCCGTAAGTGATGGATTTGTCTCTAAAATGAGTATCTAAGTATAATCCATGTTGTGGTAGCCAAAACAGTGTATTAGTTAAAGGGATTCTATAGTGCTTGGGAAACAAAGCCCTTTAGTCACTTACCTGAATCCAGCGCCAATATCCCTCTTCTGACATCAACGGGGGAGACCTAATGCGCAATAAACTCGCTCACATTAGGATTTCCCCATAGAAAAGCAAAGCGTAGAAAAATCTGATGCTGGAGGTGAGGACGTCCAGCGTCCAATAATAATCCTAAGGTCCGTTTCATTTTCGGAAGTAGTCATTTCTGGTAGACAGCCACTAGAGGAGGAATTAACCCTAGAAGGTAATTATTGCAGTTTCTCAGCAGCTAAAAGATGTAGAGGAGAAAGACACAGCCCGGG
This sequence comes from Pelobates cultripes, assembly GCA_933207985.1. Lineage (NCBI taxonomy): Eukaryota > Metazoa > Chordata > Amphibia > Anura > Pelobatidae > Pelobates > Pelobates cultripes. The sequence goes on from OW240917.1 coordinate 58,818,637, forward strand.
AAGCACAGCTGCACTCCAGAGAGTCCCGCATGGACGGACTCACACTGCAGGTCCAGAGATTGCACCGCACAGTGGTCTCCCTGAAGTCCCGACAAAGGCGCCGCAATATCCGCCTTAGGGGGATTCCCGAAGAAGTGGGGGAAGCTACGCTACTCCCTTATACCCACAAGTTGATTGCCTGCATAGGCTTAAAGGGTGGCGTGGACTGCTCTATGATACAACCGGCATTTAGAGTCAGAAAAGCGGCGGCAGCCCCCAGAGACACTATTATCACCATAAGAGACATAGTCGTGCGATCGGCCATTATGGCCTGCTCCAGAGTGCTGGGGTACGTGAAATTTGAGGGGGCCTCCATATCATTCTTCAGTGACATCCCCTTTGCTACACTCGTAGAAAAGAGAAAACTGGCCCCAGTGGCCAAGAAGATGAGAGACCGGGAGCTTCGATACCGCTGACCTGATAGTGCACCTTGGAGACCAAACAGTCACGATCACATGTGCAGATTACCCAGAGACACTTCGCCGCCTGGATCAGGGAGCCCCAACGGAGCGCACGGAAAACAGCCAAAACTCCAATGATGGTACAAGAAGGCTCCATAGAGGGCTCGTCACTGACCTAGCTTCAGCCGACCAGCCTTAGTGTCCGCAGACTGAACAAGTACCCAGTCTATAGGGCAGAGCACACATGAACCAGTTGCATAGGCATATTCCCTCCTACACTCCAGTCCCCCTGAGACCATGCTGCCATCCTGGGCTCCGTGCCCACAACCCAGACCCCCTCAGGCCAGAACAGTGTCACACAGCAAGATCTGAGTCCCTACGTTTGGGGAGGTAGGGGGAACCAAGCACATACTCATCCCACTGGTTTACACATGTTCTAAACAGGGCGTAGCACCCACAAAATGCTTGTTTACCCACAATAGAAAAGTAATGTTTATTTTCCAATGCCATATTCTGACGAGAATGAATGCTTCTGTGCAAAAATTCAATAAAAATATAAATTAAAAAAAAGTGTTAATGCAAGATATAAAAATAATTGTACTTTGCCATCACTATGTAGCCCGCATCATAGTAATAATGATTTTCGTGGGGAGGATTTGAGGGAAATGCCTCTTTTTATAGATTTTGCTGATTTATGAAAACTTGTAAATATCTCTCAATTTTCAGAAATTAGCTGAAGCTGACTCTTTTGTGTCCTTCAGCTGGTTTATGGCAAACAGACTTGGTAATCATGAGCAGGTGTGATTATATAAATTATTATTATTATTATTTGAATCCTGTTATTAGATATCAAAAAGCACTAAGAAACCATCATATCTTCTCTTGCGTTTACCAACTGCATTTTGGAACTAATTGCCGGTGCAGCTTTAAGCAATGTAGGTGTGAACATCTGTCTCTTAAAGAATAATTAAAGTTTATTGCATCACATAGAATATTAGCACACTGTATGATGCATGTTTTGGATGGGTGATATAGTGCTCATAAAATAAATTTCATAGCTTATATACTGCTTTGGGGTTTCTTTGAAATGATGAAAATTGATTAAATGTTTTGGGAAAATAAAAAACCCAATGCTGATTACTAAAGGTGAACCTCCAGTTTCAATAAGGAATGCACTTCTAGGAATTTTGAGCTCCATGCTCTAGAGCAGGCTCCCCCAAACTCCAGCCCTCCAGATGTTGCTGAACTACAACTCCCTGATTCTTTAAATGAAATAGGCTGAGAATCATGGGAGTTGTAGTTCAGCAACAACTAGAGGGCCAGAGTTTGTGGAAGCCTGTCCTAGAGAGTAATGGGGAGTTTTTAAAGCAGTTGTTAAAACCACTGTGGCATTAGTTGCAGTAAAAGAAAATCTTTCTGAATAGGAAGATAAACTGACAACTGGGTTTATGGTCTGTGTTTGCAAGGTGGGCACAGACCAAGGGTGTGAACGCTAATAACAGACAAAGAGCTTTTGAAAATTGTCACATTTGTTTATTTCTCAGAGTAACTAAGCATTACAATGTGTTTTTTGTTTTTTTTTCCATTATAACTGTTAGCATTTAAATAGCCCCAACTTATCCACAGCACTTTATAGTATAATAATGGGCAAAGGGTGTTAACAACAAGTGGATTGAGCTGGAGTATAAATGAGTTGAAGTATAAAAACCCAACAGGAATCGCAGTTTGGGCATACTTTTCCAACTAAACTTACAGAATAAACACTTTATAACTGAGGCAAAAAACATCATGGCTTTTTATGTATTGATATACTGTATATATTACATATTTTTGCGTGTGTGTGTCCGTGTCCGTCCCCCCTGCCCAAGAGTCCTGTACTCTTTGTATCAAATAATTTCTTGCTCGGTGCTTGTCAGCGATAACACAATAACCAAAATCAGATGGCCCTCTCAGGCCTTCTCAAAAAGTAAAACGTAAATTTTATTTGCTCAAAGCATAAAAAAAAATTCAGTTTGATCTAGCAAACTTTCATCAGGATAAGCATAACATATTCAGTGAGTCAATGTGAGATTATTTTCACATTACATCTGTGAGCCGTTGTATGGAAATAGTGTGTCTGACTGCAAGAACAATCAATTATTTTCGTAAGTGTACATATAAAATTAATACGAACAATGTATCTTTCACATTGAATGGTACTTGAAACAGAAATTATAGTGAAATATTGCAAAAACGCTCTCAAACATTTTCGTTATCAAAGTTAGTGCATTGTATTGGAAACCAGAAATAGGAGGCAGGCTAGATCAGTACCCATTGAATGCTTGGTGGCAGTTATTCCCATTCCTGAAGGGGTGTATTTCATGCATTTCATTATTCAATTAAATGATGGCTAAAAAATAAGTGCAGGTCCGTTAACAACAATGGAATAAAGCTGTGCTGTGTCAATAATGACCTCCTGGATGAAGATCCTTTTTTTATGTAGCTTACATATCCAGCTAAATGGTGAATGTATTCATTTAAACTGTTAAAATTAAATGTACGAGTGTCTGTTTACTTCGTAGGCCTGACACCAGTTCAAAGAGATGGTTAACCATAGTTGACTTGTTCTTTGTTCTTATCCATAATACATAGTAAGAAGGTGGCTTTCATTTGAAATCTGAACACTCCTGGGTCCATAGAGGATCCTGTTGTAGATGTATTCCAACAATGCTGGCTTTCCCTTTGCTTGATGTCAACATTTCTGATTATTGTCATCTTCTTCTGTACAATTTCCAAATATTTGCCATTGGTCAATTGCAATCTAACCCTTTTCCAGATAAGGAACCAGTTTGCACTTTGGCAAGTGATATATGTTTTGGTTGGAGGTCCCTTAAGGACCAAACTTCTGGAATAAAAGGGAATCATGACATGTCACACGTGTCATGTGTCCTTAAGGGGTTAAACTTTAAAGGACCACTATAATGCCAGGAAAACATACTCGTTTTCCTGGCACTATAGTGCCCTGAGGGTGCCCCCACCCTCAGGGTCCCCCTCCCGCCCGGCTCTGGAAAGGGGAAAGGGGTTAAAACTTACCTTTTTCCAGCGCTGGGCGGGGAGCTCTCCTCCTCCGATCCTCCTCTTCTCCTCCCATGCGGCTGAATGCGCACGCGCGGCAAGAGCTGCGCGCGCATTCAGCCGGTCACATAGGAAAGCATTCATAATGCTTTCCTATGGACGCTGGCGTGCTCTCACTGTGAAAATCACAGTGAGAAGCACGCAAGCGCCTCTAGTGGCTGTCAATGAGACAGCCACTAGAGGAAATAGGGGAAGGCTTAACCCATTCATAAACATAGCAGTTTCTCTGAAACTGCTATGTTTATGAAAAAATGGGTTAACCCTAGCTGGACCTGGCACCCAGACCACTTCATTAAGCTGAAGTGGTCTGGGTGCCTAGAGTGGTCCTTTAAGAGTTGAGCATTAATTGGGAAGTATTTTTTATACTGTAGCTTTCAATACAGTGGTGATTATGTATAAAAAGTGTTCTGTACTAGGTAGAGCGGTCATTGTTGAAGACAACCCATAAGTCACATTACATCTGCCTTTTTTCTTTCAGGTTTTGCACCACTAGTAGTGCCAGACCACTACACATTTTATACATAACCAGCCCAATCAATTCTACTTTTATAGAAAATGATACCAGCTGTGACCATGTTGAATTATGCACTTTTCTGGCCTGAAATGACATTTGTTTTGTGTGTATTCTGTTTTAGGGAAGCAATGCGGAATTACTTAAAAGAGAGGGGCGATCAGACTGTACTTATCCTTCATGCTAAAGTTGCACAGAAATCCTATGGGAATGAAAAAAGGTATGCATTGTTTTTTAAGTTTTAAGTTTTTTTGTTTTTTTCCGTGTGGTGAATTTTTAAAAATTTTGTAAATAAATGCTTTAAATTTCCAAGCTCAGCATTTGTTATTTTCACTTCTACCTTGGACTAAAAGCAAATTTGACTGATTTCAACTAAAACACAATTATTTGAATTGCTGTCCTTGATGCACCTTACATTGCCCCATTACCTGATCCTACTGATGAGCAGTTGAACAAAGCTGGTAATTCATAATATTTTGGTAGAACATATGCTCTGAAGCAAAGTGCATCATTTGTTGTATTGTCATGCTTCTTCCCATTTAGCTGTGTTGCCCAGCTCTTTTACATGAAGGGCCACAAGACATTTTAAGAGCTGTGGCTGGATGATATGTACACATGCATTGTATTCCCCTGTATCAGACAGGCAGGAGGTAAAAAACTACCAAGTCAAAGGAGTAGACTTTTTGTAAACGGCGACCGTAATAAGTGTGTGCCGGGGCTTCCTTGCTTTATTACCCGTGTAATGAGCATAAGTTTTTATGGTACGTAGGCTGCATAGCCACACTCACAGTATACCATATGTATTTGTAGAGGTTAGTGTGCATTTTGTTGTGTATATGTTTCCAAAGCAGTTAAAGGAACACTCTTTTCAAATTTGTAACAATTTAGTAGCTATACCCCATGTTTTCACTGCCTGGTTTTGTTTATTTTTTTTAAAATCGGTTACCAAAAGCTGGAAATGGCAGGTCAATTTTCAATACAACAATCAAAGGTTGTAGAGCTCATTGAGAAGGCATGTGCTAGCCCGTGTGGCTGAACGCATTTTGCCAATGTTTTATGAAAGTGCTGATTTCTCTTGGAATCGGCACTTTACAAACTGTCACCAATATGACAGAATCTAGACACAAGCACTTCAACAAGCTGAGTTTTCCTTTCATTATTGCCGGTAATGTGTTAATTGCAAAAACTTTTTAACTCCATTCCCAACTGTAACTGATCTCCTTTCTGTTTACATTTGCTGTTTTAGAAATGTACCTTGTGCATTAAATAGTATAGAAATGCATGAGCAAAAATGCTTTAAATTGAAATGTTTTGGCATTTTCTTTACACAGGTTATTTCTGTGTGTTCTGGGCTGTACCTTGAAGGACAATTTTTTTTTTTTTTACTTTTTTTTGTTTGTTTTCTGCTTCCCCATATTTTTAACCCATTTCATATTGCCGTTATATTTAAGCCTATGACCTTCCGCTGACTTGATCACACAGGGAAGTTGGTAGTCTTTTGTTATGTGGTCACTATAGAAACGGAAGTGTGCCCTTACCCCTCAGAGCGGTGGCTCTGTGGATGAAGGGGGGGAGACCAGTACTTTGCAGTCCCGCAACTCTGTGGATTGTTGCACAAGATGATACTATATAAAGAACAATTAATTGTGGAAGAAAGGAAAGACACATTTTTAGATAGCAGGACAGCCTGTTGCCCCTACAATGGAACTATTAAGATTCACTAGACTGGGCTAACCTGTTCCATAAACAACAATTAATAAAATCATAAAGAACAGGCTGCTATTTAAATTGACATTCTTAAAGGCAGAGTCTAGAATGCAGCATGTTGTATACATAGCCTCTCCATTTATCTAAAATACTATAATTGAGCTTCTGTTATAATTATTGGAAGATTATTTTCCATGGTTAAAGATAAAATAGTTTCTCTCTCTCGATGCTGCACAATGATGCCCAGTTTCTGTCATTAGTAGACAAGTCTGAAACCGAGCTGGGTGGGTAAAGGGTCTGTGAGGCTGACAAAACCCCCTTAATTGATAGGCATGCCTAACAATGTAATTGGACAGAATTTATAGTAAGTTTATAAACTTTTATTACATGCCTTTCAAACAGTTTCTTGCTTTATTTTGGTTTGTATATTTGTTTAAAAGTGTTTGCTGATTTAAAGGAACACTATATGGTCAGGAACACATAATGTATTCCTGTAAAAGTAATTACAACTCACCTTATTTCCAGTGCCGCACAGGTCTGCCGGCGCTGGCCCCGCCCCAGATCTACCTCCTTGACGACATCATCCGATTGTCGTTTTTTTAAGCCAATCCAATGCTTTCCCATAGGGAAAAAAGCTTTAGCCTTTTTTTTTGGCTAAAGTCAGTAAGGGGGTGGGGCCAAACTCCATTTTGGCCAGTCAGCACTTCTTCATAATGATGCGTTAAATCAATGCATCTCTGAGGAAAATTCAGCGTCCCCATGCAGAGCGTGGAGACGCTGAACAGCATTGCTGCCTACTGTGCAGCACTGCCCCAGGAAACACTTCCAGTGGCCACTTGGAGGTGTCCCTAGGGGCAATGTAAACACTGCCTTTTCTTTGAAAAGGCAGTGTTGGCATGAAAATGCCTGCAGGTAATGATTATACTCACCAGAACAACTACATTAAGCTGTAGTTGTTGTGGTGACTATAGTGTCCTTTTAAATAAATTTAAGTGATGCATGTCCCTTTAAAGGGATATCTAAGCAAATGCAACAGTAGGAGAGGGTTTCCTCCTCACTAAGAAACTCTTCATATCTGGAATCAATAAACTCCTTCAAAGTGTAACCTGCCATCAAACAGACTTACTATGCAGGAAGTCAAGAGAAAGCAAATTACTGGTAATTAAATAACGGTAATTAAATAAGTGCATTACCTGTTCAAAAACCCATGGGAAAGAAAATAACTACAATTGCGATTGGTGATCTGTTTATATTTTGTAATACAGCCAAGTGAGGTGAATACACACTTCCGTGACATCTGTGAACAATTTGGTAGATCCTGTGGAAAGAAAGATAAATCTGTGTGTAGCCACCTCCACATTTCTCAAAGTCACTTCCTGTCCTCAAAAATGCTATCAATACTCTAGATGGAGTACGCATTTCATTACTATCTACTAGACATAATTTTATCGTGGAAAAGTCTTCTTGTATTAGCTTTAATCTATACCCGAAGCTGCCAGACCCAGACAAGCTGCGGAGATCTGTTGATCTCCTCCAGAGCAGGCCTGAAACATGTCCCAGTAGAATTACTCAGGGTCCACCTCCCGCCCGGCTCTGGGGAGAGGAAAGGGGTTAAAACTTACCTTTCTCCAGCACCGGGCAGGGAGCTCTCCGCCTCCGATCCTCCTCCTCTCCTCCCTTTCGGCTGAATGCGCACGTGCGGCAAGAGCTGCGCGCGCATTCAGCCGGTCTCATAGGAAAGCATTTACAATGCTTTCCTATGGACGCTTGCGTGTTCTCACTGTGATTTTCACAGTGAGAATCACGCAAGCACCTCTAGCGGCTGTCAATGAGACAGCCACTAGAGGATTTGAGGGCTGGATTAACCCATTTATAAACATAGAAGTTTCTCTGAAACTGCTATGTTTATAAAAAAAAATGGGTTAACCCTAGCTGGACCTGGCACCCAGACCACTTCATTAAGCTGAAGTGGTCTGGGTGCCTAGAGTGGTCCTTTAAGATTTTACTATATTTAGGTAGGCAAGATGGTGTTTTTAATAACATAAGGTCAGGAATACATATTTGTGTTCCTGACCCTATAGTGTTCCTTTAAGTAAAAAAAAATAAAAAATTGATTTAACCCCTTAAGGACAGGGGACGTGCTATGCTGTCCTTCGAGACCTGGCTCTAAACACCAGGGGGACGGCATCGCATGTCCCTGTCGTCTTATGTACTTACCCGGTCGCCGACGATCCCACGCTGGCGATTGCCGTATGGGGACTTACCTGGGAGCCCAGGTAGTCCCCCTCCTTTCTCTTCGGACCCCCTGGGCCATGTGATCTCAAGGACCTCGCGATCACATGGACGGCATAGCTGTCCACGGCATTGCCAGCAGGGGGATTGCCTGTAATGACTGGTACCCCCCCTGCTGCCTGAAAATAAAATAAAATAACCGTTAAAACAGTGTAAAAATAAATAATATATACTTAGATCATATATATATATATATATATACACACACACACATACACTGTCTAAGTATATTTTAATATTTATATATATATATATATATATCTCAAAATACACATACAATGATATTGATTAACTATATATATCAGGTGTAATCAACCTTTTTCTATCTACCGGCCACTAATGAATCTTTCTTGATGGAAAAATTTCCTTACTGCGCACCAGGTTTACATTTTTTTAGCGCAAGTGCAGAATATTTTTTAGAAAGGAGGGTGTTAAAATTTATCTTTTTTTTTTTTTTCTGCATTATGCATGTTTATAATGTTTTTAACTTTATTGTTTTCTCATTAAACTTTATAAAGTAAATTGAAATTACCTTTAACTAGTGATTGAGATCCTAGAGGTTGATTCTGAGAGACTAAATAATTAATATCTGGTTCGATTTTCGTAAGGAACAAATGAAGGTCTCCTTTGATATTCAGACGATTTCTCTGTTTGCTCATAATATGATTTCTCATCGTGCTTCAGCTCCCCTCCTCAATTCCCCACCCCCACACCCGCCTTTTTCCTTTTTTCTATTTTTTTTTACCTTCCTTATAGCAATGCCCAGCAGGAAGGCTGAGCTAGGTAGCCCACTTATTATTAGCCAACACCAATTCTCTCCCTTTCCTTTTTATATTTTTTATTTTCCTTCTTTCTCCTTTTTTTTTTTACAAGAACTCTGCTCCTTCTTTCTCCTAGTGTACAAGTACTCTGCTCCTTCTTTCTCCTAGTGTACAAGTACTCTTCTCCTTCTTTCTCCTATTCTGCAAGTACTCTGCTCCTTCTTTCTCCTATTCTGCAAGTACTCTGCTCCTTCTTTCTCCTATTCTGCAAGTACTCTGCTCCTTCTTTCTCCTATTTTCAAGTACTCCACTCCCTGCTATCGTGTATCCCCCTACCTACTCCAACTCCCCTTCCTCTACCCGCATGTTACACTCGTTCACGAGTGCTACGGGCTCACCTGCGCGTTCAGGCACACACGCTCGCGTTTTCATGCACTCGCATCTGCAAGCTCCCACTTCCTGCTTACCACTGATTGCGCGAGAGATGAATAGAGCGTTCATCTCTCTGGATGGAGGGAGGATTCTGCTAACGCCCACCTGGAATCCTAAAACGCTCACTGGTGGGCAGTAGGGACCAGGCTGACAACCCATTATATATATAATTATCATTTTGGAATTTTGACATGTAGTCAACCTGCATGCATGTCCTATTTGGGACATTTTTGAACCCGGCCAGTGTATTTTACCCCCATCAAACCATATATTTTTGACACCCTAGGGTATTTCACATGGTGGTATTTTAACACTTTTCATGCACTGAATTCTACCACCAGGCTTTGTCAAAGATTGAGTTATTAAATTTTTTTCACACACATTGAATTAACAGATCCTGTTATGTGTCACTACCAAACAACACCCCAATATGTGTTCAGCAACATCTCCCGATGTTGATAGCAGCCAATTGTGAGCGATCGCGGATCACTCACACGCCACAATTGGCTGTTACTATCTGCCTGGGATGTCTGGCAGATAGTTACAGTGTTATACCGGCGGGAGCGATCTTTGATCGCTTCCCACAGCCCGTTTTTTCGCTATGACGGTTCAGGGCCGTCAGCGGTCCAAACGCACATTTTACCGTTTTTAAACGCATGTCCTGAAGGGGTTAAGGGGTTAAAGTGTCAATACATTTTTAATTCCCATTTGCTATGAGTGCAAGGAGCAGCAATCCAAGAGTAAGTGCTTATATGACATTTAAAGACACAAAACACATAATGCGACATGGTTATTTTTATTATAAAGACAATTATATAACCTTTTATTGTTGTGCCAAGTTAACATGTAAAGAAATAGCTTTTGAAATAAATAGAATAAATAATTTTCTTTTCTTTAAGCTGTTATTTCATACTCACCGCTGTATGACACTTTTATTAGGCAATGGGTTTATATTATACATTGAATTCAAAAATAAATTTAAAAAAAGTCAGTAATCAACTAAGTGTTGTATATTTTGTGGTGAGAAATACATCCCTGGTTGGTAGCTCAGGTCTTATGCTATCTGATAAACTAATTCTTGAGCTGACCAGTTTTATATTTTGCAAGGTTGATGAGTTTAAATACCACTTCCTACCGTGGTATATTTGTCATATTAAACTGTTTGAGGTTTCACATCAACGCATACATTTGCACAAGTAGCCTTGATATGACAGCATTGCTGTAGAATGTTTTTATATATGTGGTTAATTTGAGTTTGTTTTTTGTTTTGTTTTTTGCCGAGGAATGTAAAGGCCATTTAAAGTGAGAAGTGATTGCGTGGAGTACTGGTTGTTACATAGCGCTCTAATATCAAGCCAAATATACTCACTATAGGTGAAGTTGAATATAACTTCACTAAGGTGAACCTAAATATTTGTATTGAGCACTGATGGACACTATAGGCTCTCCATGCTTCAAGTGGCGAGTAACTTTTAAGGTCTGGGTAGGAATTATGATATAACACATACATACATATATATATATCTACCTATCTATATATGATTCCTAGCCAGGCCTTAAAAGTTATTCGCCACTTGAATCATGGAGAGTAACCTATTCATTCCATTATGTTTTGTTTTGATTTTTTTCTTCTTCAAGCGAAAGATCAGCTTTTATATATTAACCTTCATGTGCAATGATAATTTGTTTTGTATTTTTTGCTTTTGTTGCAATGCATAACTGGGCTCTCCTTAAGTTAAAAGGGTAATCCAGACGTGGATCCCATGTTTACTGTGCCGAGAGGAGTATCAGCTGACAAGACCTCATGAAGGCTGAAAACTTGCCGGCATTTCGGTTCAGGACTTCCCTTTTGGGCAGGATCCGTCTGATGTGCAATGGTTTAGCTTTACTCTGTAATGGCACAAATGAGCAAAAACTATTTGGAGACCCAAGCTTTTGTCTGTCGAAAATATAATTATTTTGAAAACTAATGTGAAATGTTTTATCTTTTACTGTTGGGAGACGCTATGCTTTCAAGGAAGTGGTTACTGAGAATTTGTCCTTGTTTTCCACTTCAAATGTTTGACTTTTTGGCCACATTTGTACACGTCTATTAAACTGATGATTATTTGCACCTGCTTTTTTAGTTGTACTTTTTTATTGAGGCATATAAATTGCATTCAAAATAGAAGAAGCTATTTTCAATACAATATATCGATAAAATACCGCCTCATTTTAGAATTATAGAAGAAATCTTAATCGGTGCACATGTGCGACTAATCTAAAATTGGACTGCATATCAAGTACATTTCTGACTAAATATGAATTTCGCAGCCTAGTCGGTTGCCAAATTCTTCAAGTAGAAAATATTCGACACGATATGCAAAATAAAATGTGGTGACCAAATCTAAAATAAGGTTGCAAGGTGCTAGCCCCTATTAAAGTATTGTTTAAACTTTTGACCCTAAACAAAAAAATTAAATCTTATATAAAACATTTTGCAAAAAGAACAAGTTAGATCCATGTCGACTGAAGCTGAACACCCTTATAACGACTCAAAGACTCCCTACCAGAAAAGATAATGAATATCCAACATCTTAATGGACTATTATTAGGTCGGGTCTGAAATCAGGATGCCGAAGGCTGAGCTGGTTGTGGTGTGGATCAAAGGATTTGAAGGAGGAGACATCCCATCTATGGACAGATGGAGAGCCCTCAGGCCTTGCAGCATCCTGGACCAAACCAGAAAGGCCCTATATGGCTAAGGAAATGTTCACCTGGGAAGCATGTTCTAAGCGAACCCTAGTCCCATTATGAGCCAATTATGGGCCTTTGATCAGCCAACACTTTGCTGTAACTGTCTTGTTACTGGGCGAAGAGACTGATGCCAGAGAACGGTGGACCAACATAAATCTGGGAATACGGTGAGTTTAGACTCCTCAAATCTGTAGAGTTTTTCCTTTAATCGCCGTCATTAAAGCTATTTTGTCTTGCCCTCTGAGGAACTTGACAATCACATATCTATGAGCAAAAATAATGATCAGAATACCTGAATTATTATAGAATCAACAGTCCTCACTATGAAAGTTTAAAAGGATACTCCAGACACAAAAACAACTAAAGAGTAATAATGCTCACACAGCTTCAATGATAAAAAATTGCATTCATTGTCAATCAAATCTCAGAGCACAGTGTGCTTACTTTGGAAGTTCTTATCTCCTGCTCTGTTAATTGAACTATAATCACACACAGGAGGCTATTAATAGAACAGGCGATAATACATTATAAATTTAACACACTGTGCAATTAAGGAAGTTTAAACTTTAGATCTCTTTTTACAGGAAACAAGTAGGGAGACAGTAGGTCAAATGTAGTGGAGGTGTGACTATGGCTGCATATACAAAGTTACTTATCTCCTAAATAGCAGAGAATTGAGCAATGAGACTGTCGGAGCAGAGTCTATACACCAAAAACCACTCCCATTAAGTTAAAGTTTAGTGCTTTTAGTGTCCCTTTAATTATAAAGCCATACATGATTCATTTAAAAGTACATAACAATGCAGGATACATTTTGAGACAAAGCACAAACAATACTTAAAAATACATCTGTAAAAATGACATTATCATGGCTTTAATATTATAATATTGTTTTTGTAAACATTTGTGGGTTTGGTGGGTTGTTTCCACAATTACTGGAAACTATGATATAGCAGTGTTTCAATGAAAATGGTTGCTAAATGAAAACTAAACCTAATGGACAGTCTAGTGACTTGTAGGTTGAACTACATTTTGATTAAAAGTGACTGGTATACTGTGAGTATATATAGTAAGATGTCAGAGAGTGGCTTGAGGTGTGGGTCCTGAGTTGAAAAAAATGCTGGGCTCTTATATTCTTGGGAAATTTGTGAAGCTTTGTTATAGAAGTCATTTGACTTACACATACTGCGTTTCTGAACAACTGTGTAACCAGATCAGAAATAAATCTGATACCCAAATAAATGCTAGAATCAGATTACAACTGCAAGCAGGCAATGACCATGTCTGGCATTTCATCCACGTGGGCTTGTATATCAAGTTGATAATAAAAACGGGGATTTACAAGTATCTTTTCCAGTTAAATGCCATTGCCTACAACAATGCAGGGCATAAAAAACATGTAGTTCTTTCATCAGTCTGTTTAGGAGTTGAAACCCACAGGCAATTTGAATGAAGAGGCAATAGCAACGTGTATGAGTCTGCACACCTGTAAATTACCATGTTCTGGAGTCCAGTTACCATATGTCCCAATTGCCAAATATTGAGTAACTCCATAACTCTTTGGCGATAAGTTTTTATTCTTCTTACTCAAGATGATACTAATGATAGAATAAACACTTTTGTCACCAAGGAGATGCAAAGTTCGAGTTGCTCTGTATGATTTGAGGTGCTGAGGTGAAAGACCACAATAGCTGTACATATGGTTACTGCTAAACAATATTAAACAAGCAATTCACCCCAGACTGACCTCTGTTCTCACTAAATGAAAACATTATTTTGTTAGTAACAGTAAGCAGGGATACAGGTCTTCAGTGCAAAAAGTCTAAAATTATTGGTTTAAATAGTCTGGGTTTCAGGCTGGAAAGAGGCCATGTGAACAAGACTGAACCATTGACATAACCAGGTTAATCGGGGCTCCAAATTTCAAGTCATACGCTACTAGATACGGCCTAAAATTACCCACCACTGCAAGCCTGGTGTGTCCATATATTTTAAAGTATCTACCACAACATCGGGACATGATTTTAAATTAGAGGGGCAAAGGTTTAAACTAATATCAATAAGTATTTCTTTACTGAGAGGGTAGTGGATACATGGAATAGCCTTCCAGCTGAAGTGGTAGAGGTTAACATAGTGAGGGAGTTTAGGCATGCATGGGATAGGCATACAGCTATTATTATTATTATTATTATTATTATTATTATTGCCACTTATATAGCGCCAACAGATTCCGTAGCGCTTTACAATATTTTGAGAGGGGGGATGTAACAATAAATAGGACAATTACAAGAAAACTTACAGGAACAATAGGTTGAAGAGGACCCTGCTCAAACGAGCTTACAGACTATAGGAGGTGGGGTATTAGAAACATTAGGACAAGAAATATCAAGTAGGAGTGAAGCAGAGCTGGAGGAGAGAGCAAAGCACTGTCCCATAGGAGAGAGCAGGAGACAGGTATGTAAGGTAGAGATTACTCTGGGAGGCCATAAGCTTTCCTGAAGAGATGGGTTTTAAGGCCCTTCTTAAATGATTGAAGACTAGGGGAGAGTCTGATGGCAGTAGGCAAGCTATTCCATAGGAGAGGAGCCGCCCGCGAGAGGTCCTGCAAGCGCGAGTTGGCCGTACGGGTGCGAGCAGCGGTCAGGAGGTGGTCACGGGCAGAGCGGAGGGTACGAGGAGGGGCATATCTATGGATTAGTGAAGAGATATAAGTGGGGCTAGAATTGTTCAGTGCTTTAAATGTATGGGTTAGCACTTTGAATTGACTCCTATGGCATACAGGGAGCCAATGTAAGGACTGGCAGAGGGGTGAGGTGTGAGAGGACCGACTAGAGAGGAAAATCAGTCTAGCTGCAGCATTCATTACAGACTGTAGCGGGGCAATACGGCTTTTGGGGAGACCAATCAGGAGAGGGTTACAGTAATCCATGCGGGAAATTACTAGAGCATGGACAAGCTCCTTGGTAGCATCTTGCGTAAGAAAGGGGCGAATGCGGGCTATGTATCATAGATCTAAGATAGGGCCAAGGACTAATGAAAGTATTTAGAAAATTGGACAGACTAGATGGACAAAAAGGCTCTTATCTACCGTCA
This sequence comes from Pelobates cultripes, assembly GCA_933207985.1. NCBI lineage: Eukaryota > Metazoa > Chordata > Amphibia > Anura > Pelobatidae > Pelobates > Pelobates cultripes. The sequence continues at coordinate 58,833,723 of OW240917.1, forward strand.
CATTCTGTTTCTTAGTTATACATTCCAAATGCCTCACGCATCTTCTGTTTTAGTCAGAAAATTCAGATATGTTTACTTACTAGAAAACGATTGGATGGTTTTATATTCCATTGTAGTATGTACAATGAAAATTGGCAAAAAAAATAAATAAATTAGTTTGGTGTTTAAAGAACCCAGTATTTTATGTACTCCGTTGACCTGTAACACACGAGAATTTGAATAGAATATGAACATGTTGAAGGCAGAAAAATACAATAAGCATTGAAAGCTGCGTGCATCTGATCAACAAACTATTTTTGCAATGAAGAAAAAGGATATTACAGTGAAGTGCTTGCGCAGCATCTGAAGATTTAGTCAAGCAAATTAAACATGGACTCTGCTGGACTTTCTGACGCATGTTCCACAGCGCTGTACAAATGGGGAAAAAGACTCCAGTATGCACAGACCAATACAAATGGTAATGAGTGCCCTGCCCTTGAGCCGAGATCTAGATCCTGCACTCGTCTGTTTTTTGGAAGAGTGTGTTCATATTTTTGTACAGAGCTGCAGAATTTGTTGGCGCTTTATGAATAATATCTACAACCAGAACTCAAAGGGTCTTCCCATGAAGATTTCTCACAATTGAAACACGTACTCTGGTGCCATAGGCCTTTGCCTGGTTGTGAGCAAGCATTTTATTAGATTTCTTGCTAACCCTCAGATATGTTAGCCTTCCCCTGTGTATTAGAATTTCAGCTTGATTAGTTTGTTTTCAGATTGGCTTCACTTTGGCATTTATACAAAGCTCGGACTTATTTTAAATACTCTGAAATGTTTCTTTTTCTTTTCTAAATAATTCTGTCACGCTCTTCACTGCGGAGTGAGTAGTCACTACATCCATAATTAAAGCAATATTGCCATCTAGAGGCAGTATTTGAATCTAGTTTAAGTATGCATGCTTGCTTTCTGTGTGCTGGTGTAATAGGAATGAGTGTGGGTTGTAGGGGGGTTAGAGGTTGTTAGAGGATAGATGATCTCATTGTTTGCATTCTAACATGGATTCTATGAATTGTCAACATCCACTGGGATAATGAATATCCTTGCATTCATACTAAAGAGTAGCTTCTGAAAAAGCCTCTTCACATGTCCTTTTAATTGGTATTCCTTTAACATACAAAATATGGTTTTTATGTCAACACCAAAATAACTGTTGCATGCCTTGAATAACCCTTTAAGTGCTCCACTCAGTGGCGTACATACCGGGGTCGCGGCTGCCACCGGGCCTGGCCCACCAGGGGGCACGGCCGCCCTGCGACCCAGTATACACCCACTGTGGCCAGCCTCTTCTCCTGGGGGGCCCAGGAGTTGACCACTTCAGGCCCCCCTGAGGCTGGCCCTGGTATCACCGGGCAGGCAGGCTGGCTGGCTGGCGGGCGCGCGAGGGAGCACTTTCCCCTGTGTTCTCCCTCTTCAGCTCCCTGACGTCATCTTATGGCTCCGGCACCAGTACGCGGCGCTTGAGGGAGCTGAAGAGGGAGCACTCAGGGCACAGTGCTCCCTCGCACCCCCGCCAGCCTGCCGGCACGGTGACCAGCTGCCCAGGAGCCCAGCAGCACCACTGGACCCTAGGGAAACCCCCTCAGCTCTCCAAAAGGTAAGGAGGCTGGGGGATTAAATTTGTGTGTGTTAGTGTGTTGGTGTTAGTGTGTGTCAGTGAGTGTGTCTGTTATTGAGTGTGTCTGCTAGTCAGTGTCAGTGAGTGTGTTACTGTGTGTCTGTTACTGAGTGTGTTTATGTGTCTGTTAGTGAGTGTGTGTTTGTCAGTGAGAATGTATGTTTTGTGAGTGTATATGTATGCGTCTGTTCGTGAGTGTGTGTGTTTCTCCAGCACCGGACTCTCTTGGCGCTGGGGATCCCTCCGCCCCTCCGCCTCTCAGCTCAATGAGACAGCCACTAGAGGCTGGATTAACCCTCAGTGAAACATAGCAGTTTTGCTGTGTTTTCAGCTGCAGGGTTAAAACTAGAGGGACCTGGAACCCAGACCACTTCATGGAGCTGATGTGATCTGGGTGTCTGTAGTGGTCCTTTAAGTGTATATGCATCTGCATGCACTGGCGTACATACCGTGGTCGCAGGGGTCGCCCGCCGCCATGTGTTGCGGCCCCGGCCCGCGCAGAGTAAGTGGGGGGAGAGGGGGGGGGAGCCACGGATCAATTTTCGCACCAGGGCCCCACTGGCTTCTGCTTTCAACTCATTGTGCACATGTGCTCTTATCAGGTGAAACCGTTCAATCAAATGCTCCTCTATGAAGCATTTGGTTGGACCATGAGAGGACTTTGGATGTGGGTCTGGTAATTTTAGATCTTCTTTTGCAGGTTTATAAAGGGGGGAATTGTTGAATAGAGATGCCTATTAAGTGAGGCTTCTGGATATCCCTCCTATAAATGGGTCAATTATACAAAAGAAAGAAAACCGCACTTGATATGAAGTATAAAACCTTTAAAACAACCTCTTATTGACTTGCATATGGCAAGGTAAAATTGGGTATTAAAGCATTAAAACAGCCGCCAGAAATGTCCACTGCAGTATACAACACGTTTCATCGAACAACGTCCTCAAGGATAATATGTGAACAACCAAACCTGCAGCAAATCATTAGATTAAAAAAAATAAAAGCGCCCCCATTAGTTCCGTTTAAATACCTCTTCCTATCTGTCTTTACCCTTCTTCATCGGTTCCTCCCGACTTCAGCTGATCTCTTTCCAACCTCCTTCCAGGTGACGTCCAGGCCCGACAAGGTCATCTTGTGTTTTACTCTACACAATTTTATAGTTTATGTTAACAATTAGTTTTTTTTGTTTTTTTCCCCCACAGGTTTTTTTGTCCACCTCCTTGTGTTTATCTCATGGGCAGCGGATGGAAGAAAAAGAAAGAGCAAATGGAGAGGGAGGGCTGTTCAGAGCAGGAGTCTCAGCCGTGTGCGTTTATTGGAATCGGTAACAGTGAACAAGAAATGCAACAACTAAATTTGGAAGGAAAGGTGAGGGGGGAAAAAATTACTTACCAAGGATACTTGTGCTCCATTTTGTTAGCATCAGAACTGCCAGAAAATGATGTTTCATATTATACATTATTTAAATTCAACAAAAGCAGAGAAACCTCAATAGCTTGCCTTTGGGTTAGTCACCTCTAAGGTCTCAATAATGGTTTTGCTTACTTGTGCCATTACAGAGAGAATCTATACCATTCACTTCTCAAACTGACCCTGCCAGCAAGGACACTCCATCCAAAATGCTCTGCACAAGATCTTCAGCATCCCTGTTCGATTGTTTCGGGCCAGGTGTATATAATACTCCTCTAGGCACAGTGAGCATGAGGTCCACATGCACTTGTAAATTCAGAAATACCACTGTAAAAACAGAAAAGTTACTACTTTGGAGCAAGTTGTATAAATGTTGGCAACAAGATGGCATTGATTGATCATCTCTTTGTCAATAGTCAGATAAATGTATCCTCTGTATTCCACATTTGTGTAAACTGCAGATTGTCGGGTGTGAATTGCTCTATAACATTCCCAGTGTCAGTATCATTTTGAGCAATTTGGTTTTGTTGTTGTTTGATAAGGGGATTCCAGAAAGCAAGTTGGTGTTTGGTGCATTATACTGCCTCCCACTCGTGTCCATCCAAGCAAACTAATTACCAACTGGTGGGGATATCCTGGAAACATGTAGCAGCGACTTGGCAGGGCAAAATTTCAACTTGCCAATGGTGAAGGAAAACATGGAAATTGTGATTCCGAATCTAGAGATTGTTCTGGTTTGTCTAGTGAAATTTTTTTTAAAATATTATTAGTATTATAGCGTACTTTTATTTCTCTGTCTACAGAACTATTGCACTGCCAAAACATTGTACATATCCGACTCTGACAAGAGAAAGCACTTCATGTTATCAGTAAAAATGTTTTATGGCAATAGTGACGACATTGGTGTGTTCCTGAGCAAACGGATCAAGGTCATCTCCAAGCCATCTAAAAAGAAACAGTCACTGAAAAATGCTGACTGTAAGTATCTAATGTTTCCTTAACTTAGAAGATGATGCGTCTGGAGTCTTTTTGGCATTGTAACATTATTCTCATTGTACTCTCAGACTGTTGATTATTCCACAATACATATGTCAAGCCTAAAGAACAATAAATGAAACGATAAATAAAATATTTACAACATAGCATTGGTCAGTCTGGCACAGTGACCTTGCCAATATATTAACATTTACTTTTTATTATGGCAATTATTCGTTTTACTATATTATTATTCAAAGTTTGTCATCAGTGGAGAGACCATTCTTTTAGTTTCTTTTGCTTGCTTTCATGCTAGATACTTGCCTGGACTAAGGTCTAAAAATGAGAAGCTAGGAGATGTCACTTGCAATAATGAAGAAGACAAAAGTGCTTAAAGGAACACTCCAAGCACTACAGCCCACTGGCAACTTACTGGGTCCCCTGGTTGCTTGCACTGCATCCTGTCTTCTTCAGCTGGAGTAGCCGGATGTCTCCGTAGAGTTAATCTTGGTCAATGTAGGATTGTGCTTATTGGTTCTATAAAGCAATTGGCATTATTCTGCAGGGAGAACAAAGTTAAGTTGTAAAACCATGCTAGAACACTTTGACATTTTATTAGGGGATGAGAACAGATCAAGACACTCCTGGCACAATAAACGTTACAACAGTCTGTAGTGGCTATGGTCATGGACTACTTTTTTTTAAAGTGAGCAAAAGTTTATTTTCTCTTTTTTAGTGACCACCGATCTTCTTCAGTGTGTGCCTCCTAATTTAATATCTGTGCTTGCTTTCTTTCAGTGTGTATTGCATCGGGGACTAAAGTAGCACTATTTAATCGGCTGCGATCACAGACCGTGAGTACGAGATATTTACATGTGGAAGGAGGGAATTTCCATGCCAGCTCACAGCAGTGGGGAGCTTTTTTTATTCACCTCCGTAAGTATTCATTATTCAAATGATTCCTATAGAACCAGTTAGTAGTATGCTTGAAATGGTTTTAATTGAAGAATGAATGACTGTATTTGTATCTTCTTTTTAGTGGATGATGAAGAATCTGAGGGAGAGGAATTCACTGTGCGTGATGGTTACATTCACTATGGGCAGACTGTAAAACTTGTATGTTCGGTGACTGGCATGGCACTCCCTAGACTGGTACAGTTGTTTTTATTTTCACAGTTTACCATGAAAATGTATTTAAATTCCTCTTGTATGGTTACGAGATCTGCACAGCAGCCACATGCATACCAGTCAGATCCTGGGTGTGAGTAGTAGAATTGTACACCTTGTAATGTCTTTTCTTAAAGGAACACTCCAAGTATAATATCCACTGCAAACTGATGTAGTGGTTATGGTGCCAAGTATGCCATGGTGTCAACCTAAAGGAAGTAGTCAAACTTAGTATGGTTTAATAACCTAGGTCCCGCTCCACAAATGATTTTTCTTTGTAGGAAATCCAGGTCTGCACTGTTTGGCTGTGAGTGCTCAGTTGATCCTCTAAGCCAGTGATCCTGTATTTTCATATCTCTGCTTAACGCTGTAGAACGAAAATGATTCTCCTGCAATAGAAGACCAGGAGCTGCAGGCACCCACCTGGACACAGATAATTTGTCAAACCCTCCTAAAAGAATTTGACTACTTACAGTGGGACAACGCCAGGGCATTCCTTGTAACAAAACCAGTACTGTTAGGTGCCTTAAAGGGACACTGTAGGCGCAAAGACCACTTCATCTAATTGAAGTGGTCTAGGTGCTGTGTCCCTTTTGCACTTAGTGCTGCCATGTTTTACATGGCAGCACTAAGTCTGCCCTCAGTGGCTGTTTCCGAAATCGTAACGGACTTTTGGTCCATTATCTGACGTTGGACGTCCTCATGCTCTGCATGAGGACCTCCAGCATCAGATTTTCCCTATAGGAAAGCATTGATTTATTGCTTTCCTATGGGTAGGTCTAATGTGTGCGCGGCATTCGACCCCACTCTATGCGGGGCGGAGGAGGGACATCGGCGCTGGGATAAGGTAAGTAAATAAAGGGTTTGTATTCCTGGCACTGCAGTAACCCTTTAACTTGCACGAGTAGATTTATTTAGAGGCTTTGTTGGGGTCTACTACTTATCTGGAATTTTCACTATTAAAAAATCATGAAAAATTGCCTAGAACTTGGGTTAACCCTTTTTCATGAGATGCTCCTTTTTTTCCATTTAAATTTGTGTTAAGGTTTAGTATCCCAGTAGCCCAGTTCAGACAAGGCAAAGCAAGGGAAAACATTTCTAATGAAGAAGAGAAACAGAAACATTATTTCATTACTTCCCTTCTCTGAATGCTATCTACAAAGAACAAAGATTATAACAAATTGCTTTGTTTTTTTTGTTTTTGTTTTTTTATTTGGGGGAGAGGGAGTTAAGTTTTATTATTTTGATTTATCCTTTATTCCTTACCTCTAGCACTCCAAATTCAGATACATTATATTTCTCAAGACACTTAGCCAGCTGAATGGCTGGCTAAGTCTTTAGAAATGTGGTCAATGTGGTCAGCAAGAACTGCAGGACGTTATTACTAAACAGTTAAAGAAACACTATAGGGTCAGGAACACAAACTTGTATTACTGACCCTATAGTGTTTAACCCACCATTTAGGTGGCTTGTGCCCCTCTCCCCCACCTTAGAAAAGGTGAAGACTCACCTCCATGGGGAAAGCATTGGATTGGCTGAAATCGGCAGGGAGGTTGAATGAGGGCGGTGCCAAACACCGTTTCAGTCAATCAGAACCTACTCATAGAGATGTAATACATCAATGCTTCTCTATGAGGGAAATTGAGCATCCCCATGCAGAGCGTGGAGATGCTGAATGGCAGTGCTGCCTACTGTGCAGCACTGCCCCAGGAAGCACCTCCAGTGGCCATCTGAAAAGGCAGTGTTTGCATTAAAATGCCTGCAGGTAATGATTATACTCACCAGAACAACTACATTAAGCTGTAGTTCTGGTGACTATAGTGTCCCTTTAAGTTCAATTTCTATGTGCAGAGTATCAGACAAGTCCTACCTAGCTAGTAAACAGCACTTACAGTTCCTGTCGGATGAGCAGGGGAGAGAGAGTGATGGATTCAAAGCATAGAGCCAGGGGAGGGTTATCAGAGACTGCTGGAGAGAGAGTGCAGGGATGTATCCAAAGCAACAAAAGCACCAGGCTTAAACATTGCAACATTTAATAGTCCTTACCAGCATAATAGGAGGTCGGGAGGAGACTGCATTACTGATAATTAAATGGATATAAAACGCATATAATTTAAAAGTAAAAAAACTACTGTACACCCTGTGCAAGATTGGCCAGAACTACATCTCACAGCTTTAAAGTTGAAATATAATGGAAATTTTAGTTCAACTACCCCTGCTTTAGTTGTGGAACACCTGTTCCCACAGCCTGATAGTAGGTTGAGTTAATTTGGCTAATCTAGGCAGCTTTTGTGATATTTAACTGGCTAATCGCCGTCTGTCAGAAATCTGTCTTAGCTGAACTATTGACAGCACTGGTTTAGCAGTTGTCTTATCTCCACCCTCCTTTTTGCTACAGCTATTAGTGATATATAATACAGTATCACTTCTATTACTTGGGAATACACTGTTATATTGTAGCTAAACAGTATTGCTTCAGCATTAGTGTTATGTATACACTTTTACAGCTTATATAAGTAGTCACAGAGTTTCTCGCTGTATAGTCTCGATTTACTCCTGCTGTTCATATTATTTTTCTCTTTTTTATATTCTTATTTTAGATTTATTTATTAAAAGTTACTTTTTAATCTACAGTCTTCTCAGTAAATCATACACAGGTAGAATGGCATTTGTTTATTTTTCTGTTTATTCCCTATGATATTCACCATTTAGGGGTTACCCCCCTTTTTTGTGCCCTCTACCTTGTGATATCTAAATTTTGGCCCTAGGTTAATTATTTTTGTTTTCCTCGTATAATTCATTTTAAATCATTTACGTTTTTTCAAGTTGTAAGTCCCTTATCTTCTTTCTAATTTTCTTGATGGATTGTAAAATTTTCATGTAGTAATGGATTTTATGTAGAGATTCTAAAGATTGTAGCTGGAAAGATTAAATATTTATTTATAAAATATTTTACCAATATGGATACATTGAGATTTCTCTAACGGCATATTGCAGTCCGGAGAGAGTACTGGAAGTGGAATGCCAGCAGAGAAATTCATGTTTGAGTGTGACATCTTGCCTTGAAATATAGTCTCTTTGCTCTTTGGATAATTTTTAACCGTTTGATTTAGCTTGCATTTCTTTTAAAGGGACATTCCAGACTCCTAAAGCACTTAAGCTTGCTGTGTGTAAAGTGTGCACTCTTTTATTTATTTTATTTTTTACAAAAAGCGCAGATTTCAATACAAACTAGAAAAACTACAATTTCTGGGGAAATTGTGTGAAGTGTTCTTGCCTCCACCAGTAGTCTACAACTGGAGTGGGTGGAGTAACTGGGTGGAGTGGCTTGAGTAACTGTTGTGTGGTTGGAGTGGCTGGAGTAACTGTGGAAAGGTTGGAGTGTGGTTCACTCACTCTACAGCAAGGGCAGAGAAGAGCTTTCAAATCTTTCAAATCCCTCGAACATTCCACCAACTGCCAACAGGAACCAATAGATTTCAAATAGGGCAGAGAAGAGCTTTCAAATCCTTCGAACATTCCACCAACTGACAACAGGAACTAATAGATTTCAAATAGGGCAGAGAAGACCGGTTAAAAACAAACTGCTTCAAATTGCTCACTTCACTGGCGGTTGCCATCTTCAAACGGTCGTATTTTAAAAGCTATCAATCCTACAGCGAAGAGCTTTATATTGTGAGAATCACAAGACCCAGACCTACATTTTGATGCATAGTATGTCTCTGGAATCTTAAAAATGTGAAAATGAAGGCACAGTCGCAGTTTAGAAATTGCCCTTCAAATGTAAGGTGGCTAGAGTGGAGTTTCAATGAATGTCAATGGACGGCGTGAGTTGCAAACAAATGGTCATATTGTGAAACTATCAGGACTATGGCTTAGCCGTGGACATTTTTAGTGGCAGCAGGGATAGCTGAACATTTTGATATAAGATTTGTGTAGGTGGGCTTGAAAATGAGGGAGTGGTGGCAGTTTAGAAATCATTTTTCAGCTTTTGCCAGCTCCCACTCTAGTTTTGAACATTTCACCATTCATTCCTATGGGACCAATTTCGCAACAAAAACGACGATATTCCGTGAACCATTCGGCAAAACGTTCCACAAAGTAATAGCACACCAATCGGGAACAATCCGCACGTTTCGGTATATTACTGTCTATGTAGTGTAAAAACTGTGGGAGGAGTTCGGGTGGTAAATTTGGCTATAATAAGAATAGTTTATATGTGAGATAATATTAAGTGGTCTTGCTATGCAAGAACACTTAAATAGTACTTTTCTAAATTAACCCTAGCTGTCAATCAAATAACCAGTCCTGTTACTCCTTGATTTATTTAGCTCAGTGGAGATAAACTCAAGAGGCAGCAATTGCCCATACCATCTGCCTTGCAGAGACTTCTCATCGAGCTGCATTTGGGAAGCCTGTGATTGGACAACCACAGAAAGTCTGGGCGGGGTCAGAATGGGCAGGCCTTGCAAAGGCTGCAGACAACACATTTGCAGCTTTTGCAAGCTGTTTTTAGATATACCCCCAGTTTAAAAAGGCATAATTAAATGCATGCATGTTTTCATTGGGGGAATATCGAACAGGTTTTTATTTTATGTTTTGTATTTGAGCAGTGGCATGTACTTAAAAGCTTAAAAGGGGGGTGGGGGGACATGTGGAAGGGGGGAGGAGGTTCCCTATATAGTGAATTCTGAAGTGGCATTCGTAGTTGCAAATTAAAAGAGCATTTTTCTTTTTATACCACACTTTACTGATTAGTGAAGTCAGTTTCATAGTGTTAAAAGTTTTAGTGCTGCTAAGTGAACCTACTTTTAGTATTTTATAAAATGATCAAACAATTCAATTCTCTTTGCTTGCAGATAATCAGGAAAGTTGATAAACAAACAGCACTGTTAGATGCAGATGATCCAGTGTCCCAGCTCCATAAATGTGCTTTCTACTTAAAGGATACTGAAAGAATGTACTTGTGCCTTTCTCAGGAAAGAATTATCCAGTTTCAGGTGAGTTTTTCTGTGTATATGTTGTGCACAGGGGCCAGCTGGCCATAGCTCTGGCCTCCCCCTTCTTAAAGTGTGCTTTCCAACCCTTTTTGCAGCTCATGTTATTTTATCTGTAATCACTATTGGGCACTTGTCACATGTTCAGAGGAAAACCTGTTAAATGAACTTAAAACTTACCTTGAATTCTTATCTGAGGTCCAATCAAATGCGTGCCATTTTTTGGCTTATTAAATATTACTGGAAATTTACATAATCAGATTATATTTTTCTTACTCTCATTTTGTGTTCTTGTTTTGAAGGCAACTCCATGTCCCAAAGAACCAAACAAAGAGATGATTAATGATGGTGCATCTTGGACAATCATTAGCACAGACAAGGCTGAATATACATTTTATGAAGGCATGGGGCCAGTATATGCACCAGTGACTCCTGTTCCTGTTGTAGAAAGCCTTCAGGTATAGTAGTGATATGCTTTGTCTAGAGGCTGTTGCTGTGTTTTTTAGTTTATCTTAGTGTGTTTATTTACTGTTAACTGATCTGTTAACATTGTCATCTTTATTAGAGGTTCAACCAAGCTCTTAGCGCACCAACACTGTTCATATTTTGTCACTATCCCATTTGGAGCAGAATTGGTGAAATACTTCACTCCTGAACCGTTGCTGTATCTTGAGGACTCCATTGAGAATCACTGCTCTATGCACTACATCAAGATCCTTCTGGCTTGCTTTACCTTTACAGATGGGCTTTGTTGCATGCCTATGTGCTGCACATTTTACTTAAAATTTATTTTAGCTGTATTAGTGACTTCTGTGCTGTTTTGAGCAGCTATTTGAGTCGTATGAGTCTTATGTAGCTGGTAGGCTTACGACTTTGAAGTAAAATGGGCCAAATAAGGATCAATAAGCTTATCTTCCAGTTTGCAGTGGAGATGGGCTTACTTTATAGAAAGACTGGCCATATGCTTTCATTTCCGAGTGAGACAGGTGATGGGTTTATGATTAAAAGGGTGAGCTTCTGCTACACAAGGTGGTAAGCCTATCAACACTTTTGTGTAAGTAGTAAGCCTATTTTAGTTTAATGTTGCTCTCATTTAGAAGTATGACTCCTAAATAGAGAATGGAATTCAAGCGTATAAAATTCAGTGCTACCTGAGTTTTTAGTGGATAGTCTGTTAGGCAGGAGAGATTAAGAATAATTAAGGAGATAATTGTAGACTGAATTAATCTTGCTCAAGTAATCATCACAGAATTTTATGATATATGACCGTTACAGATATAAAAATAGGACTGGATTAATTTATGCTGTGATTAATTTAAACATAAAAGTATTACTATAAGAAAAAAGGAGATCCACTGTAATTATACTAAAGCAAATTCAATGTCCGGTTTCAGGTAAAATTAAATAACATTGGTACATTGCTTCAGCCGGTGCTTGTGGTCCTTATAACATAAATCCTTTTTTTTTTTTTTTTATATAATGTACAGTTATTGTAATTATTGAAATAAATTTTTCCTGCTATTTGATAATAATGGCAGGTTTTGGATTACTTATCAGGAGCTACACAACATATTATTGGCATACATTTTCTTGCAAAAGACATTAATACGCCCATAAACTTCAACATTTTAAGGTTTCCCCAGGCACCCTATTTAGACCTTGAATTTATATTTTTTGGTTAACTTTTAAAATAGTTTTTTCAAAATATTAAAATCTAAAAATATATATTTCATATTAAATATATATATATCAAAATATTTTTCAGAATATGAAATCTTTTTAAAAGTTTATCAAAAATATTAAATCCCCACTGACCCCAGAGAGTTGGTTCAGTCTACTGGAGGAGCGTACAGAGGCCTTGATAGGGCGTTTAGACAAACATGATGAATTTTGGAGAATGTGACAATACTACTTGAGTACATCCCGTTGAAACGAGAGTTTGTACAGTCCCAGTCATTAAAATTGGCTTGTGTGAGTAATGTACTTTCACTAGGATATAGGGTCTTGCAACTGTTTGCAGTGATGATTCTATTGTTACTTACGTTTTGTCTAATAACTACAATAAAAATAGGTGACGAGTGAAATTGTTTCATCTTTATAAAATCTGAAATACTTTAAATGTCAATAATAAAAAATATTAGATCATTTTAAAAGCTTATACAAAATTGATAAATAGAGGTCTTAATTTGTAATTGGTCAGTTTATTGTAAATACATTGTACTCTCTTTTTCCTTTTGAACTTTATTTCATTCATTGACAGCCTGTGTACTAGAGCAGTGAGCAGCTTTTTTCTAATACAAAAATGCTGTTTTAGGGTTTTTTTGTGATCGAAAAGTGAAACTTTAAAAGAAGCCTGGTGTTCCTTTTTTTACAAATATGAATGGACACGCTATATAGAGAGCACTTTATGTTGTTGGAGAACACTTTGTTTACGCACTTTGCAAAGATTGATTTTTTTTTTTAAGATTGTCTACATTTCTTTTTCTTCATATTCCCATTTCATTAGTTGAATGGCGGCGGGGATGTAGCGATGCTGGAACTAACAGGACAGAACTTCACTCCAAATTTACGTGTCTGGTTTGGTGATGTGGAAGCGGAGACAATGTACAGGTATATATGGGAATCTAAAATATATAATTATAAAAACTAAAATCTCATTAGTTGAGTTAGTAAAGACTGTATGTGGCAAGTTTAAAAGTTTGTGAATCAGTCATGTCATGGGAAATGTGATTTAAGACAACTAATTTTGACTATTAAACCAGAATGAATGTAGATAAACCGTGCTAAGCAGGGGGTAGTTATTATGTAAAATAGGCTACAAGTGCAATAATATTCATACATACATGTATATGTATATTTCTCATATTAACTCAAATCTAATGTGCACCTCAATTTTTAAACCTGGAAGTTGAAAAATGTTTTCGCTGGCGAATTTAATGCGTATTTGTACAAGAAGATACTACCACACAACATTGTGCATTATTTTTGCAATTTTTGTTTTATAATAGCTGCTTATAACTCAAATTGCTCCTTACTTAATGCAAGTTTATGATCTACTACAGTCATTAAGCAAGGACAGCCCTCTTTCCGAGGTGAAATGTGAAATTCACCAGCGAACTTTCAAATTCATTGGCGAATTATGAAATAATTGCAATAAAGGTGCGTGTTAGATTTGGGTAAATACAGTGTGTGTGTGTGTGTGTGTGTGTGTGTGTATATATATATATATATATATGTATAGAGGGACCGATTGATGTTATTGATATTAAATTCCAAGGATCTCAAAGGAATACACAAACAAGCAAACAATAGTGTAATTTGAAATAATAATGTACTGAAAGTTCTTAAACAAAACAAAATGTCAACTCTTGATTGTATCCCAGTGATATTGGTCAGTACCTAACTGCAGTAGATATTGACAAACCAAGATTTCTGGGCACTATCTTGTATACAATTATTAAATATCGTTTTAGATCACAATTTTTTGATTTTGTGTTTTTCACTTTATGTTGGTGTGCTAGTTTGTACTTTATAGCCCCTATATACAAGGGTGCTTTTTTTAGAGATTTATTAAAAGTGATGTTTTATTTTATTTTCTTCTTTCTCTACTTTGGGATCCAGTCAGTATAAAGTTATTCCCCGGTTGTACCATCAAACTTAACTGCTACCTCCAACTCTTTTCTTTATTCTACTTCAATAGGGGTTATCCCCCATATGGAGGTACCAGCTAGTTAAGGCTCCTCTTTTTCTTTCTCTTCTTTCCTATTTATAATAAGCACTTTATTTAATGAAACAAAGGAAACAAATGCAATATCTTTGCAAAAATTTCAAAATGGGCTATAGCACCACACTTGTGGTGTTTGTAGAATACTTTTTATTATGTATAATTTACAAAAATATAATTTGCCATTGGATTTTTCTTTGTTTTTTACATATTGTGCCACCACTGTATGTGGAGATTATATACCATCACTGGGCACTGCACCATCCACGCTGAGTACAGCAGAGCTCTTAGTAGCTCTTAAAAATGTGAGTTTGACTAAAATCCTCACATTATTATATATATATATGTGTGTATATGTATGTATTATTGCACTTAGTGCACCAGTGAAATTTTCGTTTTGTATGAATGATTTCGTACTAAATAAAAATTTCATTCGTCAATCCCAAATTTCGTCCGCAAACCATTCCTTAAAAAATAATTTGTTTTCGTCCGTTAGGACAAAAATAGTACTACGTATGCACAAAAAAAACCAAACAAAACAACCAAGGAGTGAACCAGCTCCCTCATTGTAATAAATAGCCATTCCTACCCCCTGCATTAAAAACTATGGGGGTCCCTATGACCCCCATATTAATAAAAGGGAGGTTAAATACTCCCATATGCCCTACTCGTGGCATGTCGCCTAAACAGCCAGTGGCTGCGCTGTCATTTAGCACTATATATAAATCAGTATGGCAGTTACTATGACCCCATATTCATAAATGCCAGGTTAAATTCTCCTGCATGCGTAGGGGCATGTCGCCTAAACAAACGTAAAACTACTAGTGACAGGGCAGCTATTGCTGCCCAGTCACTAGTACAATAAGGGGGTACCTGGCACAGGTTAAATCCTGCTGCATGCCCCTACCTGTGCCAGGTCCCCCCCGTCTAGGGGGCATGTCGTCTAAACAGTGAGCAGCCAGTGGCTGCTTGCTGTCATTTAAAAATGGATATAAAAATCAGTATCTTATATAGAAGTGAGAGAGAGCTACGGTAAGAGTACGTGTAACCAATAGTTATAGCAAAAACTATAACAATGTTGCAATATGAAAAAGTAGCTATTTAGATCAGTAACACAATAAGGCTGTGCTACTGATCTAAATAGCTACTTTTTACACTTACTCTTACCATACTCTTTACACCTCTATTCAAGATACTTTTATATCCGGTTTTAAATGACAGCGAACAGACAGTGGTTGCTTGCTGTCATTTCAAACTAAATATAAATCAGTATGGGGGTCACCATGACCCCCATATTGGTAAAAGGGAGGTTAAATCCTCGTGAATGCCCCTACTCACGTCATGTCAACTAAACAGCGAGCAGCTCGCCGTCATTTAAACTTCTAGTGACTGGGCAGCTATTGCTGCTCAGTTGCTGGTGCCATAAGGTGGGACATGGCACAGGTCCCCCCAATACCCTCATGGTGGGGAACACAACTAAAATGGGGGGGACAGTGACCTTCGGGTGTGGGCTATTAATATAAACAGGAGGACCAAATGGGCGTCATAGTGACCTCCATCATGATTTATATTTAGTGTTTAGGCGACATGCCCCTACTCGCGGCATGCCGCAGGATTTAACCACCCTTTTATTAATATGGGGTTCATAGTGACCCCAATAGGTTTTAATGGGGTGGGAGGGGGGAGCTGGTAGTTTTTTTGTTTGTTTGTTTTTTTCACGCATGCGCAGTTATTTTCTCCATGCTGTGGGGGTTAATTCCTCTGAAGCACAGAGTCTATTAAACGGACAAAACGAAAAGGTAATGCATTCTGCATTTGCCGTTTCGTTTCGTTTATATTTTGTTTGTAGGGCTTTCGTTTACATTTTAGTAAACGAATACGAAAAAAAACAGAAATTCCGGACGAAATCGTATGTGTACGAAAACTAATGCACATGTCTATTACGTAATAATTTACCCCCTCTGTGCCACGGTTTCTCTGCAATGTGTTTGGGAATCCTCGGTTGAATTACTACTGCCATCTCGTATTGATTATTATGAGTGCCTAAAAACACATTTATTCTTTTTTTTTTTCCTTTAATTTTGTTGTACTTGAGTATAATAAAGATAGCACATTATACACTTTGAAGATTGCAATAAGATGAAATAAGATAAAAGTGTATATGTACAAAGCAAATTTTGAGGAAAAGAAAAGTGAGTAAAACATTAGTAGTCATTCTAGAGGGGACAGCATATTTGTTTTTGTAAATTCAAGATGAAGGCAAATCAGTACAGTGCTAGAGTTGTGAACAGGAGAGAAACATCCTGAAATGAAAGGAGATGCTAACTAAAAACCAATTTTTTGTTGACTCTCTTTAGATATTTAAGGTTTTCAAATTTGATTATTTTTTTTCTTCTATTGTTTCCTAATAATTTCAACAAATCTATTTTTGTAATGCTTCACATAATATTTTGAGTTCTTCAGTTGTGCGCTTTCCTACTGTAATCCAAATATGTCACCTGTGGTTCTGTCTCATCCCAGTTGCCTCCTTTTTCATGGATCTGTCCTCCCTCCCCATGTAAATAGGAAGTTTACTGAATACTTTTTCAAAGAATAATTACATTTGGAGAGTGCACACTGAGACCACTGATGGCAATATGAAGCAATGTTTTGTGGAAAATATTGTCATGTAATTGCTTTTTCTAGAAGGTGCCATGATCGCTTTGTTGTTTTTCCCCAGATGTGCAGAGACTATGTTGTGTGTTGTTCCTGACATTTCTGCTTTCCGAGAAGGTTGGAGATGGGTGCGTCAGCCAGTACAAGTGCCGGTTACATTGGTCCGAAATGATGGCATAATTTATTCCACCAGCCTTACTTTCACATATACGCCAGAGCCTGGACCCAGACCACATTGTAGTGCAGCTGGGGCAATCTTACGAGCCAATTCAAGTCTTCTGGCCTCCAACGAATCCATTATAAACATTGATGGAACTTACGCAAATTCAACCAATGTCACATCATCCACGGCAGCAGTAGTATCCTAACCACAGACTTTTTGCACCTGGACTTAAGCTAACTTTTTATGTTTTTACATGGAAGGACATGTATAATATTTTTTTTTTTCCATCTTGTATTTTTATTTTGTGCTTTTGTGGGAAAATGTCTCTCCATTCTAGTTCATATTGCCTGGATCTTGTGAACGGCAAGTACCGAGCAAGAAGTAGAAGCCACAATAATGAAAGGGAGAGGGGGTGGGAGGGAGGGATATGCAAGTGTATGATCTCCCTGAAGGTCTCTTTTGGCTGTGTGTTTATTTAAAAAAAAAAATTGGCATGAAACAGAAAATGTGGCTGTGAGGGGAAAAATAACAGCTAGAAAGCATGAGTATAACATAGTTTTTACGGACCAATACACTTGTATAAGCTTTAGTAAATGGTATATTTTCACCATACCTTTTTGTATCACAACATATACTAGTTTTGTTACCAAATAGGCTTTTTTTTTTTGGGTCGGGGGAAGGGTTCCGCTTTGAGCTTTTTTTTTTTCTTTTTTCCCCCAGGTATAATCTGGTTCCAAGCCAGAAAATACTTGTCATTCAATTACAATACTCTTCCAGTTAGAAAGTAAAAAAAATGTTAAATATCTATTATTATTTTTTTTTTTTTTTGGTCAAAGGCTGGAAAAGTGTTTTTTATTTCTTCTTTTAATTGAATGGGTTTTTGTTTTTTTTCTACCATAGAACCTTTTCTTGGCCATCATATAGTTTGTTTTTAAGATTTTATGAAAGTCAGTGCTAAAGCTTTAAAAAAACAAAAACAAAAAAAAATGCCTCTACCTTGCCTGCAATACGAACAGTATATGTCAATAGTGCCCGGATTTTAGTCTCTTATATTCTGTTTTCTATTGTTCTATGTAGTGTTATCCCTATTTTTCTTTTTTTTGTCTCTAGCCTCTTCATTGGACTGCTCTTGAGCACCTTGTTAGGCTGCTGACAGTGAAGATGTTAATGTATTTATAGAGACTCTCTGTGGTCCCAATGTACCTGTAAACATACATGGCATTTAAACAATCACATTCATATCCTGCTACTCCATATTAGCAAAACATACAGATATTTTATTTATTTCTTTTTAAAATCAAGATCATTTTTTTTTGTTTTGTTTTTTTGTGGTTCTGTTCAGGTTTTAAAATCTTGTACATAACTTGTATTAAGTGTAAGTTAAGTGTTTTTATAACCTTTTTTTAATTATTATTTTAAAGGTGATATTTTCCCATTAGATGTCTCTGTTTATCTCCATTTTTGGGCTCTGGAGATTAGAATTATGAGATATGTACAATTTAATGCTGGGATTATTTTAGAAAGAAACCAGTCCCTTCATAATTCTATTTCTTCACTGTTTAAAAAAATAACTTTTGTAAGATAGTACATATTACTTCTTATCTGACGTTGTCAAGAGTCCGTTAATACACACCCTCCTGGAAACTAGTATGTGGCATAACGTGACACATCATACACTTTACTAGAAAGGCCAGTAATTTGCACTCTCTTGCCAAAGAAGCGAACTTCGGCAGGGCTGGACATTCTGCCAAGAGAGATTTGCATTTTGCACAGGGCCTACATTAGGTAACATGCATGGTATGTTGCCGTTTGATGCCATCATGCATGCACTTGGGATTTTAGGAGGCAGGTGTATTGAGCTCCTTACAACTGAGCAGATGGGGGTTGCTATTTTTTAATATATTCCTAACAGCAATTCATTTTAACATTGTAGAAAGAGAAGAGAGAATTAAATTGATTTTGAAATAAGCTTTCTTATTTCAGCTTCATTTTAAACAGCTTCGCCTCCTGTCTAGTCAGTTTGTGGTTGGACGCTGCTTATTTTTTTTACTTACATTTTTTTTATAATAATTAAACATCGATAACTTTTTACACGTGATCACAGCCCAGTTCATCTTGCTTCATTAACCCATTTCAGTGGCAGACATAAAGGCAACTCATATCGATGAGTTGTTCCCCCTCTGGTGCTTGAACAGTTACAGATGAGTAAGCTCACCGTGCATTCCAAAAAGCCAGCTGATTTTTTTTTTTTTTTGTAAAGAGTTTAGAGTACAGTTGATTGTCGTTCAGTGCCAAAGGTGGCGAGACAGGTGGCATTGCTGCTGCTGTAAGTCAAACATATGAACGAGAAGAATGCTGCCTTCATTACACATTTCAGCTGTTATGGCCAAATATTACTCGTGTGAAGCTGAAAGGATAGCATCCTTCTGTGAGCAAGCAAACCTCTGATAAAATCATCAAAAGGCTAGTCTAGAAATGGTGCTTTAACTGGAGTGATATTTCTAACGACCGGTAACTGTTAGATAATGCAAATCATAGAAAAGATATAAACCCTTTTTTAACGTTCATTCTAAGTAACTCAATTTAGGTCAATACCGTGATGTGACAGCGCTTAGGTTTTTGTAGCTTAGTCCAGTTTAAGTGGAATTTGGGATGTTTACCTAGAATACTGAGCCTGACATTGTTTCACAATTTGCCTTTTATCTGCATGTGTCTCATATAAGGCAGCTGATGACTGCATATTGCCATATAGAAGAGCCAACAGTCTTTGCTGTTCTGTCTGTGAGTGAGTAGTGTCTATCCTGTCTGTGTCCCCCTTTACCTTTGCGGGAAGCTATGTTAAATGTCCAGCTCACGTGACTCTAAACCTGAATTTTTGCTAGCCACGTAGCATTATGTGCCTTTCAGGTTTGCTTCTTCGCTACATTAACCAGCAGAAAATATCACCCGCAGACATTATGAGTGCTCTAAGAGCACAGTCTTTTCTAAATATTGCAAATGCAGTTAGGTATTTTTTTTTCTCTCCTTGTTTCATATTTAGAATTTTTTGTTTTGTTGTTCATATGCTGTTTGTGTATACCCCTGCCAAAACACTATAATACCACTTCACTACAGCTGTGAAAAAAATCCTGGTAAAGACATAATGTAGGAAATTGCTGGGAGGCTTTATTTCTCACCATCCCAGGAAAAAAAGTGGTTATGCTGTAAGCCTTTTTCTTAATGTCTTGTCTTTTTTTATATACCATTTGTATAGAAACTGAAGCTGTTTTTTTTTGTGTGTGTTAGCTTTTAGTAAAAAAAAAAAAAATAATAATAATAATCGGAAAAAAAAACATCAAAAAACTGCCTTGCCTCATCTCTGTTAGTGACCAAGAACAGAACTCATTGTGGCCTTATCTCTTGGTTTTCCTTGCTGTAAATGGTTTACTGGAAGTTACAATAATTTTTTTTGTCTTGTCTTGTCTGTTAATTGTGCTTGTAATGTATTACAGTAATGTCTGTTGTCAGCGTCTTGACAGTGCCGCTTTGTTGATTCAATGCCACATCTTGCTTTTGTATAATGATTTATGACAATGGAAGTATAAGTTACCAAAGTATAAAGTGTGTTTTTCTTCTTGCTGTGCAGCCATTTATGTGTGACCAGTAAAAAAAATTATTTGTTGGTGTGGGAAGACCCACCTTATTTAAACCGTTTAAAAAAACATGGAACAACCCTATTGGCGCTTCACAAATTGTGTGAAATAATTGACTTCACCAGCAAACTTTTTTCCACCTAATATCCCATCATTTTGGCTCAAACACTACGAGAACTAATTGTCTAATGATTGTTGTGCTTATCTGTACATACATTATTAAAGCTGTATTTCCAGAGTTGTCTTCCACAGCTTTGTAATTGTCTGAGCATTGTACCGTATATCGGTAAAGTTAGCTCCTTGTTCTGTAATGTCTGCAACAGTACTGTAAAATGGTGCAGTCTCATCTTTGTGCAATGTTTTTTAGGTTTGAATTTATCATCTAATGAAACCTCTTTATAAAGCTGGTTGAAGAAGTTGCATTTCGTCCAGACAGATTTGTTTTACTGTATTGGCATTGTCCATATTTTTTGTCTTCTCTCTTTTATGATGGGCCCTTGCTGTCTACTAAGTCAGAAGTAAATACTTTCTATGTGGTTTATTTGATAGAAGTGGGGGTTTATATACCCTAAATTAGGTTATAAATCCCAGTTATAAAGGGACAGTAACATTATTCAAAATGCGGCATTAATACATCTTAATCTATATAATGGCAAAATTATATAGCTCTTATAATGCAGAAATATTCAGTCACATTTTTATTTTGTCTTTCTATGATCCTAGAGACTTAAAGGAGTTAACTCGCACTTTTTGCTGTATAAGATAGTGTGCTTGAAATTACATAAACTTGGCTTTTCTTACTTTATTTAAAATAAATTATATAATTGAGCAATGCTGCAGATATTTAGCTTTCAGTTTCTGTAAAATAAAACGTCAAAACGCCCCAAAAGTTTACTGTCCTTTTAACTGGTAATTTGCCCTGTAATTACTGTGTACACATAATAGATGACAAACTGTTTATACCAAATAACTCTGCAAAGATCTGTGTATATTGCTTTCTTTTTTTAAATTATGTCTAGCTATGTGTTAACTTTCTTTTCTGTTGCGGCTGTGTTTATGTTGAGTATTGAACAAATGTTTTTTTTTTTTGTTTAATTTTGTTGGGGTTTTTTTTTTTTTTTGTGCCAGACTCCTTGTTTGTGAGCACTACAGTGTGGGTTTGAATGACTGCTTTGTTAAATGCATTATCCCTATGAGTCACAGAGGGTTGAATTATACACCCTCTAAGCAGTCAGGGGGCTAATGGGGTTGCTGGTTAACCCTTTAAGAACTGAATCTTATTACTTGTTCTTGAGTTTATTTTTATTTTTACATAGTTCCTGCAAGTATCGCCTTCAGCCTCTTACTAATGTCTTGTGTATAGCTTATATGTGCTGTTAAATGAGGCCAGCTTTTTACTTTCAGTCCTTCAAGGGTTATATTGTTAAACTGTGGTTCTGGTTTCTTAGCAATAAAATAAAGAATTCAGCAACTTTTTAACATATTTTTATTTTTTATTTTATTTTTTTTTTTAGAAAATCTGCTCAGTTACATTTTCATCAAGGAAAAAAATAAATCATGCAATATGGGCAGTCTCGATAAATAAAAAGTAAAAATGCAAACCATTTTAAGTCTTCTTACTCGTACTATTATTCCACAAAACCAAATATTTTGTAAGATGTTGCAAGTCATATTTACTTTTAACAGAATCTCAAATCAGCTGCACCCTTTTTCCCCCCTCTCCTAAACATTGGCAGGAAGGTATCATTTTATATGATTCTTTTTAATCATGTAACTGTATATTTTATTTGTGTATATATTTTTTATTTTGGCAATTTTACACATTAAATTTTGTTAACACTATAATTCCACAATGAAGTGTTATATTCCTTTCAAGGTACATTTAAGCATGCTGACTATTAATGCTAATTAAACATGTATTTGAACTGATTTACAAAAACTGTTGGAAAAAGACAACCTGGATTACCCGCGATAATAATGGTCCGCTGCCTGTATGAAATTCTTATTCCGTTCCAGATAGAAATCCTTTGAGACAGATTGCTGCAGTTTAAAGGGACACTATAGTCACCTGAACAACTTCAGCTTAATGAGGTTGTTCAGGTGAGAACTATAGCTCCCTGCAGCCTTTCTCATGTAAACACTGTATTTTCTGAGAAAAAAACAGTGTTTACATTGAAAGCTAGGAACACCTCCAGTTGCAGAGGGACTTCGGAGTTGATGGAGGCATAATATACCTCCATCCACTCAGATCTGCTGTCAGCAGAGCACAGGGCAGCACTGTGCACAGCATCCTGTGATTCAGTATCTCCTCCTGCATGCAGACACTGATCTTTCCTCATAGAGATTCATTGATTCAATTCATCTCTATGAGGAGATGCTGATTGGCCAGGGCTGTGTTTGAATCGTGCTGGCTCTGTCTCCTTGTCAGTCTCAGCCAATCCTATGGGGAAACACTGTGATTGGATCAGGCTACCACATGTCAGCAGACTGCTTGTTTTCCCGAGTCTAACAGCATGAGGGGCCCAGGGGGGCTAGATAATGGTGTTAACACTATAGGGTCAGGAATATTTGTTTGTGTTCCTGACCCTATAGTGATCCTTTAAGGTGATATTATTAACCAATCAGTATTGGACTGCCAATTTATTTTATTCTTTCTGTTTTCCTTTGAAAGTTTATGAGCAATTTAAAAAAATATAAACTTGATATATAAGATGCTATTGGTATTACTTTACTTTAAATTTGTCTATTATTGAGAACAGGTTCCTTAAAATGGTTAGTGCTACAAAAGTTGCTACACAGAAGTCCAATTTATTGCCCCAATACTTTGCCCTTTGTTAACATGTTGATTGAGATATTATGCTTCTCTGGTAATTAAATACAATTTTACAAATTACTAGAATCAGTGCCTTCAGGGGATGAGGAAACCATTGTTTATTTACTGTGGAATTATTTAATGTTCTGGAGTAACCACACATGTGCTTCCTGGGGCATTTTTTTTTTTTTACTACTTATTGCTTGCCAAACGCAGGAATTACACCATTAACATAATGCAAGCATGACTTGTATTATAAGATGAGTCGAGAAATAGTCCATTAAATAAACATCCACTTTACTACATACTTTGATTATTATGATATACACCTAACTGGGCAGGTAAAGTGTTAACAAGTACATAGGATGAGTTTTGTTGTCCTTTTTTTGTATAGGTAAGCATTTAAATCTTGGAACTGAATATTTCACCACGTGTAGCCGCTATGTTTCATCCATGTCATATGCAAATAAAACAGATGCAATAAGATTTGCTTTCCATACCTGTCGTTCCCAAACGGGACTTTAAGGCACACCAATAGTCCTAGTTTTTCCACTATCTCTATGGGAACAGCTTTGGGAAATGTCTCAGTCCAAAATTGTTAATGAAAATGATGACTTGGACCTGCAGAGCATGACTTAGTCTTGCAGGGTAATTTGTGTTCACAATATCAAAAATTAGCCCACAAACAAGCTGTGCATATTTAGAACTTCTGCATTCTTAACTTTGAGAAATGATTAAGATAATTTGATACAGAAGCTCATTTTGTGGATATGAATGATTTTTTTTTTTCTTGGTCATACAAATTTTGCCTCTGTATTTTTCCTACCTTGATGGAAGCATTTTGGCAAGCCCCTAGCTGTCACCAGTGACCGCTTTAGGGAGGTTGGGGGAAGCTGACTCTCTATGTAGGGTCTCACATGATCCTCCATAGACCTCAATTCTGTACCGTCACACAAAAGTACTGCGCTGATGTAAGCTGCTGTTTCCAGGTAAGTATAATCTACCTTCCCCTGCTCCCTATGGCAACCGGACACCTAGTGATGATGACACCATTGGAGTTCTTTGCAAATTATGCAAAGTCCCCAGACACTGTCAGATTCACTTTAAAAGATTACACTGGAAAAATTGAGCTATAGACACAATTCTACTTCGTATCTGCTGCATGCTTAAAGGACACTCCACGTTCCAAATGGGCAAAAAAAAGAAGATATCACGGTTTAGTGGATATATACCCTCAATGAAAGATTTTTTTCATGCATGTATTTATTAGGGGTATATTTTCAAAGAGCATGCAAAAACCTTAGCAAGCCCTCCTCTTTTCCCCATAAAAATACTTTGTCTCATCATGGGGAAAGAACCAATCAGAGGCTTCTCATTGAAAAGTGGAGTGGTCCTCTAACAAACTACACACACAAAAGGTTGGATCTATGGAAAGTTGAAGAGGTGAAAATCTCTCTTACACACCCCATTAAAACAGCCTGCTTAATAAAGCATGTTGCCCTCCTGCTGTAAAAACATGTCTGGTGTGTTGGGGCATGAACTCCACAAGCCTTCTGAATGTGTCCTGTGGTATCTGACAACCAGACATTAGCAGCAGATCCTTTGAGACATGCAAGTTGTAAGGTGGGGCATCCATAGATCAGATTTGTTGTTCCAGCACATCCCACATATGCTCAAGCAGATAGATATCTGAGGAATTTTAGAGGCCAAGGCAACACCTTGAGCTCTTTGTTTCTCAAAACATTCCTGAATAAATTTTGCGTGTCAGTGTCAGGGTGCAATATCCAGCTGAAAAAGGCTACTGCCATCAGGTAACATCATTGTTGCAGATGACGTACACCCCTTCATGGCAATCTCGAGGTAGGTGCTACGTGTCAAATTAGTATCCACCTGAATGCCAGCCTACTTTCTTCCCACAGTGCATTCTGCTGCCATCTCTTCCCTATGTAAAAAATGCACTCCCCTCCAGCCAACTACCTGATCAAAAAAATCATGATTCATCAGAACAGGAAACTTTCTTCCATTGCTCTATACTCCAGTTCTGATGCTTAATTCCCCACTGAAGGTCCTTTCAGTGGTGAACAGGGGTCATCATGGGCACTCTGGTGGTCTGCAGCTACGCAGCAAACTCAAGCACTCTGTATTCTCACATTTTTCTACCAGGCCAGCATTAAGTTTTTCAGCAATTTGACCTTTTCTCAAATGTGCTAGCTCCTCATATGCATTAATGAGACTTTGGCGCCCATGACCCTGATGCCAGTTGCAGTGTGTGTGTGTGTAGTGTGTATATAATGAATGCAGTGTGTATAGTGTGCGTAAAGTGAATGCAGTGTGTGTGTGTAGTATGTGTATATAATGAATGCAGAGTGTTTGTAGTGTTTATAGTAAATGCAGAGTGTTTGTGTAGGTATGTGATGTGTGTAAAATGGGGGGGTGGCTTATTTTTTTTATTTTTTTTTAATATTACTTTTTTTTCAGTCCTTTCTCCCTGCTTCTTACTTGGCATGGGAGGGGGGGGGGATATGGCATTCCCTGGTGGTCCGGTGGCATGGACTGTGCAGTGGGGGCCCGCAGCAAGCTCTTATAGCTCTGGTTATACCACTGGACCACTGACACCTACCTGCATTTATTTTAACTTTTGAAGTTGTAATACAAACCCCAAGTTCCTTGTAGCAACTCCCTCCCAGTACGAGCGATACTGAAATACCTCCATCCAGCCCCCAGCAACACTGGCACTGTGAAGTTCGTTTGTAGCTCCGATACTTGCGGGAGGTGTAGTAATTGCATCCTGCGTACATGATATGTTTTGTCAATACAGGGCTTCTTCAGATATGTGTGCCACTCACTGTGCATCATATTTAAGTCCAACTTATGGGCTTACAACAAGCATGTCAAACTCGCGGCCCACAAGGACCATCTTTGCGCCCGGCGAGCCACAAGTACATGCTGGTGTTATAGCAGAGTAGGCACCTGCTTTCCCTATATTGCAGGTGCCTACTCTGCTAACACTTACCCAGCCAGGAAGGAGGGCCAGCGGGGGAGCTCAGTGTTCCTGTTCCTTACTGCTACCTTGCGTGCAACGTCTGTAGTGAAGCCGGGCGCTGGAATATGACGTCATATTCTGGCACCCGGCATCACTAAACCATGCAAGGGAGCAGTGAGGAGCAGATAGAAGGGCCCCACATCTGCTCCAAAAGGTAGGGAGCAGTAAAGTATGTGTGTGCAAGAGTGAGTGTCTGTCTGTCAGTGTGTGTGTGTGTGTGTGTCTGTCAGTGAGTGTCTATGAGTATGTGTGTGTGTCAGCGGGAAGATCAGATTTGGCACAGGGTAGTAGAGGGGAATGCTGTTTTTTTTTTTGTTTTGTTTTTTTAATACTGTTCTTTTTAAAATAATCCTAAATTTCTATGAAAATTTAAGGTTTGTTTTTTTGCCGCCCACCTAAACTTAAACTTTGTTTATGTGGCCCGTGCCAGACTTTGTTTGACATGCTTGGCTTGCACCATCATAGAAGTCTGGTAATGCAGCCCGATGATTGGATCTTCCACAAAACCACAAATTAAAGGAACAGATAATTGATTGCCATAAGTTTAATCATAATAATGGCAGGGCCATCTTTAGTATAGATTGGGCCCATGGCAAGCATTTAATGGGGCCCCGTGACCCCCACTAGCTGACATGCAATCACACTCTCCACTTCCCAACGCAGTAGCGGAACCATTTTCCCATGCTTGCAGAGTTGTATTTAGCACTGAGCTGTGTTTGTGTGTTTGAATGGGAGCATGTTTTTGTATGGAGTATGTTTGTGTAAATGTAGGGGTGTGTTTGACACGCACAGACATAATGACATACAAAGACACCGTGATAGACATACTGACACACACACAGAAATGGTGACACACAGACACCCTGACAGACATACACACATACATACTGACACACATGCAGCCCTATCTTCTGGGTTCAGGAGGGTGGTTCCCTGGGGTCCAGTGGCAGGCTGAGGTAGTTGGGAGTGTGAGGCACTGGTACTCCAGATCCCTCCTGACGGCCTTCTTCTCCATCCCTCGTAGCTTCATTCTATCTGAGGAAGTAACTCACGGCATTCACTTCCTCCCAGTCTGCTTTCGTAAAACAAGGGGGCCTGGTCGTGCTGTTAAAGGGCCACAGCGCCCGACCGGGCCCTCTTAGTGTGAGGGCTCCCAGGGCAGCCAAATCTTGCGGACAGCAGGGCTCACGGGGTAGCTGCTTTGGGTCCCCCAGGAGTAACTGGGCCCAGGGCAGTTGCCCCGCATTAAAGATGGCCGTGAATAATGGATACACATTCTCAAAATTCTACACATAGATATAAATACAAGTCTAAATATTAATTATAACTCTCTTTTTAAGCTTATACCATGGAATACTCCGTAAAATACTTTGCAACATATATGTATACAATTACAAACAAAATTTATATTGAAAAATCTTAATTTTGAAAACTAACCCATTTATATATACCAAAAACATTAATCTTAACTTATATTTAGATCCTTATATAAGAAAAATATAATTAATAAAATATAAAACATTCTGTATAAAAGACAAGCAATTTAGAGCCCATTCAAAAAACTATTAAATAAAACATTTATTAATTGTTATAACTACTATAAAAATATATTTAAAAAAAAAAATACATTCTATATTTACTCTAGGGGATTCCAAAGTTTTTTGTTTATGTACTCATTTTATTTCTTCCTTTCCTATGTTTTTTTTTTTTTTCTTCCAGATTATATTTTTTTATTGTAGCTTAGTAAATGCAGACAGCAAACATAAAGCAGGCTTAGCTGTTTTCAATGCAACGCTTACATAAGTAATGACTGTTGGTGCAAGAACACAGTATAAGATCATAATAGACGTATACCAACTGTCATGTGGGTTATATGCTGCTATAAGTTGCATATATAACATATAAGTAGCTTCTAAGATACTTTTCTACAATCGCTAGATATAGTAGGGTGTGAGTTACCCTGGAGACAAACATCTTCTAGAGAACAGTATTTTGGACTGCTAAATAAATTTAGGATTAATCCAAAAGTTAAATTGAGGATAAAGAAAAACAAAAGCAGAAGTATCTCGGCAGGTCCTCCGTAGACAGCATGGGATTTCAGCTATAGAGTCAGGAGAAGTCCATCTGATCTCTTTATAGAGCTCAGGTATCTGTTAAAGGGACACTATAGTCACCCAGACCACTTCAGCTCAATGAAGTGGTCTGGGTGCTAGGTCCCTCAGGTTTTAACCCTTACATTGCAGGGTTAATCCAACCTCTAGTGGCCGTCTTCTGGACAGCTGCTAGAGGCTCTTCTGCAAATTTCGCATCCAGCGTGCATAGGAAAGCATTGAGAAATGTTTTCCTATGGACTGTTTGAATGCCACTCGGGAGCTGACATCGGCGGGGGAGGAGAGATCACCAGCGCCGAGGGAGACCAGTGCTGGATAAAGGTAAGTGGCTGAACGGGTTTTAACCCCTTCAGCGCCAAGGGAGGGGGACCCTGAGGTTTTCCTGACACTATAGTGATTCTTTAACATTGTGTTCAGCGGACTCTCAGTACAGCTCAATCTCTGGTAAAATGGTTTGATTTTCCTCATATCCCATAGCTTAGAGGAGATAGTGGGTTCTTGATCTGTGGTAGATATCACCGACGTGTCCAGCAAGGACAGTACCAGCAATTTGAGAAATTTATCTGAATCGGAGATTTGCAAAATTAGTATGCGCTTTCCGTCCTGGGCCCCAGCAGTACTTAATGTCATTGTCCTTCAGAATTTGTGTCACAATTTTATTTTTATTTTTTTTGCTTGTCGCCAGGTAACCGTCGACCTGGAGAGGTCATTGTAAAAGGATAAGGCAGGTCCTTCAAATTTTTATGTAGGTCATTCACATGTAGCTGCTTTTACCAGCTGCTTGCTCCTGAGTGATTGGAAACAAACCGATAAGTCTCTTGGGACCCCCTCTGGGGCTTTTGGTGACTTGGGGAAAAGTTTTCTAGCTTGGCTTTGCTGATGAGAGCATTGAGGTCAGCAGTCTCCTCATGTAATGAGGAATTTCAGTGTTAAGCATTTCTACAGAGATACCTCTAATTCGGAGGTTACGTTGGCGCTCACAGTCCTCCAGTGCCGTCACTGCGACTGTGGGGTTATTCAGAGTAGATCTCTAATATCTTTAGAGGACAGCATTGTCTCGTATCTGTAAGCTTTAGATTTGTGACTCATAGTGTTCATGGAGGATCAGATATTATTTTTTCCTCCCAATCTTGAGGGAAATAAGCAGTTTTGGGTATAGTCTCCAGAGAGCTCAGGACATGCACGTCTACTTCAGTCTACACCTAGCTCCGCCCTCTTTTAAAATCTGGGAACAGCGGTTCTAATTAATATTT
>OW240917.1:58863415-59050915 GCA_933207985.1 Pelobates cultripes
GCGAAGAAGGAAATTGGAGGGGGGGAGAGGAAGGAAGTTGAAGAGGGAGGGGGAGAAGAAGGAAGTTGGAGAGGGAGGGGGAGAAGAAGGAAGTTGGAGGGGAAGAAGAAGGAAATGAGAGGGAGGGGGAGAAGAAGGAAATTGACACACACACAATGCACCCCTTGCACACAGAAAAACACACAATGCATTACACACAGACACACATACACAAGCAATGCATCCCTTACACACAGCAACACACAATGCACCCCTTACACACACTCAATGCATCCCTTACAGACGCACACACTGCATCCCATACATACACAAACTCACCTTGCAGCCCTTACACATACAAACACAAATTCACACAATGCATTCCTTACACACATCAGGACATCCCCCACACACACACTCCACCCCCTGTGAACAAACTCATTGGTGGAACATGAAGGTGGACCCTGGGACCCAGACCTTGAGCTGTGTAAAGGGCCCCCCAAAAATGGAGCTGCTTCCTGTTCTCCCAGAACATTGATTTTTGTGACCACAGTTACAAACCGCCTCCAGAGAGCCTGTTCTACACCAGACCAGTGGAGCCAGATGGCAGCTAGAGCCCATCATCATCCTCATCTGGTTGTAAGTAGGCATCTAGTACATTATTCGTGGCACTAATCTCTAATTTACCTCACATTAAAGGGACACTATAGTCCCCATAACCACTGCAGCTTAATGTAGTGGTTCTGGTGTCTAGCCTGTCCCTGCAGGCCTTTTAATGTAAACACAGCGGCACTGCAGCACTGGCATTAGTTAACATGGCAGATCATATGGGTGGGGCACTGTGATGTCACATGGGGGGGCGGCAAACTTTACTTTTGCCTAGGGTGGCAAAAATCCTTGCACCGGCCCTGCAGACACTGCATCCCTGTGGGCGGACTCGGGTGCAGGCACGGGGGGAGCCCAGACCTTGAGCTGTGTCAGGGGCCCCAAAATTTCTGATGGCATGTTTGTGTATGCCACATCTATATGGACTTAGACGAGAACTAACAAAGTGAATTATGTGCTTTTTAGAACACACTCTAAATTGGGATAATAGATTTTTGACTTGCAATACAATTGCCCAATCTATTGAGAGAAGCACCGTACAAAGTTCTTACTCTGCAATGATTGATCACCAGTCTGGTAGGAGTATTTATTTATTTATAAAATATTTTACCAGGAAAGATACATTGAGATTTCTCTCGTTTTCAAGTATGTCCTGGGTATAGGGTAAAACAATCCACATCCGCATATTAATATCTCTCCTGAATGCTATATGGTGCATACTAATTATAGAATGACAATGTGATTCCAAGT
This sequence comes from Pelobates cultripes, assembly GCA_933207985.1. Taxonomy (NCBI): domain Eukaryota; kingdom Metazoa; phylum Chordata; class Amphibia; order Anura; family Pelobatidae; genus Pelobates; species Pelobates cultripes. The sequence goes on from OW240917.1 coordinate 58,864,751, forward strand.
AATAGAACTGAATGACAAATTGATTGCACGCAGTAGGTCTGAGTGACAATATGATTGCATGCACTATGACACAGTGACAGATTGCTTGCATGCTATATGACACAATGACATTTTGATTTAATTTGCTATGACCAAATTAATATTTCTGTAGAATGGCTAAATATTAGGATTCTATCATACTGCATGTAATCAAAGTGTTTAGATTGCGTCCTAGCTGTTTGTCCTCTATCTTTCTGCATTCTGTCATTTAACATAGAATCATTGCTTATTTACCATAAATTATGGGACATATATTAGATGTATACTAGAAAGGTATACAAGCTGTATTGCATACAGTTGTAGAAAAGTTGCACTGGAGTAAACAGAAGTAATTTGCTCTTAGTAGAGGAATTTGTTGTGTTAAATGTTTCCTTTGGGTTTTTTTTGGAATTAACTTGAAATGAAAAAAGGATAATATGGGTGGGGTAGGTCATTCTATAAGGAAATCAGGGTGGGATGTGAACAGAGGACCATTAAAAGTATTTGAAAGAGTGGAGGAATGATTGTACTTGCTGATTTGTATGTGAAAAGAAATAAAAAAGTTAAAAAGTGGCCAGATGGTTCTTATGGTTTCTAAACTCCTTAGTAGTCACATTATTATTATAATAGAGTCTACATTTGTGGTATTAAAATGTCATGTGGCCTCGGAATAAATACACCTTCTCACCCTAAATTTGTTAGAGGTCATATTAAAACAAGCAGCATTATAATGGTCAAAACAAGTGTAAGATAGAGTTGTAAAGTCATTGAACATCCCTAAAGCATATATATATGTTAATATTTCAAGGAATCTTTGTATAAAGTGGAATTATGAGGCAAAAATTTGGTTGTTTGTTGGGCTCATTTGCATATGCCTACCCAGAATCCCTTGCAGTAGTGAGAGCACTGTTAAAGTGAGATTTCTGTGGAAAAAGCAAATCTTATGGCTTGACCGGTGTGTGGGGTTAGGGCCCTAAATAACAATAAGGGGCGTGGGACCTACTATCCTCCCCCCTGGCCCCAACCCGTGGGTGGTGGCCCTAAATATTTTTATTTATGGCCCCCACCCACCGCTCAGGTGCGGGTCTGGGGGGGGAGGACATTAGTTGCCCCCCCCCCCATTTTTATTTATGGCCCTCACCCACCGCTCAGGTGTGGTTCTGGGGGGAGGACATTAGGTCCCCACCCAATTTTTATTTATGGCCCCCACCCACTGCTCAGGGGTGGGGGCGGGGGGGGACATTAGGTCCCCCCCAATTTTTATTTATGGCCACCACCCACCACTCAGGGCTGGGGGGGAGGACATTAGGTTCCTCCTAATCGCGGTATAGCGATTAGGGGCATAATTTAATAATACTAAGTAACCCGCTTATATAGAGGCTGGGTCACATGCTGCACTGGCCAATCACAGCCATGCCATAAGTAGGCATGGCTGTGATGGCTTCTAAGGGCAACCGAGTCAAACGCTTGTTGATTGACTGCCCTGCAGCCTTTCAAAACACGTCATTAAATCGCCGAACACCGAACTCCAACCCGAATATACAGTGATATGTCCGTGTTCGGGTCCGGAGTCCAAAAAACGTAATGTTCGGTACGAACCCGAATTTTACAGTCCAGGTTCGCTCAACTCTAGTTATGTTGCCTTTGAGACTGTATGGTAGCCCAGGAATGAGAATTACCCCCATGATGGCATACAATTTGCAAAAGTAGACAACACAAGGTATTGCAAATGGAGTATGTCCAGTCTTTTTTAGTAGCCACTTAGTCACAAACACTGGCCAAAATTAGACTTCAATTTAGTTTTTTGCATTTTTCACACACAACAAATATGAACGCTAACTTGGCCAGCGTTTGTGACTATGTGGCTACTAAAAAAAACTGTATAAACTGAAAAATGTAATGTGCTATATTTGATCCTGTAACTTTCCAAAATACCATAAAATCTGTACATTGGGGCTACTGTTTTACTCATGAGACATCGCTGAATACAAATGTGTGTACTTTATTGCAGTAACTGCTACCAGTATTGTGAAATTCACAGTTAAAATGCCACGCAGAACTAAAAGAATAACATTTCTTAATTTCTCAATTTTTTATATTTTATCATATTAAATTATGTTTATATACAAATATTTGATGTGACATGAAAGCCCTGTTTCTTCTGAACAAAATTATTTATAAGTGTGGGTGCACATAATATGAAAAAGGTGAACTACCTGAACAGACATATAGCGCAAATTCAAAGTTTTGTTTACGTTTTGTTTTGATCACAACTTGTACAACTGCCTCAGTCCTTAAGGGGCTAAGTCAAGGCCTTAGTCGTTGTAAATCAGGAACAGTAAATCAAGGATATAAGAGATTGTTTATATGCAAGGCGAAGATATGTAAAATAGACAATGTGTTGGATATTATTTAGAATTTGTCCACTTTGCAAAATTCCTATTCGTAGAAATAAAGATTGGTAGACTTACTAGTTAGTTTTTGGTACTATTTTATTTATCTATATTTGACATAATTTACAAATGATGTTTTTATGTCCTTTTTTTTGTATACATTTTCTTTATACATTTTTTTTTTGTGCTTCAACGTGATCCAAATGCTTTATGTCCACAACATTTATTAAAATTTTTATTGATGCACTCAATGTGTGAGTATTTCAGCTGCATCAACAGCAGGTAGATGTAGCGGCAAAATAACTCCAGCTGTTGTAGAAATCCAAAATTCGCTTTCACAGTACTCAATATAGGGAAAATTAAATAAAATAGTAAATGAAAGGAAGGGATTTCATTTAAAAATCTATGTTTGCTGTAAGCACACTACAGTATATAATGCGCAAGACCTGCATTGCGAAAGCTGAAATACCGGGGACAGTCTAATTTCTCTAACAAGCCAAATGAGCTGGAATTATATAGGAAATTACTCCTACTCAAATTCATTCCCAGTAAAAGACGAGACCTTTCATATCACAATGCACGCGCAGTGCAATGACAGCTGAAACAGAAGGGATTGTTTGTACATCACGCTCATGAAAATTTTACACCCCAGAATTTGCTTATTTAATCCTGAATGATACATGTACTGAATAGCTAAGTTTCTAGTAGAACGGCGCTGATTATTCACAGTTTTATTTCAGGTATTGTTTGGTAGGGAGCCTCTGCTATCATTGCACTGGCATGACAAAGCTTGCTTGAAAAACATTAGTGACAATTTTTTTCCCCTGTATTTACTCTTCTTGTTTTTTTTTTGTTGATGTGTACAGTATATATAATCCTCTTTATACTGCGGTTTATTTAATACTACCATTCTGAAGAATTGATATACATGTCTAGACTTAGATAGCAGGTCTAGAAAATTAGCCAAGATGACAAAAGTTTCCATTTTGGTATTAGACGTCCAATTCTATTATAAACATCAATATTCTCAGTAAAGTGGATAAACCACAGTTTTTGTTTTCAGGTTGGTTTATTCTTTTTTTATAATACTACAAATAATAATTAAAAACAAAATAGGTTAAATTACACAACAGGGCTGAGTTTATAACGATTTGCTTATGCAATTCACTCTAACCCTCTCGTAAAGGGAAAAACAACACCAACAGTTCATCGTAAACTAGCTGCCTTCCCAGATGATTTTTTTTAAATTTATTTATTGTGTTTATTTTTATTTGTACTGAACCCCTATGGTCCATTTGAAATATTTTATCAGAATATAAACAATTTACTATATATTCAATCAGTGGCGTACATACCAGGGACAGCAGGACCCCACTGGACCCCAGGGAGAGCAGGACCCCACTGGACCCCAGGGACAGCAGGAATCCCCAAAGGTAGGGAGGCTGGGGGATCAAATAAAATAAAATATGTGAGTGTGTATGTGTGTTAGTGTGTGTGTGTTTGTTAATGAGTGTGTTAGTTTGTGTGTGTCTGCTAGTGAGCGTCAGTAAGTGTGTTAGTGTTACTGTGTGTGTTTGTGTGTCTGTTATTGAGTGTGTGTCTTCGAGTGAGTGTCAGTGTCTGTTAGTGAGTGTGTTAGTGAGTGTGTGTTTGTCAGTGAGAGTGTGTTTTGTGAGTGTGTATGTGTGTCTGTCACTGAGTGTGTGTCTGTCAGTAAATGTGTGTGTCTGTTAGCTAGTGTGTATGTGTGTAGTTAAAACCCCTTCAGCACTTACCTTTTTCCAGTGCCGGGCCCCCTTGGCACTGGGGATCTCTCCGCCCCGATCTGCCTCTCAGCTCCGAATGCGCATGCGCGCATTCAAACCGCCCATAGGAAAGCATTACTCAGTGCTTTCCTATGGACATCCAGCGGAATCGCCTCTAGCGGCTGTCAGTGAGACAGCTACTAGTGGCTGGATTAACCCTCAGTGAAACAGTTTCTCTGCAGGGTGAAAACTAGAGGGACCTGGCACCCAGACCACTTCATTGAGCTGAAGTGATCTGAGTGCCTGTATTGGTCCTTTAAGTGTATCGACATGCACTGGCGGCACACCACGGTCGCAGTTCTGCAACCAGGTGCCCACCACCATATGTAGCAGCTCCGGCCCGCGAAGAGTAAGTGCGCGGGGGGCGGGGGGGGAGGGGTGGATGGCTGGTCCCATGGATCTTGTGTACGCCACTGTATTCAATATAACTTATAAATTGATTTCTACAAATCTCTTATATTTAATCTCTCTTTTCTACCCAATCAGTTTAGTTTTCTCAAAAATATGTTCCCATTTTCATTTGTCGTCTTCAACCTTAAAATATTTGGGTGTTAATTTATCACACCCTGCTAATAAAAATGACTATGATCACGAGGGATCTTAAACACTGATGCTTCTCAAGCATATCTATTATAGCTGCATTTAATGAATGTTTTAACAAGAAAGTTGTTTTTCAAACTTTATTCTTATTTGCCTTTTTTCTTAAAAGAGAAGTACAATGTTAAAACGACTATAAAATCAGCCATTTATGCAATGCCAATTCTTAATTGTAAGTTTATCAGAAATATCTCTATTAAGAAAATGTAAGTGAGGGAACTTAGTTTTATAATGATGACTGAATATTTTTTCTTTTTGCAATCTATGAATACCGGTAATTAATAATGTGGAACAGCTGCAACAGGAGTCATTTTAAGTTTAACCAGTCTGTAGTGTTAGTGACCGTCCTTTAGTGTAGAAAACAATGAAAGTGTGGATTGGGTCTACTAGTTGGTACAACAAACACTAGTCCTTCCAGAATCCCCAAGAGACAGCTAAAGGAGATATCAGCAGAGTCTAGTTTGTCAGTGCCATCAGAGACAATCTTTACTGAAGAGATACAACAGAGTACTTAAAGAAGCACTGTAGTGTTAGGAACACATATCTGCATTCCTAATGCTACAGTCCTGATGCACTTGTCAATTAGGCCTCCTACTTTGTGCTAAAAAGGAAAGAAATTCCCCACCAATTAAATTAACATCCAAGTGATAATAGATAAAAGTAGTATGGTCCAGAGTGTTTTAAATATGTAAACTTTATTCTGACACACAATTAGCTAAAAATAAAAATAAAAAAAAAGATAAAAAGTAACACTAACTCATTTCACTAAATGTGTCTTTCTTTCACTTGGAAGAGCCAATATACAGGCTCCACTACATGTGAGTGCATTTCTATTTCATTATTTTAATTACGTCATTCAGATATACTACACTAGATTAGTCTATCTGTATGTTTCATATCTTTCATGTATTCCGGATTATTGTCTGATACTGAGGGAAGCTACAAGAATCCATCAGCAGGGATTGTACTGCTCACGCTCATAGAAGTGGATCTTTAAAGAGCTCCTATAATTTGTGTGTGCACATATAAATGAGACACTCTGGATCCTGTCTACTCTGATCCAACCAATACAACTTAAGTGCTGAACCACCACAAACTATTCAGTTTGCATATCAGACTGTTCCCACCCAAAAAGGGCGATCCAGATAAAAATGCAGGCCGGCTCCTTCTGCATGAGAGATACAGCAATCCGAGACAACCGTTTTAACCTTGTTAGGGATCATTAGTGAGGTATAGCCGATACTCTTCTAGGCACCATGAGCATAACATTAGCATTCCAGAAATAATAAAGAATGCTATTAACTTTTTTAAATGCTGTTACATCAGAAATGTATTAGATATTTTTTCATTCTGTTGCCATTTTTAGTAAGTTGAAATGATAGAAATAAGTCAGGGTTCTTACAAATACCTACAAGCAGGGCATTTGACCATATTAATTTACATATTTTGACACACTGGTTGTATATGAGAAACATTTATTTTTGCATTTACCAACTTTCAGACCCTGTGTGAAATAAAGGGATACTACATACTGTCTAAAGCTTTCAATTCCTCAAAATGACTATAAAGGATGATTGAATAAATTAAAAAAGAAAAATCTGGATATTTACATAATTTGAATGTTTCAGTTTTTCTGAAAAGCAATCTATGTGTTTATGTTTTTCAAACAAAAAGTGCTTGGAACTGAAGAAGTTAATTATAAAGAATCTACTGGTCAACTAAACTGAACAATAACTACTCGTTGCTTAAGTTCCCTGATGTCCAAATGTTAATCAATGTCTTTAACAAGGAAAAACAGTATTTAAAATTAGAATTTTATTTCCATCAGCGAGTTCCACTTAACAAATTGAACTGAACACTGAAGAGATATATAAAAAATACATAGTTTATGCAATCACACAGGTAACATAATGAACCATACGGATATCCATTACAGAATGTTTTGTATCAAAATCACTAATTTAAAGGGAATCTATTACCAGCTATACATTGCGACATATTTTAACACAGATCTATACAGTGTATTGTATCATTGTGTTTCTCAATATGGCATGTTTATTACCGTGATAATCATAAAATGAGTCTCCATTTAACTTATTTTTTAAGTCTCTTCTCTTCCTAACCCTACTGTTCATTAAATTCATTTTGTTATCTATATTGTCAAAAGCAACAGGAAAAGTATTTTGGGAATACTTTTATTTATTTGTTTTATTTATAAATGTGTTCCAATAAGCTACAAGTAATGTCTAAGAAGAATATTAAAGTATTTAGCCAGGAGAGGTACATTTAGCTTTGTGATAGTTTCCAAGTATGCCCTGGGGTCTAGAGTTTATTCCCCAGCTCAATGGTACTCATCTTATTGACCTTGGAAGACTGAGTTGACCTTGACTTTAAATTTAAGTTATCCATGCTTGGTTTGAAGCTGATAAATTAAACTGGAAATTGTGGTGAAATGTCAATTAAATTGTACTTACTGATCAAAATGACCCAACTGGGGAAAAAAAAATTATTCAACTATTTTTCCAGTATGGATATTTTGGTCTAAACTTGCATTTATATTCATTAATCATCTTTGTCAATTTTCCATAAATCCAAGTTAAGTGAATAAAATGTAAATAAACATAATTTGTTTTAGTAATAAAAGAAAACAAGATAAAGACATTTTTATAATAATTTCCCTTTAAAAATAAACCCTTATAATGTTACACTTTAGTCCGTATTGCCCCAGCTTGTGTTTAGTCTATGATCCCATGCAGCCAGATGCCAGACTATAAATATAAGCACAATCCTTGTATCAAGTGACTTATTGTTTCTTCACCAATGACACGGCTTGTTTATGAAGTATGTTGTTCATGTTATCAATGAGTGTATGCAGCTATTTGAGGATAGAATTGTCATCAAGCAATTAATATATCAAACTGCTCTCGATTATTTGGCAAAAAGAGCAACACAGTAGCAGCAATCCTGGTGGTACTATATACCATTTTATTCCGTTATGTTTATCCAGGCTTAATTGATGAGAGAGGAAAAAAACAAAAAACATTTTCATTCAAGACAATCCATCTCACCATCTCACAAAACATATGGTTGTGTACATATATGGTCGGTCCTTTATTTTCCAATGAAAATCCAGCAGTTTTATTCATGTAGGGGCAGGCGATGTACCAGATATACTGATGTTGGTGTACGTGTACTTTGAAAGTGAAGCACCTGTGGTCCTACCCTCATCTTCTGCAATCCCTTGTCCCATTCCTCGGCTTTCCACCCCTCGTCTAGGGCAACAAGCAAACGTAGCCAGGAAACCCAAGCGAAAACGCTTGTTCATGAAACAGTAGATGATTGGGTTCACGCAGGCCGAAGTGTACGAGAGCAAATGAATAAAAGATATAGGTGCACCGGAGAGGATGATGTCTGCTGAAGTTGTGTCGAATGCCCTCCAGGCATTGGCACTGAATATTGGGGTCCAGCAGATAAAAAACAAGATGACGATGACAATAAGCATTCTGATCACTCGTTTTTTTGCCATCAAGTTGGCCGCTGAGCTGTTGCTCCGAACTCTTTCAATCTTAGCTCGGCTGTGGGTGGAGAGCTGCTGCATTTCCAGTTTCATTTTTCTTTTTGTCTTCTGTAAGTAGCAACCATCTCCATTTTCAAACTGATTACTGCTTGTGCTGTTGGCCCGTTCTGTTGTGGCAAATGCAAAAAAAAGTATGAAAACACAACATTAAAAAATAATAATGACAATAAACCGTTGAATAATTTTACATTAATCAGTTTGGATATCTACTACCTCTTTTCATTGGTTCCTGATATATGCTATACAGGACTGGTGCAACCGTTAGGTGAATTAGGCATTCGCCTAGGGCACTGGTCTGCTGGGGGTGCCAACCGGGATGTTTCCTGGTGGACTGCTGCGGTCTTGGGCTTCAGCGGTGGGCGAGCAGCTCTTGAGCCACCCCTTGCCCACTGCCGGGTCAATCCTCCATGCACCCGAAGGTGGGGGCACAGAGAGGAGCCCTGTCACAGGGGGCCCAAGAGGTGGCCATCTGGTCACCTTAGGGTGCCGCTGATACGGTGCTTTTAACCCCTTAAGGACACATGACGTGTGACATGTCATGATTCCTTTTTATTCCAGAAGTTTGGTCCTTAAGGGGTTAAGGAGTGGCAGAGCAGACACCTGCTTGCCCGCATGGCAGGTGCCTGCTCTGCCGATTAATGCCAGCAGAGTGGCAAGTGTGGGAGGCTGTTCTTGCAGCTTCTCAATCCTCCTTCATGATCCCTCTGTGATGCCGGGAGCTGGAATATGATGTCATTCGAGCCCCAGCATACTAAACAGCGGGCAGGAAGAGTGGCCCTTACACTGGACACCAGGGAGGTAGCGAGGCTGGAGAGGCCTCAAAAAATAAAATTGCGTAAGTGTAAGTGTCAATGAGTGTGCGAGTGTTTGACTGTCAGTGAGAGTGTGTGTGTGTCTGAGTGTTTGTATTTGTCAGTGACTGTGTGTGTCTGTCAGTGAGTGTTGGGGTCTGTCAGTGACTGAGTATGTGTGTGTGTGTGCTGTCAGTCAGTATGTGTATGTGCTCGTCTGTCCATATGTGTGCTCGTCTGTGCTAGTCTTATTATAAATGAAATTCACCAAATGCATTGAATACATAAGTTATCACGGTGATAAATTATGTATTCAATGTACAATGTATGTATTAGGCAATATCTGTATATGGATGAATGTCTTAGGCAGTATGTATATATGGATGTATGTATTAGGCAGTCTGTGTGTATGGATGCATATATTGGGCAGTATGTGTGTATGGATGTACGCATTAAGCAGTATGTGTGTATGAATATACGCATTAAGCAGTATGTGTGTATGAATATACGCATTAAGCAGTATGTGTGTATGAATATACGCATTAAGCAGTATGTGTGTATGGATGCATGTATTAGGCAGTATGTGTGTATGGATGCATGTATTAAGCAGTATGTATATATGGATGCATGTATTATGCAGTATGTGTGTATGGATGTAGGTATTAGGCAGTGTGTGTGTGTGGATGTACACATTAAGCAGTATTTGTTTATGGATGCTGTATTAGACAGGGTGTGTGTATGGATGTAGGTATTAGGCAGTGTTTGTTTATGGATGTAGGTATTAGGCAGTATGTATGTATGGATGTAGGTATTAGACAGGGTGTGTGTATGGATGTAGGTATTAGGCAGTGTGTGTTTGGATGTAGGTATTAGACAGTGTGTGTATGGATGTAGGTATTAGGCAGTATGGATGTAGGTATTAGACAGGGTGTGTGTATGGATGTAGGTATTAGGTAGTATGTGTGTATGGATGGATGTATTAGGCAGTGTGTGTGTGTGGATGTAGGTATTAGACAGTGTGTATGGATGTAGGTATTAGGCAGTATGGATGTAGGTATTAGGCAGTATGGATGTAGGTATTAGGCAGTATGGATGTAGGTATTAGGCAGTATGGATGTAGGTATTGGGCAGTATGTGTGTATGGATGTAGGTATTAGGCAGTGTGTGTTTATGGATGTAGGTATTAGACAGTATGTGTGTATGGATGTAGGTATTAGGCAGTATGGATGTAGGTATTGGGCAGTATGTGTGTATGGATGTAGGTATTAGGCAGTATGGATGTAGGTATTGGGCAGTATGTGTGTATGGATGTAGGTATTAGGCAGTATGTGTGTATGGATGTAGGTATTAGGCAGTATGGATGTAGGTATTGGGCAGTATGGATGTAGGTATAGGGCAGTATGTGTGTATGGATGTAGGTATTAGGCAGTGTGTGTGTATGGATGTAGGTATTAGACAGTATGTGTGTATGGATGTAGGTATTAGGCAGTATGTGTTTATGGATGTAGGTATTAGACAGTATGTGTGTATGGATGTAGGTATTAGGCAGTATGGATGTAGGTATTGGGCAGTATGTGTGCATGGATGTAGGTATTAGGCAGTATGGATGTAGGTATTAGGCAGTATGGATGTAGGTATTAGGCAGTATGTATGTATGGATGTAGGTATTAGGCAGTATGGATGTAGGTATTAGGCAGTATGTGTTTATGGATGTAGGTATTAGACAGTATGTGTGTATGGATGTAGGTATTAGGCAGTATGTGTTTATGGATGTAGGTATTAGACAGTATGTGTATGGATGTAGGTATTAGGCAGTATGGATGTAGGTATTGGGCAGTATGTGTGCATGGATGTAGGTATTAGGCAGTATGGATGTAGGTATTAGGCAGTATGGATGTAGGTATTAGACAGTATGTGTGTATGGATGTAGGTATTAGGCAGTATGGATGTAGGTATTGGGCAGTATGGATGTAGGTATTGGGCAGTATGTGTGTATGGATGTAGGTATTGGGCAGTATGTGTGTATGGATGTAGGTATTAGGCAGTATGTGTGTATGGATGTAGGTATTAGGCAGTATGGATGTAGGTATTGGGCAGTATGTGTGTATGGATGTAGGTATTAGGCAGTGTGTGTGTATGGATGTAGGTATTAGACATTATGTGTGTATGGATGTAGGTATTAGGCAGTATGTGTTTATGGATGTAGGTATTGGGCAGTATGTGTGTATGGATGTAGGTATTAGGCAGTATGTGTTTATGGATGTAGGTATTAGACAGTATGTGTGTATGGATGTAGGTATTAGGCAGTATGGATGTAGGTATTGGGCAGTATGTGTACATGGATGTAGGTATTAGGCAGTATGGATGTAGGTATTAGGCAGTATGTATGTATTGATGTAGGTATTAGGCAGTATGGATGTAGGTATTAGGCAGTATGTGTTTATGGATGTAGTTATTATGCAGTATATATTAGTGTATATTAGGCAGACCTAACTGAAAACCATATGGCAAAATTTAGGCCAATATAGCTGATCTAGAAGAATTCTCCAATTCGGCTACAGTCACAGATCAGCTGTTTTTGCTTCAACTTGAAAACTTTGTTTTTCAACTCACTGCAATTCGGAGTTTAGTGAATAAACCTCTGTGAGATTGTATTTGCTTTAATGAGGGGGCGACAAAATGGATGTTTGCCTAGGGTGGCAGAAATCCTTGTACCGGCTCTGATACTATAGACTGACCATGCCTCAACATCAACACCGTGCTGCCAATATTTTATAATTTAATGTCCAAATACTAGTTAGATTGATAACCATGTCTTTCATCTGAAACATCAGCTTCTTTTTTCAACTTAGCAGCTACAAGATTAACCAAGCTGAATCAACGGGATTCTGCAGAGTTCTACTGGTAAATAACTATTGGCATGGGATTGAATATTGTATCTATTCAGTGGGGTGTATTAAATAAGGTGTAAATAAAGTCACTTATTTGGTTAGGATTGTTAAGACCTGGTAGTTAAGTACTTAGTTGCACATATTAAATGGAATGCAGCTATTTGAATTAATTAAATGCAAATAACATATTGATATTCATCACGTTTGATTGGCAATATTTTTGAAGAGCATAGATCAGGGATTGGCAACCTTCTGCACTCCAGATGTTGCGGACTACATTCCCCATAATGCTCTTACACACATAATGCTGACAAAGCATTATGGGAGGTGTAGTCCAAAACATCTGGAGTGCCGAAGGTTGCCTATGCCTGGCATAGATTACATCTATACGAAAAAAATTACAAAGTCCGCTGTGAATAAGCTGATAGCATCTCCATTAAGGGTGAGTGGAACTGCAGCTCAGAGACAATTTGTATTTTGAGAAAGATCTCCTAGAGATCGAAACGTTGCAATTTTCCAAACAAATCTGCTGTTTAAACTGATCCTTGAGTGCCTGGACCACAACTTTATCCAACTACACTGTATTTGTAGACACAGAACAAGATGTATTTTTGTATTTTGTTTATTTTTCATATTTTTAATGCATTATTCATATAATATATTTTTAAAAAGGAAGCAATCGTACCTTACAATATTTCTTTCAGTGAACTTATTTGCCGGTTCTTGGAATTTGTGAACATAGAAGCCATGGTAAGAGCTACACTATATTCAAACATTTTATATTGAGTCTGAGTGCTGATTTAATTTGTTTCATGTAATTATGCCAAAAACCTAGTAGCACAAGTAAAATTGATTCAGTTGTTTATATATAGTCACTCAATACAAACCAATTTAATTTTATCCACATTACACTTTATATTTTCTTTTTTTATTATCTTATATGATTGGGTTAATGACACTTAAAGTTTAATCAAATGATTTCAATGAAATTTTCAGTTTTACAGCCAAATTATACCTTTTCTTTGATTGACTTCAAACCGTATCCCTCTGTATAACTCAAGTGATATTAATCCGTAGGCTATTGACATAACAATCCCAGGAACAAGAAAAAGGATTAACAACAAGAAGGTATACCTACAAAAAGAGACATACAGATCACAGTTATTTTCCTTAATACTAACAGTTTACAAATTAAAAAAGACATTTCTCAAATCTGTTGACCCCAAATGTTTTTGTAAACCCTTAACACATTAAGCAAGACAACAGGTAGCCCTATCTCCGTCCAGGTATCGAAAGTACCAAACATGCAGAGGTTGAACAAGTACTATCCAGAGACATAGTATAATAGATAGATGCATATTACAGTTCTCTACAGTGGCCAGAGATCATGCTATGTCTAGAGAAGACAAAATGACAACGAGAACTGTCAAATAACTCAAGGTCAAAATAGTATAGAAGTAGACTGAGTCTATAAGCCAGTCAAGTCATGGATATCAGAAGGCAAGGTCAAGAACAAGACACAAATACCAGAAAATGCATAGAGATAAAATATAAATATTTTACAGCTTTGTCTGTAAAATGATGCGCAGGTGTTTTCAGAATAAAAGGATGCAAAATGAATGTGTCATGCGACACGGTTAACAGCAGAATGACACACGGCTTGAGATGTCCTGTGGACAGCCACAGGGAAAATTATAATCCTAGGTCTAATTTAGTTAATTCATTCCAGAATTTGGATTTATTTTGAAAATCAATAGTTGTGGGCTACAGTGTGTCATGTCAGTGTTTGGTTTGTTTAAATTTGATGATTTAATTGAATTTACTGTATGTGGGCATTATGTGCAAATGCAGACAATCCTTTTACATTCTGTTGACATTTTTAGTCAACTATAAACTATACTGCTAGTAATGCCTTCAGGGTCTTTACAAACACCTAGAGGCAAGCTATTTGACCATTTTTTTTTTTTTGTGCATTGAGACAGTGACAAGTAGCATGTTAAGTATTTGCATATTTGTATTACAAAAGTACCCATAACTAGGCACCTGCACCAGGGCCGGACTGGGAAAAAAATAAGGCCCGGGCATTTTTCAATTAGAGCGGCCCCCCAAAAAGGGTGCGGGGCCAGAGAAAGTGAGCATGTTGGTTCAATGCGCAGAGCCCCGCTGAAGAGCTCTAGCATTAGAAAAAGGCCCTGTATTTGTTCTGCGAGGCTAACAAGACATTTGCCCTGGGCATTTGGGGGGCGGCGTTTTTTGCCGCCCCCTGAAAAATGCCGCCCAAGGCAAATGCCTTGTTTGCCTCGCGGCTAATACGCCCCTGGGTGGAAGTGCATAAATATTTACACTGAAGAGTGAATACTGCGTTGTATAGATGAATAGTTGTCTGTGTGGTGACATTTTGTCAAACTAATATGGTGACCATGGGTCATGTGACCAAGCTCATGTAGGTCTTTCTAACAGGGGGATAAGCTTTACCCTTTGATATCTCACTACTGCCTTTTGTATCCAAGATCCTTGAAAAAATTGTGTATGCGAGATTGACAGACTTGCTCGAGTCCAACTCTCTGCTAGACCCACTTCAGTCTGGTTTCCGCGCTAAGCACTCTGTGGAAACGGCACTGACCAAAGTATCCAATGATCTACTCGCTGAAAACTCTTGTGGTCACTACTCTATCCTAATTCTCCTTGACCTGTCTGCAGCTTTTCACACTGTTGATCATCAACAGCTTCTTCTCATCCTCCGCAATATCGCTCTACAAGATATTGCTCTCTCCTGGTGCTCCTCCTACCTCTCCCAGCGCTCTTTCAGTGTTTCTTTCTCTGGCTCTGCTTCTTCTCCCCAACTCCTCTCTGTTGGTGCCCCCCAAAGTTCAGTCCTTGGTCCCCTACTGTTCTCCATCTATACTGCCTCTCTTGGTAAACTCATTAGCTCCTTTGGCTTCCAATATAATTTCTATGCAGATGACACGCAAATCTACCTGTCCTCTCCTGATCTCTCCCAGTCCCTCTTGACTAGTGTCTCTGACGGCTTCTCTGCTATTTCTAACTGGATTGCTGCCCACTTCCAAAACTGAAATTCTGGTCTTTCTTCCCTCAAGTGTTGTTACTTCTGTGTCTGTCTCCCTCCAAGTCTACAGTGCTACCATCAGCTCCACCACGCAGGCTCACTGCCTAGGTGTTCTCTTTGACTCCGACCTCTACTTCAAGCCTCATGTTCAATCTATCGCCAAATCCTGTCATTTTCATCTCAAAAACATTGCGCACATCTGCCCCTACTCAACGCCAGATGCGACTAAGGTGTTGGTCCATTCCACTGTCCTTTCTCGCTTTAACTACTGTAATCCGCTTCTCAGTGGTCTTACGTGCTCCCAACTTGCGCCGTTACAGTCCATAATGAATGCGGCAGCAAAGCTCATCTTTCTGTCCGCCCGCACCTCCCATACATCACCCTTCTGTCAGTCCCTACATTGGCTTCCTATAAAATATAGAGCTCAATTTAAAATTCTGGTTCTTGCTTTCAAATCTCTACATAATGCTGCTCCCACCTATCTATCCTCCCTAATACACAAGTATGTCCCGTCTAGGCCCTTACGATCTGCTGAAGACTTAAGTCTATTTTCTGTCTGTACTCCCACCTCTGATGCTCGCCTTCAAGATTTCTCGAGGGCTGCACCGTTCCTGTGGAACTCGCTTCCCTCCGTTAGATGCTCACCCAGTCTCCACTCCTTCAAAAAATCGTTAAATGCGTATCAATTAAACTATTGATAGCTCCTGACTGATTCCTCTTTTGCAACTGTCACTAGTCTAATACTATCCTTATCTTTTTGTGTCATTTTACCCCACTCCCTCTAGCATGTAAGCTCATTGAGCAGGGCCCTCAACCCCTCTGTTCCTGTGAGTCTAACTTGTCTGGTTACAACTACGTCTGTTCGTCCACCCATTGTAAAGCGCTGCGGAATTTGATGGCGCTATATAAATAACAATAATAATAATAATAATATGGTAATTGGGTAATTCAATACCTTTACAAGTCAGGAAAGAGATAACCACTTCCCCTATACCCATCCCTTCCTGTTCCTTCTTGGCTGTGCTAGTGAGCTGACGTGAGCAGACATGGGCTAATTTTTATAATGGTGAACTGTGAGTGGGATCTGGTGACTTTATAAGATTTAGTTGTTATTGTTAGTTAGATAGATTGTTGTGTACGCATACTATGGTCCGTCTACTTTAACAAATATTTATTCAGAGAAAACAACAACATACAAATAATGACACAATCTAACTAACTATACCAACAACTACAGCAACAACAATCTAACTAACTAACTAACAATAACAACTAAATCTTATAAAGTCACCAGATCCCACTCACAGTTCACCATTATAAAAATTAGCCCATATCTGCTCACGTCTGCTTACTAGCACAGCCAAGAAGGAACAGGAAGGGATGGAGATAGGGGGAAGTGGCTATTTCTTTCCTGACCTGTAAAGGTATTGAATTACCCAATTACCAAATCAAAGGGTAAAGCTTATCTCCCTGTAAGAAAGACCTATATGAGCTTGGTCACATGACCCCTGGTCACCATATAAGTTTGATGACAAAATGTCACCACATTCCCTCACTTTTTCTTCTCTTATGTTGAGCACATTTAAAAATAATAATATATCCCTCTTATCTATGTAAACTATGAGATCTGAAGTAGGAAAGGGCAACACAGGAATTATAGTGAATGAGATAAGCAAGGTGAAAGAAAACAGTCAAATAGGAGTTGCATCACCACGGTCTGCATGATATTTTATATTATATAGTAAGAGGCGTGTTTAATTGAGCACTCAGAATAAGAACCCACCCAGGAGGTCCCTGTGATGGTCTGTTAGTGAACAAATGCCCAAAGGATTAATAAGAGGCAGACATAATGTCATAAGATACAGCAGGGAAAGCAGTAAAGGAAGCAGAAAACCATAATTGACTCTTGTTGGAGAAATAGACATGAGTGACAAGGTGTCAGCAAGAGTCCCAGAACCAAGATCAGCCTATACCCTCAAGGGGCAGAACACAGTTGCTCCAGGCTGGGAGATCAGCTGACTCTCCCATCTGATGCGCTGACTAGGCCACGCTGTGTCAAGCAGATGATTCCGTTAGTACGGCGAGAAGTATGGTTATTAACTGCTCCAAGGAAGACCAGTCAATTTGGAGATTTACCAATTTTGAAATGAGAATGCCAATAAACAATTAATCCAAATAACATTGGAAGATAAGTGAGGAACCCTCTTAATGCACTTCTCTCTAACATAGAAGTCAGGCCTCGCCCTTCTATTTGACAATTTTTATTTATCTATTTTTGCCACACCCACTGTAAGTGAGAAAATAAAATTCTTGCTATTATACTAACATTACAGACTCTAGGTGAAATATTGCAAGATAAAGGACAAGGTGTACTGGCTAAAGCTTTTAATTCCCCCATTTTTTAAAAAAAAGGATAAGTGAATAAGTAAAAATTAGGAATTGTGTAAATTTACATAATCTTAATTTGCAACAGTCTCTGTTATGATATATACTTTGTGTAAATTTACATCAATTTAATTATAAAGTCTATCTGTCTTATATCATTGTGTTTTATATATATATATATATATATATTTGTGCTCGGAATTTAATACGTAATGGATAGTGTCTGAGATGAAAGTTGGTTTGTGGTGTGCCGAAAACCAACGTATGAGTGGGCCTGTAAATAAAAGAGGGCCCACCAAGGAGAGAATGCTATAAGGGTGAAGTAGGGTGAGTAGGGGCTGGGAGTTTAAGTAGGGGACTTACTCCTCCCACAAATTCAGGCCTAATGGCCTTTCTACTTGTGCTCGGAATTTAATACGTAATGGATAGTGTCTGAGATGAAAGTTAGTTTGAGGTGTGCCGAAAACCAATGTATGAGTGGGCCTGTAAATAAGAGGGCAAAGAGAAGTTCAAGAAAAATACACTTTACTGCATTTAGTACATAACCAAATTGCTGAAAGCTTGGCGAAGCTCTCTTTCTGGTCATGGTATGTACGTATGGTATATGGAGGATTTCCATCGACCCAGTCTCTTGATGATGTGAACCAAGGTGTTTGTACTAGAAGCTGATGAAGCGGCTCCTATGCGGAAGGAGTGACTGGAGAACGAAGCCGGGTTGTAACCAAGTTTTGCCAGTAAGGTTCTGACGTGCGTTGTGAATTTGGCAGTGGTGAGTGGGTGCCCTTGTAATAATAAGAGCAGAGAGTCTGGTAAATGCGTGTGATGAGTTGATTGTAGATGGTCTAGTGCCTTAACCGGACACCAAGCATTATCAGTGGGAAAGAGGGGAATAATAGTGGGGTGTTGTGAGTGATTAGTTTTGGTAGATGGGAGAGTGACTATGTAGTGATCTTCCACCTTAGTGAGGTGTGAGGTTTTAAGGCTGTATGAGATATCCCCTTGACAAACAACAGTGAATTCTCCGGGTCTAAGGAAACCATAAAAAGCTAGATAAATGGCAGACTTGATCACCAGGTTTGTGTCAGGATCGAATGGGGATTCATCAAGTAGGTTGCTGAGTGATCTAAAGATAGGCCCATCTATTGGTAGTCTGGTAGTGGTAAGTGGAACAGAAACCTTTGAGATACCCTTTAAGACTTTCTTAATGGGGTATGATGACAAGAAGGGGGTGTTAGGGAAATTTGTGAGGCTGTGGTGCTGAACCCCTGTGAGGTATAGTTTAATGGTATTGTGAGAAAGTTTTAAATGTAAGTGGCAGAATGAGGCAAAAGCCACCATGGTTTGAGTAGAAAAATCACCTTGTAATCCGAAATCTGCTGTGAATTTATTAAAAATGGTAAGTGCCCTACTGTAGGTGACAGCTGTGTTAGGTGATAGTGCTTGGTGTGTGAGAGACCTAGCGTGGTGCATTAGTGCGTTTAATCCAGGATTAGTTCGTGAAACCGTGGTGTCTTGGATGGCTGGCTGTAGGGAGTGCCTGGAATTCAGAAGGAGACAGAACGTCAGCGGCTGTGTTGTGGATACCCAGGATGTAAAAACAGACTAAGTGGAACTGGATGGTTGCTGCCAGCCAGGTCAGCTTGCGAATCAGCCGCATGATGGTGAGAGAGTATGAGCACCCCTTGTTTATGATATCGCAAGCTGCCGAGTTGTCAGAATAGCATTTTACTGCCTTGCCGGACCAGAGATGATCCCAAGTGTGTGCGACCACCACTATGGGATAAATTTCAAATAGGGCTGAAGTCTCCCTGAATCCTGGCAAGGCATCTGTCTCAGTAGGCCAGTGACCCCTGAACAAGTGATTACCGAAGATAGCTGCGAAACCCTCGTTGGCTGCAGCGTCTGTGTGAATGATGGGTGAGGAGTTGGAGAGAGGGGGGATAAACATGGAGATACCGTTCCGCTCAGCCAAAAACTTCCCCCACTTGAGTAAGTCAGCCTTGGCTTGCTGATCCAAAGAAATTGGGCAGGAGTCTGGCACCCCCTGAAGCAGACTAAGAAGCCTGGATACGAAAGACTTACCCTGTGGAATGATGCGCATAGAGGTCTAGTTCCTCTTTTCTGTGGAGATATACCGAGCAAATGACGTCGCGGTATATCCCGAAAGCTATTACAAACTGTGGTATTGATAGTTTTTTGTTAAGCCTGGGATCTCTGGTTTTAAGCACCACTGACATATCCCCATAATTATATGCCCGGTTCTCCAGCACATCTTGTGAGGCTATAAGCAGTGACACCAGACACACATCCTTCCCATCTCGGATTTCTTTCCTAATGGGGTCTGGGACGGAGTGTGCTGGTGACACAAAAGGTGATGTAACTGTGGCAGGTGCTGGAGGGGGATGTATAAGGGAGTGTGGTGTTGTAGCAGAGACTGCCGGGACGGGGGCTGAGAGGAGGATGGCACTCTCCACCCTAGATAACCTGTTATTCAAGGTCTGCAGGTTTCCAGGATTGCTGCAAGGGTGTCCTGAGTGGCCGTGCAAGCGCCTGATGGTTGTCCTTGAGTGTTAGTGCCTGGTCTAGGCTCGGGGGCCTGATTGGTCAAGAGTCTGTATAGTTCCGCCTTTCTAGCCATAGCAGGAAAGGGGATGCCCCTTCGCCTAAGTTCAGCCGTAATTTTTGGAATAGTCCATGCTCTCAAGGACATAGGTGTAGAGGAGGTGAGAGATTCGCCTGGAGACTCTGGTCTGATATGAGTGAACGGGATCTCCTCGGCAGACAAATCGTCGGTGGGGGCTGGTTCTTGAGACATTCTAGAAATGAATTGGTGAATTAGATTTAGTAGGGCAAAGGAGGGGACAGAGGGGGTTATGAGAGGAGGTTCCTTAGGTGAACTGGACTGTAAGGCTAGTGCCGAAGCGAAAAACTTAACTGTGAACTAGTGACAAGTGAGGCCCTGCTAGTGCCGAGTGGCGGTGAGAGGCTCTATCTATGATTTGGCCGAGAGAAGTTTGTTGCCACAGACGTGGTGGCGGGATGTTGGCCTCTCGATGACTGTTAAGGAGATTCAAACGTGTGGCCGTGAAAAGTGAGGCACTGACTGCAGCCCTGTAGAAGGGCGAACGAGGCATCTAACTATGATTTGGGCATGGGGCTGTAGGGAAATGGCCTAGCGGGACCGGAATTTACTTGAGTGAGCTAGGGCCGGAGCCTAGACCCTGTAAGCCAGTTCATTTGCTTTCTATGGGATAAATGGCCATCATGGTGTAATGGGTGGATACTAACCTTGATAGTGATTATAACAGGTAACTTGAACCTTCAAGTGTTTTTAAGAAGAGTGGCTTGGCCGCTGCTGGTATTGTAGAAGAAGCCTAAGGGTAAGGCAGATGTTGATGTATTTGAGCGTAACATAGGGGCGTATGCTTAGTAGTAATGGGTGGCTATAGGTGCGCAACGTGAGATCCTGAGGTGAGGGATCTGAATGATTAGACTGGGACGAGTTTATGTTATAGAGGGAGGCTAATTGAGGCCTTAAGGTAGCAAGTCCAGGTTAGGTAGGTTCTTGCCCGAAGGCAGTATGAACGTAGGCCTAAGTAGAAAAATGTAGAGAATTTTAACATAACAAGGACGTAGGACCGTGTGATAATTGTGATAAATAGAGACCGTGTCGGGTCTTGTATAAAAAAAACCCTGTAATGAGTAGAGTACTATACCTTGATTTGTTGTACAGGTACTTGGATGGGCCTAAGTGTTTTCTTACGGAGAAAATGGGAGGAGGCCTAGAATAGTGTTGGAGCTATGGATAAAAGCCATCGCATATTATTAAAATTAGCAATGGTTATGACATTATATTTTAATTAACAAATTCCGTTTGTGACAAGTTTAGAGTGAAGGCTGTCTGAGGCCTTAACATGATTGAACAGAAGTCAGTAAATACTGTACCTGAATTGTAAATACAAGAACTTGAATTTGACAACTTTATGCAAACATACAAGATAAACAGGCAATCTGTGGAGATCAAAGAAATGTAACAGAGGCTAAAATTAATGTTAAAGCTAAAGAAAAATAAGAAATGTAGGGTTTGCAAAATTCCCCCAGAGGATTGTGCCATATATAAATATATAAGTTTGTGACAGCGTACAGGGTTGGCGTGGAGTTGAAAAACGCTGCCAAAGTAGTAGGGTGTCAGGAAGAATTTTATTAAGTGTATAACATACCTAAAACACAGAGGGTTAACTCTGAGATAAAGTGTCATAATTTATATAAACATAATTAAACCAAGAGCCACAGAGGCAACAGTAAATGGTTGTAGTAATAAACAGATTTTATTAACTAATACTGACAGATTTAGTACTAACAGTTAAGTAACCGAACGGGAAGTATCTATGAATAAATGATTGTTTAGTTCGTATGAACGAAAAGCAGATATTTGCATGAACAGGGGTCGGCGGTTTAGACCGCACGGGGGACCCACTGAAGCTAAGTATAGTGTGCATTTGCCTAATTCCGCACGAATAGAAGTAGTGCATGAACGGGTAAGTATGCGAAGGGTGAAGAGAATATTGCACGAATCGCTAAATGAACGAACGGGTAAGTATATATGTATATAGTTCGTTTGTATGAACTAATGGTATACCAGAATTTAACGAAATTATACCAGAGTTTACCCGAACAAAGGTCGGCAGTTTAGACCGTACGAAGGACCCATAAAACGTAAGTATAGCCGGCGTTCGTCTAGTTTAAACGCACAAACGCGGAAGTTCACGAACGGGTAAGTATGCACGAACAGGTAATGTATAAGTAAAAAGGGAGCCTACCCATACGTTTTTAGGCCCGAACGGAGGGAAATAGCTAAAAGCTATTTCCCTCACAAGCTTACGTGAGCGTGTCGGTCTCGTGACCGGAAGCCAAATACCGCGACCGGGGAGAAGCCGGGTGGCAGGGCTGCAGAACGGACAGAGGATTTAGCTGGACACCTCTGCTGCTGGAGACTGGAGTTGTTTGGCGGGAAGCTTGGACCGGAAGTGCTGGTTGCTATGGAGATACGACAAACAACTTTACCGGCAGAGGTGAGTAGGGGCTGAGAGTTTAAGTAGGGGACTTACTCCTCCCAAAAATTCAGGCCTAATGGCCTTTCTACACACATATATATATATATATATATATATATATATATATATATATATATATATGCTATCTATTCTACCTTTTGCTTCAAATTAATGTTACACTAATATTTTTTTTAAATCAAGGAGTGCTTGTTAGCTACCGGGCAAATGGATTTATGTGTTTTTATTTTTCGGTTTTTTTTAATGTTCCCTATTTACCTTAAATAATTCCCAAACATGGCTATTCATCATCACATTGAGCATGTAAGATGTATAATCTGGCCACCCAAAATTATAATGGATTGCTTTTTTTATTTTGTATTTGTTAGACTTGTGTTTGGAGTGGGTAGTCCGAATCAAATTCCTTTTAATTTACACTGAATAAATGATTTAAAGACACCACAGGAAAATCCCAGACAGAACAATTCATCCAGGTGTGAAGTAAATGGTGTCACGACAAAGTGACCCCAACACGCAGTATGTAACCTTGAGTAGAGATAACGTATTACTTGGAACTTAGAATGGCTGGGTTTAACATGGATAGCGAGAGAATAGTCAAGGAATAGCAAAAGATAATAAATACCAGAGAACACTATCAGGAAACTATATAGCATTAGAGGGCAATAGGGCACTGAACCAAAGCAAAAGACGCTCTATATATAGGGTAGCGTCTTTTGCTTTAAAACCACGCCCCCCCTCCCAAAAGAAAATCAGGGGGCGTTGTATTTTTAACATTTTCGCAGCATTGCCGTTATGATGTAAGCGCGCCACGTCATAAAAGGGGTCGACATGCTGTGCTGATTCTGGGAAGGGAACACAGGAGTAAGATAAGGTATCGTGACAAATGGAATTTGATTTGGACAAAATGCTCCAAACAAATTTTTGCATAAGTCTAGTATTTATTAAGTTCTCAAACTTTTCTGTGCTGTTTTTTTTCTCTATTCTCAAACCTTATAAACCCCACAGAAATAAGTTATTAAACTTAACCTTTCACCCTTTTCTGAATTTCAAACCATATTTATACATAACTGAACAAATGATTCACTGTGCAAAACAAGAGAAAATTGGTGTTTTAAGTGAAGTTCTGTACTGTTTAATGTAGTTTATTACTTTATAGTACAGGGAAAATAAATATGTATATACATTCAAGTATCTCTTGGCCAGGAAATACATTGCTTGTTTTATATATCATACGCTGTGAGTATTTGACTGTGGAACATGGTGATTGTTTTCTGAATGGCTCGGTTTGGGTTAAAGTTGTAAAACCAGCAAATGGTATCTGTTTGTGCGTTGTATCATTCAGTATATCCGGGCTTCTATTATAATGTAATGGAATAGTATGTCTCATACACACAGTGTCTTGCAAATCTATTGAGATCCATATAAATTAAAGCATGAGGTCTCCTGTGCTTTGCAAAAGTATTCAAACCCATAGTCAATCATTTGATAGTACTGAATTATATGTACATGTAATATGGGATGAAATTTTGCTCCAAGTGATATTTTTGTTTTCACACTGAAACTTAAAACCATTTATTTTAAGGTTATATTAGATTA
The DNA here is from genome assembly GCA_933207985.1 of Pelobates cultripes. Classification (NCBI taxonomy): domain Eukaryota; kingdom Metazoa; phylum Chordata; class Amphibia; order Anura; family Pelobatidae; genus Pelobates; species Pelobates cultripes. The sequence goes on from OW240917.1 coordinate 58,888,943, forward strand.
GTGCCAATCTTTACATATTTGTGCCCAGGAAAGTCTAGCCGCATTAGCAAAAGTATGAACTAAGTTATTGAAAATATCAACAAATTCAGCATGATCAGCCAGTACCCACAGCATCATCATCTTCCATGCATTAAAATAAACATCTATTTAAAGGACCATTATAGTGCCAGGAAAACACTAGTTTTCCTGGCACTATAGTGCCCTGAGGGTGCCCCAAAATGGCTTAACCCTAGTTGGAGGGTGCCCCAAAATGGCTTAACCTGGCACCCAGACCACTTCATTAAGCTGAAGTGGTCTGGGTGCCTAGAGTGGTCCTTTAATATAAAACCTCTTGCAAATACGATACAATTTTAATATAAAAATGAAAGTCAGAAAAGTAAATATAGGTCCTGAGAACCAAATTATGATTCGAGATGGAACTTTAGATTCTCTGTTCTGCCCTAAAAAATAGGAGCACCTAGGTATAAAGTGATTAACCTTTAAGCTTGAAATCTATAGTTAGTAGAATTTTATGAGCTATTTAAAAAAACCAAAATCATTCTGGAAACATTTTTGAATGATGCATCATTACAGAGTATCGTTTTCTATAGGACTCAGCTTGATCCAATGAAACATCTGACTCCCATTTTGGGTTGAATTAGTGTTTTTCCCATTTGTGACAAAATTGGAAATCGCCTCAAACTGTTTTTTTTTTGTCTTCTTTTGGACCATCAATGCGTGAAAGACTAAATGTATTTTTCAGCTTTTTTTTGCTTTATATAAATAGCCTTTTAATATTGTTCGATACGATTTATAAATCATTTAATATTTTTGGATAAACCTTTAAAATGATTTAATATTATAAAAGATATTTTAAACATTTTGTAATATTTTGATATGTTGACATATATATCTATTTTACATATGATGTATTTTTTTCATTTTAATTTGTTGAAAAAATAAAAGTTTATCCAAAAATTATTAAATAATTTGGAAAACGTATCCAACAATATTAAAGCGGCACTGTCATGCCGAATTTACCTTTCTTTAATCAATTCCTCTTCTCTCCCTTTCTCAGGATCTGTTCTTAATTTCTTCCTGTCTGCTCTAGTTTTCTTTAAAACATAAGACTACTTTGTCTTATGGAGGTTTCCTACGCTTGACCAGCTTTGACCAACGGCGAAACTACTGAATTTCGTCCTAACAGAATGAGAACAGTTTAGCTATCTACCAAAAGGCTGAAAGACCTAAGTTGGTATTTCAGCCAACTTTACTCATACTAAATAAAGATTACTTAGTATTAGTAAATTCTGCCCCTACTCGCTATATTGCGAATAGGGGCATGTCTAGTAAACAGTGAGCAGCCTGTGCGCCCCCCACCACTGAGTGGCGGATGGGGGCCCTAAATGAAAATGAGGGGTGACCTATTGTCCTCCCCTCGGCCCCCAACCCTGAGTGGCGGATGGGGGCCCTAAATGAAAATGAGGGGTGACCTATTGTCCACCCCTCGGCCCCCATGAGCGGCGAGTTGGGGCACTAAAATATAATAAAAAAATGTTTTAATAAAGACCTACCTATCCCCCTCACCCTAAAAATAGTGAACGATATTCAGAAAGTACCTCTTTTCTCCCTCTTTCTTAGCCTTAACTCTGACTTATGTTTTACAGTGTCTAAATAATAGTATACCTACTTGTTCACCGATAATTTTCATATATTTCACTGTTAACTTGCTGCCAGAAGGACTGAACACCTTGCTTTATTCAATTTCATTTGTTTTTCTCTTACTAAATGTCATGTACATATGAAATATCAATTTATTTATTTTTAAATAAGAAAACTGAATTTATTATTCAGATGATCAATTCACTTAGTGGGAATTAACCTCAAAAGTCACATAAACATGTATCTGGCATAGCACAATATCACAGTTTAATACATTGTATATACTGTCGCAATTGCCTGCTAAGGTCGATCCCAGGTTGAACCTCTTTTTTTATTTGTCTGAAGACCTAGTTCCTGACATAAGCCTCAATTTAAAGCGGCACTGTCATGCCGAACTTACCTTTCCTCAGTCCCTTCCTCTTCTCCGCCTCTCTCAGGATCTGTTCTTCTTTTCTTCCTGTCTTCTTTAGTTTTCTTTAAAATCATAAGACAAAGTAGGGACTCTTTGCCTTATGGAGGATTCCTCCGCTTGACCAGCTCTGACCAGCGAAGGAGCAAAGTGTGCTTCATTTCCGCTGGTCAGAGCAATTTTCCCACAATTCTCACCTTTCTTCTGTGTTCCCGCGATGCTTCCTGTCATTTTAGATGAAACTGACGAATTGCGTTCTAACTGAATGAGAACAGTATGTTCGTTTCTTTTAGAGCACAATTCGGTACTTTATTCGGATCGCAATTTCATTCGAATGAATGTTGAAACAGTGTGTTTCACTTGACAGTTGTTTTTGCATTTATTGGAAAATGCATTATTTAGCAAGTTCTAGAATAGCCGATTATGAAAATACCATAATACAATAATTACACGTGCCACCTGCTACTGTGACTTATTTGGGCCCATGCATGCTAATGCTTCCAAATGCAAAACAGTTAATGGTCCAATAAAAACATTACAGCACTCGCAAAACTACCAGGATACCTAGGTTAAAATGTCACCCGCGACCACTTCTTTCAGTGGTCAGGCCCCGCCCCCCGGCATTTAATGGTTTTTATAGTTTTACATATATTTTTATTTTATTTTAATAATTTGAAACAATAAGTTAAAAAGTTTAGCCAAAAATATTAAATCATTTGAAAAGCTATCCAAAAATATTAACTCGAGGGCAAAATTTGAGTCCATTTGTGAGATCACCTTGAACAGTAGCACCACACACTCTTGGTTTCAAACGCTGAGATGCCAAATATAATTAGTTACTTTCCTTATGCTTTTACATATACCCAATTCATTCACACTTAAATGATTACTGCAAACATGTTCTTTATTCAATAATAATATGTAAAGGGTTGCAAAAATAAAAATGCATCTTATTCTCCATTTTAACCTAGGTATCCTGGTAGTTTTGCGAGTGCTGTAATGTTTTTATTGGACCATTAACTGTTATGCATTTGGAAGCATTAGCATGCATGGGCCCAGATAAGTCACAGTAGCAGGTGGCACGTGTAATTATTGTATTATGGTATTTTCATAATTGGCTATTCTAGAACTTGCTAAATAATGCATTTTCCAATAAATGCAAAAACAACTGTCAAGTGGAACACACTGTTTCAACATTCATCCAATTATAGGACTGCCAAGTATCCAGTTCACATGCAGAAACTGAATAAAAGCTAAAAAAAACAAGTATAACTTGCCTGTGTTTTAATTTTGAATGAAGCTGAAAGGAACACTCCAAGCACCCTAACAGCTGTTAAAGTTAAACCTATTTACTTTAGAAAAACATCGCCTGAGAGGGGATATGATAACATTATACAAATGTGGAAATCTATTCACTAACCAGACTTTACATAGGACACGAGGCCATGCGTTTAGACTGGAAGAAAGAAGATTTCGTCTAAGGCAAAGGAAAGGGTTTTTTACTGTAAGAACAATCAGGATGTGGAATTCTCTGCCTGAAGAAGGGGTTTTATCAGAGTCCATACAGATGTTCAAACAGCTACTAGATGCATACTTGCAAAAACAGAATATTCAAGGATATAATCTTTCAATGTAGGGTAATAACTGCTTGATCCAAGGATAAATCTGACTGCCATTCTGGGGTCAAGAAGGAATTTTTTTTCCTAGCTTGTTGCAAAATTGTGCTTCAAACTGGGTTTTTGCCTTCTTTTGGATCAACAGCAAAAAACAAATGTGAGGAAGGCTGAACTTGATGGACGCAAGTCTCTTTTCAGCTATGTAACTATGTAACCATTACAGCCCAGACTTTAATTCATACCCAAACAAATCAATCACCTGGCATTTACCCGTGGAGTCCTATCAATGTATAAGATTCAATAGGTAAATTCTGGATGATCGATTTGTCTGGTTGTGGATTAAAAGGCATTTGACTTGGATGAACCACTCAAAACAAACATCTGCACAAGTCTAGTGATTATGGTGCCTGAAGTGCCCTGTCATTCTCCCAGGATCAGTAGTCAAACCATTTTGCTAATAGTTTTACAACTTACCTGGAATTCACACCACTGTGAACATCTTCTTGTGCAGTCAGAAGCTCTCTGCATTGAACTAAGCCTTAGGATAAATTAGCTCAATGTCTAAGAGTGCTTAGCTGCCTCTCTCAAACAATAAGTTGGCCTTGCACGGCAGGGTTTAGCTCAGTGGAGCTAACAAAAGCTCATTACAGGAGATTCTGGCTCCAAATAAGGCTGGAACAGACACCTGGTGCACCCCAGGTAAGTTGTTGAAGTTGTTATGGTACCAGGAGGCCCCTGGCGCACTTTTACCTCAAGGGGTTAAACCGTTCTCAAACAATTTAACCCGAAGTTGCCTCTAGCACCGATCTCAGCTCCACCCAGGCGGCATGCATTTCCTGAAATTTACGTTTCAGGAAACGCAGAGTGCCACCAGGTGATTGGTATTTTTCTTTCTAAGCCAGTTTTCAGAATGGGAAGTCACTGACTGGTTGAGAGTGTCAGCTGACCGCGCTCAGTCAATCCGTGGTGCCCCGGCCTGGCTGCACTCCTCGCTTCCTGAAACTTAAATTTCAGAAGCTGGATGCCGTCTGGGGAGAGATGAGATCAGTGCTGGAGGCAACTTTGGGGGTTAAACCTCTTGAGGTAAGTATGCCATTTAGATGAAGTGTTATTTTGCCTGGAGTGTTCCTTTAAGAACTGTATTCATTTAATAGGCAACACACTTTGCTACATTTTATACACACAGACACATTTCATATACTGTACTTACATATATGAAACTGACAGATAAACTGACAGATATATCACACAGTGGCAGATGTAAGCTTCCAAACTGGAATGGAGATTGGGTGAAAAAAACATGTGAAAGTTTTAACAGAGGAATATGATTAAACATTATTCATTAGTGATGTATTTGCCTTCATACTAGAATAACTATCCAAGTAATAAAGTTAAACAATAACAGCTTTTAACTAATGCCTTTCTACTGCTGCCTGCTGTTTCAGTTGCCTATCGAAGGGCGTTCATGGAGCAAAGTAGAAGGTACTAGTAATTTCACTTCCAGTGCACACAGTAGCCAAGGCAACCCAGGTTTGAATATTGACATTGTGGCTTAAAAAAGTCTAGTAAAACTCACACAGTATTTTACAGGGAGTACTCTAATTTTTGTTTTATGTATAAATAGGTCTTATATTTATCCATGGTGGATATTATACGAGATTAGAGAGGATTAACAAGGAATAAAATACCCAGCATTCTCTTTCCAAACAGACGTGCTTCCCTTTCTTTATTCCACGAATGGTATATTACGGTTATGTTTTATTAAAAAAGGAATTAAAAGTTTCACTGACAAACTGCGTGATTGGTCGCAGTATGTGATGTGCAGCTTGTTAATGCTGGGGATCAGGTAGAACAATACTTCTTCGATATTCCAAGCTGTTATTTTATAGGCATGACAAAATCAGAGAAGGAGTTGTCACACGTGGCCACATCACCTATAACTTATTTAATTATAGTGCCATCTGCTGTCTGCTAAATCTACAGATTAGCATTACATATCACAGAAATATAGCACAACTCCAGCAATTGATGCACGGCACCTCCAGTTGTGGTACCTTTTTACCAATAGTTGCGCTTGCCTTTTTTTCTTTTTAATTTTGGGTGGCTGGCACTATTCCTATTGAGGACACCGACATCAAATCATATATGTGGGAATTATACCACTGAATGCTCTACACGCTGGAGCTTGCTATAGCTCTACTAAATGTGAGTAACCCATCGCTATTGTACTATAACTACTTTGGTTGATGCAACATATTGCACTGAGTGTATAGGACACATCAAGAAATTCTGAATATTATCATAACTTCCCAACAAGAACTCTCTGATTTAGAAGCTTCTGGTTTGACCCAGCACTGTACCTGTACGTATTACTATCTACATGGGTATCTTTTACATAGACTTTTTTGGACTATGGTATTGTTTTATATTGTGTATATATTGCTTGTATAGTCTCTATTTATATAAATAGTACTACCTAGTTAGACAGCCCAACTTGGAGTACCGAAAAATGGGTGAATGGGGTGGCAAAAGGGCATAACCCTATAATAGATACAGAAAGAGAAATAGCAGAGATGGAGGATTGATCGCCTCATACAGAGACCGGGCTGATCACCTCCAAGCCACCCCAAAACAGCGTCTCAAAAATAATAAACAATTTTATTGGGAAAAACCTTATTAAAATCAAAGAAGGAAAACACATCTATCTATAGATAAAATAAATAAAGCTCAATATATACAGAGTATGGCTGATATATATATGTATATATAGTATAGTATGTCAAATACCTATAGGTAAGGTATAGTACATATATAAATACATAAGAACCATAGACTGTGCAATGCAAGCCCGATACAGAATATAGAATATGGCTAAAATATAAGTATAATACTATAATAAGTACCTGTGCAAAAAAATAATAATAAAGAGTAGATACAATAGTAAATATGAAAAACCAAAAATTCTGCACTTAAAAAACTAATCGCTGCAGAGTATGGTTAACCATATCAGAGTGTGGCAAAATCATTATGAAGTGAAACAGTGTAAGCCACAATAGTAGCCAAAGGCTCTGCTGCTGTACCTACAGGGTTAAGTTTTGAATGGAAATCGAAAGGATAGAAGAGGGCATAAATTAAAGGAGAAAAATAAAGCAGAAAGACCTGATTATAGATCTACATACAGGAAAACTAGGTCTGAGTGCCTAATCCCGATAACCAGCCCACCTATCACTAAATAAGAAAACCAGAGCTGCAAAAACGCTCAGTACCACTAAACCATACTGTAAGGTACAAAGAAAAAACAAAATAAACTTGATTAGCTATATAAAATAGCCCATAGCCCAACGCGCGTTTCGGTGGATTAACCACCTTTCTCAAGGGCACAAAGTAAAATGAGGCAAACAGAACAATCCCCCCTTACTCCATTTAAACGTTGATAGTACCTCCCAGTTCATCTGATTCGTCCATATGTCGGCTCCATCTCAGAGGAGGAGGGACAGGGATAGCCGCTCGTATCACAAGTCCGTGCGCATACCTGTCCACGCGCAGGCGCGCCGACTTAGTGTCAGGCTAAGTATCAGGAAGAACCGCGCATGTCATAGAGCCGCGCATGCGCATAACATAAAACCCGATTACAGGGTCAGTCCGTGCGCATGCGCGAATGTGTACATAGTAAACTTAGCGTACACAGTGTTATACATATGCCGGTATAAATAACAAGTCCTAAAGAACGGAGTGCTACATTAGTAGCATTCAGAAGAGTGGAGTAAAAGGGGTAGAAAGTTCAAAAAACATATATAAATGAATCATCAAACGAAAAAGAATAACAGAAGAAAGATATTAAGTTCCCATCATATTTAGAGTTAATCACAAGCATACATTGTAAAGAGACAAAAGAGTGGTATTATAAACACTAATAACTAATAAATAAAGTAGAATAAAATAAAGTAATAGTAATAGGCTGAAAGAAAAAGATATATACATAATTGTATTCATTGTCCAATGATTACATACTAGAATACAGACGACAGAATCCCTATCAATCTATAGTCATTCACATAGTCTATAACTATATTAGATTGGTGCAGGGAAGTGTATATAAGTATATATGTATACATAGAAAAATACATACATGTGTATAAATATATATATATACAGTACATTGTTCAAAAAGGCTTCCTCTGAGAAGCGGATTATATGAAAGGGGCAAAAGAAAAGCCCTCATTAAGACCTAGAGGTTGGAGTGTCTTAAGTTCGTATATCCATCTTGACTCTCTCTGTCTTAATATTTTATCATAATCTCCACGTCTCAAAGTCCTTTTAACCAACTCCAAACCACAAAACCTAAGATTATTGGAATTCCCCTGGTGATGTTCTTTAAGGTGTCTCGATATGGGTGTCTCGAGGCGATTTCTAGGAGATCTCACATGCTCCATAATCCTATCCTTAAAGGCCCTAAAGGTTTTTCCCACATATTTCTGTCCACATGTGCAAGATAATAAATATACAAGGCCCTTCGTATTACAATTGAAGAAGCTTTTGACTTGGAAGGAATCACGTCCCTGACTGTCCTTAATAGTCTTAGAGTCCCTAAGGATAAATTTACAGGCTACGCATCTACCGCACCCATATGTACCAATTGGGGGGGTACCAAGCCAAGTGGCGCGTTGTTGTGGTTTCATGGAGAAATGGCTAGGAACCAATAAATCACGAATGTTCCGTCCACGTCTGGATGTAATGTTAACATGTGGGCTTAGAGTATCTTTGAGATGCACATCATTGAGCAGGATGGGCCAGAAACGTTCAAGTGATTTCCGAACTTCTGGCCATCCCACATCAAATGTTGCTATCATGCGAATATTTCCAACGTCCTGATTAGTGTCCATTTTTGGACGATCACACAATAACTCACTCCTCTCAGTCTGGAGTGCTCTTTTGTAGGCCCTTTTTAAACAACGATTCGGGTAACCTTTCTCCTTAAAATGTTGCCGAAGTTGTTTCGCCTTGATTATAAAATCCTGGGTGTCACTACAGTTTCTCCGGAGGCGAAGATATTGGCCTACCGGTATACCCTCTTTGAGGGGACGCGGATGATGGCTAGTCCAGTGTAGAAGGGAATTAGTTGCTGTAGGTTTACGAAACAGCGTAGAATGGAATGTACCATCTTCACTGATACTAATGGTGACATCAAGAAAATTTATAGAACGTCCTCCGAATTCAGATGTGAATCGGAGGTTTTCATCATTTTGATTAAGGAGTGTCACCATATCCTGAAATTCACCAGGGGTACCTTGCCAGACGATCAGGATATCGTCGATATATCGACCCCACCACAGGACCTTAGATAGGTGTCCACTTAACTTGTCTGAGTGGCGCACCTGTTCTTCCCACCACCCCAGGTGGAGGAGGTTTGCATATGAGGGGGCACAAGCCGTCCCCATGGCAGTACCCCTCACCTGGTGGTAGAACCGGTTGTTAAACAAAAAATAGTTGTGTGATAAAATGAACTTAAGAAGGCGTAGAAAAAAAATCGTATAAGGGTCATCACTTGAGACTTTTTGAGTAAGAAAGAAACTCACATGATCTAGACCTCTGTCATGAGGTATAGATGAATATAAGGATTCAACATCCAGACTGCATAGTTGGGCGGTGGAGGAGAATTTAAGGTTAGCCAATTTAATAAGTGCCTGTTTAGTATCCCTGATGTATGAGGGTAGAGTTTCGACAAAAGGTCTTAAAACTTTATCAATATACAGACTACCATTTTGCGTAAGGTTATCGACCCCAGAAACTATGGGGCGCCCAGGGGGGGTCTCTAGATTCTTGTGGATCTTCGGCAGGCAGTAGAAGGTTGCTATCTTGGGGTGACGAGTGAGAATAAATTCAAACTCGTCACCCGACAGCAACCCCCCACTGCGGCCCTCATCCAGGATCTCTTTGTACATAGAGAGAAAGGCATTAGTGGGATCTTGCTTAAGGACTATATATGTCTCAGTGTCCTTTAGGACTTGTTCCGCCATTTCAAGATATTTTTCCACATCCATCACAACGATATTTCCCCCCTTATCGGCGGGTTTAATGATGATATCAATATCATCTTGTAAAGTTTTTAAAGCACGTTGTTCCTGTCTTAGGAGATTATCACGTGAATGGATGCGGAGAGATTTAAGGTTGATTTTTTCGATTTCAGTTTTGGCTGCTTCCAAAAAAAGTTCGATATTCCTATAGCTCGAAAAGTTTGGTGTGAAGCGACTCTTGGATTTTAAACCTGTACGATTTGGTGTAATATTAGAGTCATTTTCATCCAATAGAGCTAGCAAATTAGTGAGACATTGAAAGTCACTTGATGCAAGTCCCAAATCTTTTGCCCTTCTTTCATTTTGTATAGAATGGAATTTATATAACGCCAGTTTCCTAACAAAGAGATTGAGATCCCTTATCCAACCAAACTTATCAAATGGTGGTGTAGGTACAAATGAAAGACCCCTCCCCAGAACAGCTTCTTGGTCCAAAGTTAGACTTCGGGAAGAGAGGTTGACTATCTGGGATTTACGTTCTAATATATGGATATCACCTAGAACCTCTTCCTCCTCCCCCCTCCTCTCGGATTGCGAGTCTGATAGCGCGTCCGTAGGCTCGGGAATTCTTCCTGATAGCCTGGCGCTAAAAAATTAACCCCTTTCTTTAAAATCCCTTTGGGGTTAGAATTACTTGTGGGTAGGCTGGACTGGGACACATTATCAACTACACTACTTAGAGTCTGACTCCCAGAATCTGTGTCGGATGAGTCATATTCTGAAGTCAAACCATTATCGGAAGTACGTCGTACTCTACGATTAAAAAATTTGTATACATTCCCTGCTTGATAATCATTGGAGTCCCTTAGGAATTTATCATGTTTCCTAAATTTCACAGACTCCTGGTATTTATCCAGGTTCTGCTTTAATCTAGATTCAAGGAAAGTGAAATTAGGATCATTTTGAAATTGTTTAATTTCCTCAAGTTCTCCATCCAAGTCTGTATTCACTTTCTTAAGTTGTTCCTGTTCGAATTTGCAGATAATCTGCATAAATGTTTTAGAGCAGGTGCCAGCCGCGGCTTCCCATTCCTTCATCAGATCTGCATTGTCTGTATAGGATGAGGGAATGTTCCGCACTCTAAGGCCTCTTGGGATCATTTCTTTACTCATGTAGTTTTCAAGTGATGAAATTTCCCAACAGGTTCGGATCTGTTTTTTATATAGATTATGTAATTTATTGAATGATTTATTAATATTAGGAGTAGTCGTATTAAAGTCTAGTTTGGTGTTAGAGAATACATTTTCTGCATCTCTACACCAGACACTGCTCTCAATTTTATTGGATAGAAAACCAGCCATAGTGAAAAAATAATAATAAAGAAAAATTAGTACAAATTGTTATAATAACCACTCTATAATCACCCTGGTATTAAAACCTGATAGAATAATTTAAATAAATAGTACTACCTAGTTAGACAGCCCAACTTGGAGTACCGAAAAATGGGTGAATGGGGTGGCAAAAGGGCATAACCCTATAATAGATACAGAAAGAGAAATAGCAGAGATGGAGGATTGATCGCCTCATACAGAGACCGGGCTGATCACCTCCAAGCCACCCCAAAACAGCGTCTCAAAAATAATAAACAATATTAAATATAAAATCGGGTTTTATGTTATGCGCATGCGCGGCTCTATGACATGCGCGGTTCTTCCTGATACTTAGCCTGACACTAAGTCGGCGCGCCTGCGCGTGGACAGGTATGCGCACGGACTTGTGATACGAGCGGCTATCCCTGTCCCTCCTCCTCTGAGATGGAGCCGACATATGGACGAATCAGATGAACTGGGAGGTACTATCAACGTTTAAATGGAGTAAGGGGGGATTGTTCTGTTTGCCTCATTTTACTTTGTGCCCTTGAGAAAGGTGGTTAATCCACCGAAACGCGCGTTGGGCTATGGGCTATTTTATATAGCTAATCAAGTTTATTTTGTTTTTTCTTTGTACCTTACAGTATGGTTTAGTGGTACTGAGCGTTTTTGCAGCTCTGGTTTTCTTATTTAGTGATAGGTGGGCTGGTTATCGGGATTAGGCACTCAGACCTAGTTTTCCTGTATGTAGATCTATAATCAGGTCTTTCTGCTTTATTTTTCTCCTTTAATTTATGCCCTCTTCTATCCTTTCGATTTCCATTCAAAACTTAACCCTGTAGGTACAGCAGCAGAGCCTTTGGCTACTATTGTGGCTTACACTGTTTCACTTCATAATGATTTTGCCACACTCTGATATGGTTAACCATACTCTGCAGCGATTAGTTTTTTAAGTGCAGAATTTTTGGTTTTTCATATTTACTATTGTATCTACTCTTTATTATTATTATTTTTTTGCACAGGTACTTATTATAGTATTATACTTATATTTTAGCCATATTCTATATTCTGTATCGGGCTTGCATTGCACAGTCTATGGTTCTTATGTATTTATATATGTACTATACCTTACCTATAGGTATTTGACATACTATACTATATATACATATATATATCAGCCATACTCTGTATATATTGAGCTTTATTTATTTTATCTATAGATAGATGTGTTTTCCTTCTTTGATTTTAATAAGGTTTTTCCCAATAAAATTGTTTATTATTTTTGAGACGCTGTTTTGGGGTGGCTTGGAGGTGATCAGCCCGGTCTCTGTATGAGGCGATCAATCCTCCATCTCTGCTATTTCTCTTTCTGTATCTATTATAGGGTTATGCCCTTTTGCCACCCCATTCACCCATTTTTCGGTACTCCAAGTTGGGCTGTCTAACTAGGTAGTACTATTTATTTAAATTATTCTATCAGGTTTTAATACCAGGGTGATTATAGAGTGGTTATTATAACAATTTGTACTAATTTTTCTTTATTATTATTTTTTCACTATGGCTGGTTTTCTATCCAATAAAATTGAGAGCAGTGTCTGGTGTAGAGATGCAGAAAATGTATTCTCTAACACCAAACTAGACTTTAATACGACTACTCCTAATATTAATAAATCATTCAATAAATTACATAATCTATATAAAAAACAGATCCGAACCTGTTGGGAAATTTCATCACTTGAAAACTACATGAGTAAAGAAATGATCCCAAGAGGCCTTAGAGTGCGGAACATTCCCTCATCCTATACAGACAATGCAGATCTGATGAAGGAATGGGAAGCCGCGGCTGGCACCTGCTCTAAAACATTTATGCAGATTATCTGCAAATTCGAACAGGAACAACTTAAGAAAGTGAATACAGACTTGGATGGAGAACTTGAGGAAATTAAACAATTTCAAAATGATCCTAATTTCACTTTCCTTGAATCTAGATTAAAGCAGAACCTGGATAAATACCAGGAGTCTGTGAAATTTAGGAAACATGATAAATTCCTAAGGGACTCCAATGATTATCAAGCAGGGAATGTATACAAATTTTTTAATCGTAGAGTACGACGTACTTCCGATAATGGTTTGACTTCAGAATATGACTCATCCGACACAGATTCTGGGAGTCAGACTCTAAGTAGTGTAGTTGATAATGTGTCCCAGTCCAGCCTACCCACAAGTAATTCTAACCCCAAAGGGATTTTAAAGAAAGGGGTTAATTTTTTAGCGCCAGGCTATCAGGAAGAATTCCCGAGCCTACGGACGCGCTATCAGACTCGCAATCCGAGAGGAGGGGGGAGGAGGAAGAGGTTCTAGGTGATATCCATATATTAGAACGTAAATCCCAGATAGTCAACCTCTCTTCCCGAAGTCTAACTTTGGACCAAGAAGCTGTTCTGGGGAGGGGTCTTTCATTTGTACCTACACCACCATTTGATAAGTTTGGTTGGATAAGGGATCTCAATCTCTTTGTTAGGAAACTGGCGTTATATAAATTCCATTCTATACAAAATGAAAGAAGGGCAAAAGATTTGGGACTTGCATCAAGTGACTTTCAATGTCTCACTAATTTGCTAGCTCTATTGGATGAAAATGACTCTAATATTACACCAAATCGTACAGGTTTAAAATCCAAGAGTCGCTTCACACCAAACTTTTCGAGCTATAGGAATATCGAACTTTTTTTGGAAGCAGCCAAAACTGAAATCGAAAAAATCAACCTTAAATCTCTCCGCATCCATTCACGTGATAATCTCCTAAAACAGGAACAACGTGCTTTAAAAACTTTACAAGATGATATTGATATCATCATTAAACCCGCCGATAAGGGGGGAAATATCGTTGTGATGGATGTGGAAAAATATCTTGAAATGGCGGAACAAGTCCTAAAGGACACTGAGACATATATAGTCCTTAAGCAAGATCCCACTAATGCCTTTCTCTCTATGTACAAAGAGATCCTGGATGAGGGCCGCAGTGGGGGGTTGCTGTCGGGTGACGAGTTTGAATTTATTCTCACTCGTCACCCCAAGATAGCAACCTTCTACTGCCTGCCGAAGATCCACAAGAATCTAGAGACCCCCCCTGGGCGCCCCATAGTTTCTGGGGTCGATAACCTTACGCAAAATGGTAGTCTGTATATTGATAAAGTTTTAAGACCTTTTGTCGAAACTCTACCCTCATACATCAGGGATACTAAACAGGCACTTATTAAATTGGCTAACCTTAAATTCTCCTCCACCGCCCAACTATGCAGTCTGGATGTTGAATCCTTATATTCATCTATACCTCATGACAGAGGTCTAGATCATGTGAGTTTCTTTCTTACTCAAAAAGTCTCAAGTGATGACCCTTATACGATTTTTTTTCTACGCCTTCTTAAGTTCATTTTATCACACAACTATTTTTTGTTTAACAACCGGTTCTACCACCAGGTGAGGGGTACTGCCATGGGGACGGCTTGTGCCCCCTCATATGCAAACCTCCACCTGGGGTGGTGGGAAGAACAGGTGCGCCACTCAGACAAGTTAAGTGGACACCTATCTAAGGTCCTGTGGTGGGGTCGATATATCGACGATATCCTGATCGTCTGGCAAGGTACCCCTGGTGAATTTCAGGATATGGTGACACTCCTTAATCAAAATGATGAAAACCTCCGATTCACATCTGAATTCGGAGGACGTTCTATAAATTTTCTTGATGTCACCATTAGTATCAGTGAAGATGGTACATTCCATTCTACGCTGTTTCGTAAACCTACAGCAACTAATTCCCTTCTACACTGGACTAGCCATCATCCGCGTCCCCTCAAAGAGGGTATACCGGTAGGCCAATATCTTCGCCTCCGGAGAAACTGTAGTGACACCCAGGATTTTATAATCAAGGCGAAACAACTTCGGCAACATTTTAAGGAGAAAGGTTACCCGAATCGTTGTTTAAAAAGGGCCTACAAAAGAGCACTCCAGACTGAGAGGAGTGAGTTATTGTGTGATCGTCCAAAAATGGACACTAATCAGGACGTTGGAAATATTCGCATGATAGCAACATTTGATGTGGGATGGCCAGAAGTTCGGAAATCACTTGAACGTTTCTGGCCCATCCTGCTCAATGATGTGCATCTCAAAGATACTCTAAGCCCACATGTTAACATTACATCCAGACGTGGACGGAACATTCGTGATTTATTGGTTCCTAGCCATTTCTCCATGAAACCACAACAACGCGCCACTTGGCTTGGTACCCCCCCAATTGGTACATATGGGTGCGGTAGATGCGTAGCCTGTAAATTTATCCTTAGGGACTCTAAGACTATTAAGGACAGTCAGGGACGTGATTCCTTCCAAGTCAAAAGCTTCTTCAATTGTAATACGAAGGGCCTTGTATATTTATTATCTTGCACATGTGGACAGAAATATGTGGGAAAAACCTTTAGGGCCTTTAAGGATAGGATTATGGAGCATGTGAGATCTCCTAGAAATCGCCTCGAGACACCCATATCGAGACACCTTAAAGAACATCACCAGGGGAATTCCAATAATCTTAGGTTTTGTGGTTTGGAGTTGGTTAAAAGGACTTTGAGACGTGGAGATTATGATAAAATATTAAGACAGAGAGAGTCAAGATGGATATACGAACTTAAGACACTCCAACCTCTAGGTCTTAATGAGGGCTTTTCTTTTGCCCCTTTCATATAATCCGCTTCTCAGAGGAAGCCTTTTTGAACAATGTACTGTATATATATATATTTATACACATGTATGTATTTTTCTATGTATACATATATACTTATATACACTTCCCTGCACCAATCTAATATAGTTATAGACTATGTGAATGACTATAGATTGATAGGGATTCTGTCGTCTGTATTCTAGTATGTAATCATTGGACAATGAATACAATTATGTATATATCTTTTTCTTTCAGCCTATTACTATTACTTTATTTTATTCTACTTTATTTATTAGTTATTAGTGTTTATAATACCACTCTTTTGTCTCTTTACAATGTATGCTTGTGATTAACTCTAAATATGATGGGAACTTAATATCTTTCTTCTGTTATTCTTTTTCGTTTGATGATTCATTTATATATGTTTTTTGAACTTTCTACCCCTTTTACTCCACTCTTCTGAATGCTACTAATGTAGCACTCCGTTCTTTAGGACTTGTTATTTATACCGGCATATGTATAACATTGTGTACGCTAAGTTTACTATGTACACATTCGCGCATGCGCACGGACTGACCCTGTAATCGGGTTTTATGTTATGCGCATGCGCGGCTCTATGACATGCGCGGTTCTTCCTGATACTTAGCCTGACACTAAGTCGGCGCGCCTGCGCGTGGACAGGTATGCGCACGGACTTGTGATACGAGCGGCTATCCCTGTCCCTCCTCCTCTGAGATGGAGCCGACATATGGACGAATCAGATGAACTGGGAGGTACTATCAACGTTTAAATGGAGTAAGGGGGGATTGTTCTGTTTGCCTCATTTTACTTTGTGCCCTTGAGAAAGGTGGTTAATCCACCGAAACGCGCGTTGGGCTATGGGCTATTTTATATAGCTAATCAAGTTTATTTTGTTTTTTCTTTGTACCTTACAGTATGGTTTAGTGGTACTGAGCGTTTTTGCAGCTCTGGTTTTCTTATTTAGTGATAGGTGGGCTGGTTATCGGGATTAGGCACTCAGACCTAGTTTTCCTGTATGTAGATCTATAATCAGGTCTTTCTGCTTTATTTTTCTCCTTTAATTTATGCCCTCTTCTATCCTTTCGATTTCCATTCAAAACTTAACCCTGTAGGTACAGCAGCAGAGCCTTTGGCTACTATTGTGGCTTACACTGTTTCACTTCATAATGATTTTGCCACACTCTGATATGGTTAACCATACTCTGCAGCGATTAGTTTTTTAAGTGCAGAATTTTTGGTTTTTCATATTTACTATTGTATCTACTCTTTATTATTATTATTTTTTTGCACAGGTACTTATTATAGTATTATACTTATATTTTAGCCATATTCTATATTCTGTATCGGGCTTGCATTGCACAGTCTATGGTTCTTATGTATTTATATATGTACTATACCTTACCTATAGGTATTTGACATACTATACTATATATACATATATATATCAGCCATACTCTGTATATATTGAGCTTTATTTATTTTATCTATAGATAGATGTGTTTTCCTTCTTTGATTTTAATAAGGTTTTTCCCAATAAAATTGTTTATTATTTTTGAGACGCTGTTTTGGGGTGGCTTGGAGGTGATCAGCCCGGTCTCTGTATGAGGCGATCAATCCTCCATCTCTGCTATTTCTCTTTCTAGTCTCTATTTATCCCTGGCTAATAGACGTTTACATAATTTGGTATCTATTTGAGGCGCAGCCCTTCCTTCTGTTGTTCTCAGTCAGGTAGAAAAGAATGTTTCAATAAGGAGCATAATTAGGGTCATAGCAGAAAATCTTCCAGAGATAGCCCATTTTTTATACCAACTCGACAATCTGTATAACACTAACAGCCATGTTAGTAGAAGCCACCTGTTGACCTCTTTTCCAAACCACTATACTTGCTCAATGTTCAAAGTACAAGGTCTGTGGTTTAGCTTCACCTGTAGCTTGCAAAAATTGTGGGTTCCACAGAGTTTGTGTTTTGAATAATTAATTTGGGAATTTCTGAAGCTTGTAATATGCAGACAATTCTTTTGCAATTGTGTGAGCTATAAAATATTGGTTTTTTTTCTGTTTGTGAAAATAACAACCACCTAATTATTTAGTAGAAAGTTGCAGCTGTCGGTTTCTGAAAAGAATTACGTCACAACGTTCTAAAAGTCAGTCTTAATATAGATGCTTTTTGGTATAATTTGTGACTAACTGTTACTTAAGGCTTGGAAATATGTCTGATGTCTTTGTAGCTTTACTCTCAAATGGCCATCTAAAAGATTTGTGCTTTTAACAATATGAAACCTGCATTAACTCCCTATCTACCAGCATGTGTACAGAGTTGATAAGTTATTTACATATTTAACATAGAAAACAATATAACATCTAACCCTCCTGATGTTCTAGCTCCTTCCACACAGTGCCTCACCCAGCTAAGAAACAAAAACCTCTCAGCCTATAAACTGTATAGTCCACTGCCCACTGCATAGACACTATACCTCTCCGCCTATGAACTGGGTAATCCTCTACTCCTTGCAGAGATACTCTATACCAGTGCTCCTCAACCCTCTCCTCAAGGCACACCTAACAGGGATTACCTGGGTGTGTCTAAGGTGTTTAAAAAAACCTAAACACCTTAGACACACCTGGGTAATACCTAAATCCTGGACTGCTAGGTGTGCCTTGAGGAGAGGGTTGAGAAGCACTGCTCTATATGATGTCACTCCCCTCTCACCCACCTCACTGTCCCATGTGCAGATAATTGTATTTTTTACATTCTTTTAGTATTTGGTATGTCGAGTACCTGAATTCATCTTTCTATATGTTTACATAAAAAGCTTCTATATTTCTTAAAACAGCTGTATAATATTTGAAGAGAAGAAATAGCATTAAAGGACCACTCTAGGCACCCAGACCACTTCAGCTTAATGAAGTGGTCTGGGTGCCAGGTCCTTCTAGGGTTAACCCATTTTTTTTATAAACATAGCAGTTTCAGAGAAACTGCTATGTTTATTAATGGGTTAAGCCTTCCCCCTATTCCCTCTAGTGGCTGTCTCATTGACAGCCACTAGAGGCGCTTGCGTGCTTCTCACTGTGATTTTCACAGTGAGAGCACGCCAGCGTCCATAGGAAAGCATTGTAAATGCTTTCCTATGCGACGGGCTGAATGCGCGCGCAGCTCTTGCCGCGCGTGCGCATTCAGCCCAGGAGGAGGAACAGAGGAGGAGAGAAGGAGGAGAGCTCCCCGCCCAGCGCTGGAAAAAGGTAAGTTTTTACCCCTTTCCCCCTTCCAGAGCCGGGCTGGAGGGGGTCCCTGAGGGTGGGGGCACCCTCAGGGCACTATAGTGCCAGGAAAACGAGTATGTTTTCCTGGCACTGTAGTGGTCCTTTAAGTTAAACCCCTTTACTATTCCTGCAAGTTATGTATTAATAATAGAAAAATATATGCAATGTAACTTTTTTTTTCAATTTTAATATTGCCCTGGAAACAGTAAGCTTGTTTAAGGTTCCCAATAACCTCTTGTTTCTTGTTAACATTTTATAGTCTGTTTATTATTTGTTTTCTGTAATGTTTCCAAATTAAAATAGTTGGTGCTTTAAAATATTACTACTACTTGTAACGGAGCTTTCTATACCCCGGTAGGGTACCTCCGCTGACGGATGCTCCTAGTGCTCACCGAGGACTCAAAGCACACCACCAGACACCATCATCACTGCAGTCCCCACATCCAGCGTTACAGCTTGGCTGGGAACTCGCCGTCTCCTACCCACGCTGGACCTACGACAAGTCCAATAAGAACCCTAAAACACAACATATTCCCATTCTTACATCCCATGATAGCCCTGATCTGGGTGACCAACATATCAAAAAATCACCCAGATCAGATCAGGGGTTCAGAAATTTTATGGAAGTCATAGTTTTGCCCAGGCGAACAGAGGATTTTATGCCCAAAACAGTTCCATAGAATTGCAGCTAAGTGCCGCTGGAGGACCGACCGGGAACCGCGAGGTTTTAATGCCGAAAATAGTTCCGGGGCATTTGCGGCTAAGTCCCCCTGAAGTCTTTTAGCGGTTTTGGTCCATGCAAACAAGATGGCTGCCATCACATGTTCGAATGGTGGCCACTTCGACTGTTCGGGAGTTCGAAGAACCATTGTTTAAAGTCCCAATAGCCACAAATAGGGTCTCTAAACCACAATAAATGAAAGGGGCCATAGTCACAGGGTAAAGGGCTGGCAAGTAGTCCGCTCCAAAAACCAGTGGCGAGGTCACTTTCGCCACACTACTACTGTTACTTCTACTACCACTGTTACTACCACTAATGATAATAAACATTATGCAGACACTTGCCATTTTATTGTTTTTTGATGTGCCAACTATGCAATTTAAAATATTACATTTGCTAAAAAAAAAATTTGAACGGTTGGCACATTTTAGAAATATAAATTGAATTTATTTCTGTGTGTAACTTTTTATCCTCCTATTTTTTGGCAAATGCTGTTGGCTTTCTGATCTAAAAAAAGTCAATCATACCAAACATTTCTGGAAAAATGAAAAGTTTCTTTTTCTAAGTTTCCTTTCCACATACACCACCAATTCCTCTACAGACTCTGCTCAGAAACTTACCCACCAACAATTCCTCTATTGCACACAGATACAAGTTTCTTCTCCACATATAGATACACTGCTAAGTCCTTAACTACACACACACACACACCACCATTACCCTTTAAAAATATAAACATAACATCAATTATCTTTTCATACAACAATACATACAATAATACACATACGTGACCAATTACTGTTCCACAAATGGACATACCACTTCTTTTCCACACATACAAATACTGCCAGTTCCTTTTCCACAACCATAGCACACAGGTACACATCAGCAAAGCTCCTTCAAAACACACATCAATTCCATTTACTCAGATAACACAAACAGAACTTCCTTTCCACATACTTACCCACAATTCCCTTTATAAACAAACTCTCTCATTTGCACAAACACACAAGTACAACAGCTTCACCGGATAATATTCTATAAAGAGATTTTCCTGAGGCACAAATTAACTTACTTAGCAAATTGTGTAAAAATCTGCCATACATGCTATATTTCACTTTTCTCCTTGACTCTCTCTACAACCTCTTATTGCAAATACAAATTTACTGGTAAGTCCTGATAACCTATTATATAAGTTTGAAACACCAACCTATACCTAGGGTTCACCTTACCTCTCCTTGTGTGGACTATCATACTATCACACTATCATACTATCACACGATCATACCACCAAACATGCTGTTAAAGCTTTAATTTATCCCCTACCCACTATTTTCCTATAAAACAAACATGCTTCACATTCAAGTAAAGTACACTTTCCTTTCTAAACCCTTTGTTATAATCATCAGCACTTGCAGGGTTAGGTCTCCACACTGCTCACTAGTGATATCAACTTCGAATAACCAGTTATGGTTAGCTAACATTTTCAATCTCTCCCTTTCCTCTGGCACATTTCCCTCTGCCTTCAAACATGCAACCGTAACCCCAATTCTGAAAAAACCCAACCTTGATCCCAACTCCCCATCCAACTACCGCCCTATCTCGCTACTGCCATTTGCCTCCAAGATCCTCGAGAGAGTTGTCTACGCCAGATTGACAGACTTTCTCGAATCCAACTCTCTGCTTGACCCCCTTCAGTCTGGATTCCGCGCTGGTCACTCTGTCGAAACTGCTCTGACCAAAGTATCCAACGATTTAATTGCTGCTAAATCTCGCGGCCAATACTCTATCCTAATCCACCTTGATCTTTCTGCCGCCTTTGACACTGTTGATCATCAACAGCTTCTTCACATTCTCCGTAACTTTGGTCTATGGGATACTGCTCTCTCCTGGTGCTCCTCCTACCTCTCCCAGCGCTCTTTCAGTGTTTCTTTCTCTGGCTCTGCCTCTTCTCCCCAACCCCTCCCTGTCAGCGTCCCCCAAGGTTCTGTCCTTGGCCCCCTACTGTTCTCTATCTATACTGCCTCCCATGGTAAACTCATCAGCTCCTTTGGCGTCCAATACCATTTATGTGCAGATGAAACGCAAATCTACCTGTCCTCCCCTGATCTCTCTCCACCCACCTTGACTCGTGTTTCTGACTGCCTCTCTGCTATTTCCAACTGGATGGCTGCTCGCTTCCTTAAACTCAACCTGTCCAAAACAGAACTTCTAGTTTTTCCTCCCTCAAGTGCTGCTACTCCTGTGTCTGTCTCCATCCAAGTCAACGGCGCTACTATCACCTCTACCTCCCAGGTTCGCTGCCTAGGGGTTCTTTTTAATTCTGATCTCTCTTTTACTCCCCATGTTCAATCGATAGCCAAATCCTGTCGCTTCCAACTCAAGAACATAGCGCGCATCCGCCCATATCTAAGGTACTGGTTCATGCTGTTGTTCTCTCTCGTCTTGACTATTGCAATCCCCTTCTCACTGGTCTTACATGTTCCCAGCTTGCACCGCTGCAATCTATAATGAATGCGGCTGCAAGGCTTATTTTCCTGTCCGGTCGCACCTCCCATGCTTCCACGCTCTGTCAGTCCCTGCATTGGCTTCCAGTTAGACATAGGGCCCAATTCAAAATTCTGGCGCTTGCTTACAAATCCCTACATAATGCTGCTCCAACATACCTATCCTCCCTCATACACAAGTATGTCCCGTCGAGACCCCTGCGCTCAGCCCAAGACCTACGCCTATCCTCTGCCCGGATCCCCACCTCTGATGCTCGCCTTCAAGACTTCTCCAGGGCTGCACCTATTCTGTGGAACTCCCTTCCCTCCTCAGACTTTCACCCAGCCTCCACTCCTTCAAAAAATCTTTGAAAACTCACTTCATTAAAGCGTATCAATTAAACAGTCAGCAGGTTTCTCATCCCCCACGACTCCGTTCCTGCACCTGTCAAAAATGACCTACCAAGCACTCAATAAACCCTTCTGTAACAAACTATTTAATTCCCCTACTTTAACCCTTTGTGTCACTATACCCCACCCCCTCTAGCACGTAAGCTCATCGAGCAGGGTCCTCAACCCCCTCTGTTCCTGTACGTCAGTGGTCTGATCTCAATTATGTGTCTGTTAGTCCACCCATTGTACAGCGTTACGGAATTTGTTGGCGCTATATATATAATAAAATAATAATAATAATAATAATAATAATCACTACTACTAGGAGATGCATTTACCATAGTGTTTAGGCCAAGACAACCTTTAGCTGCTTTAAGATCATAAGAAAGTGTAGTTCGCAAAAGCAGTGTCAATGCTAAGCCATCGCTGTCCCTTGGGAAGTAGTGCTGGAAGGGTAAAAGAAATGTGTACAGTCTGTTGATCTCCAAAGGATGTTCCTATTTTAGCAATCTCAGCACAGGGATTCCCTGGTAGGTGAAAGTGTGTGGGTTTTAATGACAATGTTGCATTCCTTTCATTTCATCTTGGGCCTTTTACAAGGACTCGATCTGGAGCTGCGGTTCCAGCAGCCCCTATGTCAGTTTGGACCTGTGTTTTTAATAACAAAAAAAACTTGTCCTACAATTACCAACATACAGATTTCACATGAATAGAACCCTGTCCATAGTGATATATGATTTGACGTAACAGATAATGATTTAAAGTGACATGGTCTCTAACGTGTACAGATTTAAAGCTGCCTTGGCACTTAAATGGTTCATTGTGACAATCACAGATACACTGAACACTTTGCTAAGCAACAGTATTGTAACCAGCAGAACAAATAAAACCAGTAATATTAATGACAAGAGCCGGTGGGGGCCACTTTAAATCCGGGGACTTAAAGTAATTACTATCAGCTTTCTGTGGTCAAAATGAAGTCAATAAACATGGTCATTATTTTTAAACGAACCATTAAAACACAATGTACATTTGAGGGGAATAGACACATTTATTATGATTGTTATGTAATGTTAAAAACGTAATGAGCACTGAGGCAACAACATAATAAAAATAATTGCAAACCAGAAACATGTTAAATGTAACTACTACAGAAAAAAAGATGGATGTATGATTACTGAAACCATATGATCAAATAAAACAGAGGGCGTTCAGTATTATTCAAAGACAGACAGGAAAATAATAACCAGTGATGACAAATGAGTGGGAGACATAACCTTGGTTAACCAGCATTCCCTCTTTGAAGTTCTTTTAATTAATTAAATACAGTAAGGCAAACAGCGGGATATTGCACTGTATAGGATAACGTGTGTACTGTAACTACAGTCTGAGTTATACATTAAAGGCCATGATAACCAATTTGATAATATATAGGAGTATTGTTCAGTTATTAACTATCACATTATTAAAAACAAATATGGGTGAAATATGGACAGAGATCAGCTTATACATCAATATGTACATGTGACATGCAGGCTCACCCTTAAAGGGACACTATAGTCACCAAAACAACTACAGCTTAATGCTTTTCAGAGAAAAGCCAGTGTTTACATTGCCCCTAGAGACGCCTCCAAGTGGCAACTCCTCAGATGGCCACTGGAGGGGCTTCCTGGCTCAGGGCTGCACAGTAAGCAGCCATGATGTTCAGCGTCCCCACGCTCTGCATGGAGACGCTGAATTTTCCTCATAGAGATGCACTGATGGCATCCCAACCATCTCAACCAGCCATTGTAAGCCATGTCTCCCATGATGCTTAGCAAGTTGAACAGCTGACTCATGCAAACCTTACTAAACAACGGCTAAAGCAACAAAAGTTAGCAATCACTGTTATAGTCCATTTCGTGCATATCATACTGAGACACAGTGAGACTTTTGTCAAATTTTTGAGACTGAGTTTTTCTTACTCTTATACTTGCTGAGTTGTATTGGAAAAATATATTTCTATACCACTGAAGGCAAATATAATTTCCCCCCTAAGTCAGTCAGTCAATTTGAAATTTACACACACAATTTTCAAAACAAGTGAACATTTACAGGTACATTGTAGTTGTTATGGTGCCAAGTGTGCACTGACATTCTCCCGGGGTAAGTAATTAAATCATTTGAGAGTAGTTTGACAACTTACCTGGTGTCCTCTAGGTACTAGTCACAGCCTCCAGGAGAGTCTGCAGGTCTAGCACAATGTAGAGAGCTTTCTACTCTACTGGAGGAGGTGACCAATTTGCTTACTTACCATGGGACTTACTCACGGTACCAAAACCACTGCAGTCAGTGGTTATGGTGTTTGGGTGTTCCTTTAAGATGTGAAAAGCAGCAAAAAAAGGGAAAGTAGCTCCCACTTATAGTTAGTCATTATCATTGTTAGGACAGGCTTTGGAAATAATAAAACATTTCTTACCAAGACTGTTGAGTGAGGTCGCTAGGCCACTGAAGACGACACATGTTGCCCGTTGCATTTTGGGATTTTGGAAACTGCACCAAAGTGCTATATATTGGGTAGGGTGACATGATTGTGAAAGAAAGGCACCACGTTGCGGCAATTACCTTCAGTGCGTGTGATTTGGTCTGCCATACTCGTGACTGCAAAGGCTTACAAATAGCACTGTATCTTTCCAGAGATATGGCCACCAGATTAAATGTTGACACACTTACCGATATACCTGTGCGGGTGAAAACAAAACAAAAGCAAAAAAAATGAAACTTCACATATAAATGTTGCATTAACACTATATAGCCTTATTGTTATTGTAAATAAAGATGGCGGCCATCTAAAAGCACAAGGAGGTCTATTTCTAATAACATAAGAGAAACCAAATTGGTATAAATTACATTGTGGAAATCAACATATCTAGATTGATTACGGTGATTAGGGATCCTGAAATTATACATTTTCCTGGCCTTGTTTACCATTCCTATTTGAAGAACGAATGGGTCAAACCGATAACTTGCCTAGGGCCCTGTAGGATCTTAATCCTTCTCTGCTAGAGGCACTCTCGATGTTAATTATCACGTCAGAAATAAAACATCTATTCTTTGATAACGGCTCTTCTAAAGTGTTGTCCAAACACAGAGTTAATTGATTTCATTGATCTGATAGTTTATACTTCATTTTACTGGTAATGTGATCACAATAATGTAAAAACTGTCTTGTGCTCGGTTTGCTAGACAAAGAGGAATATATTTCTCATTATATCACTAATATTCATATATATGGAGGGCTGTGCAACTACATGCAGTAAAAGGAGCCCATATAATTATATTATCTAGCTTAAGCCTTTTAATATTTCCTTTTTTTTTTTTTTCCTCGGGTGAGAATTGATTCCTTTTAGATTATAGCTCTCATGCAACTCATTGATACATTCAAAACTAAGTGCTTTTTTCAGTAGATTCTCAAGACAAAATGATTCAATAATTCATTTCGGTAAATCAATTCGTAAAAATGCCATGGCATTTCATGCGACTACAAGAAAGTTAAAAGTACTATTCCTAATTAACTGTCTAAGATGTACATGCATAGGAAAACTCAAATTTTGGTTGTCAGTAAGATGAAAAAAAAATCCACATGGCCAAAAGATATGCAGATGACCGAATATAAAGAAGCAGCATTTATTGCTGCATCTACATATGGGTATGATCACGCAATTCATAGCATAGCATATCTGTAAATGCTTTCCCCTTATCCAGCATCCGTTGCAATAACACCTTCCTGCTTTTGGGCTCTGGACCGATTAGCTTAGCATCAGGATGAAATGCAAGAAGAATATTTGTGAGGCTAACTGGGTAGCAAGAGCTAAAAGCAGAAGGGTTAATACGTCTATTTTTAAATAGCCAGTCGTTTATATATTTGCTGCCAGTTATAGATTAAATTATTAGAAGATTAAAGTAGGACTTATATTATGCAGGTCAGAGTTCCTCTAACCACCTTTGAAAATTAATGCAAAGTGTGTTTACTGATAAAAGCGCTCTGGTTAATAAACGCCATCTATTTGAGTTTGATGTAATGGAAAGATGTGTGAAGATTCACCGGATAGAAACTACGGCAGATTGTCCATTAATGGAGTGAAACGTAAACTCTCAAAACACACACAATTTTCCATACAAATAAAACCATATGCTTACTTATCATACACAAACATAAAGCCAACTCTAATTCCAAAACGTAAAACATACCAAGAAAATAATAATTTTAATGGCAATTAGTATATAACAAATTACTTTCTGCCTTCATTATTCTTCGGGTGGCTATACATAATATATTACGTGTATATATAAGTGAAGTGTTTTGTTGTTTGTGGGTTTTTTTTGTTTTTTTTAAAATAAATACTACTTTGCCATTGGAATACATTTTCTCAGTATATTCCTTTGTGGCTAATGTTTTTTCGGTTTTGTTTTTTAGTTATGTAATGTTATTAGATTAAATGTGATTATTTATGGTGATGCACAAGATATAAAGACGACAATAAATACATAGTCTGGTAATTTCAAACACACTAAACTATAAATTGGCAATTCTAATTATGTCTCTCTCCCCTTTACACCCCTGTTTACTTTCTCCAATTATCTCTCTCTCTCTCTCGTGAAAAGTCTCTCAGGCCTCCACCTTTCCCGTAGTTCTCTTTATAATTATTCATAGGCTTTGATTATAGCAAAGCCAACAGACAAAACAGTAAACTAATTAATTGGCTGTGTGCTAGTACTTTTAAGTGTACTTCTGATATATATAATTCAGCATGTTCATTACTAGCGGAGTTGCATGGGGAATATGTGGATGGTTTTTACAATAAATAGGCTGTGGTTAGATTGTAAAAGAACAATGCTCTTTCGGTGCATGCAACATATCTATGGGGTACATACAAAAAAATGTGTGTTTTTTTTGTATAATGAGTTTGTATCACATTTGATCTGACACATTATTTGGGAATAATTAAACGTATAGAATCTGATGGAAGAAAAGCTTGGGTTATTCAGGTTGGCCATGGCTCTTCTCCACATAAATTTTAACCCCTACCTTCCAAGTATGTATACCTATTTATCTTTAATTTTCCATTGCAAAGTAATGTGAAAATACATTTTGTCCCTAAGCCCCACTTAAAGTCCAATTTATTCTGTAATGTTTTCCCCCTATAGATAAACACATTTCTCTGCCAGGAGTCTACATTATAATCCTTTGCATCTCTCCACACCTTTCCATTACTTGCTACAGAAACCTTTGTAGGTCAAATGTTAAGGCTGTATTCTGGCAACTTGTGAAAAGGGTAAGGACAAGGAGCACAGTGAGTATAAGGGATTCATGCAAAATATAATAGAAGACTTCAATGGTTGCACAGTACTCAAGTTTAGTGTACTTTATACACCGATACATGCATTATTTTAAAATCTGGAATAAATTTTAAGAAGCTCTGTTCCCAGAAATAAATGATTCTACAAATATACATAAGTGGGCTATTTTAAGATTTATTTTGTCTGTATCTGACAAAATTGTATTTCTTTTTACATTATAATCTTTTAGGAAATCTCTGAAACATTGCGAGATAAGGGATATCATATGAAAAATGTTTTATCTTTCGAATTAAATGTGTCTTGATGGGAAAGTGGTTCACTCAACTGCTGGTCTTAAGCCAATTTTATGACCACAATAGCCTTATAGTTTGTATATATATATATATATATATATAAATAACTTATGCCAGAAGAATATTCTATATACACTGCATTCAGAACTTTACACCCCTTTTATTTTTTGTAGCAACAATCGTTCATTTATTTTTACACGTTAATCAACACTCAATACCCATTAATGACAAAACAAGAACCAGAATTTTTAAGACTTAGAAAATTTATTAAAAAGAAAAAGCGGAAATATCACATTGATGTAAGCATTCAAAGTATTCAAACACTTTGCCATGAAACTTGAAAATATAAGTCAAATGCATCCCATTTCTCTAGATCATCTTTGAAATGTAGTCCAGCTGTGGCAAATTCAAGTTATTTTCCAAGGTTTGGAAAGGCACACACCTGTCCCTATAAGGTCTTACAGCTGTAAATGCATATCAGAATTTAAACCAAGCCACGAGGTCAAATGCCTGTAAAGTTCTGGGACATTATTGTCACTATCTCAGCACAGATCTGGGGAAGTCTAGTAAAAGATTTGGCTGTATTGAAGATTCCCAAGTGCACACTGGCCTTTTTAATTCTTAAATGGAAGATGTTTGCAACAACCAGGACTCTTCCTAGAACTGACATTCTAACCAAACTGGGCAATCGGGGGAGAAAGGCTTTGGTAAGAGAGAAAACTAAAAACCAATGGTCACTCTCGGTGAACTCCAGAGATCATGTATAAAGAAAGGAGAAATGTTGGGAAGGACAGCTATCACTACCATAATCCACCGATCTGGCCTTTATGGCATAGTGGCCAGACAGAAACCTCTCATTACTGCAGACATATGAAAGAAGCCCACTTGGAATTTGCAAAAAATCACCTAAAGGACTTTCAGACTGTGAGAAACAAGATTCTATGGACTAATAGATCAAAGAGTGAACTGTGAAGCCTCAATTCAAAGTGTGGAGGAAAGAAGGCACCCTTCATCATTTGGTTGTGACATAATGCCTTGGGGGAGTTTTTCAGTGGCATGAATTGGAAGACTTGACAGGGTTGAAGGAAAGATGAATGCAGCAAAATGCAGAAATATTTTATGAAAGTCTGGTCCAGAGAGCCCATGACCTCAGACTGGGCCTAAAGCTCAACTTCCAACAGCCAGGATAGTTTAAGATTGACTGAGTGAAACCGCTTTGAATATTTGTAAGGAGCCAAGTCAGAGCCTGGACTTGAATCCAATCGATCATTTCTGCAATGACCTGTAAATATCTACTGACAGTCCCCATCCATGATCCAGATGACTGAAAGAGGCACTATAGTCACCAGAACCAATTCAGTTTAATATAGTGGTTCTGGTGTCTGTTGCCTGTCCCTGTATGCTGTGCACTGTAAATGCTGAAAGTTGA
This sequence comes from Pelobates cultripes, assembly GCA_933207985.1. NCBI lineage: Eukaryota > Metazoa > Chordata > Amphibia > Anura > Pelobatidae > Pelobates > Pelobates cultripes. Next base: position 58,918,653 of record OW240917.1, read on the forward strand.
ATGCTGAACACTCAACAAAGAGATGCATGGACTTAATGCATCTCTATGAGGAGATGCTGATTGGCACAGAGCAGTATTTTCCATGCGATTGGAGGGGCTCCAGTAACCTCAATAGTTAGTTAAACACTATAGTGTCAGGAATACATGTTGGTATTCCTGACACTATAGTGTTCCTACAAAGTTCTGAATACTTAAGTCAATGTTATATTTAATTTTTTTCTGCTTTCTTTATTTTTAGTGGTATTTTGTCAATAGAGTATTTAGTGTAGATTTATGTATTTTTTATTTATTTTTTTTACAAATGTATCATAAAATTGCAAAATGTTTTTAAAAACAATACTTTTTGAATGAACTGTACATTCCTCCCAACATTGGCGGCTACGGAATCTGTTCAGGTGGGCAGGCCTTTGGGGCATCACCAGTGATGCAACTAATATCACTGGTGCTGCCCATAATGGGCGTCTACCTTACAAGTGGGAAGATCTGCTGGAAAATGGGTTACTGAAGCTATGTGTCAGTCTGGTATCAAGCACCTCAGTAGGGGATGGCTTAACACAATATGGCCGTATGGTGGAACTGAATTCCCATATTTGTTTGCGGAGATAGGTGATTTTTTAGTAGCCTTATATAATTTAAAACTGTAATTTTATGTGTGTGTGTCCCTTAATCTGTATTATGTATACATTTTGATCTCGGTGGCAGCACCATTCCTGGGAAATTCATGTTCTGGGTGTGTCACAAATTCCTTTTTTTTTACTTTACCTGGTTTAATGCATGACAGACTGACAAACAGCTTTCCAGCCGGCCCACAACCTACAGGACCATGCTGAAGTGCTCACTGACATGGTCCAAGTGCCTGCCACAACATGCGGGCCCATCTAATGATGCACTAACACTGTACTCCCTGGGGACAGATCCCTGATGTCGGAAGGAACTACATCAGGATGGGGGGATTCCACCAAAACTTAGGAGAAATATTTATCACAGAGTTATAGGTTTTCATATTTTATCCACTAGTTTCGGCTTAGAGTATGCTTGTTAACATTTATACCTTTATTCCCCAATCCCTAAAAATATCTTTAAATAAAAGGAATTTATAAATTCTGAGCCCGAAGGAGACATGTCTGCCTATGAAAGTGGTGGAAAGATTCTTAGATCTAGATGTGGCCAGAGCCATTACAGAAAGAGCCCACAACATATCTGTGTCTTAGCCAAAACTGGAGAAATCAGTGTATAGATTTTGATCTCTTTCCATGGTAATCCTTGTTACAATAAATGTCCTTCATGCAAATCGCTTTTCAAAATATTTTTTTATTTAAAGGGACACTATAGTCACCAGAACCACTACAGCTTAAAGGGACACTGACCACTTCTGCTCATTGGAGTGGTCTGGGTGCCAACTCCCACTACCCTTAACCCTGCAAGTGTAATTATTGCAGTTTTTTATAAAATGCAATAATTACCATGCAGGGTTAAATCCTCCCCTAGTGGCTGTCTACTAGAGGGCACTTCCTGCTCTATGGCACAGATTTTTGTGCTAGAGCGTTGTGACGTCCTCACGCTGTGTGAGGACCTCCACCGTCGCTCAATTCCCCATAAAAAAAGCATTAGGTCTCCTCATTCGGCGGGCGGGATCAGTCTAGCCCAACAGCTGATGTAAGGAAGAGGAGGAGCTGCGGCAAGATGAAACCACCCCTTCAGCAACCGGGTACGGGGGGTGGGAGGGAGAGGGGTCCTGCAGTGCCAGGTAAACTGATTGTTTTCCTGGCACTCGAGTGTCCCTTTAATATAGTGGTTCTGGTGTCTAGAGAATAGGCGGTGTTTACATTGCTGTCTAGTAACACCTCTAGTGGCAGTCACTCAGACAGCCACTAGAAGTGCTTCCTGTGTTAGTTCTGCACAGTAAACTAATCTGTTTACTGCAAGGAGAGGGGGCCTAGGAATTTACCATTACAATGTGAGGAATACCTGTTTGAGTACCTGATACTATTGTGTTCTCAAATATTATGTAAAGTGTCAGCTTAAGCACATTACAACTTTGCACACACTATCATGCACCAACTCATATCTCTGAGAGTGTCTTACAAATAAAGTAAATTGCAGAAATTGCAGCTGTACTAAGCCAACCCCTCAGAGCTGTCAATCAGCGAGTTTTAGCTGCCTGATGTAAAAAGTGATGGCAGAGATGGCAGGGACTTTATATTTGCTTTCAGTTTACAGTTTAAGCAGTTCCACTCGTCCTATGTGATAAATTAAACTTCACTTGGGAACAAACTACTTGTCCCTTAAATCATAGTTGGACTGTACTTATTAGGATAAGAAAAGACCTCATATACCTGAATGAGATGCTCCTGATTAGAGATAGGGAGGTTTATCTGTAGAGGGATTGGGGTATTTTGCACAAATATTCAACATAATATATATACATTTTTATATAAACTAAGGTATACCATTTGAATTATTCTAGCAATCACTTTCCTCTGTCATTCCTCTGGTCTCATTAAAGGAACACTCCAGGCACCAAAACAGCTTCATCTAAATGAGGTTGTTATGGTACCAGGAGGCCCCTTGAAGCACCCTTACCTCAAGAGGTTAAACCGTTCTTGAACGGTTGCCTCCAGCACCAGTCTCCACTCACCCTCTGTCGGCTTCCGAATTTTCAGGAAACGCAGAGTGCCACTGGGCAGGGGCGCTGCTGATTGGCTGAGACTAGTCAGCTGATGCTCTTAGCCAATCAGTTAATCCCTATTCACTAAACTGTCTTGCAAAATGTATGTTTCTTTGTAGGCCAGTTTAGTGAATGGGGAGTCACTGATTGGCTTAGAGTGTCAGTTGACCACTGTCAGCCAGTCAGTGGCGGCACTCCGTGCTTTCTGAATCTGAACATTCAGAAGCCGGAAGCTGCCGGGGTGGTGGGAGAACGGCGCTGGAGGCAAGTTTGGGGTTAAACTGTTCAAGAACGGTTTAGCCCCTTGAGGTAAGAGTGCTTCCAGTGGCTTCCTGGTCACTCCTAGCACCATAACCACTGCAGCTCATTTTAGTGATTAAGGAGTTATGGCGATATATATAATTAATAGATCATTGTTTGTCTCACGAATAGGGGTTTACACAAGTTCTAGGTGATTTTTGATGTTTTATTCAATGGTGTCAATTCCAGAGAAGTAACAGTTTCCCTTTAAGCAGGTTACTATAATGCCCACAAGCTAGCCTCGCAATGTAAAATATCCTGTAGATAAAGCTCTAAGCAAAACATTTGTCAGAAATCCCATACGGCATGTGTAAATGTTGCTCACTTCACCGAGGCAAAAACATCAGTTCGGTTACTTAAATGTTTTTCAATTTGCTCATCTTAAGTAATGAGTATTACAATCCTTTACTCTTTATATTGATATGAAAGTGTGATCTTTCTTAATGGCAAAACAAGATTTAAAAGGTTCAATCTACAGACTTCGAAGCTTATTCGGTGGATCACTGACAAAGGATTCACACATTTTTAGCCATAAAGGTGGAACCTAGCTATTTTTCAACGTGTTACCTAAAACATGCATTTCTTTTGTGATTTCTCTACACAACCTTGTTTTAATGAGTAAACCGTTTAATCTATGATTAATTATTGTTCACTAAACAGTAAATGCTGGTAAATAAAATAAAGCAATATTGGGACATGTATCAAACAGTCTCAATGTATTTTTGGGTTTGCTGTTTATAAGAAGAAAGCATGTATTGTTATATTGTGTACATTGCAAGAATACGTGTCTCTACAGAAACAAAATTGCAATAAAGGCCACTTAACTTAATTACCTCCTCTCATTTGTTTACTAGCATGATCTCTGATTCTTGTTTTATCAGTAACTGTATAGACAGCATTTTGTTAAGCACACATTTATCAGGAGATAAATATTAATGTATTATTCACAAATTAATATTGTTTGTGGTGTCAGTTTTCTACTCTATGTATTTCAATTTTTAAAGTAAAGCACACTGCTGAGTGCATCAACAGATTTTGCTCCCAACATTCTATATTTGAATTCCTCAGTGTATTTCTTTGATAATATTATTAACAAACAATAATTATTTTTTTGTTTCCTAAATATATAAAATGTTGTTTTTTTTTCCAAGGGGGGAAATGCTCTGTTTGCATTACATCTATGCTTGTGAAATATATATATATACACACATATAATATATATATATATATACAATGGAGGGAGTTTAATTATTTAATATTAAGAGATATAGATATATATCTTAATATTAAATAATTAAACTCCCTCCATTGTCTCTTATTTGGGACACCATAAATACATACACACTTCCTTTTGTGGGAAAGTAACTGAAACTAAGTTTATATAAAATATATGCAATTATATAGACATTAAAATTCACATCTATTAAATGTGTGAAATGTTCACACAATACCGATAACTGTATGGTGATTTGGCTCATAAATCTACATGCCCAATGCTACAAAATTTGCACTAAAACATACATAGAGTATATGTAAGGGGGCATATATTATAGGAAAATAATGCTATTATAAACCAGGAGACCAAAGGTTAAGTGGTTAATTAGCGTCTCCCCTTGAAAACATTATATTTCCATAATATACTCTTCAATGACATGGATTTCTTAAACCGCATGAGTTTTTTTGTAAAATTAAGGTATAGGGGATCTTGATCTTAATGCAACACCAAGACAGACATACATTGAAAGAGGGGCACAACTACTGTTAGTAGCTGGAAATAAAAAAGAGGGTGAACCGAAGGGTAACTCCCACTAATCTTAGCTAAGCAATACAATTAAGATAGACACACACATTTTCTGGCAGACACATATGTTTTAATCTATTATACCTTATTATAACAAACGTAGAACGCTCTGAAATACCTAATAACAGTTAGTTTACCTGTGAATTATTACTTGGGTTATTTATAAAACTTGCTAAATCTACTAAACATAAATTTTGTTGTGATTTAAAATTGCACATTTCAGGCGGTAACATCCATACTGTGGCTATAGATCAGGGGTGCCCAAAAGGTAGTTTATAAAACCACAACTCCCATGATGCTCTGCATGCCATTAGAATGCTTTACAATGCCAAAGCATCAGGGAAGCTGTAGTTCTACAACATCTGGGGACCTATCTTTTAGGCACCCCTACCATAGAGGATCTAAAACACTTTCCCCAAATCATCTATTTCAGACTTGAAATTCAGTTTTCAGTTCACCGCAATCCAATGTCTAGTGCAGGGGTAGGCAACTTTTGGCACTCCAGATGTTGTGGACTACATCCTCCATAATGCTCTTACACCCACAATGCTGGCAAAGCATCATGGGAGGTGTAGTCCAAAACATCTGCGGTGCCGAAGGTTTCCTATGCCTGGTCTAGTGAATAAATTCTTGTGATCGTGCAGCTCGTTTACTTACCCATAAAATAAGTTGCAGCTTTGCAGACTGTGCTGCCAAATATAAAGTCTTTGAGCAGGTTGGGGATGAGGGTGAAAGGCATACAGAACAGGCAGAGCATGAGGTCACTGACTGCGAGCGACAACAGGAAGATATTGGTGACAGTCCGCATTCTCTTGTTTCTTATCAGCACAACTATAACCAGGCTGTTCCCCAGCACACTTAGCAGAAATATCAGTGAATACAGCAGGATCCTCACTGTCTGGTGCATTTCTAGAGTGCAATAAAAAAAAACATTCCCATAAATAATTTAACATATAATCACGGATTAAATAAATCATTTCAGTACGGATTATACTATTCAGAGAGACCATTATGTTTATTGCTGAAATAGTCTCACATTTTTTTTAATAATAATAATTAAAAAAAAAAAAAATATTGTATTTATCCAATAGAATGATTTAACTCTAATTCTATTTGCCAAACATTATGTAAAAACATTACGTAACAAACTATATAACACATAAGAGAGACTATTCGTTTTCTTGTATTTCACAATGTATTTTCTGCAAGTTCTAAAACAGTAATGATTACTCTTATTAGCACTCCAGATGTTTGTGATGTAATTTTCCAGAAAGGATTGGCTGAGCATTTTGAGATTTGCAGTTCAGGAATAGGTGCAATAGTTAGCGATCACTTTTATCACTTTTCTAAAATATTAACCCATAAGGGTTTGCACCAACTACAAATCTTTTAAATATTGCACATGACAAAAAAAAAAAAAAAGGAAAATTGACAAACACACATAATGATACCTCGGGTTGGAAGAGTGGTATTTAGACGATATTCCTCCATACATGTGAAGGTCCCATTATCTGTGATGTCACAAAGTAGCCCATGGTAGTCTGTGTCATTTTCAAACTGGAATTCATAGACAGTTTCCATTCTTCAGACACAGATGTGCCCCTTTTTATTTTAAAATTTTGTTGAAGAAATTCTACGCTTTTCCTGTTCACACAGCTGTACCCATCCTTCTCATTAAATATAAAATGGAAAAATAATATAAAATACGGTGAATGTCAGAGCCCCCTATACAGCCTTCAAATGCAAGTGTTCACACAGCCCCATAGATCGCAAAGCACATACACACACATGCTGTCCTCTCCACATTATGTCCCACCCTCTGTTTGTTATTGGGCAAGTCCTGCCATATTCCTGACTTGTTTTAAGCTTTAACCCTTCGCACTGTCAGAAAAATTTCATCATTATTAGCATTTCAGTGCTGCGCAAAAATCTCAGAAGAAAATCATAATTAAAGCAATTTGTCTGAGAAATAAACTCAACGGAAAGAACATTTTTATTACTTTGAAATAAGGTCAGTCTCCTAATAAGATATGGGATATTTAAACGCAGGGCAGCATTGTACATGTTGCTGTTTGTTTTATTTTAAGCTTGTATATTATTTTGTCTCTCTATTTTGGGCAGGTACTTCTTGTGTTAGTCTCCTGTTTTCCTCTATGTTTCCATCACAGTGCTGTGTGTATATATGTAATGTGTGTGGGTAATTCGTAATGCACGTGAATATGCGTCACAGGAGAAGCAGACATGTGTGAAAGGTTAAACCTGGTGGACTTGCAGGCCTGCCGTGTTACACAGTCTCTCCGTGTAGTAAACAGAGGTAGTCTAGGAACTCTAGGGTCATTAGCAAGCAAACTTTATTGGAAACAAAACGCAACACTCACAGTGTGAAATTGAGTCTCTATTAAGCCATCGCTTAGAATGACCTCTGAGTGCCCGGACCTTTCTCTGCTTAAGGGACACTATAGTGTTAGGTATGCAAACATGTATTCCTACTGCTATATTTGAAAAGTGAGATTATTTTACCGTTACCTGGTCTCGCCTCTGCAGCTCCACCTCCCTGACTGAGATCGTTAAGATGTCAAAAAGAATTGGAAGGATAGTGCTCATGCGCTGCAAAGGGCCGTGCAATGTCAATCAAATGCTACTATAGGAGCTGATGTGGTTTTCACAGTGAAACACTTCTAACGGCTGTCAGGAAGGCAGTCACTAAAGGTGTGTTTAACCCTGCAATGGAAACATTGAAGTTTCTACAAAACTGACGTGGGTGCCTTTAGTGGTCCTGTGAAGCACCTTGGGAATATTTAATTAAAACTTTAAATGTGTGCAGCCCTTTAACTATTTTTCTCCCACAGACTCCACGTGTGCCACATAATTTTACCTTGGTGATCCCAATTACCTCACAGTCCAGCACTGTGACTCGATGATGGGAAGACTGAGGGAACATCTGTTTAACAACACTCACGGTGCCCTTAGAGTTTCATTAAAGATATTTTAAGCCCAAACATGATCTCTACAGCAGTGTTTGGTATAACTACCTGCCAGACAGCTTGTCACTCAGGTGAATAAGCTCCTAATTTGTGGGTTAGCACATCATCCATGGAATTTATTGCATCACAGACACACCCAGTGGCTCCTCCCTCACCACCATATCCCTGATTTGATATTGAGTTCTGCTAAAGTTGGCAGGCATGGACTTGAGTCTATATTTGAAGTGGCTTTGTCACTTTTGAGCTATTTATAAAGATAGACTATAATACTATGAAACAGTCATTATCTTATCTATGGCCTTTTATGATGCATGTTTGAGATTAGCTTTGGATTTTTTTACTCTTGCGCTTGAGCATAGAATAGTGATGACGGCTCCTGGTAAAAAAAGTTATCAGGAGCCAAAACAGTATGAAGGCAAAAAGAAAATGGTAACAAGGAGGGGTAGCTAAATATCTCCCTATCTTCAACCCCAGGGGTAGGAAATCTTCCTTCAGCACTACAGATGTTGTTGACTACATTTACCTAACGTTCTGCCAGATTTATGGTTGTAAGAGCATTATGGGTGATGTGGTCCACAACGTGTAGTGGTAAGTGCTGAAAGATGCCTACCCTTGTTCTAACCCAATGGCTACCTCCACGCAAGCAAACATGACACCTTGTTAAACCTTTGCAAAAAATGCAAAGACCCTACAATTAACATTGCTGCTTTACCTTTATTGCATGCATTCATACATCCATCACAGACGCCACTAGACATATATATCATACAAATTCATTCATATATGAATCCATATGCCAATGCTTTCACATACATGAATTTACATACAGTAGACACGTACCAATAAGGTTATGGTGGGGAAAAAGGTGATTGATAACCCCTTCCACTTGAAGTCATTGGCTAGTCAATACATTATTAAACACGGTCTGCACACACCAGTCAAGCCATAACTTGCTTTTCCCACAGAAATCTCAAATTTGCAGTGATGTCAGGGCCGGACTGGCCCACCGGGATACCGGGAAATTTCCCGGTGGGCCGTCGGCACCTGGGGCCGGGCAGCCAGCTGGCTCACCTGCGGCCGCAGAGGGAGCTCCTTTGGCGGCCGCAGGGGGAGCTGGCTGTTGTGTCTCTGCTCCCCCTCCCCTGCGCGCCGCACAGTGAGGCTGGGAGCCGGAATATGACGTCATATTCCGGCTCCCGTCTCACTGTGCGACGCGCAGGGGAGGGGGAGCAGAGACACAACAGCCAGCTCCCCCTGCGGCCGCAAGAACAGCCAGCTCCCCCTGCGGCCGCAAGAACAGCCAGCTCCCCCTGCGGCCGCCAAAGGAGCTCCCTCTGTGGCTGCCAGAAGAGCTCCCTACAGGTAGAAATTGTGTATGTGTCTGTCTGTGTCATTTGTGTGTGTGTGTGTGTGTCTGTCTGTCATGGTGTGTGTGTGTGTCTGTCTGTCATGGTGTGTGTGTGTCATGGTGTGTGAGTGTGTCTGTGTCATGCTGTGAGTGTCTGTGTCAGCAATGTGTGTGTGTGTCATGGTGTGTGAGTGTCTGTGTCAGCAATGTGTGTCTGTCATTGTTTGTGTCTCTGTGTCATGGTGTGTGTGTGTGTCTGTCTGTGTCATTGTGTGTGTCTCTGTGTCATGGTGTGTGCGTCTGTCTGTGTCATGCAATGTGTGTCTATGTCATGGTGTGTGTGTGTGTCTGTCATGTAATGTGTGTCTGTGTGTCATGGTGTGTGTTTGTCTGTGTCATGTAATGTGTGTGTCACGGTGTGTGTCTCTGTGTCGTGGTGTGTGTTTCTGTTTGTCACGGTCTGTCTGTGTTATGGTGTGTGTGTGTGTGTCTTTTTAAAGGTGTGTGTCTGTCATGGTGTGTGTCTGTCTGTCATGGTGTGTGTGTGTTTGTCTGTGTCACGGTCTGTCTGTGTCATGGTGTGTGTCTGTCATGGTATGTGTGTGTGTATGTGTGTTTTTACTCACCTTTTTTTTTCCCCCACGTCATGCTGGTCTCCCCTCGCCTGGCCCTGTCTCTACGGCTGAGATCATCAAGTTTGATGATCTCAGCCAATCCGCACTGACACAGGAAGCACCGTCTGAGTGTCTGTCACTAGGAAGCAATGTAAACACTGCCTTTTCTCTTAAAAGTCTGTGTTTACATTGAAAAGCCTGCAGGGACAGGCTATAGACACCAGTACCACTACATTAAGCTGTGTGTGTGTGCGCTTGTTTGTTTGTTTGTTTGTTTGTTTGTTTGTGTGTGTGTGTCTGCTACTGAGTGAGCTTGTGTTTTTATGTCAATAACCTTATGTATGAGGCTGCGTATCAATCAGCTTGTCAGTGAGATTGTCTGTGTATGCATGTGAGTATGCTTACTGTATAATTAAACATTTTACTCTGAAAGGACCAATATTTTATATTGGAAAAAGATATATATAATATTGCCAGAGATAGCACTCCAAGGACTAATATAAAATATAACTTTTATTACCTCCACTAAAACAACACAAGGTCAACGTTTCAGTGTGATCCCCTCAAGCTTTCGTCAGGAGATGTCCTGACGAAAGCTTGAGGGGATCAAGCTGAAACGTTGACCTTGTGTTGTTTTAGTGGAGGTAATAAAAGTTATATTTTATATTAGTCCTTGGAGTGCTATCTCTGGCAATATTTTTTGCATTTTTGGCTGACAAGCACCGGGCATTGAATATTGAATTGGTGGAGTGCAAGATCCGTTTGTTATATATATATATATATATATATATATATATATATCTATCTATATCTCAATCATCTAGGGTTGCAAGACATAGCCTTACATATTACATGCGACAATATATGGCGCAATGACTTATGGGGCTGGCATAGATTTTTTTTTCCGGGGCTGCTTTGGAATCCCCAGTCCGGCCCTGAGTGATGTTACTACTGCAATGGATTCTGGGTGGGCATATGCAAATTAGTTTAACAAATAATCAACTTTAGCTTCATTATTCTATTTTAAACATGGTTTCCTTGGACATTATAGATACTGTATGCATATACTATACATTCATATTTTTAAGGAGCATTTGCTTTTACAGCCTAGGCTGTATGAGAAGGGGCTTGGTTTTTGCCTAGATTAAGAGTAGCACAAAACCCTGCCCCTTAAATAAAAAGCAAAGAATACACAATGAAAAAAAAGAAAATGGCTCTGTGTTTTAAAACAAGTCAGGATTATGTATGTTCTCCCTTAGAATGAAAAAAAAAAAAAAAACTGCTTTGTAAAAAAATTGACAAGCTGAAGGCAAAAATGCAGAGGCTGATGCAGACAACATGATGAACTGTAATTAAAGGTCGCTGGGGGACAGAAAGCTATCCAGAGAGGTTCTCACAACGATCCTAAGATTGCGTAAACCATGAATATGGAAACCTGATTCATTGCTCCAACTGCTTTATGGTCTTGTTTATGTGTTATATTTAGAATGGGCAGATTCTTGGGAATATAGAACATTTTCAGAAGAGAGAAGCAATTCATGAAATGTGTCACCAAGCAGTATGTAGCATTGATATGCTGTAGAAAGGAAATCCTTTAATTAGGAATAAGGATTAATTGTAATAATGTGTCCAAAAAATCATGGCAGGTCTGTCATTCAATCTGAAAGCTGTGTTACCTTTCAATAACATTTTTTTAAATGTCATAACATTGCTATGTAATCGCTGCAATGTTAGATTTTGTTTTCAAACAAATAAAATGTACTGATGAAAAAATAGCTTGAGTTTAAATGCTCCAGTTTGTGCGCAGCTCTCTGTTTTTGTTAACGTCCTCTGAGAATTTAGAAACACCTTGGCCAGCAAGTCTCTAAAACATTACTCTTGACCTTTTTCCATCATTACATTATGGTTTCCTTGCCATGTTCTCACTAATCAGAGAAATATAATTATGGTCAGTAACTAAAGAACAAGCTGCAGATGTTGTCATCAGACAATAAAAAAAAAATACTCCAGTTTATTCTTTGCCTATTTGTGGTCTTTTCATAACAAAAAAAGGATAATGTTTTTAAATATTTATTTTCTATGTTTTTCTCTGTAACAAATTTAAAACACTTAAAATCTTTTGTTTAACCCAATATCTATAATTGATTATTTGAGACATAGCTCTTTGCAATCCTAAACTGAAATCAAAGGAATTCCATACTGCTATTTCACTATCATAAATGTTTGTATAAACACCTTTCCCCCATCCCCATGTATAACCAAATTAAAGGGACACTCTCGGTGTCATAACCACTGCAGACTCCTGGTGTGATTTTGGTGTCAGGTTGCCCTTGGTTCTGACTCCAAATTAAATGTCAAACTGTTTTTGAATGGTTTGATAAAAACAGAGAATCCACTGACCACAAAAACCAAGGACCACTGCTAGGACATCTTGACACTTCTTTTAACTTGCACCACATTACTGTTCCTTTTGCACAAATTCTTCTTAGCTTAGCAGAAAACATTTCTCCCTACAGAGTAACTTAAAATGCATACCTTACATTATACAGACACCTTTGTAGGACAAACAACAGTGACACATCCCAACAGCCAAGATAATAGAACGCTAAATACACTACATAAAACTTCAATTATATGTATTATTTAGAGGTTTGGTGTTATTTAGGCAACTCTACGTACAGTGTGTGCATGGACATTCTCAGGAGAGGGCAAGAGGGGGCAAGTGCCCTGTCTAGGAATTGCCATTTCTTTAATACCAATGATAGTTATGAGGGACAGTGCATATATATATACACAGTGAGGGAAAAAACGTATTTGATCCAACTGCTGATTTTGAACGTTTGCCCATTGACAAGGAAATGATCAGTCTATGATTTTAATGGTAGGTGTATTTTAATTGTGAGAGAAAGAATAACATGTCAACAAATTATAAATTGATTTGCATGTCAATGAGTAAAATAAGTATTTGAACCCCTATCAATCAGCAAAATTTCTGGCTCCCAGGTGTCTTTTACACAGGTAACGAGCTGAGATTAGGAACACTCTCTTAAAGGGAGTGCTTCTAATCTCAGCTCGTTACCTGTATAAAAGGCACCTGTCCACAGAAGCAATCAATCAGATTCCAAACTCTCCACCATGGACAAGACCAAAGAGCTGTGCAAGGATGTCAGGGACAAGATTGTAGAGCTACACAAGGCTGGAATGGGCTGCAAGACTATCGCCAAGCAGCTTGGTGAGAATGTGACAACAGTTGGTGCAATTATTCGCAAATGGAAGAAACACAAAATAACTGTCAGTCTCCCTCGGTCTGGTGCTCCATGAATGATTCAGAGGAGAACTAGGTGAAAATGTTGTGGTCAGATGAATTGAGCTCCTTGACATCAACTCAACTCACCGTGTTTGGAGGAGAAGGAATGCCTCTGCCTATGACCCCAAGAACACCCTCCCCACCGGCAAACATGGAGGTGGAAACATTTCGCTTTGGGAGCCTTTTCTGCTAATGGGACAGGACAACTGCACCGCATCAAAGGGACAATGGACCAGCCCATGTACCGTCAAATCATGGTTGAGAAATTCCTTCCCTCAGCTAGGGCACTTGAAATGGGTCATGGGTGGGTATTCCAGCATGACAATGACCCAAAGCACACAGCAAAGGCAACAAAGGAGTGGCTCAAGAAGAAGCACATTAAGGTCCTGGAGTGGTCTAGCCAGTCTCCACACCTTAATCCAATACAGAATCTATGGAGGGAGCTGAAGGTTCGAGTTGCCAAATGTCAGCATCGAAACCTTAAATGGCTTGGAGAGGATCTGCAAAGAGGGGTGGGACAAAATCCTTCCGGAGATGTGTGCAAACCTGGTGGCCAAATACAAGAAACGTCTGACCTCTGTGATTGCCAACAAGGGTTTTGCTACCAAGTACTAAGTTGAAGGGGTCAAATACGTGTTTCACTCATTGACATGCAAATCAATTTATAATTTTTTTGACATGTGTTTTTCTGGAATTTTTTTTTTGTTATTCTGTCTCTCACTGTTAAAATACATCTACCATTAAAATTATAGACTGATCATTTCTTTGTCAGTGGGCAAACATTCAAAAACAGCAGGGGATCAAATATTTTTTTTTCCTCAATGTGTATGTGTATATTATATATATATATATATATATATATATATATATATATATATATATATATATATATTTCATTGATTTTCTCACCCCTCCTGTGTGGTATATTTTATTCCCCATTAACTGGTCCTCTACAAGAGGCCTGGGTGTCTGTAGGTTCTGCACAGTATCTAAGATGTTCCTATAACTGCACTCTTCTGGACAGCGATATCAGATGTCCTGCCTGGAATCTGTTGAAGCTACTCAACAGAGGCTTCAACTGTATGTATATCATGGAAATAAGGAAGGGACATATTTGGGGAATTTTATTTAAGGTACGGGTGTCTGTTTATCCCGAGAGCATCTCACTGCAGAGGCTATCGTTTGCTGCAACCTACCTTATCTAGGGTCAGCATAGATCGTGCCTGTTAGTCACGCATCACAGCCAACTCAGGCAGGGTTTGTTCTCTCAAGGTTACACCTCGGTGCCACCCCTACTGCAATGCAGGACCTGGCAATTTTGTGTCTATATTAAGAGGAGGATAAGCTGTGCTACAGTGTATATAGCAAGTAGCCACTAGAATTATTAGTTTCTCACTGGAGACTGTTGCAGATTGTGCTTTGACAGCCTCTACTTTAAGCAATTTATTAGAGAGGTAGCTGAACCTTGCAAGGGCTCTTGTTATCACAATTTTATTTAGCACGATATCTAGGCTTTTTATATGCATAAAAGCAGGAGGGTGTTTAATTAGTAAGTTTCACTTAGCTCTTATCCTCTTCTAGTAAGGCTATGGACTCGTGACAATAGGTATGCCCCTGTGGTACACCTCAGATTATGTTATAGCTGTACCACTTGGCAACCATTTGCTATAGGATTGTTTCATTGTATACATTTGTCCAGTCAGCCTTTTCCTTTTTCTTCTTTTACTTCACAAGCTTCACTATCACATATATGGGTACCATAAGTCTATTTTAAGAGTGATCAATAAAAGTTATGTTTTAGTACACATACTCCCTAACCTATGACCCTTGGGTGTATTTCCTCATGGGATCATTTCATTTGTTCGTTAATACACAATTGTGAGGGTTAACCCCTATCAGGGCATCCCAGACACACTCTCGCTAGCTCCCTTTGGGAATACTAGCCTTTCTAAACGAGATGGAAGCCTCAAAGAATGAGGACGAGGAGCTCCTTGGCTCTCCTAGACATAATGTAATTTCCCAGAAGTTGACTCGTATGATGACTCATCTCCCTCCATGAAGGGGGATATAAAAAAAATTGGAGAGAAACGCAATAGGAGGTAGGAGCTCTTCAACAGAAGCTCAGAGGAGTGGAGGAGAGGGAGCAGGTATGAGCTGTTCAACTACAAACCAATTAGACCCACGTAGAGGGTCTTACCGAGCAGGTCCAGAGACTACACCGAACGGTGGCCTCAATGGAAGCCCGGCATAAGCGACTCAACACCCGCCTGAGAGGCATACCAGAAGAGGTAACTGGGCATGCATTACTACCCTACTCCCAAAAGCTGATAGCCTAAAGGGGGGACTGGACCCCTCTATGATACTTACTGCATTCCACTAGGACACAAACAGTTTGAGGGAACATCAGTGTCACTTTTCAGTGACATCCCGTTTGCTGCACTAGTGGAAAAGCGCAAACTGGCTCCGGTGGCTAAGATGCTGAGGGAGCACTTGGTCCGCTACCGCTGGGGAGCTGATGGTGCATTGCAAGTCCGACAAGGAGACGAGACAATTAAATTATTTTCGGACGAAGATACTGAGACAGTAAAGGACCACTAGAGTCACCCAGATCACTTCAGCTAAATGAAGTGGTCTGGGTGCCAGGTCTCCCAAGTTTTAACCCTTTCAGAGAAACTGCTATGTTTACATTGCAGGGTTAATCCAGGCGCTAGTGGCTGTCTTCCTGACAGCCGCTAGAGGCGCTTCCCCGACACTCAATGCGAAAATCGCATTGAGCATGCAGAACATCCATAGGAAAGCATTGAGAAATGCTTTCCTATGGGCGTTTTTAATGCGCACGTGGCTCTGGCCGCGCATGCGCATTCGACTCCACTCGGGAGCTGACATGGGAGGGGGAGGAGAGGTCACCAGCACCAAGCGAGCCCGGCACTGGATAAAGGTAAGTGGCTGAAGAGGTTTTAACCCCTTTAGCCCAGCGGGAGGGGGTGACCAAAGGACTATAGTGGACCTTTAATGCAGAGCCTAAGCTTGAAAGTACGAAATGCAGAAGAAGAAACTCTAAGGAGTACACAAGATGGGACACACAGAGACTCGGGAGAAGGCACTTTGCTGACCCGAAACAAACCCACCAAGAATACACTTTCTAGATGTTGATTCAGACCAGGGACAGGCTTGCTAACACTACACTACTCCTACTTGCCTACCAACTACCATTGACTAATTCGTCAATGATTTATCTTGGCTTAACAAATGACTTACCCAAGTCCATAAGTTTCTCAGACAGGGCTACAGAGGAACTCTACGCTGATACCTCATGCAAGATTTATGTTCCTTCACCTGTAGTTACTCACCGTATGTAATAGTTCATGTGATGTTTTGTACAAATCAGTCAATAATTCCTTTATAACGAAGTACTCACTTTATTAATACATAGAAACATAGAAACATAGAAACATAGAATGTGACGGCAGATAAGAACCATATATGACAGGATCTTCATATTGCTGCCTTGTTACACAGGGTTTCTGCAGGCGCCATTTCAAATCCCTCGAACATTCCACCAACTGCCAACAGGAACAGGAAGTAAAGAACCAAAAGAAAGGAAGTGCGTCATTCACAGCCCAACCGCCCATACATCACGATACATACACTCACACACAGCCCAACCACCCATACATCACGATACATACACTCACACACAGCCCAACCACCCATACATCACGATACATACACTCACACACAGCCCAACCACCCATACATCACGATACATACACTCACACACAGCCCAACCACCCATACATCACGATACATACACTCACACACAGTCCAACCACCCATACATCACGATACATACACTCACACACAGCCCAACCACCCATACATCACAATACATACACTCACACACAGCCCAACCACCCATACATCACAGTTCACTTTAATTTATCCTTATCTCCTATCATACACTGATGTGGATGTATACCTTTGTATGCAAAACTCAATAAAATAAATAAAAATACAAATTAAAAAATATATATATTATATATCAATAGGTGAACAGTACATGTGTTGCTTTAAACAACAATGTGTTGTGGCACACCCACAGAATACAGGCATTAGCACAAAAATAACTAGTGCACAGTGCACTGTGCGTACTTTACATCTGTGCTAATTCCTTTATTTATCCATTGTTCACTTCTATTGTACATATACAGCCAGACTTTTAAAGTTACTCACCCCTACAAGCCTGGATGGTGCATGGCACACCCACCAGGGGTAATTGTATATATATATATATATATATATATATATATATATATATATATATATATACACACACACACACACACACACACACACACACACATATATATATACACATACATACACACATACATACACACATTTTACTGGTCTGTGGGAATACTGTCTGAAGTGATGCAAGAAATGCAATGGCATAATTACTGAAACATTTTACCTATCTCAAATATTTCTCTAAAGAGTGAACATATACATTAATATGAATTTATACTAATACATTCATTAATATTGTGTAACTACCATATACAGTAACATTAAAATATTTAAAAAATGTTTTAACTATAGTTGTCTGCATCCCATGTTTCAAATAAATGAATACAATAAAAATAAATATATATTAAACATTCTTTTGAAGCTAAAATAACTTAGGAGCATGGGCATTGTTAGGGATGGGCTTTGGGGACTATAGCCCAGAATGTAGGTTTGTTTCTCTCTGGATACACACTGTGACAAATTACAACTATTCAGCCCTGGCTGCTGCAAGAGCAGGTGGGGGACCAGCCAGGCATGCATGCTTATGCATGACAATATGTTGTGATTATCAAGCATGGTCAGTCAAGACAAGGTGTTTGTATAGGACAGAAATAATGTTTGAGTCTGTATATTTGAGCGACAAAGAGTGCATGTCTGTGTAGGGAACAGAGAAGGTCTGTGTACATTAAAAGGGGACAGGGCTGCCATCAGAAATTATGGGGCCCCTGACAAAGTACAAGGTCTGGGCCCCCCCCCCCCATCCTGGGCCCGCCCACGTCCTACCTAGTCCGGTGACAATGATGCAGGACTGAATGTGTTGTGTATAGTGGAAGTGAATTAGAATGTATGTAATGGATGTAGTGTTTGTGTGTATTAGATACTGTTTGTACAGTGAATGCAGAGTGTGTGTTTGTGTAGCGGATGCAGTGTGTATAGTGAACGCAGTGTGTTTGAGTAGTGGATGTAGTGTGTGTACAGTGATGTAGTGTGTGTTTGTGTAGTGGATGTAGTGTTTGTATGTACTAGATGAAATGTGTTTAGTGGATGCTGTGTCTGTAGTGGATGTAGTGTGTGTATTAGACGCAGTTTCTGTGTATAGTGAATGCAGAGTTTTTCAATTTGTGGTGGATATAGTGTGTGTACTGTGAATACAGGATGTTTGTGTAGTGGATGCTGTGTGTACAGTTAATTCAGAGTGTATGTTAGTCTAGTGAATGCAGAGTGTGTGCATAGTTTAGTGAATGCAGAGTGTGTGTTAGTGTGTAATGAATGCAGAGTGTGTCAGTGTAATTAATGTAGTGTGTGTTAGTGCAGTGAATGCAGAGCATGTGTAAATGTGTAGTGAATGCAGAGTGTGTGTTAGTGTGTAGCGGATGCAGAGAGTGTGTTAGTGTAGTGAATGCAGAGTGTATGTTGTATTAGTGTATGCAGTGTGTGTATTGTATTAGTGTATGTAGTGTGTGTATTGTATTAGTGTATGTAGTGTGTTGTGTTAGTGTATATTAAATCAATTAAAGGTGTATCCCCCCCCTCCCTGCTTACCTGTGTCCAGGGAGGGGGGAGATTCCATTCCCTGGTGGTCTGGTAGCATGGGGGGCCCCCCTGGCTCCCTGTTACTGCAGAGGGGGCCCAGCACTCTGCCTTTACTCTTCTCCTCTCTTCTAATAACTCTCGCGAGACCCACGGAGCATTGCCATGGTAACCGAGTCTCACGAGAGTTATTAGAAGAGAGTAGAAGCTGTGTGCCAGAGCAGTCCGGGCCCCCCAGGACTGCCGGGCCTGTGACAACCATCATGGTTGTCACCCCCTGATGGCGACCCTGGGAATGGGAGAGTTAAATGATGGAAGCAGGCAGAATAGGATAGGAATGGGGACAGTTAAATGATGGATACGGGGAGAATATGATAGGAATGGGAGAATTAAATGATGGAAACAGGCAGAATAGGATAAGAATTGGATAGTTAAATGATGGAAACAGGCAGAATAGGTTAGGAATGGGAGAGTTAAATGATGCATACAGGCAGAATAGGATAGGAATGGGAGAGTTAAATGATGGAAACAGGGAGAATAGGAGAAGGATGGGGAGAGGTAAATGGGGGAAACAGGGAGAATAGGAGAGGAATGGGAGAGTAAAATGTGGGCAACAGAGAATAGGAGAGGGAGAGAGAGTTAAATGAGGGGAACAGAGAGAATATGAGAGGATGGGGAGAGTTAAATAAAGAAAACAGGGAGGATAGGAGAGGGATTGGGAGAGTTAAATGAGGGAAACAGGCAAAATAGGAGAGGGACGAGTTCAATGAGGGGGAGAGACAGAATGTGAGAAGAATGATGAGAGTTAAATGAGAAGGAACATACCGTTTGTGAAAGGATGGGAAGAGACAGCATGTGAGAGGGATGAGGAGAGTTAAATAAGAGGTACAGCATGTGAGAGGGGTGGGGAGGTAAATGAATGAGACACATGTGAGAGGAATGAGGAGAGTTAAATGAGAGATAGGCTGACAGAGACAAAGATTCTGGTGAGAGAGAATGGCAGAGAATACTAGAAATTAAGGGGTGCAATGTGAGCAAACCAAGCAGGAATGATGGTGGGCGCAGGTATAATTAAGGCCAGGGTTAAGGTGTGGAGCTCTTGGAAGGAAGGGTGATGGGGGTAGAAATTTGTTCTGAGCTACAGATTGGGTTTTATTGAAGCCAGTCATGTCTGCATTTTATTTTTTACAGTTTCAATCCATGCAGGTACTTTTACCTTTTAATGGTAGGCGCTCTTATTTGTCCCAATGCTTGTTTCCAAGCAGTTCACACTAACACTGCTAATGTATTTATTTACTTAATCATTTGGAAGAGAAAAAAAACAAAAAAAAAACTTATGTTAATTATAAATTAAACTAAATGGTTGTGGGTATTTGACAAATCCTCTATGGAAAAGGATCAGGGAGCACTTGTTGATAACAAGATTTTTAACAGAACGAAATCTCCTGTGGCTTCCACTGGAGCAATGATGTGATATTAAGCATTAAAAGGGGAATCAGTGCACGGAATTAAAATTAGTTATTGTCTCTTCCTGCATCAATGGTAAAACCTCATCTAAAGCATGGAATGCATTGTTAAGAGTTGTCAAGAGAGCGTAAAAAGATTGCAGCAGCGACGTTCGGCATCTCCACGCTCTGCATGAAGATGTCAAACACTTCGCATAGAGAATAGTCAGCGCATTTCTATAAGTATAAGCTGATTGGCGCAGCGCAGATGCACACTTGCCTCTCAATGCTTTATTATGGAGAAACATGGTATTTAAGGAGATCATCAGTACTTTATGAGCTTGCCCAACGCTCAGCTTATACTCTATAACAATAAGCCGGTCCTGCACAGCAGGGCTTAGCTCAGTGGAGCTAAAGGAAGCTTTTGCAGGAGATTCTGACTCTACAGGAGGCTGAGACACTGTTTAACTACTTACCATGGGAGGGCAGTTGGGTACACATGGTACCATAACTACTACAGTGGACTGTATTGGCTATGGTGCTTGGAGTCTTCCTTTAACGCTACAAATGGCAGCCAGCATTCCATACTTCTGGCATGAATAAGGTGCTAGAAAGAGTGAAATATACATATTATATAGGAACAAGCATGCTGAATTGAATTATGATTTCCGAAGAATATTCCATCCTGAAACAGGCATTTTAGAGACCAGATTGTGTTGAATAATGGAATGACATCCATTATTAAAGTGTGATGAATTTTGCCAGTTTTTTATTCAAACCCAACACCATTGTACAGCATTTTATTATGAATAATAAAACCTGAGTTTCACTAAACATTTTTATTTATTTATTTTTTTACCTGTATTATAAAATGACGAGACTCAAACCCTTGGCTTTATAAGCGTAGATTAAAGATTCATTGAGCAATACATAATGACTTGCTAACACAGATTGAAATTAGGGTTTAACATTCTTTTCATTCATTACATTTGTTTACAGCTCATACTTTAATATAGTACATAATTTATATATACTCTCATAAATAGTTTGGTGATTAAGTTGAACCCACTCATTTGTGTTTGATCGCTTCTGTCTCCTGCCACTGGAAATGGACAGAGCAGCTTAAATTGGAAATGACTGTTCAACTATAAAATTGCTAGGAATTTACTTAATTAATTACTTAATTAACTATTCCTCTATGTTGTTGATCCAAAAGAAGCCAAAAAAAAACCAATTTGACGCTAATTCCAATTTGCCACAAAAAGGGGAAGAAAACCTTTTTGACTCCATAATGGCAATCAGATTTCTTTTCGGCTCGATAACATGTTAATACACATCTTAATTATATTCTTGAATATTCTGTATTGGAAAAAAAACATCCAAGTCTCTTTTTAAATTAGTTATGGAATCTGATAAGACAACCTTTTTAGGCAGCAAATTCCACATCTTTATTGTTCTTATTGTAAAGATTCATTTTCTCTAGTGTAAGCGAAAACCCTTTCTTCCAGTCTTAATGGGTGACCTCTTGTCTGTTGTACATTCCTGCTAATGAACAGAATAGCACATAGCAGTTATATATATATATATATATATATATATATATATATATATATATATATATATATATATATATATATATATATATATATATTTGTATAATGTTCTCATATCCCCTTTTAGATGCCCTGTTTCTAGAGAAAACCAAATGCAGTTCTTCCAGTCTTTCTTCATAAATAATGTTTTCCATCCCCCTTATTAATTTTGTAGCTCCCCTCTGCAATTTTTCTAGTTCTGCAATATCCTTCTTTAAACCTTGTGCCCAAAATTGCACTGCATTATCAAGGTGTGGTCTTGATCTTTGGCTGTTTTTAGATGGTGGGGCACCAGAATTCTCCCCCAGAATTTTACTTTGCCCTTTAACTCTGTAGCTGCCATATTCTGACCTGTCGCATCTGTCCACTTAACCTCATCTACTCAAGCCCTAATGGTAGTCCACATTCAGTACAGAGTTGCCCATACAACACTCATAGCTAGTTATGATAAAGAGATATCCATACAATACTCAAAGCTTGGTACCATGAAGAGATTCCTAAGCAAAACACAGAGTAATATGTGATTTGAAGTGATCATGGCTGTTGAAGTCTGGATACACAGTGTTTCTGCTTGAAACACTGCAGAGATATTTGCACTTGTGTGCTAGGGACGAGTTACACCCCAGAACAAATGTCATTTCTATGCATATTTTACATCTGTTATCTTGCATCGCGCCTGCAACGGGAAGTTTGCTCTCGCCTTCTTCCCACCCTATATCTGTGTGGTCCCAAACACCTCCCTCTATTAAATAAATAGTATGCGGGTTTTTTTTAAGGAAAAGTAAAGTAAAAGAAATCCCTCCCATTCTCCTTCCCTCACCTTGCCAATTCAGAGCATGCACATGCACTCTGAGCCACCTTTCATTGGGCCGTGTGAGTGCAGGGATGATGTTGGCTGGGGCCTGTATATCTGTGTCGTGAACTTCGAACA
The DNA here is from genome assembly GCA_933207985.1 of Pelobates cultripes. Classification (NCBI taxonomy): domain Eukaryota; kingdom Metazoa; phylum Chordata; class Amphibia; order Anura; family Pelobatidae; genus Pelobates; species Pelobates cultripes. The sequence goes on from OW240917.1 coordinate 58,941,463, forward strand.
GCATGAGTGTCTCAGTTCCAAGCTACACAGTGACAGAGGAAGAAGATAGTGGGTCTTGGGCAGCTGAGCATACACTAAGCAATGTATTATAGGAGCAGGGCCGGACTGGGAAAAAAATTCGGCCCGGGCATTTTTTTATCACAGCGGCCCACTAAGAAGGGGGCGGGGCAGAGAGGGTGTGTTTTGTCATCACTCATGACAAACACGCCCCCTCTCAAAGTGAGCATGTTGGTTCAATGCTCTTCCAGGGCAGACCATGCACAGAGTTCTGCTGAAGAGCTCTAGCATGAGAAAAAAGCCCTGTATTTGTTCTGCACAGTGCAAGCAAATTTAATAACATGCTTGCACTGTGTTTCCTTGCAACTTGTCTCTGGTGTCTCTATAAATGGATACCAGGAGACAAAAGGGTCAGGAAAGAGTATTGTGCATGTGTTTTGGAGCCTGCTTGGGGTATTGCGTGTGTGCAGAGTGAGCTAGTCGTGGTGTGGTATTGTGTAATAAGGTCGGTTTTAGTCGTGTTGTGTTTGTGGTGTAATGTAATGCATATGTGGCTAGGGGCTTTAGAGAATGTGTGTTTAGGGGATGTAGCGAGTGTGTGTATACAGGCTATAGTGTGTGTGTGTAGGTGATGTAGTGTTTGTAGAGAGTGTGTGTTCAGGGAATGTAGTATGTGTTTGCTTACAAGGAATCTAGTGTGCGTATAGGGGATCCAGAGTGTATGTGTGTTTGAAGGACCCAGAATATGTATAGGAGATCTAGTGAGCGTGCGTATATAATGGATTCAGAGTGTATATAGGGATCTAGTGTGTGTATGTGTGTAGATGATCCAGAGTTGGGTAGAGGATCTAATGTGTGTCTGGAATGAAAAATGTTTAGGGGTGCTGTGTGTGTGTGTGTGTGTGTGTGTGTGTGTGAGGGGTGCTGTGTGTATATTTATATGTGTATATATATTATATAAATATGTTTGGAAGTATTGTGTATGTGTGTTAGGCAGTGTATCGGGGGGTTGTGTGTGTATGTGAGGGGTGCAGTATGTGTGTGTGATGGATCCTGTGTGTGAGGTGTAGGTGCTGTGTGTGTGATGGTGCTGCATGTGATTGATGTGTGTGAGAATGCTGTGTGTGAGAGTGCTGTGTATGATGCGTGTGAGAGTGCTGTGTATGATGCGTGTGAGAGTGCTGTGTATGATGCGTGTGAGAGTGCTGTGTATGATGCGTGTGAGAGTGCTGAGTGTGAGAGTGCTGTGTATGATGTGTGTATGAGAGTGCGGTGTATGATGTGTGTGAGTGCTGTGTGTGAGAGTGCTGTGTATGATGTGTGTGAGAGTGCAGAGTGTGATGGAGTGTGAGAGCGCTGTGTGTGAGTGCTGTGTGTGAGTGCTGTGTGTGAGAGTGCTGTGTGAGCGCTGTGTGTGTGAGAGCGCTGTGTGTGAGAGTGCTGTGTGTGAGAGTGCTGTGTGTGTGAGAGTGCTGTGTGTGAGGAGTGCTGTGTATGATGTGTGTGAGAGTGCAGAGGTGATGTGTGTGAGAGTGCAGAGTGTGATGCCGTGTGATGTGTGTGAGAGTGCAGAGTGTGATGAGTGTGAGAGTGCTGTGTGTGTGGGTGCTGTGTATGATGTGTGTGAGAGTGCTGACTGTGGGTGCTGTGTGTGATTTGTGTGAGAGTGCTGAGTGTGATGTGTGTGAGGGTGTTGTGTGTGAGAGTGCTGTGTATGTGTGTGAGGATGCTGTGTGTGAGAGTGCTGTGCGTGATTTGTGTGTGTGGGTGCTGTGTGTTATTGTGCTGTGTGTGTGGGGGTGCTGTGTGTGATTGTGCTGTGTGTGTGAGTGCTGTGCATGATGTGCGTAATATGTTAAGAGTGTGATGAGTGTGAGAGTGTGTGAGATGCAGAGTGTGATGAGCATGAGAGTGGCATGATGTGCAGAGTGATGTGAGGAGGCTGTGTATGAGTGCTTGTGTGATGTGTGTGAGAGTGCAGAGTGTGATGTGTGTGATGTGTGTGAGAGTGCAGAGTGTGATGTGTGTGAGAGTGCAGAGTGTGATGTGTGTGAGAGTGCAGAGTGTGATGAGTGTGAGAGTGCAGAGTGTGATGTGTGTGAGAGTGCAGAGTGTGAGAGTGCTGTGTATGAGAGTGCTGTGTAGGAGAGTGCTGTGTATGATGTGTGTAAGAGTGCAGAGTGTGATGAGTGTGAGAGTGCTGTGTGAGAGAGTGCAGAGTGTGATGAGTATGAGAGTGCTGTGTATGATGTGTGTGAGAGTGCTGTGTATGATGTGTGTGAGAGTGCAGAGTGTGATGTGTGTGAGAGTGCTGTGTATGATGTGTGTGAGAGTGCAGAGTGTGATGTGTGTGAGAGTGCAGAGTGTGAGAGTGCTGTGTATGAGAGTGCAGAGTGTGATGTGTGTGAGAGTGCAGAGTGTGATGAGTGTAAGAGTGCTGTGTATGATGTGTGTAAGAGTGCTGTGTATGATGTGTGTAAGAGTGCAGAGTGTGATGAGTGTGAGAATGCTGTGTATGGTGTGTGAGAGTGCAGAGTGTGATGAGTGTGAGAGTGCTGTGTATGATGTGTGTAAGAGTGCAGAGTGTGATGAGTGCAGAGTGTGATGAGTGTGAGAGTGCTGTGTATGATGTGTGTGAGAGTGCAGAGTGTGATGAGTGTGAGAGTGCAGAGTGTGATGAGTGTGAGAGTGCTGTGTATGAGAGTGCAGAGTGTGATGAGTGAGACTGCTGTGTATAAATGTGTGTTGGGGGGTAAATAAAAAACTAAGGGGGGGGTAAATAAAGAAATTAAAAAAAAAAAACCTAAGTAGGCATTAAATCCCCCCCTCCCTCTTACCATTAGCCTGGGAGGGGGGACCGGCATGGTGGTAGCTGGGAGGAGGGGGGACCGGCACACTCACATCATCCCTGGTGGTCCAGTGGTGAGTGAACTCTAGCCTGCGGGCTAGAGTTCACTCTCGCGAGATCCGGTCGTTGCCATGGCAACGCGCCGGATGTCGCGAGAGGAACCCGGCGGAGCTGCAAGATAGAGCTCCGCAGGGTCCTCTCCCTCCCTCCCCAGTCGCAGGTCTATTTAAATGGGCCGGTGAGGGAGCTCTTTGATATCCCCACCGGCCCTCCGTGGAAGACAGCGGGGCCAGCGCTCGCATAGTGCCGGCCCGGCATAGACCGGCAGGGGAGATCCTGGGACCTCCCCTGCCGGCCTCGGCCCATGGTCACCGCGGCCCACCGGGCATTTGCCCGGTGTGCCCGATGGCCAGTCCGGGCCTGTATAGGAGTTATTAAAACCATTAGTGACAGGCAGTACAGTGCTATCTGTCAGAAGCGTCGGTCATATTCCTCCTTTTTTTTGTCCTCACTGAGCTTTCCAGGCTTTATATATATTAAATATTTTAGTAAATAAATTTTCTTAATCAGACCTCAGGCATGCACTGAGGCTTTTGGAAGAAAGAAAAAGCTAATATTATAAATTTATATTTGACATGGGTCAGGAGCTGCAGCTAATATGCTCTCTGTGCTACTTCCAAGATGGCTTCTTGCTTCTCTCACCTGTGAACACTGTAACTCTACCTGCTTGGCCAATGATGGCCTCTGAATAGATAGGCCAATATCATGAATACACTCATGGGCAGCTGGCTCTGCTGAATAGATGGTAACTAAATGGCAGGCCCCTGAAATCCCTTCTTAAAGGAAACTTGGCATGTGCAATGCAGTCTTTGTGGGCCCATGACATAATTGAAAACTAGAGAAATCTCAATGTATCCTTCCTGGTAAAATATTTTATAAATAAATAAATGTTAAAAATTTTCTAAAACAGGACATATTTCAAAGCTGTCCCATTTCTTTACATTCCTGGATGCTCTCAAGAAAGCTTCTCCATAAAACCACAAAGGAGGGGTGCAGGGGCCGTGCAGAACTGAAACCTATTACAGAATTAAAGAAACACAGATTTGATTTTTGTATTTTTATTTCATTTTATTTGGACACACAGATGACTGGGGGTTATTAACCCCTTAAGGACGGAGCCAATTGTACAAGTTGTGATCAAAACAAAACGTAAACGGAACCTGGAATTTACGCTATATGTCTGTTCGACTCTTTCATATTATGTGCACCCACACTTATTATATATCATTTTGTTCAGGAGAAACATAATTATTCTTATATATAACAATTAATTATTTTTTAAATAGAAAAAAGTGTGAGAAATTAAGATTTGTTTTCCATTCTTTTAGTTTTGCATTGCATTTTAACTGTGAATGTCATAATACTGTTAGCTTTAACTGCAATAAAATACACATATTTGTATTCAGCAATGTCTCATGAGTACAACAGTACCCCTTATGAACAGGTTTCATGGGGTTTTGGAAAGTTACAGGGTAAAATATAGCTCGTTCCATTTTTCAGTACATACACATTGAAATTTGCCAGATTAGTAATGTTGCCTTTGAGACTGTATCGTAGCCCAGGAAAGAGAATTACACCCATGATGGCATATCATTTGCAAAATTAGAGAACCCAGGGTATTCAACATGGGGTGTATCATTCTGTTTTAATAGCCACTTAGTCACAAATACTGGCCAAAGTTAGTGTTAGCTTAAAAAAAATATGAATGCTTGCTTTGGCCAGTGTTTGTGACCAAGTGGCTACTGAAAATACTGGACATACCCCACTTGCAATACCTTGGGTTGTCTACTTTTACAAATGGTATGCCATCATGGGGGTACTTTTCCTTCCTGGGCTACCATACGGTCTCAAAGGCAACATAACCAATCTGACAAATTTCAATGTGAAAAAAACTGAAACGCAAGCCTTATATTTGACTCTCTAACTTTCCAAAACACCATAAAATCTGTACATGGAGGGTACTGTTATACTCGGAAAACTTCACTGAACACAAATATTAGTGTTTTAAAACAGTAAAATGTCTGAAAGTGCTGTTTGAGTGTGAGAAATACAAAAAAAAAAAACTTAACTTTCACTCACAATATTATCGTTGCAATACAATTTATCATTTTGAAACACTAATATTAAAGCGAGCCCCCTGCATAAACTACCGTTACTGCTTCTGTCTGACTCAGACAGTTTTTTTTAAAGGGGCTGTGTCTATAGTTACCTTTTTTGGTATTAATAAAGTATCTTTGAGATTTTTAAGTACACTTTCAACTATAGGGACAGATTCCTCTCTTATTTTTGTTTGTTACATATATATGAATTTACATTTTCCTGACTAATCATGGCAGCATATACATCACGTGTTAGTTCCACCCCTTACGGCTGATAGGACAGAAAAAACACCAAAAGCTTTAAAAGGAGGCCCCATTGCTAAAGTCCTCAGTCATTTTCATGTCCTACTGCCCTTAGGATGTGAGTATTTTGCTCCCTTTACTTATGGACTGTATGTTTTTTTCTCTTCATTACTTTATTTGTTTTTGCTATTTTAGGGTGCCTTTATTCTGTGGTGCCTTTTAAATTAGGGTGCCTTTATACTGTGGTACTTTTACACTGTGATTCCTTTAAACTGTGATGTCTTTAAACTGTGGTGCATTATGCAGCAGTGCCTTATGCTGCGATACATTTATTCTGTGATGAATTTAATCTGTGAGGATAGTTAAAGGACCACTATAGTGCCAGGAAAACATACTCGTTTTCCTGGCACTATAGTGCCCTGAGGGTGCCCCCACCCTCAGGGACCCCCTCCCGCCCGGCTCTGGAAGGGGGAAAGGGGTAAAAACTTACCTTTTTCCAGCGCTAGGCGGAGAGCTCTCCTCCTCCTCTCCGCCTCCGTTACGCCCCGCCGGCTGAATGCGCACGCGCGGCAAGAGCTGCGCGCGCATTCAGCCGGTCTCATAGGAAAGCATTTACAATGCTTTCCTATGGACGCTGGCGTGCTCTCACTGTGAAAATCACAGTGAGAAGCACGCAAGCGCCTCTAGTGGCTGTCAATGAGACAGCCACTAGAGGCTTTGGGGGAAGGCTTAACCCATTCATAATTATAGCAATTTCTCTGAAACTGCTATAATTATGAAAAAATGGGTTAACCCTAGAAGGACCTGGCACCCAGACAACTTCATTAAGCTGAAGTGGTCTGGGTGCCTAGAGTGGTCCTTTAATGAGGTGATGGCCCAACAATGGTCCAAAAGCAATCAGGTGGGATCAGATGAGGGGTAACCCTGGAATAGGTAATAGTAAAGAGAGGATGGATCTGTCCCAAATGATGAATGAGTGAAAGATCAATAAAATCCTTTATTGTAAAACTAAAAAAAAAAAAACACTAGTGCACTTACCACAACCACCACATATGTGGTCTTCTTGTGGTAGTGTACAAGTACAGGCTTAATAAACTAAGTGAGGGTAATTTACAATTGGAAGGGGAGTGAAAAGAACAAATAAATAAACAAACAGACAAAGTGTGAGCAGGGACTCAACTCAGGGGTTCAGAAATATACCCCAAGCGAGATTACTGTTTAGTGCCCTAAGCACATGGAGGAATATACAGTGGAAAATTGGATACAGCTCAGTATCTGTCTGAAGAGATGTACAGGGAATGTATCCCAAAACTGATACAAATGTAGTGTAGCAAATTCTGATAAGTAGATACTCCGAGCGCAAAAAGTGCTGTGTTAAACCATGTAAGCACAGCGCTGGAGTCTAATAATACAAATATGTAATCCCAAGTAAATCCAAACAGCTATCTGGATCCCTGCCCCACAAAGATTAAAAACCAAACTACGATCAAGAGGAGGGTAAAGAGTGGGGTATACATGTGTGTCAGGATGAATATACCCACTAAAGACGTGTTATTCACTATATTGTCAATCACTAACAAGATATCTAGTGAGAGAGTGATATACCCAGGAATCTCTAATCTACTTGCTAGTGCCAAATATCAAAGCGTTCTAGCAGGGAGGTGGATCCATTAGTAATGTCCAGAAAAAAAAAACAGAACTCTAATGGAGTAGATAGAGTACTTATTGTGAATGGTGATAGTAGAGTGCCAGAAAGGAAGAGACTAATCTGTGCTTTCGAGGGCACCTATCAATAGGTGAGATCTAACTGTCTGGTTCAGCTGTAAATCGATCAGGATGACAGATGATTCTAAGTGTGTATAAACCCTAATCTGTGCCTTCGAGGGCACCTGTCTCTGGCTGGTTAACAAACTAACTGGCTGACTCGTCTAATCGTGCGGTCTGTGTAACGGTCCTATTGATGCCCAAGATGTTGGATTATAAATCTATAGAATCAAACGTCTGGATGCAAAGCTGCATATAATATCGGGGTAACACCAAGTAGGGACAGAATGTTTGGCAGGTGGGGGCCCTACTGTAAAATAAGGGGGGGACCTAATGTCCTCCCCCGGCTCCCACCCCTGAGCGGCGGGTGGGGGCCCTAAATTGGAATAAGGAGGGAACCTAATGTCCTCCCCCCTTGCCCCCACCCCTGAGCGGCGGGTGGGGGGCCTAAATACTAATAAGGGGGGGACCTAATGTCCTCCCCCCTGGCCCCCACCCCTGAGCAGTGGGTGGGGGCCCTAAATAAAAATGTTACCACCCCAGGTGATTAGGGGTCCCCAAACCCCTAGTCACCCCCCCCAAAAAAAAAAAAATACAAAATTAACCCCTACCTACCCCCCTCACCCTAAAAATAATGAGAGGGGGACCTGTAATACCTGTAAAAAAAACCTTACCATTCAATGTTTTCTTTCTTCTAAAATCTTTTTCAGCCCCAAAATAAAAAATACATAATAACAGGCGCAATAAAAAACCACACACGAACACAAAAGAAAAATAAAATAATCCATCTTCACCCGATGAGGGTTCTAAGACTGAGTTTTGCATGGGAAGGTAAAGCCTTGCCCCGCCCGCAATTAGCTCAGTGCACTCTGATTGGTGGTTTAAGCCATCCAATCAGAGTGCTCTGACAGGTAAATGAAGAGACTGACAGGTAAGTCTCTACATTTACCTGTCACAGCACTCTGATTGGTTGGCTTGAATTCTACCAATCAGAGTGCTCTGTGTCATTTTACACAGTGTGGGAAAGTTCTTTGGAATTTTTCCATGCTGTGTAATTTGACTCATAACTCTCTTATTGGTTACTTAATCCACCAATCAGAGAGTTATGAGTCAAATTACACAGCCCATATTGGTATTTAGGGCCCCCACCCGCCGGTCAGGGGTGGGGGCCAGGGGGGAGGACATTAGGTCCCCCCCTTATTTTACTTTAGGGTCCCCATCCGCCGCTCAGAGGTGGGTGCCAGGGGGGAGGACATTAGGTCCCCCTTGTTCCAATTTAGGGCCCCCATCCGCCGCTCAGGGGTGGGGGCCAGGGGGAGGACATTAGGTCCCCCCTTGTTCCAATTTAGGGCCCCCACCCAGTGGTGTATCCTGGTTTTGTGCAGCCCTAGGCAGGACAAAACTCAGATGCCCCCCCTCCCCCTGCGCCACCCCCACCCAACCCTTCCCCCACCTTCTAAATACACACACAGTCAGACACAAACACACACTCACACACACAGTCAGACACAAACACACACTCACAAACACAGTCAGACACAAACACACACACAGTCAGACACAAACACAGTCAGACACAAACACACACATACACAAACACAGTCAGACACAAACACACACTCACACACACAGTCAGACACAAACACACACTCACAAACACAGTCAGACACAAACACACACACAGTCAGACACAAACACAGTCAGACACAAACACACACATACACAAACACAGTCAGACACAAACACAGTCAGACACAAACACAGTCAGACACAAACACAGTCAGACACAAACACACACTCGCAAACACACACACATTAACTTTTTTATTTTATTTAAATCCCCCCCAACCTCCTTACCTTTGGGAGTGCTGGGGGGGGGAGGTCTCTCTCTCCCTGGTGGTCCAGTGGCTGCCGGTCGGGCTGGGCGGCGCTGGCAGGCGGGCGGCTGGCGAGGGAGCTCTTCCTATGAGCTGGCTGGTCAGCTCCCTCGCGCGCCGGCGGCAGAGTGAGGCTGGGAGCCGGAAGATGACGTCATATCCCGGCTCCCAGCCTCACTCTGCGGCGCGCGAGGGAGCTGAGCAGACCGCTCAGAGGAAGAGCTCCCTCGCCAGCCGCCCGCCTGCCAGCGCCGCCCAGCCCGACCGGGATGTCAGTTAGCTGCGAGGCTAACTAGGCATCTGCCCTGGGCATTTGGGGGGCGGCGTTTTTTGCCGCCCCCTGGAAAATGCCGCACAAGGCAAATGCCTTGTTTGCCTCGCGGCTAATACGCCCCTGCCCCCACCTGCCACTCAGGGGTGGAGGCGAGGGAGGGACATTAGGTCCCCACCTTATTTTACTGTAGGGCCCCCATCCACTGCTCAGGGGTGAGGATATTAGGAGCTTCCATGGTGTTAGCACAGAAAGTGCTGTTTCTGGTGGCTGGTACCTCAGCAAAGAGAATGTGTGAACTCCAGGCTTGGTCCTGTGAACCCCCATTCACTAATTTTGAACAGGATATGGTTGTCTTGCATTTAGCACCAGAGATCCTGCCTAAGGTCAAAGCTTATCAATGCTATTCTCTACCTGTATCAAAGGGTAGCTATTGAGCATTGGAGCCCCTGGTGCTTTTCGTCATGTAAGCAGCAATTAAACTCAAGCCTCCACTGAGGGTGTTGAAGCCAATATATGATGTACCACTGGTCTTACAGGCTGTGACTAAACTATCATTTGAACCTCTAGCAGGAGCTTCAATTATGTTAGCACAGAAAAGTGCTGTTGCTGGTGGCTAGTACCTTAGTAAGGAGAATGTGTGAACTCCAGGCTTGGTCCTGTGAACCCCCATTCATTAATTTTCAACAGGATATGGTTGTCTTGCATTTAGCACCAGAGATCCTGCCTAAGGTGTGTCACGGGTGGCGGTCTGGTGCCCGGGACCCAGACACTGTCCGGGCGGCGGTGCGTGGACCGGGACCCATGTATGCCTGATGTTCAGAGTAGGAGTCACAGTGTGGAGGTGGATTAGCAGGGTCTGGTGCAGGGTAACTGCATGCCCCCTGGTGTTGAGCACCGGCGCTTGTGCAGCCACATACCAGAACCCTGATTTAGCTTATGCGGATCCCAGGAACTGGGTAATTAAGGTAATTAAGCAGACCTCCCAGGAGCTGAATAGGGAGGCTCTGCATCCGGGATGTATCCAGTACTGAAGCAAGGCAAGACTAGAAATAGACACCATGCATGAGAACAAGACAAAACTAGGAGATCAGGGCAAGACTAGAAATAGACACCATGCATGAAAACAAGACAAAACTAGGAGAGCAAGGCAATACTAGAAATAGGCACCATACATAAAAACCAAGACAAAACTAGGAGAGCAAGGCAATACTAGAGATAGGCACCATACATAAAAACCAAGACAAAACTAGGAGAACCCAGAACCAGAGCAGGACAGAAAGCATAACCTAGAACATGTACACAAGACATGAGGAAAACAAGAACATAACATGGGCATGACTGGACATGGATTGGGATTACAAGACAAAGTAAAACAAGACAAGAGATACAAGGTAAAACAAGAGGAAACATAGCTAAGCACTAATTATGAAAAGTATGGGGATTTAGTCACATTATATGATCATACATTGCACAAGCCTGCCAACAATGCCAATGTACCCCATATCTGGCAGGTCCTACTCTGCCTAATGTATGCTAAAACAACCACACTTTACCACAATAGCACTTACCTGCAAGAAAGGACAGAGGCTTGAAACACTGCTGCAGGTCCAAGCTGAAACAAAAGGAAAGTGGAAAACAAACGGGTGTGGCAACATAAAACAAACATTTAAGTGAATCCAAGAGACTGGGAAATCCAGGGACAGAATATAAGAATGAACTCAGAAACCCAGCAATAAAGAAAACCAGACATAGACCAGAAAACCAGAAAAACCAAGCAAGGACAGCAAAAAGAGTACTGGATACCAGAAGCCATTGCCAGAATGATCCGCAGCGAGGAACGGGATGTGACAAGGTGAAAGCTTATAATTGCCATTCTCTACCTGTACCAAAGGGTACCAGGGTACTCTCCACTCATGCTGTTGCAGCATCGTGGGCATCCATGGCAATGGTTTCTGCTGACAGTTTTTGTAAAGCTGACATTTAAACCTCTTTAGACACGTTTGTCTGACATTTCATACAGGACATTAAAGCAGTCAATGATGCGCAATTTGGACGTCAAGTACTTAACTCAGTTCAATCTTCTAATCTATGTTGAATTGTTCTGATACTTTGATTGGCAGTTATTTACGTTTCTGTCCCTCCCTCTGTTAGCTTAAGTATTCCCATGATGTATATGCTGTCATGATTAGCCAGGAAAGTGGAAAATGTATTAATACTTACCATAATTTTCTTTTCCTGGCTATTATTCATGGCAGCATATTCTACCCACCCATCAATGTCTCTATTTTTCTTCTGTAGATCTTGTTAATGACGGAAGGACCTTAGGAATGGGGCCTCCTTTTAAAGCCTTTGGTGTTTTTCCTGTCCTATCGACTAAGGGGTGGAGCTAACCCATGGATGTATATGCTGCCATGAATAATAGCCAGGAAAAGAAAATTACGGTAAGTATGAATACTTATGTAATCATTTATGTAATTATATAAATTTCAATTATTTGTATTTATTTATATATAGATAGATAGATATATAAAATATATATAATATATAAGGTTTATATATATAAAATATTAAATTGTTCAACTTGAAAATGTATACACAAAAACAAGAATTTTCATCTATATACATTTCTTTTAACGCTTCTAACTTCTAACACTCCTAACACTAACCTATTGTGTGGAACCATATCGAAGATCACATCCACTGCAACCCCCTGATATATATACTTCTACTTACATCTTCATATAATGCAATTAAGTTAGTTTAACATCACCTATACTTCATAAAATCATGCTGATATTTGCTAATAACAATGTACTTACCGATGAATTCTTGAAAAGTATCCATTACTTAACTCATCAGATACTGTTCCAGCCACAGAAGTTAAGCTCACAGGTGTACATTTATAGGAACTACATCTGCCTTCCGCCAATCCTCCAGCACAATTCTTGAAAGAAAAGAATCCTAAAAGATTAAAAGCAAAGATTCCCTTATTGCCACACTTAGTTCCTTAAATACTGGTGGGTGAATACCATTAGGCCCTGGGGCATCAGGTCATCAGCCTTTTCTTTTTAGAAATAATTAAAAAGAGGGGCAAAGTCTAAAGATAGGAGTATTTTAGTTGAGTAGTGGTTTACTCTGCAGCAGTTTTTCTGTAGACTTCAGTAGAAAAATTGTTATAGACTAAGCAGGAATATCAAACTCTGTTTATTGAGATCAGCCCAAAATGTCTGGAAATGGGATTTTAATAAGAATGGTACAGCCCTAGAAACATTTTGAAAGTGTGATTTAAGGCTGTAGGTGCATGCAGTAAAAGCATATGTCCTCAGGAGAACAGAGAGGGCAACTTGGGTTTTATTTGATTATTATTATTTTTGATTAATGAATTTATATAGCTTGAGACACTGTTATGGAGTAATGTATTTGGTGGTGAATATTTTTTGGTAGATAATTGTACACACTTTGCAAAAAAATTTTGAACAGAACATTCCGTTCCAGTTTTTGTTTACTTTTTCAGGCAAAAAAAAATAAATAGCTTAAGATATATTGAAACATTTGAAAAGATGTTATTAGAGGAATTTGATTAAATAGAAATGAAAACTCATAAAACTTCCAATTTAACCAAGGAGGAGTATCTAAGTTTGAAAACCCTTGTAGAAAGAGAGGATATAAACAATCAAGGAGGCGGACAAGGGAGGAGGTATTGTTCTAATGACCAAAGAATATTGTAACAAGGAGGCATGTAGAATGCTGGGAGATGAAAAAAAACTAATAAAATATTAGAAAAAGATCCCACTAACATTTTCAGTTTGGAACTAAAATACAATTTTAGATAAGGGAAAAGAGGGCGACTTAATCTCCAAGGGAAATTATTATTTTCTGTTCACTAAATCACCGGTTATTCACATTTTTAATTTTTTTACCAAAAACACACAAAAAAATTATTTTTCCTCCAGGTCGCCCAATTATAAGCGGGATTGATTCCATTACAGCAAATTTATCAGTTTATATTGATGCATATTTACAAAAATGCGCTCAAGAAGCAACTTCATACATCAAAGATACAACATAAATTTTGCAAACTATGGATCTTATAGAATGGGAAGAGGATTATAGGGGGCCGACTCTGGATGTCACGTCTCTTTACACTGTAATACATCATGATTTAGGTTTAGCAGCCGTCACTACTTATATTGAACAGGATATATCCATAAACAACACTTTAAGAAATTATTTTAACAGCAATATATTTTATTTTAGAGCACAATTATTTTTTCTTTGATGGAAAATTTTATTTACAGATCACGGGGAACGCCATGGGCACCAGGTTTGCCCCCAGCTATGCCAACATCTACACGAGGACATGGGAAGACCTTTTTGTGTGGTCAAGGCATGACTGCCCACTCGGATGCAGAATGGCCTCCGGGCTTTAGAGGGTTATTTTCGGCGTGGAGATTGCTGTTTAGGCGATTTTTATGGTCTTCGATGTCGGAGCTGCATTCAAGCATGTCTGGCCATATTGGCTGCCAGGCTCCGCCCCCCCATTTTATTTTATTTTTATTTCAATTTTTATTTTTACTTTTCTTTTATTATTATTATTATTATTATTATTATATATTTTCATTTACATAAAAAAATTCTCCAAATTTTGCATTTTCTTTATTTTTTATTATAGTATTTAATTCAGATTTTTATTTTTACTTATCTTTTCATCCTTTTTTGTTAATCTGTAATAGTTTTGTACAGACCATTTATGTAGTATATCAGTAAAAAGGTGGGTAATTAATATATCAATAGCTAGACTATATAATAGATATTTATATTATATTACAAATCAATTCCGAGACTACCTCCTTAGGATCGCCTTATTTATGTATGTGCATGTATCCTCATTTCCCACTTCCGCAATACCCACGATAACTCAAGTCTCTTACTAGAGTTCACAAATGCAACAAATAAAGCTAAGTTGCATCCCAGCATGGAACATGTAGCAAAACGGAACTACCCTAACACGTGATCAGGAAGTAGCAGCAATGGTGGAACGCAAACAAGATGGCGCTGGAACACAGGACGGCGTTCCGGAAGAAAATTGTTCTGTAACTACAATCAGCTGAAAGCGAGAAGGCAAGGAATTAACTTGAAAAGGTGAAAAAACACTATCCAATCAGGAGGGAATGTGGGATGAATGCCCACAGAACCACCAATGACTAAAAGGGAATAGCCCTATTTAAAGGACTGGGGGGAAGGGGATATTAAAAAGCTTTACATTTCAATTGTGTTATTGAATGTCATTTGCACTTTATTATTGTCCCCGAGGAGGTCCACAGAAGTGGAGTAAATGTGTTGGATGAAATTTTTAAATGACTTTGTTGTTTTTAAATCATTTGTACAAATAAATCTACTTGAAGCTTGGAGAAAGATTTCCTGGTCTTCTGATTTATCTGGGATCCAATCCACAGCAGGAGGAACCGAAAGAAGGTGTTAGCCCCCCATCCTAAACCAGGGGAGGCACCCCAAGGTGCAGATTATATGGATACACTGTGAGTGCATTCTGAAAAGCGCAATCTTGTTGTACCATACTTTACTTCACTATGTTTGGTTTATTTTTTAGATGCCTAGCAGATTCCCAAATATTGTATGTATTGTGTGAAAAAAAAATACAAAGATTGAGATTTTTTTAATGTGCCTTATTCTGCATCAGTAAATAGGATTCCATCAAAATGTTCAACTTAACTGACTTCACATATTTGTTTTCAACCTCATTAACTATGTAACTAGGTCTCACTCTTGACACATGAAAAAAAATAGTCTGTTTTAATCCACCCGGGGCTCAGGAGCTTTTCATGTGATTGTTAGTTCTTGCCCACAACTTTTTACATGATTTTAATCACCCATGCGTGGAATTTAATGTTCGTCTCCACATTACTTTATGACATTTATTGATTTTAGTGAAAATTTCAAAGACTTCCTTTCTGCCACTACTCTCACCACATGGCTGCTCTGTTTAACATTTTCAGCTCGTGCATAGGACGTTATAAAAAAAAATAAAAAAAAAATAAAAAGATCATTGTTTTCTACATTTTTAGATGAAATTTTCATTGATTACTAAATCCAACATAAAACATTTTGTACCTTTACATGCATCCAAAGACATCTTTCACATGGTTTTTCACTTACATGACTGGCATTTTATATAACAAAATAATGTATTTAGAGAGTACTATTCTGAGGATGCTCAAAGCTCCTGACATATGGCCTTTGTCTTAAATTGAATAGTGCTTATTTCATTGACTACCAAAAGATTAAAAATAAGTTTAAAAAGGTTCTACAGGTGGTACATTAGCCAACAGAAATGATCAATGCCCATATGATATTTGAAGTTAACCACACTCAATTAGTTTACAAGTATACCTTAAAGGGACATTCTGGACACCAATATAACTTTAATGCATTTGATAGATTTTGACCTCATTAATATGTTGTATTTCTTTTTTAATACTCAAAATAAATAAATGTTCTGCAATTTCACTGCTCAATTCACTGTCATTTAGGAGTTAAATCAATTTATTTCTGTTTATGCAGCCTTAGCCACACCTCCCCTGGCTGTGATTGACAGAGCCTGCATGAAAAAAAAACTGGTTTCACTTTCAAACAGATGTAATTTACCTTAAATAATTGTATCTCAATCTCTAAATTGAACTTTAATCACATACAGGAGGCTCTTGCAGGGTCTAGCAAGCTATTAACATAGCAGGGGATAAGAAAATCTTAAACAGAACTTGCAATAAAGAAAGCCTAAATATGGCTCTCATTACAGGAAGTGTTTATGGAAGGCTGTGCAAGTCACATGCAGGGAGGTGTGACTAGGGTTAATAAACAAAGGGATTTAACTCCTAAATGGCAGAGGATTGAGCAGTGAGGCTGCAGGAGCATGTTCTATACACAAAAACTGCTTCATTAAGCTAAAGTTGTTCAGGTGACTATAGTGTCCCTTTAATGTAATTAAGATAATGGCACACATGTTGTGTTTACTTTTGGTAGACCAAGCTATATCTATCCCATTTTATTCTTTTTTAGTGACTGTCAGTCTTTGGGCCTTCCGGATAGGTTTATGATCCCATGGTGTCTAAGCTATTGGATTTCATTGGGTCATTAAGGGATAGAATCCTTTGGTGTGTGTATAAGGAATGTGGCCACTTAGAGTGCCCTTTCAAACTTTGCACTGCACATTATTTTGACAGAAATAAAAAAAGAAAAATGTATTCATCCTTGCCATGATTTACTTTTCTTGGTAAAGATCCATGGAAGACTTAGCTATACTCCAACGCACAGATATACAGGCACGCACACATTTAATTTAAAGAAAATTATTCAAACAATAGAAATGGTGATTGCTGATTTTCAGTTTCAGCTCTAAAATATAATAGAATTTTACATTTTTTGTAAAGGTGGATTTTGGTAAGTGAATCACAAAAATCATACAATTCCTTATTAGTGAGATAGGTGTAACAACTTGAGCCTGATTGGCTAAAACGCTGTAATATGGCCTATTTATATCACAATATAAATGGGATTGTCTAGCCCTTAAGGGGTTAAACAGAAAATGATTATTTAATACAACAAACAGAACGATGATGTTGCAGATAGTAAATTCTACAGTAAATGGACTATGGGAAAGACTATGACAGTTAACAGCAGAGTTCAGCTGGATCAAATAAGCTCAAGGGAAAAATCACAGACAGCAACAGAAAATCAGTGCCGACAATGGTGGTACAGATGAGCAAATACAATAGTGGTGATCAATAGCAATCCAAAGTCAGGGACAACAAGCAGACAGCATGCCAATAAAACATCCAATAGTGTAGCAGAGTATCAGTCAGGAGGAAATGCTTATTTAGTGGATTAACAAAAATATATAACTTAAATGGATACTCTAAGCACTAACCAGTTCACCTTAAAGGACCACTCTAGGCACCCAGACCACTTCAGCTTAATGAAGTGGTCTGGGTGCCAGGTCCTTCTAGGGTTAACCCATTTTTTCATAATTATAGCAGTTTCAGAGAAACTGCTATGTTTATGAATGGGTTAAGCCTTCCCCCTAATCCTCTAGTGGCTGTCTCATTGACAGCCACTAGAGGCGCTTGCGTGCTTCTCACCGTGATTTTCACAGTGAGAGCACGCCAGCGTCATAGGAAAGCATTGTAAATGCTTTCTATCATCCGCGAATGCGCCGCAGCCTTGCCGCGCGGCGCATTCAGCCGGCGGAACGGAGGCGGAGAGGAGGAGAGCTCTCCGCCCAGCGCTGGAAAAAGGTAAGTTTTACCCCTTTCCCCTTCCAGAGCCGGGCGGGAGGGGGTCCCTGAGGGTGGGGGCACCCTCAGGGCACTATAGTGCCAGGAAAACGAGTATGTTTTCCTGGCACTATAGTGGTCCTTTAAGGAAATTATTTGAGGGCATAGATGCAGTTCCTGCAGCCATGCAAATAAAATCCAGTGCAGTTTTTAAGAACTGGAAACATTTACATTTTGCAGTTTCTACTTCTGACTTTCAGACCTCCACTAGGTGCTTTGACTTATGTAGATTCAATGACTGTATCTATTTAATTTTGGTGTCAGCATGCAAACCATAAGGATGCTGAATGCTGGCTGTGTGTCAATATATCTTATAGACAATCTTTGGAGTGCTTGTGGCAATTGCCACACATGTACTGAATGTCTACAATGCTTTTCTATGTGAAGCATTTAATTGGACAAAAAGTTATTAACCAGCAGGATACAGCAACCCAAACAATGTTTTAGTAATTTTTATTTTACGTAATATAGCTTCAAAATTTGAAGCATTGATATCTAAATATCTAGCAAGAATCTCAACATACGTGGGATGTTTACTGAAGACAAGAGTTGTTTTAATCTACAGACTTGAGTTTGTCCTCAGAACATAATGCCACAGAACTCCCAACTGTCTTGACTTTGTTTCCTAGTGTCACAGTTTTGTGGACACCAGGGAACTGTCCCCATAAAGTGTAGAATGATCGTATGATTAGACGTGTTTTCCCTAAGCTCAATGTACCAGGACCATGCAGAGAGGACCGAAACACCGTTTTATGCATGTCCATCCTTAGAAGGCTGGCCTTCTTGATTGGCAGTCAGCCTGGCATGCCTTCATGCCAAGCTGATCTGCCAATTCATGGGGTGAAACCACCCTTTAAGCGGTGCAAGTTTTGCGATTCATGTCACTGGCTACCAACGTTTACCATGTCCTTCAGTGGACCCACTTTATGGGACAATGATATAGGGGCAAATAACTCCGTGATAACTGCACCTTTCTTTATCAGTGTTGTGTTTCTGTTGTAGAGAATGGAATTAAACATTTCTTGTAGGAACAACCTGCAAAAAACAATGTGGGGTTGCACTCTTTGTTTAGAGGACCATGATGTATGGCTGTCATTTAGGAAAAACCATTATGAAACAAGTGGTGGATATTACATACTCAATTGCAAGACAATTTGTGATACAAAAACAGAAGGTGGTGAATGGTTTAACAAATGATGGATTAAATAAGTAATTCTACTTTATAATGTGGCACTCGATGTTCTCTCTTTGTAGACAAAAATAACTAACAAAAAGAATAGACCACTGATACTATGGCATCATAAATATACATGACCATTGCTGAAGCTCCATCTGACTGATTAAAATTAATCAGTAAATTTTAAGTAAAATATTTGGAGAGTTTTGTGAGCACAGCAATCTAAAAGTGCAATAAGGGCAGACAGTACTTAGAGTGATACATGCATGGGTTATTATCAGAGCATTGCAACATGCTCAGCTAATTGGTTTCTCTGTCAACCAGATTATGCAGATTACACAGCAATTTTCCAGTGAACAGAACAGTTACCTGTGCATAAAATTTCAGAATTAATATGGGTTTGTCCTTCCTCTCGCCATCACTGAAAACGCACTGAGCAGCTAATGTGAAATCAAAGTGAACCTTAATAACAGAAAATATTTTACTTTATTGAGCTGAATGACTCACTCACTCACTGTATAAGAAAAAGAGAGAAAAAGATAGAAATTGAGAGGAAAGAGCTTCGGATGACTTCTGAAATAAAAAGATTAAAAGATATTTAGTGAGTTGTCCTGAAAATGTTTGGGCCCAGACAATGTAGGTTATTTATTGTAAAGTAACACTTTAAGCACCATAACCACTACAGTGCACAAGAAATGCCCTTGCACCCTCCGATCAATGTAAACAATTAAACCATTTCTAATGGTTTGACTTCTTAGCTGAGGTCTGCCAGTGACAGTTCTCTGCCTCAATGAGAATGCAGTGATTAGCTCTGGCTGAATACAATATGCAGAGCTGAGCTCTGGGAAGCTAAAGACAACTCCTAGTGGAAGCTTCCATCTCTCAGTCTGGAGGGGCTATGATGTTTTAAATGTTCCTTTATATGTGCTCTCATGAAATGCTCCCTGTGATTTGTGTGCTTCACTACATACAAAAAAGGCACCATGCCCAAATGGCATTTTACACCAATTTAAAAATCAGACAACAAATAATGGTTTTAGAGAAAAATCTATCAAGAAAAAAAACAGGTGCCAGCAAAATGAACCAGTCACCATGGACAGGGCTGGGTTAAATAGGGGCTAATGGAGCTGAAGCTCCAGGCCCATACACATTGAATAGGCCCATTGAGTAAAAATAATTATAATAATTACTTTTTTTGAAGGGATTGTGAATACTTTTGGCCCTTCAAGTGGATGGTTCAAGGGTAATTACCTTGCAGGCTTAGGTCCTCCTCTAGTGGCTGTCTACCAGACGGCCACAAGAGGGACATCTTGTTTCTTAGACGACTTTTGGTCATCTAAACGATGCTGGACGTCATCACGCCCTGCATTAGGACCTCCAGTGTCCCCAGAATCCCCATAGGATTCCTATGGAAGGTCTAAAATGGCCGCGCATGCCCATTAGGTCTCCCCCGCCGGCAGACATCGGCGGGGGAGGAGCCTGTATAATTGTATAATGCTTTCCTATGGGGAAGTCCTAATGCAAGCGTGTCCATTGCCGTGCATGTTCATAAGGTCTGCCTCACGAGATGAAATTGGTGTGGGAGGAGCAGAGGTGCTGTCCCCTCAAAATAATTCAACACACAGACATTAATGTCTAAACCGTTGGCAACAAAGGTGAGTACACCCCTAAGTGGAAATGTCCAAATTGGGCCCAAAGTGTTAATATTTTGTGTGGCCATTATTATTTTCCAGCACTGCCTTAACCCTCATGGACATGGAGTTCACCAGAGCTTCACAGGTTGCCACTGGAGTCCTATTCCACTCCTCCATGACGACATCACTTAGCTGGTGGATGTAAGCGACCTTGCGCTCCCCCACCTTCCGTTTGAGGATGCCCCCGAATGCTCAATAGAGTTTAGGTCCGGAGACATGCTTGGCCAGTCCATTACCTTTACCTTCAGCTTCTTTAGCAAGGCAGTGGTCGTCTTGGAGGTGTGGTTGGAGTCGTTATGTTGGAATACTGCCCTGCAGACCAGTCTCCAAAGGGAGGGGACCATGCTCTGCTTCAGTATGTCACAGTACATGTTGGCATTCATGATACGCTCAATGAACTGTAGCTCCCCAATGCCAGCAGCACTCATGCAAGCACAGACCATGACACTACCACCACCATGCTTGACTGTAGGCAAGACACTTGTCTTCGTACTCCTCACCTGGTTGCTGCCACACATGCTTGACACCATCTGAACCAAATACGTTTATCTTGGTCTCACCGGACCATAGGACATGGTTCCAGTAATCCATGCCCTTAGTCTGCTTAATCTGCTTGTTCGCAGGCTTTTTTGTGGGACGACAGCCATGCAGACCAATTTGATGCAGTGTGCAGCGTATGGTCTGAACACTGACAGTCTGACACCCCACCCCTTCAACCTCTGCAGCAATGCTGGCAGCACTCATACGTCTATTTCCCAAAGACAACCTCTGGATATGACGCTGAGCATGTGAACTCAAGTTCTTTGGTCGACCGTGGCGAGACCTGTTCTGAGTGGAATCTGTCCTGTGAAACCGCTGTATGGTCTTGCCCACCGTGCTGCAGTTCAGTTTCAGGGTCTTTGCAATCTTCTTATAGCCTATGCCATCTTTATGTAGAGCAACAATTCTTTATTTCAGATCCTCAGAGAGTTCTTTGCCATGAGGTGCCGTGTTGAACTTCCAGTGACCAGTATGTGAGTGTTAGAGTGATAATACCAAATTTAACACATCTGCACACCTGAGACCTTGTAACACTAGGGAGGGAAAGTGGCTAATTGGGCCCAATTTGGACATTTCTACTTAGGGGTGTACTCACTTTTGTTGCCAACAGTTTAGACATTAATGGCTGTGTGTTGAGTTATTTTGAGGGGACAGCAAATTTACACTGTTATACAGGCTGTCCACTTACATTGTAGCAGAGTCATTTCTTCAGTGTTGTCACATGAAAAGATATAATAAAATATTTACAAAAATGTGAGGGGTGTATGCACTTTCGTGAGATACTGTACATAAATCCAGTGCCAATGTTGCTTGGAGCTTGCTTGGACGGCGGCCCCCACAAGGTCATCTCGTGAGACAGACCATGCACGGCAATGGCCACGCTCGCATTAGGACTTCCCCATAGGAAAGCGTTATATGATTATACAGGCTCCCCCTACGCTCCTCCCCCACCTGCAGACCTAATGCGCATGCGTGGCCATTTTAGACCTTCCATAGGAATCCTATGGGGATTCTGGCGACACTGGAGGTCCTCATGCAGAGCGTGAGGACGTTCAGCATCGTTTAGATGACCAAAAGTCGTCTAAGAAGCAAGATGTCCCTCTTGTGGCCGTCTGGTAGACAGGCACTAGAGGAGGACTTAAGCCTGCAAGGTAATTATTGCAGTTTATAAAAACTGCAATAATTACACTTGCAGGGTTAAAGGTGATGGGAGTTGACACCCAGACCACTTCAATGCGCTGAAGTGGTCTGGGTGCCTACAGTGTCCCTTTAAAGAAACTGGATAGTTAACAGATGCACTGCCTTTTTTGTGGGAAAAGAGTCTATAACACAGCACAGCTGAGGGGAAAGAAACATTAAATTATTAAGAGGTTATGGGAGAGATATTCTGTAGCAATTCTTTTATTACTGAATGCCAGCATTTGCTTGCTAATGAATGCTCTGTTTTTTGTAAATCATGGTGATACTAACGCCATGAACTATAACTTACAGCTTTAAAAGTCACAAAAATAGACTGCACTTGGTCAAACATTGTATATGATCCTCTATTTACAATGATGTATTTAACAATAGTGACACTATATTAAGGAAAACTCCAGTGCGCTAAATTACACATTGCAGTGCCCTAAAGTCCTTAGCTACAGAAGCATAATTTGGGAAAAGCATAGCAACCAGAAAGCTAATTAAATAAACTATCACAGAGTGTGTGTATCTTTAGGTGGTAGAGTTTGTATCACAGCAACAGCATGGTTTAGATCTGTCATTGGGCCATAAGTCCTAAAAAAGGTTGTTTACTTCCTGTTGTCCAAATTGACATTTAGAAGCATTCAATTTCAATTTAGCTTCGTTAATACAGCACAGAACATGAAGCAAGAATTTCTAAAATTACATAATATTAGTGCCCAAAGTAAAACACTGCTGCAGAAAGCATTTTGGGGTATATATATATATATATACACACACACACACACACACACACACACACACACACACACACCCTCTGTCTGTCCGTCCGTCTATCTATCCATCCATTTATTTATACATCTATCCATCCATCCATCATCGGTCTGTCAATTTATGTTTCTGTCTATCCATATCTAGGATATATTGAAAAAAATAGATGTGCCATCCATCACACTAAAAGCTAGTGTATTATTATTATTGAGTGTCAGGGTGGCGGTGCGGTGCCCGGGACCCAGACACTGTCCGGGCGGCGGTGCGAGGACTGGGACCCAATATGCCTGATGATCAGAGTAGGAGTCACAGTGTGGAGGAGGATTAGCAGGGTCTGTTGCTGGGTAACCGCACTCCCCCTGGTGTTGAGCACCAGCGTTTTTGCGGCCACATACCAGAACCCTGATGCAGCTACTGCGGATCTCAGGAACTAGGAGCATGGAAATAAGCAGACCTCCCAGGAGCTGAATAGGGAGGCTCTGCAGCAGGGATGTATCCAGTACAGAAACAAAGCAAGACTAGAATAGGCACCAAACATGAAAACAAGACAGAACCAGGAGAACCCAGAACCGGAGAAGGATAGGAAGCTAAACCCAGAACATGTACACAAGACATGAGGGAAACATGAACATAACATGGGCATGACAGGACAGGACTGTATATGGACTGGGTGTACAAACTAAAACAAGACAAGATAGGCAAAATCATGGGGATTTAGTCACATTATATGATCATACATTGCATAAGCCTGCCAACAATGCCAATGTACCCCATATCTGGCAGGTCCTACTCTGCCTAATGTATACTAAAAGAACCATAAGAAACACATATATATAGCACTTACCTGCAAGAAAGGGCAGAAGGCTTGAGCAGCTGCCTGCAGGAACACTGAAACAAAAGGAATGATGGAAAACAAACGGGCGTGGCAACATAAAACAAACATTTAAAGGAAACCTGGAGACCGGGAATCCCAGGGACGGAATACAGGAATGAACCCAGAAATCCCAGCAATAAAGAAAACCAGAAAAACCAAGAAAAACTAAACAAGAATTGTAAAAAGAGTACTGGATACCAGAAGCCAAGGCCAGACATCTCCACAGAACAGAGCAGGATGTGACATTGAGTAAAGCTACAATATGATATGACCCATAAACCTATGTGATTAGCCTGAGAGTCATTACAAGCTTACCCTCCTTAAACAGACATATTAGAATGAATAGTCTCCTAACAGAGTAATACAACAACAACAGAGACATTTCTGCACCACTTGACTCTCATAAAGGAACCACATCCAGCATATATCCAGATACAAAGAATTCAGAATCATCAAGATTTTAGAACCTGTATTTATTTTTAGTGATTAACAATTTTGCCCATCATTTGTTTTTTTATATTTATGTTTGGAGCACAGTATGCATTATTTGGTTGCAGCATTACACTCTTTTGTTATATTTTAATTATTATTGCATCACTTGTACACTTTACCTTTTTCTTTTTTTTTTTAACCTAGCCAGTATTTGTTTGAATGTATCTCAACACACAGCCATTAATGTCTAAACCGTTGGCAACAAAAGTGAGTACACCCCTAAGTGGAAATGACGAAATTGGGTTCAAAGTGTCAATATTTTGTGTGGCCACCATTACTTTTAAGCACTGCCTTAACCCTCATGGGCATGGAGTCCACCAGAGCCTCACAGGTTGCCACTGGAGTCCTCTTCCTCTCCTCCATGATGACATCACAGAGCTGGGATGTTAGAGACCTTGAGCAGGCTTCAGGGTCTTGACAATCTTCTTATAGCCTAGGCCATCTTTATGTAGAGCAACAATTATTTTTCAGATCCTCAGAGAGTTCTTTGCCATGAGGTGCCATGTTGAACTTCCAGTGACCAGTATGAGAGAGTATGAGAGGGATAACACCACATTTTTACACATCGGCTCCCCATTCACACCTGAGACCTTGTAACACTAATGGGTCACATGACACCGGTGAGGGAAAATGGCTAATTGGGCCCAATTTGGACATTTCCCCTTAGGGGTGTACTCACTTTTGTTGCCAACGGTTTAGACATTAATGGCTGTTTGTTGAGTTATTTTGAGGGGACAGCAAATTTACACTGTTAACCCCTTAAGGACACACGACATGTGTGACATGTCATGATTCCCTTTTATTCTAGAAGTTTGGTCCTTAAGGGGTTATACAGGCTGTACACTTACTACTTTACATGTAGCAGAGTGTCATTTCTTCAGTGTTAACACATGAAAAGATATAATAAGATATTTACAAAAATATGTGGGGTGAATTCACGTTTGTGAGATACGGTGTGTGTATATATATATATATATATATATATATATATATAAACAAAAACAAAGGATATCCCTGCACTCAAGTTATAACATTTCAAAAATGCTGGGTGCCAGCCAGGGCTCAATTGTATCCAAGCAGAAAGCAAAAGTGTAGCTGCACTCACGGACTGTAGTCTTCAATTCTTTATTGATTCACATTAAAAAGATCGACATTTCAGTCCCTCATGGGGACTATCCTCAGGATCAAGACATATATATATATATATATATATATATATATATATATCATAAAATATGGTGGTAATATCCACCCTACACTGTACCGAAAGCTAATACTCTAATTATATCTTTGTATATTATAAAATCAATAGGTGAAAGGGTGTAAATGGGATCAGTAACTGATTACATCAAGCAGTGCACATTAAAGCCTGTTAATTAATTAAGCGACATATAACAGAAAAGTATGAGTGGAATACATGTATTGATAAATATGACTGATGGCATAATTCCATTTACCTTACCAGTAATGTAGATTTTGTTGAATTATGGTTTACTGAGTTAGACAGTATATGTAGAATATTGTTATGTGTAGATGTATGATCATAGGGACATTACATGCCCTGATGTATAATATTGTTTGCTTAACAAAATCTTCATGATCTTTAATTTGAATATGTAACATTATATGGCTAATTCGGTATATTGAACTAAAAAACCCCATAAAATATTTCTTAATTGCAGTGTGCTTCATAGACTGATGTTTACTACAACTTAAATTGTGGAAAGTTGACATAGGATTTGCATGTTTTAGTCCAAAATTGTGAAACTGGGATTCTCTAATCCAGATATTTGTCCAACATTAATTTACCATTCAGCTTGTTTACTATTTCCCCATAAATAAAAGTTGGGTTGAATTCAAATTGAAAGATTTAATTAAAATAAATCTGGATGTGAGATACAAATGGCCTAGGGTTTCTTTGTAATGGCACAAGATGAGCTAAAACTTGTTTGAGATCTGAGCGGGGTCCAACTGAAGGGCAGGCTACTTGAGCAGTTGTCCGTTCTCAGAATTCTCTTACAATCTGTTTTTTTTCTTTCCCTAAATTTAAATGGTAATCCAGTCATGGACCTTTTGTTCACAGAGCCTAAAGGGGTATATGCTATACCTCACTGGTAAGATCTAACAAGGCCAAAACGATTGTTTGGGGTTGCTGTATTTCTAAGAGCTGGCCTGAATTTTAGATCTGGACCGCCCTATTGGGTTGGATCAGTCTGATATGCAAATGACCTATGTTCTGTTTGTAATCACACAAGATGAGCTAAAAGTATATTGAGATCTGAGCAGGGACCCCCAGAAGGGCAGGCTACTTGAGCAAATCTGCAGTGATGTTACAACCGCAAAGGATTCTGGGTGGGCATAGGCAAATTAGTTTAACAAAGAATCACATTTTTGCCTCATTCCATTTTAAACATGGATTCCTTTTAATCTGTGTTTGCAGTATACAACTGCTTGGAACACAATTTAGGAAAAGATGCAAAACCAGTGAACCACTCATGGACAGCTGTTTCGTTGTTAATGCAACTCATCAGCATGAGGTTGGTTACTGGTTTGCTTATTGGGGCTTGGTAGTGCTTGGGAAGCAAAATCCAAATAGGTTATGGTGAGGAAAAATTGTGATTGAAAACCTCTTCCACCTGAAGTCTGTGGATAGTTAATACAATGTTTAACAAAAATCTGCACACCAGTCAAGCCATAAGACTTGCTTTTCCCACAGAAATCCCAAATCTGCAGTGATGTTACAACCGCAAAGGATTCTGGGTGGGCATAGGCAAATTAGTTTAACAAAGCATAACCAACCTCATTTATTTTTTATTTTTTTGTATTTACCTTTTAATAAGTTTGAGTCAATACTAAGGACAACATTATTAAGTAGACCTTTTGTATTTTTTGTATTTTTTGAGAAGAAATCTTTTTAAGTTTTAGAATTATTTTCTTGTAGGATTAGTAATTTTTGTATTTACTTCGCTTTGGCAATAGAACGAGCATTATGAATAACCACATAGCTATGACTTTATTCCTCTGGTTTTGACTAATAGGGATATACACACTTACTATCTAATAAGATTTGTATTTTTTCACTATATATATATAGGGATAGTATGTCACCCACTTCATTCATTGATATATAAGGGTACACTCACTATTAAGTGTAGATGGGATTTATTTCCTTATATCTTACACATTTAGGAACAATATATATTTTTAAATATGCTTTAAAAGTTCAAGTTTGCACCACTCCTTATTAATATTGGAAATGTCTATACATATCACAATATATTTTTTGCAATTTAGGATTGCTATAGAATAGTCATGATGACTTCACCTAAGCTTTTGGTATTTTATTTATCAAATATAGTTATGGTTTTTTATGTATAATTTTTTATTTAAGTTATTTTATTATGTACACGTTTTGATGTAATTTTCGTTATTAATTTATATATTAATTTACACCCACAGGAATTGTATTTAAACCTGATTCAGGGGAATTAAATATCTGTAAATTAATGTCATAGCTGCACTTCAGATTAATTTCGATCTATTATGTGTTATGCTGAGCTCATGTGTTTTCCTCTAGCCCCCGGGATATACGCCGGTTGCTATAGCGACGTTCCCGCTTTGACTTGCCGTTTATTTGAAAACAGACTAAGTATGACCTATACGCGATACCGTACAGAGGTGTTTTACCTAATTGGACGTAAGCGTCCTTGGTTGCCCAGGTAACGCGGGATTTAACCAATCATGACGGCACACCTGGTCAGATGACTCACTAACCAGGAAGTAGTTTTGAATTAAGCGGGCGGACACAGCGTACCCGGCGGCTGATGGTAATGAACACCAGCTGAATGTAAGTACTTCATTATTGCATGTCCTATATAAATGTATTTTCAGTTTTAAGAATATTTGTGTCCTAATGAAAGCTCCCTAGAGGAGCTGAAACGTCGAATTTGATTCTTCCACAATAAATGGAGAAGTGAATTTTGGAAAATCCTTGAGTGACGGTATTTTTCCTTTGCCTATATATACAGGGAGTGCAGAATTATTAGGCAAGTTGTATTTTTGAGGATTCATTTTATTATTGAACAACAACCATGTTCTCAATGAACCCAAAAAACTAATTAATATCAAAGCTGAATATTTTTGGAAGTAGTTTTTAGTTTGTTTTTAGTTATAGCTATGTTAGGGGGATATCTGTGTGTGCAGGTGACTATTACTGTGCATAATTATTAGGCAACTTAACAAAAAACAAATATATACCCATTTCAATTATTTATTATTACCAGTGAAACCAATATAACATCTCAACATTCACAAATATACATTTCTGACATTCAAAAACAAAACAAAAACAAATCAGTGACCAATATAGCCACCTTTCTTTGCAAGGACACTCAAAAGCCTGTCATCCATGGATTCTGTCAGTGTTTTGATCTGTTCACCATCAACATTGCGTGCAGCAGCAACCACAGCCTCCCAGACACTATTCAGAGAGGTGTACTGTTTTCCCTCCTTGTAAATCTCACATTTGATGATGGACCACAGGTTCTCAATGGGGTTCAGATCAGGTGAACAAGGAGGCCATGTCATTAGATTTTCTTCTTTTATACCCTTTCTTGCCAGCCACGCTGTGGAGTACTTGGACGCGTGTGATGGAGCATTGTCCTGCATGAAAATCATGTTTTTCTTGAAGGATGCAGACTTCTTCCTGTACCACTGCTTGAAGAAGGTGTCTTCCAGGAACTGGCAGTAGGACTGGGAGTTGAGCTTGACTCCATCCTCAACCCGAAAAGGCCCCACAAGCTCATCTTTGATGATACCAGCCCAAACCAGTACTCCACCTCCACCTTGCTGGCATCTGAGTCGGACTGGAGCTCTCTGCCCTTTACCAATCCAGCCACGGGCCCATCCATCTGGCCCATCAAGACTCACTCTCATTTCATCAGTCCATAAAACCTTAGAAAAATCAGTCTTGAGATATTTCTTGGCCCAGTCTTGACGTTTCAGCTTGTGTGTCTTGTTCAGTGGTGGTCGTCTTTCAGCCTTTCTTACCTTGGCCATGTCTCTGAGTATTGCACACCTTGTGCTTTTGGGCACTCCAGTGATGTTGCAGCTCTGAAATATGGCCAAACTGGTGGCAAGTGGCATCGTGGCAGCTGCACGCTTGACTTTTCTCAGTTCATGGGCAGTTATTTTGCGCCTTGGTTTTTCCACACGCTTCTTGCGACCCTGTTGACTATTTTGAATGAAACGCTTGATTGTTCGATGATCACGCTTCAGAAGCTTTGCAATTTTAAGAGTGCTGCATCCCTCTGCAAGATATCTCACTATTTTTGACTTTTCTGAGCCTGTCAAGTCCTTCTTTTGACCCATTTTGCCAAAGGAAAGGAAGTTGCCTAATAATTATGCACACCTGATATAGGGTGTTGATGTCATTAGACCACACCCCTTCTCATTACAGAGATGCACATCACCTAATATGCTTAATTGGTAGTAGGCTTTCGAGCCTATACAGCTTGGAGTAAGACAACATGCATAAAGAGGATGATGTGGTCAAAATACTCATTTGCCTAATAATTCTGCACTCCCTGTATATATATATATATATATATATATATATATATATATAGAAGATTTAGCAGTTGATATCATAACCCAGGACAAGCATTGCAAACAAGGAGCAAGAATATAAACATTATTTATTTTCTCCTCTTCTCTATATTTTTCTCTGTGCTGATTGCCGCGTGTAATAAACAGAGAATAATGATTGACAGGGAGCCCAGCTTCAGGATAAAGAGATGTAGATTTCTCCATTTAATTTCAATTCTGCTATCTCACAAATACATATTTGTTAAACATAGGGATAAGCAAACATAATATTAAAGGGACACTATACTGAAACAGTTTTGGTGTATAGATCAAGCCCCTTGCAGTCTCACTGCTCAATTCTCTGCCATTTAGGAGTTAAATCACTTTGTTTATGAACCCTAGTCACACCTCCTTGCATGTGACTTGCACAGCCTTCATAAACACTTCCTGTAAAGAGTCAGCTAATGTTTATCCTTCCTTTATTGCAATTTCTGTTTAATTTAGATTTTCTTATCCCCTGCTATGTTAATAGCCTGCTAGACCCTGCATGAGCCTCTTGTATGTGATTAAAGTTCAATTTACAGAGCAAGAGATAAAATTGTTTAAGGTAAATTACATCTGATTGAAAGTGAAACCAGTTTTTTTTCATGCAGGCTGTGTCAATCAGAGCCAGGGGGGGTGTGGTAATGGCTGCATAAACAGAAACAAAGTGATTTAATTCCCATTAGGCAGTGAATTGAGCAGTGAAACCTGAGAGGCATGATCTATACACTAAAACTGCTTCATTAACCCCTTCCCGACCTTGGAGGTGCAGGGTACGTCTGACAACTAAAATGATCCGGGTACTCACCAGAACCCGCGATCCGCGGCAATCCTGATCCAGGGGGACTGCTCGAGATCCCAGCAGTCCCCCTGCTGCAGCTCTGTCCACTCCAGCCCTCCAGGGCCATGTTTCTATGTTTCTATGCAATTGAAGTCTATGAGCAATCAGGCAGTCCCCCAGGCACCTAAAATAGTAAATAAATAAATTATACATATATTATATATGTATAATATATTATAAAATAATTAAATAATTTTATAATATATTATACATATATAGTGCATAAATATGATTGCACATATATCTCAAAATACACTTATGATGTAATCATATATATGCATTATAAATGTATAACATATTATAAAATGCTTAAATTATTTTATAATACATTAAACATATAGGAAATAAAACATGTGAGTGTGTGTATATATATACATGTGTGTATATAAGTCGTGTGTGTGTTTATATATATATATATATATATATATACATACACACACACGTCTTATATACACACACGTAATATGTGTACATGTATATATATATATATATATATATATATATATACATACATAAACAGACACGTATTTTATATATATATATATATATATATATACACACACACATATTATATATATGCAGACAATTCAGTGTATTCAAAATGGGGTATGTATGTATTTTGTAGTAGCCACTTAGTCACGAACGCTGGCCAAAGTTAGCGTTTTTAGTTGTTTTTCAAACAAAAACTGCATTTTCACTGCCGATATTGTTCTGATACATTTTACTGTTTTGAAACACTCATATTAGTGTTCAGTGAAGTCTCCCGAGTATAACAATACCCCTCATGTACTGGTTTCATTGTGTTTTTGAAAGTTACAGGGTCAAATATAAGGTTTGCCCATTTAATTTTTTTCATTAAAATTTGTCAAATTGGTATGTTGCCTTTGAGACCGTAGGGTAGCCCAGGAATAATAGTTACCCCCATGATGGCATACCAATTGCAAAAGTAGACAACCCAAGGTATTGCAAATAGGGTATGTCCATTTTTTTAGTAGCCACTTAGTCACAAACACTGGCCAAAGTTAGCTTTCATATTCATTTTTTTGCATTTTTCACACACAAACAAATATAAATGCTAACTTTGGCCAGTGTTTGTGACTAAGTGGCTACTACAAAAGACTGGACATACCCCATTTTGGAAACCCTGGGCTGTCTACTTTTTCAAATGGTATGACATGGTGGGGTTTATTTCCCTTTCTGGGCTGCCATACCGTCTCAAAGGCAACATAGCCAATCTGGCAAATAGCAATTTACAAAAAACTAAATTGTCAAATCTTATGTTCGACCCTGTAACTTTTCAAATCACCATAAAACCTATACTTGAGGGGTACTGTTGCACTCGTGAGACATTACTCTACACAAATATGAGTGTTTTAGAGCAGTGAAATGTATTATACTAATAATATAATTGTGAAATGGAAGTTTATGTGTACAAAATGCAAAAAAAACAAGTAGAAATGCAAATTTTTGCCAGGGTTTGTGACTAAGTGGCTACTAAAAAAGAATGGACATGCCTCATTTTGAATACCGTGGGTGGTCTACTTTAAAAAATATATGGTTTGATGGGGGTAAATTACATTGGCCGGCTTCAAAAATGTCCCAAATAGGACATGGGTGCATGATGACCAGCTGTGAAAATTCCAAGTTGGAGAACTGGAATGCGCACCCTCTAAGGTCTTTTAGCCCCCAGAGAACCTGACACACCTATACATGGGTGATATAACTGTGCTCGGGAGATGTTGCTGAACACATATTGGGGTGTTCTTTGGCAATAACCCTTAAAGTTCTCAGTACATGCTTTCTTAAATTGCTATGTGTGTCACCAATTTTTTTTTTTTAATTTGGCATAGATTGGTGGTAAAATAGTTGCATAAAAAGAGCATGAAATGAGTCAAAATACACCAAGTTTAATACCTTAGGTTGTCTTCTTTCAAAAAATATATACATGTGAGGAGTTATTTAGGGATTCCTGACAGATATCAGTGTTACAATGTAACTTGCGTTAATTTTGAAAAAGAATGGTGTGGTACAAGTGCTACTTGTATTTATTGCCCTATAACTTGCAAAAAAAAAGCTAAGAACATATTAACATTGGGTATTTCTAAACTAAGGACAAAATTTTGAAACTATTTAGCATGGGTGTTTTTTGGCAGTTGTAGATGCGTAACAGATTTGGGGGTCAAAGTTAGAAAAAGTGTGGTTTTTTTTTTTTTAAATCGGCATATTTTATCATTTTCTTTGTAGTAAATAAATGATATGATGAAAATAATGGTATCTTTAGAAAGACAATTTAATGGCGTGAAAAATTGTTTATAATATATGTGGGTACAATAAATGAGTAAGAGGAAATTTACAGCTAAACACAAACACCGCAGAAATGTAAAAGCAGCCCTGGTCCCAAACGGTTTAGGTGACTACAGTGTACATTTAAAAAATACAGGGACTTTACAATTCCTCTTAATAACACCAACTCTTAAAAACAAAACTATGTTGAATGAAATTAAAACAAAGATAAAAACAAGTATTAGAAATTATGTCACTCGATATGGAGTGACTATATACACGTTATTTCTCTTTTTGGTTTTCCCTTTTTTTTTGAGCCTATCTCACTTCACCCCTCCCCCATGATCCACATAGAGGCAGTTATAGAACTTAAAATTTAAGGTGATATGTATTTGTCTATCTTTCTTTTTTTTTTTTTTTTAAATCTGTTTTATTGAAGAGTGGTTCTCACAATCAAAACGCATAACAAGGTGAATTGCATTGTAGGACTGGCAGGTCCCCGTTGTAATAAAAAATAAAGGTACTTTTGTGTTTTATGCATTATTGGTAGGTTTCCAGATAAAGCGACATTTTGAGTTTTGGGTTGCTCCGCTGGATCTTTTGGGCAAATACTGGAACTTTTTCTATATTCTTTACCTCCTAATCCTCCAAGGGGTGTCATTGTTTTTGTCCCCTATCCTCTTGGTCATTCTCGGTTGTTGTCTATGTTTTGGGCTTTGAGCCTGTGGTGTCTGTGGTTCGCATTTTATCGTCCCCTTTAAGGTGTTATGTTTTGTTTAGGTGCATTTTTCCCTAAATGTGGTCTAATGGGGAAGGGACTTTTGTATTTGACTTGGGAGAAGTGTAAATGGTGTAGCGAGTGGAAGAGAGTGGCTGTTCTATGCTTATAGGAGTCTTTTTTTTTTTCTTCCCTTCTGTTGTTTGTTGCGTTCTGCGATTGGTATGTTATGTGTGTGTGTGTGTGTGTTGTGTGTCCTCATGTGGTGTAGTTGTTCTGTTGAGTGGAGTTTTGTGTGTCACGATATATATAAGATGTGGTGCCTATTCAAAGTAATGTGGATTGGGAGGTAAGATTCCTCCTTTTGTCAGGTGTACCTCAGATTGATCTAGTCTCAGTTTGGGTGTGAGGGGGGGAGTGTAGAGTGTGAAGAGGGAGAGAGGGGGAAGACAGATAGGGAGAGAAGATGAGAGAGCAGAAAGGGGGGTGAGAGAGGACTAAAGTAAGTTCTGCGTTAGGAGGGGCCCGGGCCTGCCCACGCTCCGCCCCCGGTCTCTGGTTCTCCGTCGTTCCGGCACAGTAGGGAAATATATATAAACCACGGTTGTCAGACTTCCACGTGTTTAGTTTCCCTTCCTGTCAGGGAGGCAATAGAGAGATTCTGCACTCTGTATGTCTTCTACTCGTCTGATCCATTCCTTCTTCGTCGGAACCTGTGCTTTTTTCCAGTATGCTGGTATGGCTGCCTTAGCCGCATTCAGCATATGGCGTAGGATTGATTTTTTTGTAGCTTGATATTGGTTGCTGGGAGATATGTAGTAAAGCTAATTTGGCTGACCAATCCAGGACATCTCCCAGCACCAGAGTTATTTTGTTTTTTATCATTTCCCAATATGGGACTATGTACTGGCATTCCCACCAGATGTGCAACAGTGTGCCCCGTTCCACTTGACATCTCCAACACGTTGGTGGTATTGTCTGGAAGATTCGGTGTAGAACGGTTGGCGTTCTATACCAGGAGGAAATCAGTTTATAGTTAACTTCTTTATAATGTGAGCTCATGGAGCTCTTGTGTTGCCACATGAGCGCTTTTTCCCATGGCTGTGGTGTGAGTGTTATACCTAATGATTCCTCCCATTGCCTTTTGAATGTATTGTTATCTGTTCGGCCATTCATGACTAAGTGTTGGTATAGTGAGGAGACTGCGTGATCCAACCCCGAGCTCTGTTCGCATAGTTCTTCAAACAATGTTAGGTCCCTATGCAGGCGTTCTTTATGTGTGAGTGTAGTGTAGTATTGTGTTAGTTGCATATATCTAAGGGTGGTCAAAGCGGTCCGTGGTCTGCCTTCCAGCAGCGAGTCCAGGTCCCGCATTCCGCCATCTTTTAAGGCCCTTCGTATGGGTATGTAGTCTCCGTCACCCAGGAAGTTTCACGCCCCAGCTGGCAGTCCTGCATCTTTTGGTCAATTGGTCTCATTTCTCCCACCCAAATCATCGGTTCCAATGTCAGTTCATTGGCTGCTTTATCCAACGTTACCCATTGCTTATGTGGGGGTTTCGAGTGCATGTCAAGAATGCGCTGTAGTACCATGGCTTGGTGGTATTTTCTAAAATCCGGTAATGCCAATCAGATTGGTCTGGGTAGGAAAAATATGTAATGTTTTAGTCGTGATCTTTCGCCACGCCATGTGTAGTGTATGACTGCTGTTTTCAAGGAGGAGAAGAATGTTGCTGGTGGTGCGAGGGGTATGGTCTGCATGAGGTATAGGATTCTAGGAAGCACATTCATTTTGAGCACTGCTATGCGTCCGTGCCAGGTTATGTGCGGGAGTACCCATCTAGCTAGGTCTGCTGTGATCTTTTGCAGTATGGGTTGGAAATTATGTTCGTATAATTGCTTGGGGTCTGTGGTCACCCATACACCCAGGTATTTCATTTTGCCATAACACATCCATTGCCATGTATTCGTCACTAGGGAGCGTAAGATTTAGTACCTCTCATTTCGTCAAGTTGAGCTTGAACCCTGACATTGTGCCAAAGCGTTCAAATTCAGCTAGGAGGCTTGGCAGAGTTGTTCGGGGTTGTTTGATGAAAAAGAGTAAATCGTCGGCGTAAGCCTCTACCTTGTGGGTCGTTCCCGGTCCCTCGTGTCCCCTAATGTCTGGGTTCAGGCGAATTGCTTGGAGGAGCGGTTCTAGTGATATAGCGAACAATAGTGGGGAGAGTGGACACCCTTGTCGCGTTCCGTTCTTTATCTCGAAGTCAGTCGTCCGAGCTCCGTTGACCTTCACTGCTGCCCTCGGTTTGCTATATATGGCGGCGATCCATTTTAAGAGCTTTTGTCCCATCCCCATCTCCCTCAGCGTGGCCATCATGTATTGCCAGTCGACTCGGTCGAATGCCTTCTCCGCGTCAGTCGACAGCAACAGAAGGCGCTCCCCCGTCTTCCTCGCCCGGTGCTGGATGGAGAAGAGTCTTAAAGTGCTATCTCTTGCCTCTCTTCCAGGTATAAAGCCCGTTTGATCCATGTGAATCAAAGACGGTAGGAGAGGCTGCAGTCTGGTTGCGAGCACCTTTGTAAACAGTTTTGTGTCAACGTTTAAGAGGGATATTGGGCGGTAGCTGCCGCAGTTCATTGAGTCCTTTCCTGGTTTGAGAAGTACTGTTATGGTCGCGGACAGGGATTCCGGGCCAAAGTTTGACATAAATTTACACTTTTAAACCCACCCACAAGTTTCCTACCTTGGAAGGTGGTTCCCCAGGTGTCCAGACTGAAGGCTGTTGGGATCTGCCTCTCCTGCCACAGCGTTTAAAGCTTTTGTGAGCCATGGCAGAAGCCTTCCTGTGAATTTCTTATAACAGCCCGTGGAGAAGCCATCTGGACTTGGAGCTTTGCCAGTTTTGTCACTTTTTAGTGCCGCTGCTAGATCCTCCGTGCCGATAGGTGCATCCAGGGCCGATGCTGAATCCCGGTCAACTACCTCCGTAATGTATGTGTGTAGGTAGTTGTTCATAGTCTGGTTTTCGAACGGGTTTTGGTCTTGTCTACCTGGTGCGGGGAGGTTGTAGAGGGCCTGGTAAAAGTTCTTGAATTCCTCTGCTATCTCCTGTGGGAATTGGGAGCTGGGAGCTGGTGCCTGATGCAAGACGTAATTTACGTATCTGGATGTGAGACACGTTGCCTTTCAGGAGCCGTGCCAGGTATTTGCCCCCTTTATTAGCGTGGGCATAAAAGAAACCCTTTGAGTGTTGTAACGTGCAGAGGTGTTTTTTCATTATAAGATCTTTTAGTGCTCTTCTGGCCTCCATAAGTTCGCCATATATTGCATTGAGGAGGGATCGCTTGTGTTGTTGTTCTAGAGTCGAGATGGATTTATGTAGCTCCGCCATCTTCCGAGTGCTTTCCTTTCTTTTCTGCGAAGCAATTCGAATGAGTGTTCCCTGAATTACACTCGTGTGTGCCTCCCAGATGGTGACAGGTGATGTTTCCTCCTGGTCATTTTCTTGGAAATAGTGGTCTAGTGCCTTGTCTATTTGTTCTCGCGTTACCGGGTCCAAGAGCAGTGCTTCGTTTAGCCTCCAGGTCCAAGTGGAGGGTCGAAACAGTGAAGATTTCAGGTCTATTCTGACTGGGCCATGATCTGACCACGTGGCTGGCTCAATAGTAGCCTTTAATAAACATGAGAGGCCCTCTTGCCTGGTGAAGGGATAGTCGATTCATGCGTACCGATTTATGAAGGGCGGAGTAGTGCGTATAGTCTTTTCTGGAGGGATTAAGGGTCCTCCAGCAATCACCTAGGCCCAAGTCGTACAATGAGTGTCGGATGGATCTGATGCATCGCTGGGGTATGCAGCTATGTCCCAAACAGGAGTCCAACGTCGGGTCTAGGGGTGTATTAAAGTCAACCCCCACTATTAGCACACCTTCCGCAAACTGCTGAATAGTGATGTCCCGAACGGTTCGCCACGAACGGTTTGCTGCGGACTCATCATTGAGTAAACTTTGACCCTGTACCTCACAGTCAGCAGACACATTCTAGCCAATCAGCAGCAGACCCTCCCTCCCAGACCTTCCCACCTCCTGGACAGCTCACTAAGAATGCAGCTTCACAATGAATGTAAAATGGATGCTGTCCAGGAGGTGGGAGGATCTGGGAGGGAGGGTCTGCTGCTGATTCGCTGGAATGTGTCTGCTGACTGTGAGGTACAAGGTCAAAGTTTACTCAATGATGAGTCCGTGGCGAACCGTTCGTGGCGAACCGTTCGGGACATCACTACTGCTAAAGTTTAGCCAACGCACCTTTGAGAAATGAGGCTTGGCGCCTATTGGTGACATAGATCGTCGCGACTGTGTGTATCTTGTCCACTATGATTCCCTTCAGGAAGAGGAAGCATCCATGTGTGTCTTGGACTCGTTCCAGTTCTTGGAATTCGCCATTACGATTGCTACTCCAGATTTGCGGGCTGAGGGGTGGTTGCAAAGATAGTTGGTCGGGTAGGACCTGTCGCGCAGACGGGGCGCTGCTCCTTCTTTAAAATGTGTTTCCTGAAGCATAGCAATCGAAATTTGCTTTTTCTTCAGTTCCCTCAGCAGATGTGTTCTGCGTTCTGGAATATTCAGGCCTCTGCAGTTGAGAGTGAGGACAGACAATGGCGCTTTGCGGTATGCCATCCCCCCCTTATGGGCCGTCATCCCTTCTGTATCAGAGATGCGGTCTCAAGTTCTCGGGGTCCCCCGATTCCGTGGGAGGCACCCACGGGCCACGCGCCCCACACAGTTCGACAAACAAAGATAAGTGAAGGGGAAGAGGGGTGTGTGGGTGCAGAGGTTGGTAGGTGAGGTTAGTGAGGGTGCGAGTGTGAGTCGTGTGGTCTATGTATGTGTAGGTGGGGAGTGCGCCTCAAGGGCGAAGATCCCTCCCGGGATTAATGGAATCCCGTATCAGGTCCCCTCTGTCAAGGTGTGCTCGTGCAGCAATCAGAGTCGTTAGGACCTCACCCCGGTAACCAGCCTGAAGAGCGATGGTCCCCACGGTCTAGCAGCGAAAAGATTAGCACGATTGTATGTCGGGGTAGCGCAGCCCCGGCCAGGGCCGTCTTTAACGCGGGGCAAACGGGGCAGCTGCCCCGGGCCCAGTTACTCTTGGGGGGCCCAAGGCAGCTTCCCCGTGGGCCCCGCTGCCCTCAACAATTGTTTCTCCCATGGGGCCGCCGGCCCCCACATTAAGCAGGCCATCGGGTGGGTATTGTAAGCAGGGGCCCGGTCACACACTGTAACACTTTAACAGCGCGACCGGGCCCTTTGCTTTTCGGCAGCGCTGGGAGGAAGTGACGGCTGTGAGTCACTTCCTCCCACTAAGGAGAGGAGCCGCGCGGGAGACGAAGGAGGGACCCTTGCCAGGAGAGGCAGATCCCAACAGCCTTCAGTCTGGACACCTGGGGAACCACTTTCCAAGGTAGGAAACTTGTGGGTGGGTTTAAAAGTGTAAATTTATGTCAGTATGTCTGTCTGTGTCTGTGTTTGTGTCAGTATGTCTGTCAGTGTATGTATGTCAGTATGTCTGTCAGTGTATGTTTATGTCAGTATGTCTGTTAGTGTATGTGTCTGTGCTTGTGTCAGTATGTCTGTCTGTGTATGTCAGTATGTCTGTTATTGTATGTGTCTGTGTATGCCAGTATGTCTGTTATTGTATGTGTCTGTATGTGTGTCAGTATGTCTGTCATTGTATGTCTTTCTGTATGTGTGTCAGTATATGTGTCTGCATATGTCAGTATGTCTGTAGTGTATGTTTCTGTGTGTGTGTCAGTATGTCTGTCAATATGTGTCTGTCAGTGTGTGTGTCAGCGTGTGTGTCAGTATGTCTGTCAGTGTATGTCTCTGTGTATGTGTGTTAGTATGTCTGGCAGGGGGCAGAGTCCAGGTGCCCCAAGCAAATGGTTGCCCAGTGTCCGGTCAATATTAAAGACGGCCCTGGCCCCGGCTCCACCCAAGGAAAAGACAGCAAGAGAGATTCGAGTCGGCCCGCTCCACCTCGCCCCATTTGAGGCGTTTTGCAAATTGCAGCATTTGTCATTCCTATTTTTATGTACATATTAAAGGTCATAACATTGTGAAGATATAAAAACAAAACTGAAACTAACATTCCCAAGAGCTCCCCTTCTGTTCCCCCCTTCACGTCCCGGATACATCAATCAGATCCATTTCACATTTTCCTCCCCCATCCTCGCCCGTCCCTGTCTTATTTCGTGTGTTCAGAGGCCCGCTTTAGCCATGTTAATTATCTCCCCCAGTTAGCCCTGTCCTTTCCTAGGTAGGTCCCATTCTATGTCCTCTCTCCCTACTCTTCCAGCTCTCCATCAGCAGTCTCTACTTTATAATGTGATGTTTCTGCCATGAGTGTAGTGACCTACCGTCATTGCGTGTTTATGTCAGGCGACAGGGAGTTGTGTGCCTTTTAGGTCCAGTGGAGTACATTCCCTTCCCACATAGGTCTGTTCCTGTATGTTACGCGATAACAGTTTTGTCTCATGAGCTTGACCCTTCCTGTACTATGTTCAATCACCCTTTCCCGGTCTATAGTCTTGGTGGGGTTGTCTTATGAGGTTGCCTTGGACCCTCGCCATCCCTGTCTGTCCCCGTTTTTACTCGTTACCCCACACTTCCTAGGAGTAGATATCGTTTCCCCCCCCGCCCTCCTCCCACCTCGACCCTCCTGAAATCTGGGTAGTGACAGAGATGTAGGTAGTGTTATCACATTTTTCACATGTATGCAGTAGTGTTGCAGTTTAGACATAATACATTCAGGCAGTCTCATTAGTAATTCGACCAGCAGGTGGGGATGGTCCCTGGTATGGAAGCAAATCGAACGCCAACTTGAAGGGGGTCATGTGTATGACCGTGTCATGGTGTCATTCCTGCTCATCCCCCGGGTCCAGGGTGGCCCCCTTGTATACCACAGTCCCAGAGGTCGGGGGGCTGGTGTCCAACACGTTACCCAGGCCCTTACCTGCCCCTCCGATTTCGGGTAGACTTTATACTTGTGTGTCCATGGCAGTCAATCCGCGGGAGTCAGCCGCGGTAAGTGAGGCAGGCACTGGAGGGTGACAGTCAATGTCCCCAGGCGTGTGTGCGGTCTGGTGATGCTGCATTTAGTGGAGGGAGCTTGCCCAGTTCTCCCGTCCCCACCCCCATACACATGTCCCCCCACCCCAAGTCTCTTTCGTGCCTGCTTCCGGCAGTGCCTGGGTTCCTCCGCGTGGTTCCCGCTTATGGCATGTTCGTGACAAGGGGGGGGCAGCCAAGGGTCTCGAAGTGCAGTCCTGTGGTAGTGTGAGTGTCTATGCGGCTTGCAACTGGGGGTTGGTGTGGTATGTCAGTGTCCCTGTGAGCAGTGCCAGGACACGGCAGTCGAGAGCAGGTGAGGGTATTTACTCTTCTGAAGAGGCTGGGTTTCTTCGGCGTCTGTTCTGGTGGCTTGGTGGGGATCTTGCCTCGCGTCTTCTAAATGCTCCCTGAGGCCTGGGTGGTGGTCCTATTGGTCCCAGGATCCGATGAGTGACCTGTACCGGCGTAAGTCCCAGCTCCTCCATGAATCCAGGTACTTCTTCAGTCTAGCACAGAGCGATCCAGGCGTTGTTGTGCCTGGCCAGGAGGGCCGGTGGGAAGCACCATTTGTAGGTGATGCCGCGGTCTCTCAGGGCCGTCGTTACCGGGCGTAGTGCTCTTTGTGCATCTAGAGTTAGAGGGGACAGGTCATTGAGGAGTGATATCTGGGCCCCTCTGTAAGGCCACATGGGCCTCTCACGGGCCTTCTTCATGATGGCGTCCTTCACTCTGAATGAGTGCAGGCAGCAGATCAGATCCCTTGGGCCTTCTTCCAGATTGCGCCGTCTCAGGATCCTGTGTGCCCTCTCGAATTCAAATCTTTGAGGGCTCGCCAGTTGCAGGATCAATTTGCGAATGTTGCATCGGCGCCCCCTGTTGTCGAGGTCCTCAAGATGCCTCCTCATGGCCAAGACTATGTCTCCCTGCCGAGCCACCGCTGTGTCTGCAGCATTGAGTCTACTGGTTTGGGTCTCCGCCACCTGCTCCAGCATGGTGATGCGATTCGCCTGTGAGGCGACTTCAGAGCGGATCCCTGCCATCTCCGCCTTTAGCGTGTCCTGGATGGTGGAGGTGAGTTGTTGTAGGTCCGCTTTGGTAGCCATAGAGGCTGCCAGGCCTCGAAGTTCTTCCCCTATCCTTTCCAATGCGGTGGTATCTGGGCCCCCAGGGGTGTCGGCACCATCTTGGGGCTTCCAGATTCTCCGCTCGCACCGGGTTGGGAATGTAGGAAGCCGTCTAGGGGGCCCTCTTGCTTGCCTCTTGGTGTTTGTGGAGGTTCAGGGCATTTGTTACGACCCATTTGGGGCAATATGCTAATTTACAGTCGCTATATAGGGGTCTGGTGGAACGGAGCCCTCGGTTTATGCGGTCATCTTGGTCAGAGCCCAAACCACGCCCCCTTTGTCTATCTTTCATTCCTATTTGTTATGCTTCTATTATATCTGTGTATTTCTTTAAAAGCATGAAAAAAATAAGCTTTTCCTCATTTTTCTACTAGCCCTTACTCTGTAACCAGCTGAATCTCAAACTAAAATGTTGTACAGCAGATTGGTTCTATAGAGGACTACCTGTCCCCAACTAGAGATATTCAACCCAAAAGTGAGTGGAAATGAAACATACATACGAAAAGTCTGAAACCTGAAAAGGTCTGCATTCAAATTATATTTACCTTGGACCTCCTTAAAAGAAATTTAGAACTGATACTTGAACACTTTCATTTATAAATTCACCCTAAAAGTGGAACCTTCAGTGATCTTGAGCTTGACATTAGGACTCTTTTAGTGTTCTAAGTTAGAAGACTAAGGAACAAGAATGTACAAAATGTTTACACGTGCCTTAATGTGCTCTCGATATCAGTTTTTGGTCTGAACTGAGCTAAGATATTGAGGTTTCTGTAAACATTTTT
Organism: Pelobates cultripes; assembly: GCA_933207985.1. Classification (NCBI taxonomy): domain Eukaryota; kingdom Metazoa; phylum Chordata; class Amphibia; order Anura; family Pelobatidae; genus Pelobates; species Pelobates cultripes. Next base: position 58,984,185 of record OW240917.1, read on the forward strand.
ATAACACAAATTTGTTGACACAAAGATGTCTATTGTAGTTAAAACAAGTAAAATAAATATTTTTAAAAATGTGTTTTTGCAATACCAATGCATAGAGGTAATTACTCAAAAATAAGTAAGTAACCAAATGAGCTTAGCTTGTCTCTTTCTGACGTTCCTGGTCTGTGTCTCTCTGTTTGTCGGCTGACTAATAATATCCAAGTAAATCTGAAAGTTTATAGTACGAAAACAGTGGTTCAGGCTATGTTATTGGGAAGATGACATCTAATATCCAGTAGCCATGACAGATAATAATAATTAAAATATAATAAAATAAACAAACACACAAAAAACATCTCATTAATAAAACACCTTCTACCTGTTCATCTAAGGGGTTGTTGAAAAATTTTAATGGGATGAAAATAGAAGTATAAAAGTGTAAGATACACGTTCTTTCAACATATATCAAACTCTTGAGCTACATGTAAATAACATTCTTAATACAATTATTAGAATCACCGTAAGGACACAGCTTCAGTAGTAAAAGGCCGGCATGTGTCCTTAAGGGGTTATTAATCAAATAGGTGTTATGACGACAACATATGGCCAGTATAGAGATACCAATGATAGGAAATGTAGTTAAATTGTAGTTAACAGTATTTTACAGCTCAATTACAGCCTAATTTTGATGAAGTACAAATAAAACATTGAAATAAGTTCATACATTTGTTTTATTCATCAGTACGTGTTATTGTTTGGTACTATAGCTTTCAGTAAGAGATTTTATTTGTTTTGGGGTCTTTTTTTTCCATTTGATTTTCTATAAAATATATTTTATCTTTTTGTGTCAAGCCCAGTGTAAACATTTTGCAAGTTTCTATGTGGAAATTGCCCTGCAGAGCTTTTCACGAAGACAGAGGATGTTTGTAGCTGTTAAATTTAAATCAGTTTGTCATACATAATATTATCAACATATTAACATTGAGTAAGAGATATACAAACAGATTCCATTACAAGTAGTTTAGCCACATTTTTATTCTCCTGAAATTTATTGGAATTGCCATGGTAACTGTTCGTTTTTAATCACCGTTATGCCTAGGGGAAGTGCTCTTTGGAAAAAAGGTTGAACTGAAAAATGGAAGAAACATATTCGGTCAGACAAACAACATCTCAGTCTGTGAAAACATAATGTTAATAAAACAGCTGGGATGTTTCAGGAATCTACAGTCTTAACTCCGTAACTATTACTGATATAAAAAAAAAAAAAACAGATTTGTTCAAGATAGTCTACTATCCCCAATTAGTTTTTTGGTTTGTAGAAATTGTAAACTTAATGTAGTGGTTATGAAGCAAAGAGCAGGTTCAGCAGTGTAAACGCTGCCTTATCTGAGATTTGGCAGTGTTTACATTGAGGTCTAGGACCACCTCAGTGACTGTCCCATAGACAGCAACTAGAGGGACTTCCTGAAACAAAGTCCTGAAAAGATTGCAGCATTGACATTCATGGTCACCACCCTCTGCCTGGAGATGGCTGAATGCTCCCTGTTAATATATTTCTATGAGTAAATGTTGATTGGTGCAGTGCAGTGATTTACCGTGCATGCGCACAATCCTCTGAATGCTTCGCCATTGGATTAGCTCTGTATTGAGGATCTCAGCCAGTAGACTGTGCACAGCGAGATCAGCTCTCTAAGGGAAAGCCTACTTACTTAGCGGACAGGGGGAGGGGGAGTGGATAATAACTAGGTATATTAAAACTCAAGTTTTAGGAATACACGTTTGCATTCCTAAAGCTAGAGTGGTACTTTAAACTAATACTCCAAAAATGTTCTCCTAAAAGCAGAACTGTATAAGTAATTGCTTCTGTTATTGTTGATTTGATAACGCACCTTCACTGTTTTTTTTTTGTTTCCCTTTACACACTGTAATGTAAGTGACTATTTGTCTGTGAACTATGGTAACATTTAGTCTCAGCCCCTAGCACATTACCCATAAACTGGATTTTAAATTTAGTGCAGAGTAAAAAGAAAAAAAAAAAAAGCAGGATCATCAGTAGAGAGTCACACTCAATCATCAGGAAAAAAAAACAAAAAAAAAACGAATGAGCTTGGTTCTCTGGATAAAGAGGTTTACCTGCACACTCCCCCTTGTCCCCACACTCCAAGGTTTGTTGAGTAGATATTAAATGGAGGGGCTTAAACCATTTAGTCCTTTGCGGTTTCTTTTTCAATCAGTAGAGTAGCTAAGAAAATACATTTTCAAAATGTATGAACTTTTAAAATAACAATGAACGGTGCAGTAATAAAAAATTGGGACTGGATGGGGATTGGATGTATTATAGTGTGCAAGGCATCATGTTTACATGAAGCTCCTCTGTAACACTATGCAAGGGTTATTAGTCATTGAAGTATCCAATAAATAAATGGTAGGGAGCACTCCGATCGAAGCCTATATTTAGGTGCATGTGTCCTAGGTAAGGTTCCAGTTCACCAAACAATAACGTATTATGGAAAGGAAATCCTCAGCACACAGCATAAAGATCAATGGTAGTCTATTCAACCACCAAGGTCAGGCATCGTTTCGGCACTCTTGGTGCCTTTGTCAAGCCATAAAGGATAGTGCATCATACAACAATATATATATAGTGTATCCATCAATTAATAAATCAGTTAAGTGGATACACAGTCTATATCACATTATGGGTGAATTATATATGTTGGAGATAGAGATTGGTGTGATATTCCCATCAGGTATAGATACACTAGATATTGTTAAATGTTACATTGTACCTAAACTCTGCATATTATTCTGCGACATTTTTTTATTTAAAAAAAATGGAAAGATTTCTGGCACTTACCATAACAACAACAAAGCTTATCCAAAGATATCTACTTGCTTCTTAGTGCAAAAATGCATAAGATAAATGAACGAGCACTCCAAGGGATTTTTTCACAAGTTTATTATTGTAATCAATAATAAACCGTTGATTATAACTATATACTTATGAAAAAATCCTTTGGAGTGCTCTATTAGAGAGAGTGTTTGCCTGCATGCGCGCGCTCCTATATATTTGGGATAGTGATATTATCTCACTTAATCACGAACACCTATTCACATTTAGGAGATGATATCATTGTATTGAATAGAGAACACTGATCCACAATGAATTACCTTTTCTAAGTTTTCCACTTAGGTATTAGCACATATGATGCACAGCACTGTATATTAATTGATTTATTGATTGATGGATAACCTTTAGATATTGTTGTATTATGCCATGTCATGTATGGCTTGACAAAGGAACCAAGAGTGCCGAAACATTGCCTGGCCTTGGTGGCTGAGGATTTAATTTATTTTATACTAGTTATTGCAGTATAGTCATCTGACTAGAAAAGTATACAGGATCCAATTACAGGTAGTGAGGTTCCCTGTATTTTCCTAATCCCCACATGCCTGGTAATTTTCATCTTATGTGAAGAATGGATCAATAAGTCATATATGGTGATATTTGTTTGATATGTTTCGATAATGAGTTTTCTAACTACAGCCCGCTTCACTGCAATTAATGTGTGTGCAATGATATTTAAGTCTTATAATGTAAGAAAAGGTAAGCAGATTTCATACTTGAAAATGAGAGAAATCTTAATGTATCCTTCCTGGTAAAATATTTTATAAATGAAATAAATAATTCAGAGGATACATTATGTGAATTCCTACAGTACGTAAGGATCCGTACGTGTCCATACATGTAAGCAAAATATGAGCCATTGAGCCAGTCTTGGTGTAAGGTAGTATCAGCATAATGCTGAAGTATCTAGATTAAACTTTTGAAGGCATTCTGTAACTGAACTCCAACTATAAAGTCATGTTCTATGCTTTTTTAGATATGAAGAGCATTATATATTGTGTAGATTTTTTTTCCATTTTCCCACACTGTTCAAAGAAGAATCCCTCCAGATATAAAGAATATTAAATTCCTATAAACATTAATCCTTACCAATACCATTACAATTTATCATAGTTTGTGCCATGACTGCTAGATTGCCTATTCAATTTCGTGAATTTGCCAATTCCCATTCTTTTGTAAATGTGACATTTATTTTGTGCTCATAACCATTCTCTTTAATCTTTTGCCGATTGCATCATTAAACAGCTCCTAAGCAACGAATTTCTAGACACACAAATATTACTGTTTGTCTTTTATAGGTTCATAGAAAGAGATCTATTATTTGAACTGACTGATAGGGCTAGCAAAAGGAGAAGCTAATATAATGTAAGACCTTTATTAGGACCATGTAACTGATGGTTGTGGGTTGTCTATTAATGAAATGATTTAGTGAGTCAATATATACCAACTCGTTGAAAGTAAACAAAAGTCACATGCTGACGGCTATTTCTTTTTTTGTACGCTGACCTTTGGCAGATGCTCAATTCTAAAGATTTTTAAATTGTTAATGGTTTCTTCCACACAACACAGCTAAGCAACTTTCTTAGAATTTAGAAATAAACGCAATAAGAATGTGATGAATAGTGGGTACTCTATATCCTCAGTTAAATGGTTATTTTCAAGGTCGTGATGCATCGTATTGTCATACATTGAAGACTTTTTTTTTAAAGTTACACATGCTACAGTAATTATAGGGAAGAGCAATTTAGACTCTACATCGTACAACCTAGGGATTTAAAAATAATAACACTTTATTAATATTTGAAACACATGGATCATTGTTATATAAATATATAACCTGTTGAATTAATTTATTGAATAGTACTTGCTTGCTCCATAACGTTAACAATAATTGTCAAAAAAAAAAGACGACGTTGGCCATAGCCTATGCTAGCTACGAACTAAGACTACTCCCACCACTTCTGCGTGCTAAGATATACCTAGCGACACCAAAACGGACCTACGGGTCCGAACCTAGCGGGAGCCAGTGACCCGCCTTTCCTATAATGGCTTCAATTCCCCGCCCAAACGACCAGGTAACGCATTGTCACGTGGCTCCCGCCATAGACAGTTGAGAACAACCTGACCCGACGCAACTTCTGTTTGCCCTTTACGCACACTCTGGTTAAGTGAGGTAATCTGATTGCTCCAGACGTTCTATTCTGTATGATACTACCGTTTCCCCCCGTCGTATACCTACACTGCTTTCAAAGTGTGAACAGCATATTCACCTTGCTCGGGGACCTGCAAGTCTCTCTAGGGAAAGTTGAGCGGAGATCCGCATACCTCATTGTATTGTATAATGTGTGCCTATAAACTACAGAAACCTGCGAGTTTCACACTGTTTACCAATTAACTGCTTTCTACATTTTGAAAATATCTTAATAAAAAGATTTACAAAAAAAAAATAATTGTCAAAAAAAATCAGGGAATCCATGGGATAGAATGAGAAAGAGAGTGGAAAGATATGTGAAGGGAAGTAGAGTATAATACAATCAGAGAAATGTTAAGAATAGGGAAAAAGAAGAAAAAGGATTGCGAGCAGAGTTGGAAATACAAAGGTTGAGATAATCATATGATATCTAATTATGGATTTAGAGTTGGGAGGATTAATTGAGTTTAGTATTCCACAAGCCAGATAATTCATATATTTAATAACAATGAGGCTGTGTCATGGATTCTTTAATTATTTTTTTCAAGAGGTGTGCATACTTTTCTTTCTAAATAGATAACATCCTATGTTCTCTGTTAAATTTAGGATAACATAACAATAAAAACTGTTCACCATGCATATATAGAAATATTTTTTCTATAGGACAGGAGCAATCCTGTCATTATTTATTTATTCAGCTGTTGAATTCAGATATTAATCAAAACCTATTTTCTTGTAAATACCTGTAGATTTGCTTAGTGCAGATACAGAGGTTATTTAAAATAGTCCAAGTGTTTTCTATTGATTGAAAACGTGTTGATATTATTTTATTGGTTTCCACAACATAATATTGTAGCATACCAATATAGCAAGCTATAGTAATTTTAATTATAATTTGTTTAACCCCTTAAGGACCGGCCTGTTTTTGCGATGTTGTACGTTAAGGACCAGAGCAGTTTTGACACTTTTGTGGTGTTTGTGTTTAGCTGTAATTTTCCTCTCTCTCATTTACGGTTTCCATACAAGTTATATATTGGTTTTTTTCAGGACAAGAAGGGCTTTCTTTACATACCATTATTTGAATCATGTCATATATTTTATTTAAAAAAAACTAATAAAATATGGTGAAAAATTGAAAGAAAAACAAAACATGTTTTTGGACTTTTACTTGAAAAATCTTTTACTTATCTGCAAAAGCTAATGAAAAAAACTGCTAAATAGATTCAAAATTTTGTCCCGAGTTTAAAAACCCCCAGTGTTTACATGCTTTATTGCTTTTTTTTGCAAGTTATAGGCCTATAAATACAAGTAGGAAATTGCTGTTTCAATATATATATGTATTTTAAATTTATCAATAGTGACATTGTAACACCGTTATCTGTCATAAATCCCCGAATCACACCTCACATGTACATATTTTTTTAAAGTAGACAACCCAGGGTATTCAAAATGGGGTATGTCCAGTCTTTTTTAGTAGCCACCTAGTCACAAACACTGGCCAAAGTTAGAATTTATATTTGTTTGTGTGTTAAAAATGCAAAAAACTCTAACTTTGGCCAGTGTTTGTGACTAAGTGGCTACTAAAAAAGGCTGAACATACCCCATTTGCAATACCTTGGGTTGTCTTCTTTTGCAAATGGTATGCCATCATGGGGCTAATTCTCATTCCTGGGCTACCATAGGCTCTCAAAGGCAACCTAACCAATCTGACAAATTTCAATAAAAAAAAAAAGTAAAATCAAGCCTTATATTTGACCCTGTAACTTTCACAAACACTATAAAACCTCTAAATGTGGGGTACTGTTATACTCAGGAGACTTCGCTGAACACAAATATTAGTGTATCAGAACAGTAAAACATATCACCGCAATAATATCATCAGTGAAAGTGCTGTTTGTGTGTGAAAAATGCAAAAAACATCACTTTCACTGACAATATCATCACTGTGATATGTTTTACTGTTCTGAAACACTAATATTTGTGTTCAGCAATGTCTCCCGAGTAAAACAGTTCCCCCCATGTACAGGTTTTAGGGTGTCATAGAAAGTTACAGGGTTAAACACAGTGTGAACAAATTAAATTCTCTGGATTTTCGGCCTGGGTTGGCAGGCAGGTCCCTCAAATTGCAATCATTAAAATTACTTAATGTATTTGCATATTGTCAGCTTGCAATTCCAAATCTGATAGAGTTTAGTTGCTGAGCGGATTGGAAAAAGTTAATTGGTCTGCAACCATTTGTGGAAATATTTATTATTAGAAATTGTCTATGCTTCTTTAATACAGGAGATATTGTAATATGTACCCTGTCATATTATAGTGAAAAATATTAAACGTTAATACCTATGTTATGTTGAGTTATTGCATTCGTTGGTGATAGATACTTTGAGCCAGTAACTACATTGCTCATTATCCAGATTTTCATTGTTTACACTGGGAATAATGGTCTGACATGTTTTGAAGAAATGATCTTTTGTATGATTAGTGATTGTTATTCTCGTGTAGATTGTTGTTGTCACAATAAATTATAGTTTTAAGTAATGTTATTATTGCATGTATATTGTATTGAATTTTAAATTAAGTTGAACGACAAGAATCTAGGATCAGAGATGAAATAGTAGGTATCTTTTTAAATCAAAATTGTGGGATGGTCATATAATTAATCCCGCAATATTAATATTCATATTTATAGTAATACAATTAGTAATTTGAATACAATTTTTTATTTTTCATAATTTTTTTATATATTTCACAAAATATAACTTTCAGACTGCTACCCGGGGCAATATCGCAATTCATACCATGAGACTACCTCATATGTAGAAGTAGCCAATTTGAGTTCTTTAGACCCGTCAGCCTGTTATAGGCCTGATCTTACTATGCTAGTTTAATTTAAGTTTGTTCATGTGTTTACTCGCTTTGCTTTTAATACTTTTGTTCTGCGCACTTCACAGTAAGGTGGATTATTTAGCTTGACTTGGTGGTTTTCAATGCAATGTGATGCCCTCATGTCTATATGTTAGTGGTGGTGACTATTTTTTTTACGTCACATACCGTGTTTAGACACGCTTGTCTCCTTTAAAAATATGGAAACACAATAGAGATTTCTATTAGTAATTCCAACAAGGTGATCAGAAAAGGAATAGTGGGCTAATTCAATAACTCTTTATAGACCAATCTACTGGTTGTCAATGCCCCCACCAACAGCGAAAGAAAAACAATTACTAAATAGTAAGCATTTAGGATAGCACCCTAATGCTACACCAGGACTAGTGTCTCAGGGGGGAAAATAGAAAAAAAAATAAGAAGTGATATAATCACCAAATAAATGCTCTACAAACATATATTATTGACTCTCATAAAATAAAATGCCAAACTCAAAAAAAGTATAAATGTGCTGTAGGAATGAGCAGCTCAACGTGTTCATTAGCACAGTTCATAAACAGTAATTGTAAAAGTAACGTGCAGTGTGTCCAATTGTGGCAGTTTGCATCGGAAAACTCCTGCTATCATGACAAAAAAAGAGAGTGTAGCTCAGATTCTTCACTGACACAGTTCATCAGCTGTAGCGTTCAAAATAATAAATGTTACTGCTTACATTAGAAGGCTCCTGCTATAATAGTATCTGGAGTCACTCGAAACACGAACTGTAGTAATCTAGTGATCTTTTATGAATAAAAAGTTTGGCATCATATATTTCCTAAAATGTTGTACATAAAAGACTTCGTCCTGATATTCCTTCTGCATTCCATATAACCAAAGAAGAACATATTAAACGGTGGCATGACGTGCATTTACAATGTTCTTCTAACCTCATGAGTTTCCTCAAAGAAATTGAGAAAGAAAAATTTAAATGAAATAACTGTAGCATTACAGAAGAAGATTGATTCAGTCAAAAGCTCCAGGGATGATTTCTTATTTGTATAAATGGAAAATAAATTGAAATCAAACATCCAGAAATATCATAATTACATAAAAGAAAAGAAACATAAACCTTTCCAAGGAGACTATGAGGGCTTTCAAGAGGAGAGAATTTTTAGAACTCGCAGGAGACCAGGCAGATGATATAGACAAGCTCGCACTGAATCTCAAAGTTCAATTTATAATTCCTCTGCCTCTCAGGCAGCAAACAGCGAGAGTGATTCTGACAGCAGCTCAAAGTCTAATAGGTCAAATTCACGTACCGTTAGGGGTATTCAAAGAAATTCCAGAAATGTGTCTTTTTTAGAGAACAATCAACAGACATTAGCTCCCACAGTACAGCTGAGAGGTCATAGACAATGGGGTAACAAGACCAAGTTCAGTCGGAGATGATAACCCAACACGATAATCAAATAATCAATCTATCTGGCTTTGTCTTACAGCCCAGACATATCTCTCTTCTTGAGCATAGTTTATTATTCATCCTGACACCACGGTTTGATCAGTTCGGTTTGATCAGTTCAAATGGGTCAAAGATTTTCATCTATTCGGAGAAATTTGGCCCTGCATGCTGACTTCCAGAAGAGATACGACAGAGAAGCAAGAAGTTTGAGACTCTCTATGATGGATTTCAAGCATGTGCATCTCTTCTGGTTAATCTCACTAAACTAGAACATATAGCACTGAAGGGACTTTCTAATGACAATAATATCGTCATCAAATCATCTGTTAATTGAGGGAATATCGTACTTACGAAGATTGTAAGGTATATAGAAATGTGCATGGAACACCTGCATGTATTATATACAAAAATAGAGAATGCACACTATAACCACCAATTGAGAAATATATAAATCCTTTATTTAAACATAAAAGTGCTTGCATACATAAAGCAAATACATAAAGCAACAAAAATTGGCAAATAGTAAACTATATAATTACCTAACGTCCACAAGCCTACTACGACAGAAACACGAGCCACCAATACCCCCCCCCCCCCCAACCCCCAATGTTTCAGCACCAACTGGCTGCTTTTCTCAAGGGTGTCCTTCTCTATTTTTGTGTTTGATAGTTGTAGGATAGGATTTGTACCTAATGTTTCTATCCTATTTATGTTGTCTCTCCATGCATTGTTGTTATTATTGAACACCTGCATAACCATCAGGACGACACTGGTCTACCACAGACCCCACAGCCAGATTTTTATTGGAACTGCGAGATCTTCTTATCAAAGCCCATGAGGAGAATTTGATTTCTGAAGACAAATTCAGATTTAGGTTGAAGAATAAGCCTACAATTGTCACGTTTTATTGCATGCCATAGATTAGGCAGCTATGCTACTGGAATTTGGTTCACTCTAAGCATTTGTCTATGTCTATTGTTTTAAATGTAATATTGATCCCATCACTGACAGCAATCTGCATTAAGGTATTGCTGTCTAATAATAGGAGACCATCCGACATAACTTCATTACACTCTTAACAAACTTGTGTTTTTATGTGAGTAGTTTAAGTAAGCAAGACGTGTACGTACTTGGGCCAATTACAGTTATTGTATGATTTAAGCAAAACTTTATATAGCGATTAAAGTATTAAACTAATTTAACTGAGTTAAAAAGTTTCACATAGATTTTTTATTCTTTTAACCATTTGTATTAAAAGTTAAGTTTTAGATAATACAACCATTTATATATATATATCTTTTTTAAATTCTTTAGAGGGCTAGAAACCTTTTGGGTCGGTGGCAAACCACCATCAGTTGCATTAAGAAGATACAGGAGATCCTTATCACTTTGATTTTCAGTTTAGTAAATAAACCCTAATCTGTCCCTATGCAATACTGTATTTATATTTCATTTGAAGCCTCCATGAAAGTAGTCAGCATGGGTAAAGGGATAATATGGCTGCCAAAAGCCAGCTGACATTTGAAATGAGATTTTAGTATAGAAAGTAAGGTACATATGGGATATTATTCTGGGATGTTAAACACATACATTTTATTTATTTTCTTATTCCAAGTAAATACTACTAATTTAAAGTCAAATACCCTGCCCAGATGATAGAAGCAAGACAAAAAAAAATTTCTCCAAAGAGGAAAGATCAAAGTGCAGTGGAGGTAAAAGTGATGAGTTGGATGTCATGTTCCTGTGATTTGTGCTTTATTTCAATGTAATGAATTAAGTGCATGCAGCTTCAGCACCAGTAATTGAATATGTTTGAAAATAATAGATATGCTACTGATCTGTTTCTCTCGTTTCCTTTCACAGTGGGCACAGCAGGAGGTCGTGGATATCATCCTAATGTCACATTTTTATACTTACACTTTTTTTTTTTTAAATGAGAGGTTAGCAGATCCAGAGGCATCTGCATCAAAGACAAGAAAATTCAAAAGGCAGAATATGGCTGATTATGGGTTTGTGTTATATGTATAGCTATTGATAATTAATAGACTTTGTGCAGGGCAAAAATGTTGGGTTTTCCAAGGAGTACTTTCTAAATGGAAAATGTATTTTTGTACTTCCTGTGGTTTGAGGATGTGTTTGTGAAAAGTTAAAATTTTACTAAACTGGACACTGTACCCACTGTTATCAATATTAGATCCCAAATTGCCACCAAAAGGTTGTGGGCTAGGGGGAAATGATAATTTAATTTTTTTTTTTTTTTTTTTATAATTCTTTATTTTTCTAGTGCATGAGTAAACATAACATACATTATTGCCGTGCCCCAACAGCAGTAGCAAGTGCGGTAAAAAACACAATATGACAAGATGGGGCATATATGATAACTGCACAGGTACTTCAAGAGTAAACAGGTATGTCTAGATATGTGCCTTTGTGTAGGCTGAGTCTGTCTGTCTGACTAGTATAGTTAAGGCATTCAACAGGACTGTGTATTAGGGTACAGGTGTCCTATCAAGACAGGTGCATTGTTGTGTAGTGCACAGGCTAGATGAGTGGTGGACAGAGAAGTTATAGGTATGAGTGCATTTGGCAGATCTGGCAGGTTTAGTAATAGTGAGATTCTCGGCTACGTGGTTTGACTGCCGCCCTGCTTGGGGTGTCAAGGCAACTGATGCCCCTGTCTTGTGATTCTGAAATGGGGAAGGGGAGTCAGGATTAGTCAGGCTGATGCAGAGATTCTTGAAGTGCCGGGAAGGTTCTGTCGGGCACCCGTCTAAGAGGCTCGGATGTGAGATTTCCATCCCGTGTGTGCAGCTGGGCTAGTCTCACGTCTGGGGTGTAGTTAGTGCGGGATGCCCGGGACCCTCCTGAGACACCAGTCGTTGTTTGACTCCTAACCTATGGGAGCCTCGGGGGGGGGGGAAGGAGTTAGTGGATCCTGAGGGGACTACCGTGGGTTTGTGGCTCAAACTGATTTCAGTGGTAAAGGGGCAGTCTGTGTCAAGGTCTGGTTTAGGGTGTCAGTCATGCATTGAGTATAAGTAAGAGAAAATGTGTGTGTAGGAACAGTAACTCATTTAAACATTATAAACATTGCAATTGCAGTTCCTTAGAAGAGCCTTTCAGGTGGCTGCCCCCAGTCTTCCTCCTTGGCTGTTGGGTTACAGGTCCCAGTGACTGTCTCCACTGTAGTGTGTTCCCTGTCAAGTCCTGGAAGAATGTGAGTCAGGAGGACTCAAAGTCCACGGGGTTTTGTTCTGTACAGCTGCCATGATCCGGTTCTTGTCTGAAATTGAGTGGCAGTGGACTATTGCATCTCAGGTGGTAGTAGTGGGGGCCTGCATGGGCTTAGGTACCCTGAAGCAGGTGTCAAATGTCAGTTTTTTAGCCTGTGTGTGCGGCAGGATTATGGAGAGCAGGTGCCGGAGGTAATGGCGGCAGTTCAGCTGGGCCGTCAGGTATGCCTCTTATTTTCACATTTGCTCTCCGGCTGTGATCTGCTGTAAGATCCAGCCGAGTAAGTGTCGCAGCATAAGAGGCTTGCAGGTTGAGGAGGGAGTCTTTGAGGCCCTGTACCTCTTGCCATAGCTCCATGATGTCCTCTTCAGATGCCTGAACCCGGGCAGTCACTGCCTGGACTTCCGTCCGCACCAACTCCATATCTGCTGCGAACATTTGCCTCATTTCCAGCATGATGTTGCGGATATCCTCCTTGGTGGCGAGATCCCGTGAGTGCCCCTCCAACCCCGCTGTAGGGATTTTCGGGTCTGTCGCTGGGTCTGCAGGCAAGTCGGAGCACACCTCCGGGTCTGGATTGGGGGATGCACTCTGGGTTGCGGTGCGTTGGAGCAGGGCTCTGATGTTGTGAGTGTCTTTGTTCCCGCTTGTTTGTGGCTTTTGGGATTGCCAGCCCATCAGGACTGAGCTGTGCGGGTGATTCGTGGTTGGGAATCGGCGTAGGTTCAGTGCTCCAGGATGTTCGCCCAGTCAAGCATGCAGGCTCCAGCATGCGGAGGAGCGAGGTAGGCCCCCGGATCGTCGGCGTGGTTTCCTGCACGTCGGGGTATACAAGAAAGGCATGTGCCGGTAACTCTTTCCTTCGGGGATAGAGCCCTCACCCACTGGCTATGGGTGAGGGCTAGGGGGACTTTAGATTCATCCTGTTAACAATATTATAGCCCCAACCTGAAACCTGTGGAGGAGAGGGGCTGGGAAGGACACTACATTCCTTATCATTATCACTATATTAGTCACCATTTGACACCCATGGCTGGGTGCTGGTGGGAACATTAGGTCACCCACGTTATTTTACCCCTCACCTGCTAATCATGGGTAGGGGACACTATGTTCCCCTCACATTATAATCATATTAGAATCTCCTGTTGGACCACAGGGGGGATACTATATCCTCCACCACTTAATTTATAGCCCCACCATGAGGGACTGGGGGGAGGGGTGTGGAAAGTAAATTATAGCCCTGACAGCCGAGGGCCGCGCGTGAGTTAGAAATAGAGGAGCTGCTGTAAAGTGAAGATGACCCTGGCTGGGCCCACTCTGCAGTATACAGGCAGCCGGGGGCCCTGCAGGTGCCCATACATATATATAACGATAATCGCTATACATATGTGCACATTGTGACTGTGGGGCCCCATCACCCCCTGGTTGCAGCTCTGAATATCAAACAAAAAAACCACTAATTATTTATTATTATTATTGCTAATTATAATGTTCTAACATAATCCACAGAGCTCTACACTGACTAATAAATGTATAGGGGGAGACCCAATGGCAGTTTAGATAAAACAATCTAATTTCATATAAAACATATATTTACTGAAAAGCAAATAAATATGTGAACAGCGAGATAAAGTGTGACACCGTGAAGTCATAGGGTGGTAGAGGTTAGTTTACACTTATAAGGAGAATAACAGATGTTTTCAGAAATTCTTAATGAGTTTTGCTACCAAGTTGCTTGAAGAAGCAAAATGGTCCGGTGATTAGATTAAATAACTGTGACTTGCGTAGATAAAGAAAGAAGAAATCCAATTAATCTGAGAACCAAAATTAATCACAGCTCCACACTACTGTTTAATGTATTGGTTATAATGCAAGGAAGCTATAGGAGCAGTCCCTCTGTTTTGTGTCAAACTGTTTTCAGGCTGTTTGATGAATATTATAGGTTTCCAACCACTCTAAGCCCAGCTCTTCAGGTTTAATATACTAACATTGTATGTATGATTCTGTGTATTTTTAATTCTATTATATTCCAGTACGTGCTGCCATACAAATATTTAGGAGGGAGAACCCAAACTGTTGGGATAAAATGCTCTATGTGGCAGTATACCAACGAGTAGGTTCACGTGCCCACATCCCCACCCCTGTGCCATTCACAAGAAGCCCTCCTTTAAATGTGCCCAATCTTTCCAAGAAATGCTCTAATCAGAGGGTGTCTAGCCTGAAATAGGTGGAAGGTAAAAGTTTCATCAGGCCTTTACCATCCTCCAATCTGGCTCAGAGTTCCAGAGTGCTGGGTAGGAATCCAGGTCACCTTAAATGGTGGGGCTTTTAGTTGGTATATGGAGCTCCATCAGGTCCTTTGGTATCGTTGAATGCCTCGCCACCTTCTCTGTCACTCCTCCAAACAGCACCCTGATTGGTAGGTGCGGGACAGAGAGATCCCTAGTCCACATTTTCCCAGACCGTGGCAACTCTGCGATCTGATCAGTAGTGTCAGACAATTTGTGGGTAGCTCCCGGTCAGGCGCACCGTGCCTCAGCGGCTCTTGGCCGGCTTATGCATGGAGCTGGGAGGCGGGAAATGGTAGTGATGTATTTCTTTTAGGAGAAGGTGGCACGTTGAGAGACATGAACCAAGCCAAGGTGGCCAGGAGGTCTGTTTTGCCAAATTGTTTGAAAACTAGAGGGTCTGCACCTATAGCCTCTTTTACCACGCAGTGGTTATGGAGGAGATAGAGAAATAGGAAAAAGGAGAAAAGTAGTGAAGGGTCAGGGGGTCTTTGGTCAGCAATGGCTGAGGGAGTCTATTCTAGATTGTCAAAATATTTTATTAAGATTTTGCTTCCAAAACACATTTTACATGATAAGCAAATAAAATGGAAATGGTTCAGGTTATTCCTAAAAACAAATTTTAACTATGCGCTAACCTATTTTTGCAAAACTACCTGCTATTATACCTGATATATCAGTGTATTTTGGTTCTTACTGGCGCATGGAATATGTTAGACATCTTTTCATTAATTTTAGTGCTGCTCATGGACAAGTTATAAATATTAAAACTCTACACAGAGCAACTATAACCATCTTTTCTGTTAAAAATATAATCTGTCTGTATCCGGTTATGACACTGAAGTGATTTATACTGCCAGAGTCATAAATCATCCAATTCAGGAAGATAGAGGTGATTGCCGCTAAGAGCACAGCGTGCTGATAATGGACTGCTGTGCTATTAGGAAACATATTGTATATATTTTTGTCTTTAAATTGGAAACTGTTAGCTGTGGAATATACAGCTATAAATATTTCTGATTCGGGTTGGATAAAAATTAGAGGAAATTACATTTGATTATTAAAGGGGAAAAAAATAACAATTTTCCGGAGTAAACAAGACACGCATAAATAATCTGATAATACATAAGAGCTTATCTCTTTCCTCCTGTAAAGGATTACAAACATTCTATTTAGTGACAGTAATTCTCTATGTGAAAAGTGGGAGAGTTGGATCACATCAGGAATCAATCATGGTAGCATGTGCAGCACTTTTTAAATGAAATGGCTATAGCTATAAACTGTCATAAATGTTAAAAAAAAATTAATGAAAATGTACACATGAATCATACTTATTTATTTGCAAAACAATGTAGGATATGTTGGAGCATTGCACCTGTGCAGTGCAACGTTAGCAGTGCATTTCTGATAACACCTGATCTTAAAGGAACACACCACTTCTTTGCTCCAGCGGAGGAAGTGACATGGCCTGGCAGAACCCAGGTAAATTGTCAAAACATTTGCAAACAGTTTGGCTACCTACACTGGGAGGATGCCAGTGCACTCATGACACCATAAGGACCTGTAGTGGTTATGGTGCTTGGAGTGTTCCTTTAAAATTATTGTAAAGCATAAAGGTGTACAACCAGAAAACACAGTTTGAAGATGTATCACACATACATTGGAATGCAGATAAAAATCCTAAGGTGTGCCTATTGCCAAGTGGATTTTCTGTCAAAATATTTTATTAAGATTTTGCCTCCAAAACACATTTTACATGATAAGCAAGTGTTCCATTTGAAAAATAATATATCAGGTTATACTATATAACAGGGATAGGCAACCTTTTAGTGGTACTGTGCCAAAACAAGATCTTGAAGTCTCTTGGCGTGCTGGTCCTTTTTTTTTTTTTAAACTTGAGATGTTGCTGTGTTGTGCTTGTGTTACTTATGGGTGCTGCAGTTGCTTTGCAGCATTTTATTTGTGCGTATGTGGACTGTTATATTGTATGTGTTGATGAGTAGTTTGTGGTATTGTGTATGATATCTATGAATGGGGGCTGCTTGTGGAATTGTGTGTCTGGATGATATGTCAAAACATTGTGTGTTTGGTCTGTATATGTGTGGGGCTGCTTGTGGGGTTGTGTATGTGGATTGTCAGTGGTGTTGTGTTTGTTGGGACTATGTATGTTTGTATGTGGGCTGTTCGTATTATTTGTATGAGGCTGAGGCTTCCTCTGCTGTTGTATGTATATCTAGCAGTTTGGGAAGCTTTTTTGGGGTCTATGGGAGACCAGGCTGCCCAGGTCAAGGGCAGGAGCTGTGACACCGCCCTACTCCACTGCGTATTCCCCTTCACAAGTGCTGGAATTAAGTGATCCGAGATCACTTCCTCTAAGTGCTGCAATGCGTAAATTGAGGATTGTCCCTCACCACATGCAATCACTGCTCGAATTTCACTAGCAGATATCTGAAGTCCCACTGGAACTCGTGATAAGCCAGTTTTTTTGGCTCTGGCAGCCTTGAGTGCCGTGCAAAGGTACCTCAAGTGCCATAGTTTGCTGACCACAGCTCTATATGGATATTTGCATAAGAATACTTAATAACGTACCAGGAAAGATGATGGGTGATGGAACACCAGATTTTAAATGTTAAACAAAAGAAAAAAACAAACTCAAGATGAATATATGATATTTGTGACCCCAGTTGTTATGCTCAATTTTTTGTAGCATGAAGTTGAAAAATAAAATTATCCTATATAGCTCCATTCTTATGGAATCCTCTTCCTGAAAAAAAATAACTGGAGAAGCATACTGGAGAATTACCCGTTCCATGTTATTCCCTTCTTAAGCATGCACAATTCTACTTGTGGCTGGCATTTCAATCATTAAATAAATTAAGTGAATAACTGTAAGCTGCCGCTTGCTTCCATTTACTTTATAAGTAGTACTGATTTTATTTTTAAAAATAGTAATTTAATCATATAATAATAATAATAAGGATCAGACACCAATTCCAAGTGTAATTGCATATAAGATAATCAAAATGTGTAATTCTAGAAAGTGCAACAAAGGTGCTAATGTAACAGCAGTAAAATGTTTTCTCTGATTTATCAAACAGAAGGTCACCTAATATTATTAAGTATACCATTATACACTGATCAGCAAAAACATAAAAACCACCTGCCTAGTATTGTGTAAGTCCCCTTCATGCTGCCAAAACAGTTCTGATGCATTGAGACATGGACTCCACAAGACCTCTGAATGTGTCCTGTGGTATCTGGCACCAAGACATTAGGTCCGATCATTTAACCCCTTAGTGACCAGACTACTTTTCAATTTTCTTACCGTTTGGGACCAGAGCTGTTTTTACATTTTTGCGGTGTCTGTGTTTAGCTGTAATTTTCCTCTTACTCATTTACTGTACCCACACATATTATATACCGTTTTTCTCACCATTAAATGTTTCTCAACACTTTTTCGAACTTTGACCACCAAAATCTGTTACGCATCTGCAACCGCCAAAAAACACCTGTGCTAAATAGTTTCTAAATTTTGTCCTGGGTTTAAAAATGCCCAATGTTAACATGTTCTTAGCTTTTTTTGAAAGGTTATAGGGCTATAAGTACAAGTAGCACTTTGCTATTTAAACCATTTTTTTTCAAAATTAACGCAAGCTACATTGTAACACTGATATCTGTCAGGAATTCCAGAATAACCCTTCACATGTATATATTTTTTAAAAGAAGACAACCTAAGGTATTAAACTTGAGGTATTTTGACTCTTTTCATGCAACCATGTTACCACCAATCAATGCCAAATATAAACAAAACAAAAAAAAATTGGTGATTTTTTTGACACATATAGCAATTTAAGAATACATGTATGGAGAACTTTAAGTTACTGCCAAAGAACACCCCAATATGTGTTCAGCAACATCTCCTGAATACAGTGACACCCCCATGTATAGGTGTGTTGGGTTCTCTGGGGCCTCAAAGACCTTATTTCGAGGGTGCGCATTCCAGTTTTCCAACTTGGAATTTTCTCAGCTGGTCATCATGCCCCCATGTCCTATTTGGGTCATTTTTGAAGCCGGCCAATGTAATTTACCCCCATCAAACCATATATTTCTGAAAAGTAGACACCCTAGGGTAATTCAAATGGTGGTATTTTAAAACTTTCCATGCACTCATTCTACCACCAGTCTTTGTCAAACTTTTGGGTAGTCGTTTTTTATGTGTTATTTTTCTCTCACATTGTACTTTAGGCATGGATTTTTAGTTCCCGTTATGTGTTACTGACAAAGAAACACCCAATATGTGTTCAGCAACATCTCCCGAGTACAACAGTGCCCCCACTGTACAGGTTTTATGGGCTTTTGCAAACTTACAGGGGTCAAAATGTAGGGCTTGCCCCTTTTCCATGTTTGCACGTTGAAATTTGCCAGATTGGTTTGCTGGGCCTATGTTGCCTTTGAGACCATATAGCGGCCCAAGAATGAAAATTAACCCCATCATGGCACACCATTTTCAAATGTAGACACAAATGCTGGCCAAAGTTAGCGGTTTTATTTGTTTTTGTATAAATGTTTTGTTTTTTTAAATTTTTTATATATATATCTTATGGCTTGACTGGTGTGCAGATTTTTGTTTAACATTGTATTAACTATCTATCTATATATATATATATATATATATATTTATATACACACACACACACACACTACGTGTCTGGCAGTCCTCCCCGACCGTGATCACCGCAGATCGTCGGTCCGGGGCTCCTATTTGTCGCGGACGTCCTTAACGACCGTTTTTTGTCGGACATACCTAGTTTGTCCTCGATCATTAAGGGGAAATTATACATATATATATATATATATATATATATATATAACATTTAATTCTAAGTGTATTTTGATATAAATAAATATATATTTATATCAAAACAGAGTGAGAATAAAATGACATTTATATACATAATTTAAAAAAAATTATTTTTACAGTTTATTTTTAATTATTATTTGTCATAAATATATATTATACATATATACATAATATATAAAGTTATTATATATATGCACACACACACATGTGTGTAATTTTACTGTGTATTTTTATATTAAGATAACGTTATATATATATATATATATATATATATATACACACACACGTATTATATATAGATATATGTCAGTTCAGGAAGTCCCCCTGCTGGCAGCACAATGGACATCTATGGGGGCCATGTGACTGCTCTTTTAGAGCGGTCACATGGCCCCTGGAGGTCCTAAATTGGAGAGGGGGGACTCTTTGGGCTCAGAGGACCAATCGCCAGCGGGCTCAGAGGACCAATCGCTAAGTACATGGGGAAGGGGGGGGGGAGGGAGGGTATGGGTTAATTTGTTTTAAATTCAATTTTTTTAATTTTTACCATTTATTCATTTTTTTTTAACTGTTACTGAGTGCCTCGACCCCTCGAGTTACAGTAGCTCTTCTGTGTAATCGCATCAGACGAGCTAGCTTACGCTCCCCATGTGAATTAATGAGCTTTGCGCACCCATGACTCTGATGTGGTTCACTGGTTTCCCTTCCTTGCACCACTTTTGGTAGGTACTAACCACTGCATACTGGGAACACCCCACAAGACTTGCTGTGTGGAGATGATCTCACCCAGTTGTCTAACCATCACTATTTGGCCCTTGTCAAAGACATTCAGATCTTTTTTGTTTGCCCATTTTTCCTGCTTTCAACACATGACATTGAAGAACTGACTGTTCTCTTACTGCCCATAGTATCCCACCCCTTGAAAGGTGCCATTGTATTGATATAATCATCGTTATTCACTTCACCTGTCAGTGGTCTAAATGTTGTGGCTGTCCATAAAAAACATAACATAACATAAATTTTAATGACAGACTTGCAGACTCCCCCCTTATCCCCAGCCAGCAGCACCACAAGATTGTCATACTTGAAGTCACCCTCCTGATAGCCTACCTTTTGTCTGCAGGAGGGTGACTTCAAGTATATAAATTACTGACCTGAGTGTGAGTGTATGTATCTGAGTGTGAATGCGTGTGTATGTGTCAATGTGTGTATCTGAGTATGTTTCTTAGTGTGTGTATGTGCCAGTTGTGTATCTGTGTGTATCTTAGTGTGTGCATGTGCCAGTGTGTGTATCTGAGTGTGGGTGTTTGTGGCAGTGTGAGTATTTGTATGTCTGTGTATCTGAGTGAGTGTCTGTGTCTGAGTGTGAATGCGTGTGTATGTGTCAATGTGTGTATCTGAGTATGTTTCTTAGTGTGTGTATGTGCCAGTTGTGTATCTGTGTGTATCTTAGTGTGTGCATGTGCCAGTGTGTGTATCTGAGTGTTGGGTGTTTGTGGCAGTGTGAGTATTTGTATGTCTGTGTATCTGAGTGAGTGTCTGTGTGCATGTGTGGCATGTGCCAGTTTGTGTCTGTGTGTGTATCTGTCAGGATTACAGAATGATCCAGCACGTAGAATTGTATAACACAGAGGACTGATAGGTAACGTATACCGGACCTTAGAATGGCCGGACTAGCAGAAACAGAAACAGAAAGAGACACAACGATAAGGAAAAGCCAGGATTCAGGTATGCCAGAAAACAGGGAAGTCAAAAACAATGCCAAAGTCAAATAACCAGAATTACCAGAATCAATAACGCGCTCTCGGACAACCACAAGGGAAACCACAACAGGCCACTGAGCAGGATGAGAACTGGGCCTAAATACCCCTCCTCTAGATCTGATAGGCTGTAACGGCCTTTGAACCCAAAGCAGTTACCAGGTTACCATTTGCATAATTGCTGCTCAGCATTAACCCTTCTGTGGATTTGGTTACTGTTCGGCATAACTTTTCCTGTGTGGACAGTAAATGTCATTAACCACATTTTTATAAGTGGATGAATACGTGACATTAACCCCCACCTGAAGAACGCCCACCAGGCGCGCAGGACCAGGCTTGAGAGGAAATTTGGCGGGAAAATAGGGAATCTTGCGGCCAGCATGTATATCAGATGCCGGAACCCAAGAACGATCGGCTGGTCCATAACCTTTCCAATCCACCAAGTACTGTAAAGTGCCCCGAGAAAACCTGGAATCAATTATGGAGGAGATCTCATACTCTTCCTGTCCAGAAACAACTAAGGGAGGAGGAGGGACACTTGAGACAGTATATTTATTGCAAACAAGAGGTTTGAGCAAAGACACATGATAGGTATTAGAAATTTTCAAGGAGGCCGGAAGGGCCAGAGAGTACGCAATAGGATTGATCCTACGAATGACACGAAAAGGTCCAAGGAACCTAGGAGCAAATTTCATGCTAGGGACTTTGAGTCTGATGTTACGAGAAGATAACCAAACCCTCTCACCCACTTGGTAAACAGGCTTGGCACCTCGACGTATATCGGCAAAATGCTTGAAACGGTCAGCAGCAGTACCCAGAGCAGATTGAACTTTAACCCACAATTTGTCCTGAGGTTTACCGCAGGGCGTCTGAGACTGAGCCTCCATGATGGAGCCAAGCAGCGGAGAGGACAATGAAAGGATAGTGGAAGCAATGATCCATTCCGGGGGAATGATATGGGATTTTTCTTGCTCTTGTATAGACTTTGTATCAAACTGTCTGGATAAGGTGTCAGCCTTGACATTTTTAGAACCAGGTCTATAAGTAATAAGAAAATTAAAGCGAGAAAGGAACAGAGACCACCTAGCTTGTCTAGAAGACAATCGTTTAGCATCTCCTATGTAAGCCAGGTTTTTGTGATCAGTAATGATCAAAAGGGGATCCTTGGAACCCTCTAAAAGATGGCACCACTCCTTGAGAGCTAGAATAATGGCCAACAATTCCCTATTGCCAATATCATAATTGCGCTCGGCAGGAGACAACTTTCTAGAGAAGTAACAACAAGGATACAATGGAGTATCCTGGCTCTCCCTCTGGGAGAGAACTGCCCCTACCCCTGTCTCTGATGCATCAACTTCCAGTATTAAAGGTTTACTGGTGTCAGGATGTATCAATATGTCGTTGGAGGCAAACCGCTGTTTGAGAGTTTCAAAGGTTTCGCCTTAGACCATATCGTACTGCTAACCCCTTTGCGTGTCAAATTGGTGATGGGGGCTATTACTGAAGAAAATTCCTTTATAAACCTTCTGTAATAATTGGCAAAACCAATAAACCTTTGAATGGCTTTCAACCCAGTGGGTAAAGGCCATTTTAGAACCGATTCCAGCTTTTTAGGATCCATCTGGAACCCCGAGGCAGAGATATTATATCCCAAAAACTGTACTTCAGATTGGTCAAAGATGCATTTTTCTAATTTACAATAAAGTTGATTCTTTAACAAGGTCTGCAGAACTTGTCTAACGTGATCGTGGTGAGTCTAAATGTCTAAATGTCAGGAGAATAAATAAGGATATCATCCAGATAGACCAAAACAAACGAGTAAATGTAATCCCTAAGTACATCATTTATGAAATCTTGGAAAACCACTGGAGCATTGCACAACCTGAATGGCATCACTAGATATTCATAGTGTCCACTTCTGGTATTAAATGCAGTCTTCCACTCGTGGTTTTCCTTGATTCTCACTAAATTGTAAGCACTTCTAAGATCAAGCTTAGTAAATACTTTAGCGCCTTGGAGTCTATCAAATAATTCAGCAATAAGAGGAATGGGGTAGACGTTCTTAATGGTGATTTTGTTCAATGCCCTGTAATCGATACATGGGCGCAACTCACCGTCCTTTTTAGATACAAAAAAGAATCCTGCCCCAGCAGGCGAGGATGATTTTCGTATGTGGCCTTTATTCAGTGAATCCTTAATATATTCCTCCATTACTCTACTCTCCTGAGGTGACAGAGCATAGACTGCTCCCTTAGGTGGCATAGCGCTGGGTAGTAAATTAATGGAACAGTCATAAGGTCAGTGAGGAGGTAGAGTATTCCACTGAGTTTTGCTGAATACTTCTTTAATGTCTTGGTACTGTATAGGGATTTCTGGGTTTTGAGGTGTACTAGTGGGTAATCCAATAGTGCCCACTCTTTTGGCAACATTTAATATACACCTTTCATAACAATCCTTACCCCATTCTATTATTTCCTCATTAGCTCAGTCAATATGAGGGTTATGCTTGTTAAGCCATGGAAAGCCTAATATGATCGGACAGGAAGGGGTTGCAATAACCTGAAATGTAATCTCTTCCTTATGTAAGGCACCAATGGACAAATTAATGGGTAAGGTTTTGTGTGTAATCAATGGTTGTGAGAGTGGTATCCCATCAATAGCTTCAACAGCTAGGGGTGATACTATACCTATCAAGGAGAGACTATTACCTTTAACAAATTGAACGTCGATGAAGTTTCCAGCGGCACCTGAATCCATCAGGGCTTTGCATGAAAAGTTCTTCTTTTCAAAGGCAATAGAAATATCAAGGAGAAACCTATTTTTATCTATTCCAGAGGACGTTTCCATTACACCCAAGACCTGTCCCCTTAAGGTGCGGTAGTTTTCCGGACGTATGGGACAATTGTTTCTCATATGTCCTTTTCTCCTATATTGTCTTTCTGTTTCCGACAGTCTAGTGACCCCCAACTGCATGGGTTCGGGTTTGGACTGTACAGGAAATTCAGGGACAATAGGTTTGGATTAGTGGGGCGCTAGAGGCATATTCATGTGTCTGGTCTTGTTTCTAGTAGCTTCTCTGGTTCTCAATCTATTATCAATTTGCATGACAAAAATGATAAATTCATTAAGCTTTTTGGGCAAGTCTTTGGCAGCAATCTCATCTAGCATAGTTTCAGATAGTCCCTTTTAGATGCAGAGATTAACCCACTATTAGTCCAGTCTACCTCGGAAGCTAGGGTACAAAATTCTATGGCATACTCCGAGATAGACCGGTTCCCTTGTCTGATATGCATCAGGGCAGTAGAGGCGTCTTCCTCCCTGCCTAATGGTTCAAACGTAAGTTTAAATTCCGTAATAAACTCCTGGTAATTGTATGCCACACTCCTATTACTCTCCCATAATGGATTGGTCCAAGCTAAAGCTTTACCTTTTAATTGTTTCATCAGGTAACCAATGTTAGCTCTGTCTGTGGGAAAAAAATCCCGGTGAGGCCTCAAAATGATACTCTATTTGGTTAAGGAATCCCCGGCATTCTTGGAAATTACCATCAAAATGTAGAGGAGGAGATAGAGAGATAGTTGGTGCCTTGTATACTATAGGCGGAGTTACACAAGGCAGAGGTGAGACAGTAGGAGCAGCTGCAGGTTGCAGACGCGCTGTACGAGTAAGAAGCGTACTGAAAGCCTGGGCAAATTGATCCAAGCGGTGATCATTCTCCTCTAGTTTCCTTTCGCAAGCAGCTATGTGCTTACACAATTCTACAGGATCTATGGCCATGTCGTAATGTCAGGATTACAGAATGATCCAGCACGTAGAATTGTATAGCACAGAGGACTGATAGGTAACGTATACCGGACCTTAGAATGGACTAACATACCAAAGAATAGTCAGGAATAGCTGTGGTCAAGGGAAACAGAAAGAGACACAACGATAAGGAAAAGCCAGGAGTCAGGTATGCCAGAAAACAGGGAAGTCAAAAACAATGCCAAAGTCAAATAACCAGAATTACCAAAATCAATAACGCACTCTCGGACAACCACAAGGGAAACCACGACAGGGCACTGACCAGGATGAGAACTGGGCCTAAATACCCCTCCTGTAGATCTGATAGGCTGTAACCGGCCTTTGACCCCAAATCAGTTACCAGGTTCCCATTTGAATAATTGCTGCTCAGCATTAACCCTTCTGTGGATTTGGTTGCTGCTCGGCACAACTTTTCCTGTGTGGACAGTAAATGTCATTGACGACATTTTTATAAGCGGATGAATACGTGACAGTATCCTAGTGTGTATGTGCCAGTCTGTGTATCTAGGTGTGGGTGTGTGAATGTGCCAGTGTGTATATCTGAGTGTGTGTATGTGGCAGTGTGTGTATCTTAGTATGTGTATGTGCCAGTCTGTGTAGCTGAGTGTGTGTATGTGTCAGTGTGTATCTATGTGTCAGTGTATTTATCTAAGTGTGTGTATGTGCCACTTTGTGTATCTGTGTGTGTGTATGTCTAAGTGTGTGTATTTTTTTGTCTGTGTGTGTATCTGTGTGTATCAGTGTTTGGTGCACATACTGACACACATGCAGATGCACATACACACTGATACACATGCAGATATACAAACACATAAAGATGTACAGACACACAGATACAAACATTGCCAAACATGCAGATACACAGACACACACATGCAGATACATAGACACACAGATACAATCACTGACACGCATACAGATAAAAACAATGACACACATGCAGTTACAGACACAGTGATACACATACTGACACAGTGTATAGATAAGTGTATTGGCTGCAGTGTACACACAGACACACCCTACCACATATATAGACACACTACATACCCAGCACACACACAGACACACTTCATCCCCAGCACACACACACACACTTTACCCACAGCACACACAGAAACACTTCATCCCCAGCACACACAGACACACTTCTTCCCCGGCACACACAGACACACGTAATCCCCAGCACACACATATCATTCCCAGGACTCACACTTCATCCCCAGCACACACACAGACACCAGGGCACCCTTCAATAATATCCCCAAAACAGAGTATTCCCAATAAGTAATCCTTAAGAGCTATACATCCAAGGAGAGCTCTGTTGTAGGGGGCAAGCTGTCCCAAAAGAGCTCGGATTGGAGGTGTCTAGCCCACTTGGATTGGAGGTGTCTAGCTACCATCCGATGCAGAAGATGGTAGACCATAGTGTTAGGAATACAACTTCTATGCCTAACACTATAGTATATTTTTAAAGATAACTTCCAGTGTTTTTTTGTTATAACTATTATTTTTTTTTTTTTTGCAGTGCATGATAATGGTACAGACAGGCTTGAGGTGCCCCAAGAGCAGTCCTCAGGCTATTTCTCCGCTTTACATGCGGGCATACGAATAACATGCACAATTTTTTTTTTGTTAGCAGGTTTAGTAGCTTAGATCATACTGTATGCTAATTAGTTAACGAGACTTACATTTAGTGCTATGTCTTGCATTCATAACAGGCAAGGATAGGTCTATAAAAGTAACATGCTATGTTATGTGCATTAATGACAGATCTAGTGGTTCTTAAGGCTATATCTATGTATTTTTTTTTTTTTTTTTAATATACATCATTGCTCAGACCTATTCACAGTAAAAGTACAACGCATGCCTGAGTGGGTCATACATTTATCCTTCAGGCCAAGACATGCATTAATATGTTACGTGTGTGTTTTTTATAAGAGCATAGTTTATGCCGGTCGGCGTTACATAGGGGGGCTGGCATTTTGTCAGTGTCCCTTTGTAGTGAGTTCACTGGGCCAGTGTCAGAGTCTCTTTCACCCGATACCTTCTTTGCAGAATTAGAGCAATTCCGAAACTGTGCGGGTGTCATTGAGGGTGTCCTTCCAGCCCCAGGCTGGCATGCTGGCCTGCATCTTCTCTCCACAACCTTGGCTACCGTTAGGGCCCAGGTTACCTCCACTTGTGGGAGTGACGGAGGAGCTGGTCGTTTCCGGTCGCTTGCGGTGCTTTTTCCTCTGCCCGTGTGGGCGTTGCCTCTGGGCTCTCGACCCGATGGCCTGCAGCCCAGATGGGCTAGGTTGCTTCCGTGTGAGTGGTTTAGGCGGCGTTATGCCCAAGGACTTTCCTCTCTCTCCCCGCCATCTGCGGTTCCGCTCACCCATTGTCG
The DNA here is from genome assembly GCA_933207985.1 of Pelobates cultripes. Taxonomy (NCBI): domain Eukaryota; kingdom Metazoa; phylum Chordata; class Amphibia; order Anura; family Pelobatidae; genus Pelobates; species Pelobates cultripes. The sequence continues at coordinate 59,011,914 of OW240917.1, forward strand.
ATAGAGCAGGTATCGTGGGTCGGGCTGCTTTTTGCGGCCTCAGGAGTGTGTCCCAGAAGCGGTTCAGGATTATCATTAGGTTCTGTTGGTTAACCAGCCCACTATTAGTTATTTGTTTTTTTGGGTGTATATATAAAATAAACACTATTATAAAAAGGGGGCAAATGAATACTGTAGCCTTATTTAAATAATGTAAAATATATAAAGTCTAAGTTATAGTTGAATTAAACTGTTTTTTGTAAGAATATCTGCGACTTTCAGATAATTGGGTTATAGTTTTCCTGTTTTTTGTTTTTTTTGGTGTTTTGGGTCTGATTTTCATATTTGACATTAGTTCCAGCTAAGGCAGCTGTCTGAACAGTGATCGCCTTTAGTTACCCGGAACCTTTGTGCGTGTTCTTTGTTTCCGGGGGTTCCTATACTGAATGCACTGAAAGCTTGGTTGCTTGGATACCGCTGGAGAGCCGGTGTTCGCTACGGTCAAGATGCTGGGGGAAGAGGAGGAATTGTCCGTGAGCATCGCCCATATAGTGCAAAGACTGAAGGGGTCCAGACTGCACTGCCAGCTGGAGAGGGAGGCTCGGGTAAGGCACGGGCTGGGGGACACACGAAGGTTTAGGGAAGGGAAGGGCTAGAATGGAAGAAGGAGGCTCGGATCAATGAAGGGCTGGGTTGGGGGAGGAGGAACGGGTAAAGGGAGGGCTGAAAGGGAATGGGAGGTTTGAATAAGACATGGGCTGAGAGCAGCCACAGAGCTGTGCAGTGCTGGGGATGGGATCAGGATTGACTGCCTGTGACAGGGATAGAGGTGTGATCTGGGTAGATTCACACATTGCTATTATTATTATTATTATTATTATTACTATGGTATTATTTATATAGCGCCAGCAAATTCCGCAGCGCTTTTCAGTGGGTGGATTAACAAACATGTAGTTGTAACCAGACAAGAGAGGTTAAAGAGGCTCTCCAGTGCCAGGAAAACAATCTGTTTTCCTGGCACTGCAGATTACGTCTCCCTCCCACCCCCCATCCCATGGGACTTACCTGTATCCAGCGCCGATGTCCCTCGGCGCTGGTTCAGGGTCCGCCCAAGCTTCTCCCCCGCCGACATCATCCGGCGGGGGAGACCTACTGAGCATGCGCGGCCACCGGCGGGGGAGACCTAATGCGCATGCGTGGTGATCACGCGCATTAGATCTCCCCATAGGAAAGCATTGAAAAATGCTTTCCTATGGGGTTTCAGCGACGCTGAAGGTCCTCACGTAGCGTTTTCGTGTGCTATAAACCCGGAAGTGGCTGTCTAGTAGACAGCCACTAGAGAAGGAGTTAACCCTGCAAGGTTAAATATTGCAGTTTATGAAAACTGCAATAATTACACTTGCAGGGTTAAGGGGAGTGGGAGTTGGCTCCCAGATCACTCCAATGGGCAGAAGTGGTCTGGGTGCCTGGAGTGTCCCTTTCAGCTTAGGGAGGGGTAAGGTGACACAAACGGTAAGGATAGTATTAGACTAATGACAGTTGCAAGAGAGGAAAAAGTCAGGCAGTGGGGCTCCTGGCCAGATTCCTATAAGTTCCCTGTTAGTGGCAGTGGGGCAATACACCTTGGGGTCCCTCTGTCAGTGCACGCATGTGACCTGGCCAGTCTCCCACCATTTCATCCCACTGTCAGATCAGGGTATGACAAGATCAGAGTTGAATCTCTCTCAAAGTCTTTATTTTCTGCTCTCAGTGTTAGGAGTGTGACCTGGCTGGACACACCTCTACATTCCTCTTGCCATTGCCTCAGGTGTGACCACACTAGATTCACACTTTTACATCTGTGCTGGGTTGTAACTTGGAAAGACTTGGATAATTATCTACCTTTGTCAGTACGCTGGCTAGAATTATGCCTCTATCACACCACATAGGACCCTAATATCTATGGACACTAATATACTATATGGATACGAATATATTGTACATTTTTTATTCACATTTTATAATATATTTTTCCCATACATTGTAAGGATGTAAAGGGGAGACACGTTAGATGGGTTGTTGCCCCTCCTTCTCACTAAGGCAGGTCTGTAAAGCCCAAAATATATGCAGAGATCCCAGACCCCAATATACAGCCCCTAATGTCCCTAGTGTGTGCCTGTCCTTCATGATATGAAAGTACAAGTGGTGCAGTTTTTCTATTATAAGCTGATTGTTCCCATCAGCAAGAGAGGAGCCTGGGTTGCATCTGGGGCATACTGGAAGGGGATTTGTTGCGAAGAGCAGCATGAGAAGGAAGAATCTGGAAGGCTGCTTCATTACACCATGAAAGCTCACATGGAATAGAACTAGTTTTTTAAAAAAAATATTTTCCCTTAAAGGACCACTCTAGGCAGCCAGACCACTTCAGCTTAATGAAGTGGTCTGGCTGCCAGGTCCCTCTAGGATTAACCCTTTTTTTTTTTTTAATAAACATAGCAGTTTCAGAGAAACTGCTATGTTTATAAATGGGTTAATCCAGCCTCCAAAGCCTCTAGTGGCTGTCTCATTGACAGCCGCTAGAGGCGTTTGTGTGCTTCTCACTGCGAAAATCACAGTGTGAAGACGCAAGCGTCCATAGGAAAGCATTGTAAATGCTTTCCTATGAGACCGGCTGAATGCGCGCGCAGCTCCTGCCGTGCATGCACATTCAGCCAAAGAGGAGGAGGAGAGCTCTCCGCCCGGAGCTGGAAAAAAGGTAAGTTTAACCCCTTTCATCGCCATCCAGCCCGGTGGGAGGGGGCCCCTGAGGGTGGGGGCACCCTCAGGGCACTATAGTGCCAGGAAAACAAGTGTTTTCCTGGCACTATAGTGGTCCTTTAAGCAATTGAAATGCACTTGGTGTGCATTGTGTTCCACAGGTAAGGCCCTAGTGCACAAAATGTAAAAAAATATAATAGCCAAACTGAATGGGAAATTGTATTAAATGTATCAGAATATCAGTATCAGCGTTATGTGAACCACTTATAACTAACAATTGTTTCCACCATACATGCCCAGAAGTAAGCTGTGAGGCACCTTCTGGTTATCCACAGGCAAGGGTTCTTGTTGTGTTAAAATTCTTATATACATTTGTACATTTTGTTAAATTAAGACAGGGGTCTTTGTTGCTAAAGTATTGACTCCAAAATCCAAGCATATGGAGTTCACTTTTGAATAAAATCCATAAACTACTTTATTCACCTCTTGAAGATCAAAAAGCTAATTGTATAAACTCGTTGATCTCTTTCTGCTACCAAGAGACGCTCAGTTTTACATAGAGATTCATATTTGAATGCCTCAAAAATAAAATAATTTATTGATTTTTATTGAAGAGTGGATGTCATTGCATTGGGTTTGGATTTCGGAATCAGTTTTTACAGCATTTTGCTGGTGGTGTTGCCATAGGAAGGATTGACAACCTTCTGGAGTTTGCCGGAACAGTGAGCTGAATATTTATTGAAATTTCTAAGAAATCTGAATGCCAAAAATTGAGGCAATAGAAGCCAAGCTGTGACTGTATATGATTTATATTTTATTATATTATTATTATTTGTTATTATTTTTGGCATTTATATAGCGCCAACTTATTCCACAGCACTTTACAATATTATAAAAAAGGGGAAATTTAGCAATAAATTAGATAATTACAAAATGTTACAGGAACAGTGGGTTGATGAGCTTACTGTCTAGAGGAGGTAAGGTAAAAAAACACAATAGGAAGGGCTAGCAACCAAACAACATGGTGGTTGTGAAGCAGCACTGAAGGTGAGAGTGGAGTGCGGCCCTTTAGGAGAGAGCAAGTGACAGGTATGTGAGATGTGAGAGTCTGATGGGGGTAAGCAGGCTGTTCCAAAGGAAAGTAGCCGCCCGTGAGAAGTTCTGCGTGAGTTAGCAGTAAGGATGCCAGCAGCAGACAAGAGAACGTCACCAGCAAAGTGGAGAAAATTAGTGAATAAATACAATAGGGGCTAAAGTATTTTTTTTTGGTAAGGTTTAGTATTTTGAATTGACTAAGAAGCCCATGTAAGGATTAACAGAGGGGCGAGGTGTGAGAGGAGCGACTGAAGGAAAGAATCAGCCTGGCAGCAGCATTCCTTATAGACTGAAGCACAGCAGTACGGCTTTTGCGGAGACCAATTAGGAGAGAATTACAGTAATTAATGAAATTACTAGGGCTTGAACAAACTCCTTAGCATCTTGCGTAAGAAAGGGGCGGATGCAAGAGGACCTCAAATCAGAGATGGTAGAAAGGCAAGCAGTGACAAGGGGGGAAAGAGATCAGGGGAGGAGATGCATATCTTGGTGTTATCGGCATACAGGTAGTAATGGAATCCAAATGTATTAATGTAATCCAAATTTATTAATAAGTTTGCCAAGAGAGGCAGTATAAAGAGAAAACAGAAGGGGACCGAGAACTGAACACGCATTCATTCTCCTTGCCAGACAGCTTAAAAAAATTGCTATGTGTGGTCTTTTTATAAGGAAGTTTGCATTTGCATTCCGAATGTAACTTTGTGGTTCTACTGCAGACCCTCCCAGCTTGTCAGTTGATGCTCACAGCCTGTCACTAGCTTCCCATTCTGAAAACTATGTGAGAAAGTGTGATGCTCTCAGCTTATCTCCTACATCTAGTCTGAAGATCCCTCATTTAAGTCTTGAATTTAACAAGAAAATGGGATTAAACTGTTAGTAAATGGTTTAACCCCTTAAGGTAAGATGGTGCCCTAATGGCGCGCCAGCCAACATAGCAACTTCATTGAGGTTAAGCCATTATTTTGCCTTGATTGTTCCTTTTAAACAAATTTGACAAAATAGAAGCAGAAAGAAAAAAAATAGAATATTCTGTTCATCATAAAGAAGCACATATAAGCGTTTCTTTCAGCAAAACATATTGTCTTACTCCTATCAGGGATATGGAGAGAGAGACAGAATGATAGACCAGCATTATAGTTGCCAACATTTGAAAAATAATTTCCAGCGACACTTTGCAGCACAGCTATCAATTACTACCTTGAAAATTTACCACACCCACTGCCGCAAAGCTCCGCCCACTATGTCCAACCTACATAATTAATCTCTGTTTACTTATAGTGCAGATTACAGGGCCTACTCAATAAAGAGAGAATTACAGGGAATTGAGATGGTAATTTTATACTTAAAGGACCACTATAGTGCCAGGAAAACATACTCGTTTTCCTGGCACTATAGTGCCCTGAGGGTGCCCCCACCCTCAGGGACCCCCTCCCGCCCGGCTCTGGAAGGGGGTAAAAACTTACCTTTTTCCAGCGCTGGGCGGGGAGCTCTCTGCCTCCTCTCCTCCTCCGTTACGCCCCGCCGGCTGAATGCGCACGCGCGGCAAGAGCTGCGCGCGCATTCAGCCGGTCTCATAGGAAAGCATTTACAATGCTTTCCTATGGACGCTGGCGTGCTCTCACTGTGAAAATCACAGTGAGAAGCACGCAAGCGCCTCTAGTGGCTGTCAATGAGACAGCAACTAGAGGGAATAGGGGGAAGGCTTAACCCATTGATAAACATAGCAGTTTCTCTGAAACTGCTATGTTTATTAAAAAATGGGTTAACCCTAGCTGGACCAGGCACCCAGACCACTTCATTAAGCTGCAGTGGTCTGGGTGCCTAGAGTGGTCCTTTAAGTAACAGAGTTGCAAAAATTCTCCAATTCAGCTGCATTATTTCCACCTAAAGTTTGAAATTCCCATCACAATTCCCTGCAATTCTCTCTTTATTGAGTAGACCTTTATTATTATTATTATTATTATTATTATTATTATTATTATATTTATATAGCGCCATCAAATTCTGCAGCATTTTACAATGGGTGGACGAACAGACATGTAGTTGTAACCAGACAAGTTGGACACACAGGAACAGAGGGGTTGAGGGCCCTTCTCAATGAGTTTACATGCTAGAGGAAGTGGGGTAAAATGACACAAAAAGGTAAGGATAGTCTTAGACTAGTGACAGTTGCAGAAGAGGAATCAGCCAGGAGCTATGAACACCAAGTTCCCACCAACAGTACTATGCATCCTTGGTGTGCGATAGATACATTTGCAGCACAGCATCTATATCAGGTAGGTACAGTTTATGACTTTAATGTGAGTTGGGTATCAGTGGTGATACTGTCAGTACAAATATAGAAAGACCTTTTGCAGATGTACTTCAGTCAGAGCCTTGTCTCCCCCATAGAACATACATTAGTTCACAAAAATAATTATATTGAGGAGTGAATAAAGTTTAAAAAAAAAAAAAAAAAGCTGGAAATGAAAGATATAGATATATAGATATATATATATCTCTATATCTTTCATTTCCAGCTTTTTTTTTTTTTCCAGCTGGAAATGAAAGATATATAGAGAGAGAGAGAGAGAGAGAGAGAGAGAGAATTTACAGAATGGAATTAAAGAGAGAAATGGTAGCAAAAGGAAAACATATGCACATATTCCATTAGCCCCTTTTCATGCCACCAATTCAACATGTTGAATGTCTCAGATTGAAGTTTCAGTCACCACTCAACTGCTTCTGATTCTTCTAATTCCTGGAGTCTGCAGGTATTCTACAGAGAGCACTGAGTGTCCCAGTATATTATACACACAGATCTGTATTTTACAGAGAGCAGCACTATACAGGGAGCACTGACTGCTCCAGAATATTATACACAGACCTGCTCTATACAGGGAGCCCTGAGTGTCCCAATATATTATACACACAGACCTGTATTATACAGAGAGCAGCACTATACAGGGAGCATTGACTGTCCCAGGATATTATACACACAGACAAGGCCGGCGCATCCATAAGACAGCACAAGCGGCCGCCTTAGGGAGCTAGAGCAGGGGCGCTAAAATCAGAATCCCCTGCCTCTGGCTGGGGACTCAGACTTTTCAACTCAGCTGTCTCCCTGCAGCCAGCAGAGTCGGCAGGACCCTCCTGATGATGTCAGAAGGAGTGGACGTGACATCCACTGTTCTTCTCCCAGACCCTCATTAGGAGAGTCCAGCTGACTTCACTGGCTTCAGCAGGCTCCAGATCCTGCCCCCCCCCTCTCCCTGGCCCAAGGTATGCTTCAGGGAGGGGGTAATCTTGTCCCCCCTTTTATCTCCTGTCCACCTCTCAGCCCCTGCCTGCTCTTCTACAGCCAATGTGCCCCCCTCTATAGCAGCTGTCAGCTCTTGTATCCCCTCTTAGCACCTGTCCCCCCCTCTTAGCACCTATCTTCCCCTAACAGCCTTTGTCCCTTCTCACAACAGCCCTTGCATCCCTTACTACAGCCCCTGCCTCCCCCCTCTACATGCCCTGTGTAACGGCACCCCCAAGTATACAAAGGGTTAACGCCTTTGAGGATGTTCCGAATGCCAAGGCAGCTAATGAACACTCCAATCAGCCGAACAGGAATCATACGAACATGTCAAACAGCCAAACAGTAAATCCATACGAATAAATCCCCCCAAGTACGAGACAAGGCTCCGTATTGAGGGTCAAGCATTGAACTGGTTTAATGGGGCTACCTGCCCGGTATTTATGCAGGTCTTCCACCAGGTGGTCACTCCCCTAGGGGATCTGGAGGAAAACTGTGACAATAATAATACAGTAGCCAATCACAAGGTTGCAGACATAAACACTCCCCTTTAGTTGTAAGGGACCTTTCTCTCTATCCTGGAGATAATTGGGAAATAATTCAATTATCTCCGAGGATAGAGGCAAAACTAAATTTTATACATGGTAGATAAAACACTCTAGCAGATTGCATTGGGCTGTCTACAAAACATTGTGTTACAATGTGCTTTTGTTTGATTTCTTGATAAGTGTAGCTATATTGTATGCAGCATTCGACTGATTGTTCAGTAAAATCACTCCGTTCATGATACGAATGAAAGTACCGAACAATCAGACTACCCAAGGGAGAAGTGTGCTCCTCGTTTACCCCTTAATTTATTGTACCAACAGGCTAATTGGCAATTGACAAAATATTCTGTGTAGGTTTTCTGGTTGGCTGCTGTTTGGCATATGAACGCGTGGCGGTGGCCATCTTGCATACGAACGCTCAACGGTGTTTGGTCGTTGAGTGTCTAGAACTTATATCGGACACTCCATTACCCGAACACCGCTGAGACCTCCAGAGCTCCGTAACTACTAAACAGAACAGCCAGCCCATCACTCGGTTAAATAAATCTCCTCCCGAACAAGGGGATTCATACGAGTCCCAGCTCAGCTCTGGATGGCAATGATTTTCGTGATTTTTATTCCCCGAACAAAGACCGACCACAAGGCCAAAACACATGGAAGTGTTTTCGGCTACTGCCTCGTGTGCGTTCTGTCAAATAACTACTTCCACCTAACTCCCGAACCCGTGGTCTGATCTGGTTGATTTTTGAATATGTTGCTCACCCAGATCAGGGCCACCAGGGGATATAAAATATATAATTGTATCTAACATATTTGGGGTACATCTGAAAATCGGGTAAAACTATATACTGTATAAGTGGATTATGTGTCACTGAGGGGAGGAGATGTGTGGGAGGTAACGGGTAAATGATTGGTCACTGTACTAATTACTGTAGGTACCTCCCTTGCATGGGAGAAATGCTTAAAAGAAGGATGTGTGGAATGCTGTGTGTTGTCCAGTCATTGGGAAAGGTGATGGGATATTCTTAGATTACTTTATTGACTGTGGATATTATTGTCTTGGGTTTTACTACTTGTTCCTGAGCCTCACTTGGATTACCAGCGGAGATAGTCTGTGAGAGACCAGCTCTCCGCTACAAACACATAAAAATATATAGCATGAAAACTACCGAATGCACTAGGTACAATTAACGTATCCCCAGATAGCTTAGATCTGAGCGAACATTATTACCGAATGGTGCTCAGCTCACATATGTACAGTTCTATCGCCATGGAGCCAAAGTCTTTCACATAGTCTTTCCTTATACGAATGGGCTCCATGGCATGGCTATCTGGGGTAAGTCCATTCGTGCAGAAAAGTACCGAACAGACCGGCGTTCGTATGATGGAGAAATAGAAGAAGGGAGGTCGGCGTCTTCAGCGTTGCTCGTCCAAAATAGTATCCTTATTTAGTTTCACAAAATCGTCAACGAGCATTCGTAATGTCCAAGATGGCCGCCGCCTCGTGTTCGTTATACGACCACCCAGCCTACATTCGACAATTAAGAGGTGTCTGCGGTTAACCACAACATTCTAATGAGGCCAAGAGGTTAACCAGCAGCACACTTCCATGCTGGGTGGCCAGCTGTCCGGCAGTTCATTCGGTAAAATGAAGAATAAACATACGGGCTGTACGGACAAGGAACTAGCCGAACAAACTGACGAACCAAGGAGAAATAAAGCAGTTTAAAAGACTGAGGTGTCTGTCACACCCTGCCTCCCCCTAACAGCCCCTGTCCCCTCCACCATAGCCCCTAACTCCCCTACTACAACATCTATTACCCCACTACACTCTCTACATTTTCACAGACCTCTGCATCTGACTATATATGACTATAAGACTGTGTATAGTAAAAACCAAAGAAAAACAAGTTACCTGCGCTCTCTCCTTAATCCCTATGTATTTTTAAAAAGGAGAGAGCGCAGGTAACTTGTTTTTCTTTGGTTTTTACTATATATTGGGGCTGATGTGTATTGTAGTCTTTGCTGCCACCCTGTAGTGATGGGAGTGATCACAGGACTTATCTTTCTGCATTTATAAGACTGTGTATGTCTGTATTTGTATGACCGTGTCTGTATGTCTGTGTTTGTATGACCTACTTGTATGTGTAGATTGGTATGACTGTGTTTGATTGTATGCCTGCATATCTCTGTGACTGTATGGCTGTGTGTTGCTATATATCTGTCTATTAGGCATGGGGAAAAAAGACACACAAAGGGCCCTGGGGGGAAGGGACACACAAAACAGACTGAGGGGAGAAAGCCACAGAAAGGGGCTGAAGGAAAGAAGGAGGCACACAAGGGGTTGGGGAGGAGAAAGAGATACACAAGGGGAGTTGTAATAGACACACAAGAGGGTGTGAGACATAGTAAAGGAGGGATAAAATACGCTAAAGAGGGTAGGAAATTCATCTTTGCCTCTGTAGCCAAAACTCCTTGCACTGGCCCTGCACACAGACCTGTATTATACAGAGAGCAGCACTATACAGGGAGCACTGACTGCACTGACTGCATAATACAAGTCTATGTGTATATAATATCCTGGGACAGAGAGCAGCATTATACAGGAAGCACTGACTGTCCCTGGATATTATGCACAGACCTGTATTATACAGAAAGCAGCACTATACAGGGAGCACTGACTGTACCAGGATATTATGCACACAGACCTGTATTATCGATAAATTATTGATAACATTAAACTTATATGTATTGGATGCAATACATACACACGGACTGCTGACCACATTCACACACAGACTGATGAATACAAGCACACATAGACTGCTAAATACACGCATACAGCAACTGCTAAATACACAGACTGCGGAGTACACACAGACTGGTGAATGCAGACAGGCTGCTGAATACATGCATACACACAGTACACTGAATACACACAAACACACACACTGACTGCTGAATCACACACACACAGACTGCTGAATACATACACAAATCATACACAGACTGCTGAATACATACAGACTGCTAAATAAACACACTGCTGAACACACACAGAGAGGCTGCTGAATACACACAGGCTACTTTATATATACACAAACAGAAATACACTTTTGAACGCACACACAGTCAGCCTGCTGAGTACACACAGACAGACTGCTAAATGCACAAAGGGTGCTGAATACACACACACAGAGTGCATATACATAAACACACACACACAGAGACTGCTGAATATACACAGACTGCAGTGAGGGGTGCAGTGTATGTGTTTTTGTTTAGGGGTGCTGTGTGTGTGGAGTGCAGTGAGTGAAGAGTGCTGTGTGTGTGTGTGTGTGTGTGCGCGCAAGAGGTGTTTAATGTGTGTGAGGGGTGCAGAGTGTGTGTGAAAGAGGTGCTGTGTGTATGTGAGGGGTGCTGAGTGTGTGTCAGGTGGGCAGGGTGTGTGTGAAAGAGCTTCTGTGTTTGTGTATATGAAGGTGGTGTGTGTGTGTGTGTGTGCAAGGGGTGCTATGCCCTGGTGGTATGGTGGCGGTGAGCTGTCACAGGCTCACTACAGACAAGCTCACACACACTTTCTCACTAGCAGACACACACACACACACACACACTACAGACAAGCTCACACACACACTTTCTCACTAGCAGGCACACACACACACACACACACACACAAGGCTGAGTGTATCAAGCCTGCCTGGCACTGGAGGCTGTTGCTGGGAGGTCAGGTAGCCATTTTCTGCAGCAAGGTCTCGTGCTTAATTTAGGGGCAGAGTTTGATAGCGGGAGATGGAGCTTGCATGCATGGGTGGGGCTTACGGTGTGGGGGCGAGGCCTGCATCCTCGAGGCAAAGCAGCAACCAGCCTGCTTACCGGGGAAGCTGCTGTGAAATCGGAAGGGAGACTGTTAGTGCTCCCTCCGACCCTCAGCACCTCTCCATAGCACCCAGCATCTCCCAGCAGCCCTGTCCTGAATTCCCTTTGACTGTAACAGCCTGTTACAGTCTGAGGGAAAACAATAAAAGCACATGGCCCTGCAAGTTGCTGGGACTGTCCCAGGTGAGTAAATTGCCCGGGACAGACTCCAGCTGGCCGGGACTGTCCCGGCTAAAACAGGACAGTTGGCAAATATGGTGCCAGTCCAGAAGGCATTCCACTAAAAAGTTCTGTTAACAGGCGCTTCTAGTTAGAGGTATTCTGCAGATGTCTGCATATGTCTAGATAAGTTCTAATTCACTATCTTACTTAATAGGTAAAAGTGAAAATAAAACGGGGAATGCTGTAGAATTTTCAGAAATTCCTCCACCAAAGAGGTGTATGTGAAGTTAAGAAAGTTGCATTTGGCATGTTATTCATAAAATGTTAAATTTTGTTGCAAAGCAGTCATAGAACCTGTACCAGAACAAAAATGGGGTCTCAGTATATACCCCAGGTTGTTCCTAGTGAAGAAGCTGGACAGATCATTCATACTAACAAATTTTGAGTGGAATCCATAAATTGTCAACAAACACCTTTAAAGAAGGAGCTTTCCTAGCATCCCTCAATATAAAAGATACTTCTCCCCGCATTCTGAGTACAGAATGCCACAGGCACACCATGCTGACTCATAAGCATTTACAAAAGAAAATCTGCATTCAGCAGTCTCTGTGGTACATAGACCTTTTCTCATTTTAGTCTGGATTGTCAGATTTTTCAGGCTGTCTAAGGAAATATTTAGCTTAGTGGGTTTAGAGTACATTTTTAAGGGAATTCCATGAGAATACAAGAATGGAAAATCTTTAACCCCTTAAGGACACATGACATGTGTGACATGTAATGATTCCCTTTCCAGAAAATCAACATGAATCTTCATGTTGGAGAGAGCTGACGGTGGATTGGAGAAGTCTGGGGAAATGTGTGTACCAAATTCAAGGTCTGGATGGTAAAATCCAGTCAGGCAACATGTCAGTTTACCACCTAAACTGACAAGGGGGTACAAGAGCACATCATCTAGCAAATGTCAGTGCAATCATCAGCTAGTTGTAAAATCATTTGCATTCCCTACCAGACAGTTAAATAAAAGGAACAAACATACTGAGCAGAGTTATATATGGTCAGTAACAGACTATGCACAGATGACATCGACTTGATTTGATGCCAGAAGAGAACACAAAGACAGTCAGACTCTGATTGCTTTCCATCCTAGACTAATCATAAGTGTTGTTCCAATGGCCACTTTATGGAAATACAAACGTGCATACTTTTTCCCTCCTGTAGCTATGACATCAAGAGTCATTAAAAAAAGAGAATACTCGTGTTATGGTAGAGACTATATTTTTCTTTGCATGAAAAGAGTATAATTTCCAATCTTCTTCAAATGTGAACAGAACACTTTTGGGACATCCTCTTTCCACATAGAGTTAATCAGGCAGGGAGCTCTTACAAGATTTGAAAATGTTCACTCTTGCTGCTTGCCATCTAAATTAGAATTTGATAGTTAGAGGATTACAGGAAGGTGGGATTTCAGTTTTTATGCAAGCCAAGATATTTTCTGCAAGAAGAGTACAGTGAGGGGAAAAAAAGTATTTGATCCCTTGCTGATTTTGAATGTTTGCCCACTGACAAAGAAATGATCAGTCTATAATTTTAATGGTAGGTGTATTTAAACAGTGAGAGACACAGAAAAAATAAATCCAGAAAAACGCATGTCAAAAAAGTTAGATATTGATTTACATGTCAATGAGCGAAATACGTGTTTGATCTCTTATCAATCAGCAATATTTCTGGCTCCCAGGTGTCTTTTATACAGGTAACAAGCTGAGATTAGGAGCACTCAGTATTTTACCTGTATAAAATACACCTGTCCACAGAAGCAATCAATCAGATTCCAAAATGGCCAAGACCAAAGAGCTGTCCAAGGATGTCAGGGACAAGATTGTAGACCTACAAAAGGCTGGAATGGGCTACAAGACCATCGCCAAGCAGCTTGGTGAGAAGGTAACAACAGTTGGTGCGATTTATTCGCAAATTAAAGAAACACAAAATAACAGTTTCCCTCAATCTTGTGCTCCTTGCAAGATCTCACCTCGTGACGTTTCAATGATCATGAGAACGGTGAGGAATCAGCCAAGAACTACACGGGAGGATCTTGGTAATGATCTCAAGTCAGCTGAGACCATAGTCACCAAGAAAACAATTGGTAACACACTACGCCGTGAAGGACTGAAATCCTGCAGTGCCAGCAAGGTCCGCCTGCTCAAGAAAGCACATGTACATTCCCGTCTGAAGTTTGCCAATGGACATCTGAATGATTCAAAGGAGAACTGGGTGAAAGTGTGGTCAAATGAGACCAAAATTAAGCTCTATGGCATCAAGCCAACTCGCTGTGTTTGGAGGAGCGGGAATGCTGCCTATCACCCCAGGAACACCAACCCCACCGTAGAACCTGGAGGTGGAAACATTTATGCTTTGGGGTGTTTTTCTGCTAAGGGGACAGGACAACTGCACCGCGTCAAAGGGACAATAGATGGGGTCAATGAAGCGTAAAATCTTGAGTGAGAACCTCCTTCCCTCTGCCAGGACATTGAAATTGGGTTGTGGATGGGTATTCCAGCATGACAATGACCTAAAGCACACAGCCAAGGCAACAAAGGAGTGGCTGAAGAAGAAGCACATTAAGGTCCTGGAGTGGCCTAGCCAGTCTCCAGACCTTAATCCCATAGAAAATCTGTGGAGGGAGCTGAAGGTTCAAGTTGCCAAACATCAGCCTCGAAACGTTAATGATTTGGAGTGGGACAAAATCCCTCCTGAGATGTGTGCAAACCTGGTGGCCAACTACAAGAAATGTCTGACCTCTGTGATTGCCAACAAGGGTTTTGCCACTAAGTACGAAGTAGTTTATAAGCTCATTTCACTCATTCACATGCAAATCAATTTCTAGCTTTTTTGACATGCGTTTTTCTGGATTTTTAGTTATTTTTATTTTTATTCTGTCTCTCACTGTTAAACTACACCAACTAAAAAGATTATAGACTAATCATTTCTTTTTCAGTGGGCAAAATCAGCAGTGGATCAAATACTTTTTTTCCCCTCCCTGTATGTAATCAAATAAGTTCTCTTTGCTAAGCTAAGTGCATGCTTAGCTCATTGGTTGAGAGCAAGCGGCTTTTACTCTCAGCCAATGAGCTGGTCCTGCAGGACTTGGTCCAGGAGAGCTAATTAATGTTCTTACCAGCAGCTTACTGCTTTCATTTCTGGCTGTGAGGAGGCAGGAAGTGGCGTCCAGCTGACACCAGGTAAGTTGTTAAATCCTTAGCAACCGGTTTGACTACTAACACTGAGGAGCTGCCAAGGCACTTATGGTACCATAACTACTACAGCTCATAACCACTAACCACCCACAGAAGCGTAGCAAAGGAGATAATGGAGAACTTTCACTTCCCATGATTTTTATTATTACGTTTACTTCATGTATCCCCTATATTTAACAAATATGTGTTTTGTGAGCTGTGAAAAATGAAATGTTGAGATCCACAGGTATCCTGCAACTGGGTTCTCCCTGAAATCAATGTACTAAGCTCTGCTGCATCTGCCAATAAACTTACAGAAAGTATTTCTGTGTTTTTTTTTCTCCTCCTTTGCATTGTGTGCTCTGGCTATTCCTTGACTGAACTGGCTTGTGGTGTAATTTGCATAACCTTTAGTAATTACAAACCTGAAGTTAAAATGAAAAAAAGTATAGGAGTGTTTCAATATTTTACTCAATTATGTAATTTTCGGCAACGTGACAGTTTCCCTTCAAATGGGATTCTTAATGCTATAGTGTCCCTCTCCGTATAACTAAAGGTCCTCTGCGTTTTAAGGGTTAATAACCCTTTCTTTCACTTACCTCTTTCCAGCGCTTTTAAGGATGAACCCAATAGTCACAAACATCATTTAGTCTGTGATTATAAGACTCCTCTGCATAGTACTCTTCTTGGAATGTACCCTTTTATTTATTGTAGGATGACTGTATATTGTATCCAAATACAATACTTTCAAATCATTGATTAAACGTAAACAAAAGATTTCAATATGCTAACAAATTGTTTCTCTGCAGACAGTCATATCTTTACTCTAAAACAGTAATGTGTATATATAATACATTATATCAAAAAGAAACAGTGTCTGCAATTTATTTTCCATTGTGCATATTATTCTTATCTTGAGTTCTGTAAATTATTTAGAAAATATGTTAAAATATTTCCTATAATATTAAGAAGAATTTATTTAGAAAATATTTTGTAACAGTTTGGAATTATACATAGAGTAGTGTCCCCTTTCACCATAGGAAAATTAAATAAAGTGAATATGTTTGCCTCTGTTGTCTAATAATGTCCTTGGAAATAGGCATAATGCTATCCTAGACTTAAGATAAGGCCAGGGACTAATTTAAAAGTATTTCAAAATATTGGGCAGACTAAGATGGGCCGAATGGTTCTAAACTGCCGTCACATTCAATGTTTCTAACTGGAATTAACGGAGTATAAGATTTCAAGAGCAGATATTTTATATGGGCATGCTATAGTTATGAAGCTCAGTTATCATCCAGTTCTCTATATATCAAATGTCCATTAACAAGTTTTATTTTCCATTTTGTTTCTAGGGACAATTTTCCTTCCTCACCAGTTATTGTACATGAATGATTTAAAGAAAAAAAAAATTAGTGTACATCTTATAAATTTTTCTTTATGTAAAATAGAAAAATGGATAGTGGTGTGTAGGCTAAATAAATAAGTCATGTGTAAACCATGGGAATAAAGTAGTTAACCATTACTGGCAAATGTACATAAAGCATAGTGTTTTGAGTTAAGGTCACAGGTTTTTGTGTTGTAATTTAAACCACAGATATTTGTGGATCAAACAGGCATTTTGGGGCACTTGATTGTCTCCTGACATATTTCAACCAAAGTACTCAACCCCTGACCCAATGAGAGGTCACACCTGTTCAACACCATAAATCTATAGATACATATATTGTGTTTTAGGGGTTCCAAGGGTGACCTCCAAAATCCTGGTACAACATACTAAGCATGTCTGGAACACCTATACACACAGAATAGGGATTAAAACGTGTTGGAAAACCATACATGGGTTAAGGTTGTGTCGTAAAAAAGAAATTCTGCATTTCTATTAAGACAAGTGAAACATAAAAATGGAGTGGAAATGCTCAAGATGGGGAAAGGAGAAACATAAACCTAGGTGTGCAAACACCATGGCGGCTAATGGAGGGACAAGTGAAATAAGTCAGGGGAGTCTAAAAGACAACAATGTAATCATCACAATTTTTCCATCTTATATTGATGGTATTTGTTTCCTAAAGATATACCAAAACTTTTCTGTAAACGAATGTTTCAAATCCTCATTGCTAGACAGTGGAAATCCACACAAATCCCATCCCAGCATGATTTAATTCAACAGATTACTCTCAACTGGCAGTATGAAACAGTGGCACATATACACCCTGTTCCAGATTATTATGCAAATTCTATTTAAGTGTCACAAAGATTAAATATTTTGTTTTTCAGTTTAACTCATAGATGGCATTGTGTCTCAGGGCTCTTTTGATCACTGAAAACAATCTCTGACACCTGTGATAATTAGATTGCCAGGTGAGCCCAATTTAAGGAAAAACTACTAAAGGAGGGTGTTCCACATTATTAAGCAGAGCACCATTTTCATGCAATATGGGGGAAAAAAAAGGATCTCTCTGCTGCCGAAAAGAGTGAAATAGTTCAATGCCTTGGACGAGGTATGAAAACATTAGATATTTCATGAAAACTTAAGTGTGATTTGTGGCTGATTCAGAGCACAGACTTGTTCGTTCAGATAAAGGTACATTGAGGAAGATTTCTGCCAGATCCATGCATGGGACTAAGAGAGCAGCTGCTAAAATACCATTACATAGCGAACAGATATTTAAAGCTGCTGGAGTCTCACAGTCATCAAGGTGTAGAGTCCTTCTGAGTCTTGTAACTGTGCATAAACCTTCTATTCGGCCACCACTAACCAGTGCTCACAAGCAGAAACGGCTGCATTTGGCAGAAAAATACATGAAGACTAATTTTCAAACAGTCCTGTTCACTGATGAGTGCCATGCAACCCTGGATGGTCCTGATGGATGGAGTAGTGGATGGTTGGTGGACGGCCACCCTGTTCCAACAAGGCTGCGACATCAGCAAAGTGGTGGTGGAGTCATGTTTTGGGCCGGAATCATGGGAAGAGAGGTGGTCGGCCCCTTTAGGCCTCTGCAAAGTATGTGGAGTTTCTGACTGACCACTTTCTTCCCTGGTACAGAAGGAAGAACTATGCTTTCTGTAATAAAATAATCTTCATGCATGACAATGCACCATCTCATGCTGCAAAGAATACCTCTGCATCAATTGCTGCTCTGAGGATAAAAGAAGAGAAAGTCATGGTGTGGTCTCCATCCTCCCCTGACCTCAATCCTATTGAGAACCTTTGGAGCATCCTCACGCTAAAGATCTATGAGGGTAGGAGGCTGTTTACATCCAAACAGCAGCTCTGTGAGGCTATTCTGACATCTTGCAAACAAATTCAAGCAGAAACTGTCCAAAACCTCACAAGTTCAATGGATACAAGACTTGTGAAGCTGCTATCAAATAAGGGGTCCTATGTTAAAATGTAACGTGAGCTGTTAAAATGTTTAAAAAGTTAAAATGTTGTTATAAGTTTGATTGAAATAGCTTTTGATTTCAGTAAATATGCTGCAAACACAACAAATGACAATTTTCAGTTCTTTACAACCTATAAAGTGTTTTGAAACTTACTGTGCGTAATAATTTGGAACAGTGCATTGTAAGTTTTTTTATGTTTTAAAAAAAATACTGTTATCATTAGGAGGTTTGTTCAAAAAAATTTTGAATTGTACTCTTCATAGTTGATAACATGATAATTATGCTGACTGTTATTTACATCAATTATTTAGGTAAATTAGAAAAATATTATTTGCATAATAATTTGGAACAGGGTGTACAATTAAGCCTGAGCCCATTAACATATTGTCAATCCTCGGTATGCAATGCAGCACATGCGGCTTCCAGAGGGTGCCTTGCAGCAGCCACGAAGTCTCCGGTCCATCCCGGCCACAATAAACACCACACAGTAAACATGTGGTGCTTGGCTGCTCCACATGCAGAGCAGCCCCTGCATGATCTGTCTTCTGGCAAGGCTTCCTGATCTTTTTGGCAGCCATGCACCACTTACAGGAGTCCTTGGAAATTACATTACCCTGTAGGTGCAGGCTCTTTATAGCAAGTGACAGGTCATATTATTGGGACACATCATCTGTCCTTCACAGGTCACACCACTTTGTGTGATTTGGTGCAGGGTGATGATGCTGTCCAATAAGATTTTTGTTCTCCCTATTTCAACTTCCCTCTTTCTGGAGATCATTGTCCTGTCGTGGTTTATTCTGCTCGAGAGTGCTTACTGTGAAGTAATTTTGGTTTTCTTGTTACTAACCTGGCTTTGTATTTGACTTTTCTGATTTTCTGGTTCCCTGATTTCGGCTTGTTATTTCGTAATTGAGTATCTCTGGTATCTTTGACCTCGGCTTCCTATTTTGACTCTGTATTTTACACCTACCTAGGGCACACGTTAACCCGTCCATTCTAAGGTCTGGTATATGTACCTCCTCTCTTTTTATTAATTTATTCTGGTACTGTTTCCCTATACTGTGTGTGTGTGTGTGTGTGTGTGTGTATATGTGTGTGTGTGTGTGCGCGTTACCCAATCTTGACACATATCAGTTGAAAGGTCCGGTGGGACACACTTCTATTTGACCAGAATATACTTAAGGGATGTAGTGGGAGGGACACTTCATGCTAACAAATGAGACATTGATTAATGTGAAATAAAGACAGGACTTTAGTACTAAATTAAGGAACTGTTCCAAGCATCACCATGTCCCCATGGAACACCAAGTGAGGTTCCTCTCATGAGAGGGCAGTCAATTCCCTTATACGCCTTCTTGAAGTTAAAGGACCACTCTAGGCACCCAGACCACTTCAGCTTAATGAAGTGGTCTGGGTGCCTGGTCCAGCTAGGATTAACCCATTTTTTAATAAACATAGCAGTTTCAGAGAAACTGCTATGTTTATTAATGGGTTAAGCCTTCCCCCTAATCCTCTAGTGGCTGTCTCATTGACAGCCACTAGAGGCGCTTGCGTGCTTCTCACTGTGATTTTCACATTGAGAGCACGCCAGCGTCCATAGGGAAGCATTATGAATGCTTTCCTATGTGACCGGCTGAATGCGCGCGCAGCTCTTGCCGCGCGTGCGCATTCAGCTGGCGGGGCGGATCGGAGGCGGAGAGGAGGAGGAGAGCTCTCCGCCCAGCGCTGGAAAAAGGTAAGTTTTTACCCCTTCCAGAGCCGGGCGGGAGGGGGACCCTGAGGGTGGCGGCACCCTCAGGGCACTATAGTGCCAGGAAAACGAGTATGTTTTCCTGGCACTATAGTGGTCCTTTAAAGCTACTAGAAGAACTGTCTTCAGAGTGAGAATCTTCTCATATACATCTTCCAGTGGTTCAAAAAGATGCTAGACAACACCAGTAGAAGGTTCTAAGGGGCAATACTTGATTTTGTTGGTGGTTTTTATATATATCACTGCATTCGTGAATCTGGTGATATCTTGTTTAAGAGCCTACATATCACCTGATATTGCAGGCAATGTTGATACCTGTAATAAAATAGTAAAAAAATACTGCACTCAATGATACTTCCGGAGACAAGAACAGGAACTTGTTTTTTGAGAAGCTCGTTTATTTGATGAGAAAAGCTATTCAAGGCAGCAAAAAAGAAAAATTAAAGAGAGTGAAGGAAAACACTTCTTCAGCAGGAATAAAAGCAAATTAACAAATATTGTGACTCACGAGAATAGGAAATGGAGGGATAACCCACTCCTATCCTCAATAACCTAATTGCCCTCTGAATCTCCAGGCAACCAATGCTCAGCATGAAAAACTGGAAAAGCAGTACTAAATAAAACCCACATCAAGTAAATACATATAATAAAAATACATAACGGAAGGCAAGAAAATTGCATAGATTAAAAAAATCACATAAACAAATCAGGATAAGCTACTCTATTCAACCAAACTATCAAAATCTCAAGGTACCGTATTTCAAAATGTAACTTTCTATTACCATACAAAATAGGAACTTAAAATAGTTCCAGATAGAAGGCAATAGCTTGCATGAGAGTGATATTAACCTGTGACAATATATTAACGCCACTGTAGAATAAAACAAAGGAGCAGCAACATCCCGAAATAACATGGACATTATACAAAATTATAAAATATAGCATATGCCATTTACACTACGACCATGATAATGATGCATATTCATAATTGCAACTAATTTTGCAATTAAATTGCAGTGTTAAAATGTGCACTTTAAGGGTTTAAGGCTGAGACCTTCCTTCCTATCTTGTAGAAGCTGTTTTTAGTTTTTCTCTGTACTTTTTGGTACTTATTTCCATACATACAATGATTAAAAAGAACAGATGTCTATTTTTTGCAATTAAGATTTAGGTACTACCCCATCTTTACCTGTGGGGTTCTCATTTAAAGGGTTGATATCTACTGACATGTGGTTATATGCATAATATGCTTGATTGTTTTTTTTTTTTTATGTGTTCGAACTGAAAGATTTTTATGGTTTTGATGTACAATGTATGTTGGGTTTTTATTATATAGGAGATTTTCAGGAATTCATTTTTAATATTTTAATCTATATAAAGGACTTGATAGAAGGAATTATTAATTGGATTTGAATTGCTCGTTAGTAGCATGAATTAGTAATTGGAACCTAAGTGCCTGTATATATAAAGCAAGGAAGAGTGGGAGGATACACAGCACGTTTGATAAAGCCCCAAGGGTAGGGGCTAAACTAGTCACGGACCAGGAAGCAGGGAGTACTGTGGACGTTCATCTGCGAAAGCAGCTCAGCACAGAGGCGAGCAGAACGGTTTTACATGTTATCACCATCCGTTGCCAAGAGCTGGTGAGCTATTGATGGACTGCACAGATTATATGTTTTTAATTGCGATATTGGAATAAAGTTTAGAAAATAACTGATATCCTTGTCATCTGTGTATCGTACGGATCCCACACACACCAGGGGCTGATCCTCCCTGAGCGCTATAACTGCGAGTAGTGCTTTAACCATTCTGATTTTGTGAGTGAGCTACTTAAAGAGCAGATGTATTTTTCATATACAATTTTTGTATTGTATTGCACTAGGAGTTCTCTCTTTCTGTTTTCTTCTTAGATATTTGAATTGTTGTCTCGCAGGTATAAGCACATGTCACTTTATACAATCATTACCACTGCACTTTTTTAATGGTTTTCAAACACTGAGATTGCACTTTGGTTTGATACACGATGCTTCCGAATTTTGGAATTACCGAACCGAATTGCCAAAGTCCAGAATTGCTGAAGTGCCAAACCAAATTGCCGAAGTGCCAAAGTGCTTCGGATTTCTGAAAAGTGCTAAAACAGAAGAGGGAGGGAAAATTAAGGGAATGATGACAGGAATCTAAGCCTATTCCTAACCTACCCCTAACCCTAGTAGTGGTAGAGTTGGGGTTAGTTTAGGGTTAGGGAATTGCCGAACCAAACCGAACCAAATTTTTTGCCTATGCACATCCCTAGTAGTTTTGAGGTTTTGTATACAAATTGTTGTATTTACTTTCTAATTTTGGCTACTTTTGTGCGCTTGCACTATTTTCATATGTATAAAACTTTTACCTGCCTTTACATTGGTGACTTTTTTTTCTGCCTTTTCTGTAATGTGCCAGAATAATCCATCTTTCTTTTTTTTCCCTCTTCCTCTTTTTTAATTTTTATTTCTCTTTTAATGTTTTTTTTCTTCCAAGATTATATTCTAGAAATGATGTGAATACTAACTCCCCTAGTCCTGGAACACTTAACACAGTTATCCCAAAAGTGTCTGGCAGTTTGCTAGTACTGCAATCATTTTACTTCATGATATACTAGATGTCCTTAGTCATTCAGGACCCATTTAGTTTTCAGCAATTTCATACAATTGGCCATTAAAGAATTAAAAGATATGTAAACTTCATAATAACTTATTTATATAATCGTTTGAAAACAATACTACTCTTACTACTATAAGTGGATATTTCAGAGTCTGTATGTTGAATACATTCAGCCATCCTGTGGAAGTACAAATTGCCTTTCATGTTCAGTTACATTCACTCTTTGCTCTTCAATTTTGTTTTCATTCATAAAGCTTAAACATTTCTGAAAACCTAAATTACCTTATTTCTGAAACAGTATCTGCCTTGTGTCTATATACTAATCCAAATTTAGGAAAAGGGGACTAAATTGAAAACCTCTATAGCTATGTTGGAGCAAAATGTGCATGCGTGATATGTCACCCCTATTGACTCCTTCCAAATATAGAAAATCTCTCCTGAAACCATTGTTTTGCTTATTGTTAAAATGCAGGTGAATATAAAGGCTCATACCCCTCTTAAATGCTTTCTATTCTTCCAACATACCTTTACATGATGAGTGAATGTGCACTAAACTGTGTATTTTAGGAAATGTCACATTTAGATCAAAATACATAAAGGAATTAGAGATTTCTTTTCCATTTTGGCTCTTTATTCTGTGCTATTTCAATTGCCTCTCTAACACTTTCATGACTAACTGGTTCACCTGTGGTTGTATTTACCTAATTTTAAGAGTAACTATGGAACAAATGATCATTATTATGTTCTGATATGTAAAACCATTTGACCACTGTGGTGGTGACTGACATTACATAGAAGGTGGATTCAGCTAAAAGTGAATGTTTTCATGGAACTTATTCATCCTGGTTTTCTTCAGGATGAGGGGCCTATTTTTGCACTGTGGGATTGGTTTGTACCTCATCCCAGTTTCTGGGTTACTCTCCCCTTTTCCTCCATGCGACCACTACGTTCATAGGGTATTTCTAAACTCTCTAGCACGGGTGTATTTTGACGGTTGTAAATGCGTGACAGATTTGGGGGGTAAAAGTTAGAAAGTGTGTTTTTTTTGTTTTTGTTTTTTTCCCCAATTATTTCATCATATTTTATAATTTTTTTTATAGTAAATTATATGATATGATGAAAATAATGGTTTCTTTAGAAAGACCATTTAATGGCGAGAAAAACTGTATATAATATGTGTGGGTAAGTTACAGCTAAACACAAATACTGCAGAAATTTAAAAACAGCCCTGGTCCTTAACAGGGGGAAAATTGAAAAAGTGTCTGGTTAATATAATTTTATTGAGATTAGATTTATATATGTCAGGTGAAGAAACTACAGATATTGTAGGTCATTGTAAATATATATAATTTTCCTACTTCTTGCAATATATTGCCCTCTGACAACTACTACCCTTAATCCTTTCAGACAGATGTTTGTTTGTTTTGTTTACTGTTAATTTACATATATTTTACAGGGAAGTCTGCACAAGCCAGATATTAAGCTTGAAACACTTAAAGATGATATTAAAGAGTTCCTAAAGACATCAGGTACGAATCTTACATTTTTTATATAAGAATTCTAGTTCTTTATATGTTATGGTAGCAAGCAATTTTCAAGCTGTTAGTGAACCAACTACAAGAAATACCCCAGACCTAGACCATTATCTCTTACCTCTGTTCCTTGTGCAGGTGCAGGTTTAACATGTGTAAAGCATTTTGAGTCCATGCAGAAGAAAAGTGATATATGTTATTATTTTGAATTTACTGATAATCATAATTAAAACTCCAATAATCTTCTATCAGTCATTGTTCTTAAGCTCATAGATGTTGCGGTCCACCAAAAGATGCAGAGGTTTTTTTGTAAAATGCTTAGCAGACTACCATGTGGTATGCTTTTTGACTCCATCCAACCAACCTTGGAGAACATAGGAGATAGGTGAACTCTAGATACTGCTATTACATACCTAAAGTAGTTTGCCATATGTTTGATTATTTAATTACAAAAAAAAATTACAAACAGTCATTTATATACCCCTTATTATTACGTATCTTTGTTTTAAATCTGTGAGTATAGCACAAACATTGAAGCTTCAGTATGATTTATGTATTGACTTGCCAGCTTAATTGAGAATACTCTCTACATTAATGTATTCTCCTTTAAGAATGTGCTGTATCCCCAGACCACATCTTTTTGCAACAGTAGCAAATGCTACATATAAGTTAAATATTGTGGACCCCTGTTCAAAGGCCTTGATTATTAAAGGGTTACTCCAACCACCATGACCACTTTTGACTTTAGAATTGGTCATGGTGGCAGGGAGTCTGTATGTGCATAAAACGCTGCACATACAGAGAAATCTGCACCTTTGTGTCTGGGGCTAGTTGCACAAATGCCTTGGGCGGTCTGTAATTCTGTTCTGTGCTACCTAACTTCAATCCAGTGCAAAAATTATGTCTGGCATCAGTGTGTGCTGGCGACATATAATGAGCTTTTCCCTTGCACTCTAGCCTCCCTCCATTTTCATAATGCGCTCTGAGCCACTGAAATGGTTCAATCTATTGCTTCTCTATGAGAAGCATTTGATTGGATCATGGATGTTGCAGCGTAACCACAGACAGGGTATGTCATCGAGGCGAGGAGGACCTTACCCGGCGTTAGATAAAAGGTAATTTTTGATTTATGTAAGAGTTTAAAAAAAAAAAAATTAAATTTTTTATTTTTTATTTATTAGACAAGTGGGTGGACAAGATAGGTCGTGCTGGATAGAGCATAATAAAGTTAAACAAACATTGTCAAGAAAAGGGTTTTAGTAACCCTTTAAATGTTTTGGACAAGCTTTTCAAATTATCACAATATAAACTATTTATCTACAGAGATTTCCATAGATTTTAAGTGACTTCTATAGATAAATAGTTTGAAAAGTTTGTGATCATGTGACTAGCTTATCCAAAAACAGCAACTTGAGGCCAAAATAAGATTAAATGTTATTTCCTCAAGGAAACCTGTGGCCATGGCACTACGGGTGTTATATTAAATAATCTGGCTGTGTCCGAACTCCCGGGCGTACAGAGAATGAAACCCCCCCCCCACCCCCTACAAAAAAACACCACCTGTAGTTAAGACAAAACCAGAATATATTAGAACACTGAAAATGGGTAGACATTTAATAACTTACCCTTTGGTTAGTTTCACATAGCGGTTATTTTTTAGCTCATATGCTGTTACAAACAAACTTTCCAATTTGCATGGTGTCATGTGCCATTTGCCCAGTGCAGGCTGCAATGATCGCCTGAGCTTGCTGTATTTCTTACGCAGGGAAAACCTGCTGGCATTTTAGCACTGGACTGTCCTTTTGGATGGGATCGGTCTGATATTCAAATGTTATAGCTTCCCTCTGTAGTTGCACAAGTGACGTGAGCTTAGACTAACTATGAGTTTTGACCTGGGAATATTGAATTTTTGTCTGTTTTTGCTGTTTCAAAGGGTTGTACAAAAGTGACAATGCCATTTTAGTTGATGCTGATTGTTACTATGAAGTATCATGCCATAATTGTTACCACTTGCAGTGACGGAGACAAAAAAAGTACTCCTAGAGAATTGAATGGTAAAGTTACATAATCATTTTGTCATGTCTAATCATCTTAAAAACAGTATGATGTTAATGTGTTATAATGCATACTTTGCAGGGATTATTTTTACCTTCCTTTTACCTAGCAGTTAAATAGAAGAGGGGTAATATGTTCTCAGTCTAAACCATGCCTTACATTTCCACACTTATAATTATAGTATGTTTTTGTATTAGAAAGGCA
Organism: Pelobates cultripes; assembly: GCA_933207985.1. Taxonomy (NCBI): domain Eukaryota; kingdom Metazoa; phylum Chordata; class Amphibia; order Anura; family Pelobatidae; genus Pelobates; species Pelobates cultripes. Next base: position 59,038,391 of record OW240917.1, read on the forward strand.
ATTGCTTAGTAGCATTTTTTTCATGATTAAAACTGTTCAATAGTTTGTGTTTTTAAAATGCACAAAATGCCATGCGTCTTGCAGGTGCTATGGTGTAATAAAATGTTAAAACGTTTCTTTTTAAATAGGTTGGGAAAAGAAACTTCAGAATGCAGTTTACCGTGAACTTAGTCTGTAAGTATATGTCAGAAATGCAACAAAAGGTCTCTTCATTCAAAGCATTAAATACATTTTACCCCTGTGTGATCTTCAGGGTGGCCGTCGTTCGTATAGACGAACACGTGACGGCGGCCATCTTGGCATACGAATGACACCAGCGGTGTTTGGTCGTCCAGTGTCTGGAACCCAAATCGGACACTCGACGACATGAACACTGCTAAAACATCCAATCTCATGGAAGTTCGTGAAAATCCAACTGAACGAAGCGGTAGTTTTGAAAATCAGTATACGAACGAGGGGATTATGCTGAACTGTCACGAATGCCTTAACCCTGGGATTTCGTATGTTTTGGCTAGTCGAACAAAGACCAAGCGCACAGACCTTTCGTGTCGAACTATTTTTGGCATACACCTCGTTTACCTCGGTCGGTAAAACTAAGACCTCCAGGAAATTCGTGAACCCCTGAACTGATCTGGGTGATTTTTCAGTATGTTGCTCACCAGATCGGGGCTATCAGGGAATATGTGATTTATGGGTGTAGGTTATAGTTTTGGGGTACATCTAAGAATTGGGGAAAAATGTGTGTTTGTTTAAACTGTACAGATAATTACATTATCCCTCAGGCTGAGGGGAGGAAATATGTGTACTGTAACCAGCTAGTGATTGGATAATTCCTAATTTTCTGTGGGTGTCTCCCTTGCATGGGAGAATTGCATAAAAGCAGAGTGTGTGGCATTAAAAATCAGTTCTGCTCCTGATACGGAGTGTCGTCCAGTTATTGGGAAGGGTGATGGGAGATTTGTGGATTTATTTACTATTTATGCTGTGTTTCTTATAATATCCTGCTTGTTCCTGAGTAGCTGTTGGAATGCCAGTGGAGTAAAACCTATGTTAAACTAGCGCTTCGCTATAGTTACTGATATTTTTTTTTAAATATATTAAACACTACCAATAAGTCCAGCACTGATCAATGTAGTCAAATACTACATGCAACATCTCACCAGTGGGTGCTCTTCCATAGGGGCACTTGGGACATTGCCCCACCAATTTTTTGGGAGGAAAAGATATTTGCAGTAGTTTAGAAACACTAACAATCTCTTTCTGGAGGGGAGGGTGGTAAGTAAAAAAAAAAAAAGAAAAAGGTAATTCTGTAATAAGTTTCACTTCTGCAATGCCCCTCCCTCCCCCCCCCCAGGCATGTCAAATGTGTCCTGTTTCACCATACCTTTAAGAAGAAATTTCCATTCAGTTGCCATTTTGGTAGCAGAGACAGCTTCCCATAAATGGAGGCATGCTATTGGGCTCTCTGCTCAGGGGCCATCATTGGCTCATTGCACCAAGGGGTGGCGTTACAATGCCCACAGGAGAGAGAGAAGCAGAAAGCTGTCTCCTGCACAGGGTGAGCACAATAGCAGGATCTCCTGGTCTCTGACAAATATAAGTGTGTAATAACATTTTTTCTCCCCCGATTGCCCTGGTGAAGGCCTGGGTTTAATATATTAAGCAAGGGAATGATATCAAATATATAATTAATATATATATAAAGCCAGGAATGACAAGGGCAGGGGGGTGTTTCTGAAACAGAGCACTGTGATGCCTGTCACTAATTGTTTTAATAACTCCTACTGCACCTACCCACTGTGTTCTTTAAAGTGCTCAGTCACTCTACAACTGAGACCTGAGGCACTCATGCTGTGGCTAGTTGAAAAGTTGTAAAGTTCAAACTACAGGACTGGGGCTGTGACTCTGAGGACTATTTCCACTTTTAATCTGTAATGATTGATTCTCTTAACCATGTTGTTAGCTGCTTCTTGGCTCCATATTCCCACTGCATATTAATTTTATTGCCACCTGTGAAGATAATAAGTCTATCATTATCCTACTGATGTTACACTGTGTACAGTGTGTACAGCGCTACAGAATTTGCTGGCACTATCTAAATAATAACATAATAATACAGTGCGCTGAGAGCAAATAATGAGTCAGGAGTAGGTGACATGGTTTGAGTCTATCAGTGTCTTGATGCTTTAACCATGTGCACACTGTGTGCTGAGAGATAATGAAATAGATGACATGTTTCATAAAAAGCAGCAATATTTAATATAAAGCTAAAGTTATCATATCAGGAGAACTACTGAAGATTAGATCACATAAGGGAGAGCTAGGAGAGGGCTAGGAAGATAGACAGAGAGAGCTAAAGCATTATAAAGGGACATATACAGTGTGGGGATATCTGTATTGCAGCTCTGTGTAATCTATCTCAGTGATCCTGGCTGTGTGGGATTGTTATTAGTATATCCTTATTGTGCCTAGCTCTGTGTTATTTATCTGTATTTTACTCCTCTACAACTGTTGTATGTGTATATCTATTGTCTACCAATTATATCTCTATTTTTTTCTCAGATCTGTTTGCGATATGGTTATTTCTGTATTGTATGCAGCTCTATGTATTTTACAGATATCTTTATTGTGTCCAGCTTGCTTTATTGTACAAGCATCTCTGGCACCCCACCATCTTAAAATTTGCATCACACAATGACTACTTGTATCTTAATACTAGATATTGTGGAGTGCTGCACTAAAACATTTGAGGACTGATTGACACATGTTCTTCTGCTTACAAAGCTAGCAACAATAATCTCTGTGAAGGCATAAACAAGATTCTGTTAAAAGTCAATGTACATTCTTATCAAACTGTTGTTATATGCCCCAGGTGTGATGTAGCACAGCAATATTCTCTTTGAGACTGCCCAAGGCATCTTATCGTTTTAACAACCTGGAAGCATGTTCTCTGCCTGATACATGCTGTGCTCTGCTTTTGCCTTACAGCACTGTCAAAACGTTTAACTAACTGCAAAGACATTAGATCTCTATGCTATAGCTTAGCTATATAATCATAGTGTTGAGATTAGTGTTAGGGTTAGCATTAGGATTGTTATTGTAGAGCTAATGTCAGGTCTATTATTCTAGTTAGGTTTAGAATTGGTGTTAGAATGATTTTTTTTTTTTAACTTAATATTAATAAACATAAATCTGAAAAAAATATATAGGTATTTAATAGAGGACGTTAGATGTATGTGCTTTGTTACATATGTGCAACAATGCCACTGAAAATGTGACTTTATATCTGACTGTGATAGAAATGGGGATAGCTAAATAGTGTGTGAAGGTGGTTTTAACATGGTAGAACATACATGCCTGTAATGAAATTAAAAATGGAAACACAATGTGTGTAAAGACTGTGTAAAATATATTTGTGTAAACACTGGCAGAAATTTGTTGATAAATGGTCTTTCAAAAATACTCAAAATACCTTGAAGTATAGTTTTTTTAAATAATGTGCCATGCAAGGCCAGTGCAAGGATTTTTGCCGCCGTAGGCAAAAAAAAAAAAAATTGCCGCCCACCATGTGACATCACAATGCCACGCCCATATGCTCTGCCATATGGGCCAATGTCAGTCTGCACAAAGTGTCTTTTATCTGAAAAGACAGTGTGTTTGCATTAAAAAGCCTACAGGCACAGGCTATAGACACCAGAACCACTACGTTAAGCTGTAGTGCTTCTGGTGACTATAGTATCAATTTAATGTGAGGTAAATTTGAGATTAGTGCCACTAATAATATATTGGATTGCCTACTTACCACCAGATGAGGACAAGAGGCTGATGGTGGGCTCAGTCTGGCTCCACAGGTCTGGTGTAGAAGAGGGTCTCTGGAGACTGTTTGTAACAGTGCTCACAACAATTAATGAACAGGAAGCAGCGCCATTTTTTTGGGCCCCTTACCCAGGTCAAGGTCTGGGCCCCCAGGGCTTGACCGTGAGTATGCCTACAATGCTCACACATAAATCCACCTACATGGCCCACCCATGAGTTCTCTCACAGTTAGTGGAGTGTATGTGTGTAGGGGATGTTTTATTTGTTATTGTAGAGGATGTAATGTGTTTGTGTTCTTATAGAATGTAGTGTATGGGGATAGCAATTTGTGTAAGGGATGTAGTGTGTGTATAGTGGATGCAGTGTGTGTTTGCGTGTAAGGAATGCATTGTATGTTTCTGGGTGTGTGTGTGTGTGTAAGGGATGCAAGGTGTGTTTCTGTGTATGCAATTGAATGCAGTGTGTGTCTGTAAGGGGTGCATTTTGTTTCTGTGTGTAAGAGAATCAGTGTTTGTGTGAGCGTAAGGGATGCATTGTGTGTTTCGGGTGTTTGTGTGTGAGTAAGGATGCATTGTGTGTTTCTGTGTGTGTGGGGATGAATTGTGTATGTGTGTAGTGTAAAAGAGAGGGTTTGAGGGGTAGGATAGGGACTGAGAGGGGAGCAGCTCTTTATTTTTCTTAAAAATTAATAGTGCTCTCCACTCCTGTCAATTAGTGATTTCCCTTTCCCTCCTGTCCCTCAGTGTTCTCCCTTTCTGTCCTTAGTGCTCTCCCTTGGCCCCCTGTCCTTCTGCAGTCCCCCCTTGGTGGTCTTCTCACTCCCCCTTAGTGGTCCTCCCCTTTGGTGGTCCTTCCCCTCTTCCCCCCTTAGTGGTCCTCCCTCTGGCAAACCCCTAGTGGACCTTCCCCCCTCCTCCCTCAGTGGTCCTTACTCCCCCCCCCTCTCACTCAGTGGTCCTTACTCCCAGTGGTCCTTACCCCCCTCCTCCCCAGTGGTCCTTACCCCCCTCCTCCCCTCCCCCCCTCCTCCCCTGTGGTCCTTAGTGTCCCCCTCCTCCCTGTTGTCCTTAGTGTCCCCCCTCTCCCCCCTGTGGTCCTTAGTGTCCCCCCCTCCTCCCCAGTGGTCCTTAGTGTCCCCCCTCCCCAGTGGTCCTTACCCTCCTCTTCCCTCCTGCCTATGTAGCATGGGAGTGAGCACTTCCTGTCAGTCCACCGGCGGCCGGTTACAGGAAACAGAGGTTCCTGTTCCGCGCCGCCCGGCCCTGGTACATTGAGAGACCGGCAGGAGGGAGCGCTGTGCGCTTCCCTCCTGCCGGTCACTCAGATCCGGCCACCTTCCATACAGCAGTGCTGCGCCGCCTGAGGCTTGCAAGAGCGCTCAGACGGCGCAGCATGAGGAGCCCCCTGCTAAGTTGCGCCCTACAGGTAGCACCGGCCCTGGTGCCATGAGGAATATGATTGAAATTTGGACGCTGTTACTCCACCTCACTGGAGCAACTCAATCCATCAAATGCGATTTCTGTAATTTGACTCTGGTACTGCATATAAACTTGAATAATGTAGTAGAACCAAAATCTGTCCACACAGACTATATTTTTTATAGATATGCAGATTTCTGGCAAATGCCTCTCTGTACTGGATAGGTTCAGAAATGCCTACCTACTTATTACTACTGCTCTGTCACATATAAGCACAACCTTCATTGATCCTTTGTATAAGCTGAATAACTTTTCTGGTGTGAGGATGATCCCCTAATGAGCGGTAAATCTCTCATGTACCCAATCCTCCTTGAAGGAGACCAACCCCTCTCCCACGTTTTGTGGGTTAATGGGAAAGAACTCTTCTGAGACTGCTAATGAAGTCTAAGGTGATGGTCGTTGTGGCCTACCAGTGTGTAATATTCTCTAGGTCAGGGGTAGGCAACCTTTGGCACTGCAGATGCTATGAACTACATCTCTCATGATGCTTTACCAGAATTATGACTGTAAAAGCATTGTGGAGGATGTAGTTTACAACAACTGGAGTGCTGAAGGTTGCCTAACCCTGCTCTAGGTTCTAGGAAATTAATTATAAACCTCTGGCTGTCTGTACAGAACGCAGATCTGCTCCATCAAATATACCCGGGAAGTCCAAAGAAACGGCTGAAAGTGTCTGGGTGGGGTAGAGTCTGCACTGCAGATATGGTGGAAATGCTGTGTCCCCTTTTATGAGAGAGGCACACAGAGAGAACTAAAAACTGTGTGAGAGGCCGCTCCATTCAGTGCTGCTGCTGTGTTATTGAGTGTTACAGACCAACCATTTAAATTAGGTAGGCTATATTTTAGGAGTGGTAATTGAAACCCAAAGAGAATTGAAATTCTAGGCCAAAGCAGCCAGACTGAAAACATAGCTGACTTGGGGATTATTTTTCAAGTTCAGCTATTTCGACTTCAAATTTTGAATTCACTTCCAGATTTGTTCACTAAATTGAGAATTGTCTGGATTTTAAATTGAATTTCAAATTTAAGAGCAAAATTAGCCAGTTTAGCTACTTTGGACTTAAATTTGAATAACCCTGTTTATTTATACAACTTTTGAATGTAGCAGTGTGAGTGTGAGCATTTCCTTATCCATGCAGGAGCAGGAACAACAAACGCCTTCTCCAGTATTTCCATTTTCTTCTGTTCCCTTCCACTTTCAAAAAACCTTTTTAAAAACCTCAAACTTCCTTTGGTCTATAACGGCAAAATAAATAAACACACAACATATACAGTTCAATTTTTCAAAATATTTTCTCATACTGTTATCTTATATATCCATGTAGGGTATAAATGTAAGTAAGCCCTCTGTGTCCAATAAAACCAATAGTCATCATAAATAAATGGAGCTTATTTTTTGATGGAGAAAAATGCTGCTATGTGCTTACATCTATTATTGAAAAAACAATATTATATCTAGGATTAGTTGACTGGTGACTGATACTTAATAGTCTATGCATAGCTTTATGCAGGAAGCCACAACTTACATTTTTTAAAAGTTATATTTACCTAACCTTTTAATGCTTGGTAATCATATTCCTTTTCAACTCTGTCTGCAGCTGCTAGAAGCATTATCCTCCAGGAGCTTGCATCACGGGTATACCATCATACATGCACTAGAGTACACAATGGGAGTCTATAGCAGATTGTGGACCACTTCTACATGTTCCAAATATAACCCTGTGAAAGCATATGTATCTATTGTTTTAAATTATATTATGTAAATCTTCCTTATTGCAGTTACATGCTGTATTCTTTGAATTTATTTGGTAGAAAATGTTATAATTTATTTGGTTTTTTTTCTACTTCAAAGTGCACGAAAGTACATGAAATTTAGATGTTGTTTCTCTTTGAAGGCTTCCTGGACCTTGTCAGTCAGTAGCACCTGCTGAACATATCAAGGAACCTCTGTCATATATGAGAAAAGCACAGGTAAGGTGTCCCTTTTCTATTTTAGGTGTCTTATATAGTGCTCTATTAAGATGGTGTCACATAGCAAAGTGAAGAATGTATGTATGTATGTATGTCTGTCTGAACCAGTACTATTTGGAGTGCCTTTTTAAGAATTAAATTTATGTGGCCATTAAAATGTTAACATGTTATGTGAAGCTTTTGTGCACTGCATTTCTTATCAGGCTCAGCCCAGGTTGATAGGATTTATATTCCACGTAAGTTGTTTATCAATTAGTTCTCTCACCGTGCCAGTAATTCTTTGCCACTTAGGAGTTAAATCTCTTTCTTTATGCAGCACTATCTTCACCTGTCTAGGCTGTGGCTCACGCAGACTGCATGAAAGAAAAGGCTTAATTTTTTAACCCAACTTAAAGAACAATGTATTTACTTTTAGACAATATTATCTCCTACTCTGTTAATTGAGCTATAATCACATACAAAACACTGTTCAAAGAGGCAGATAACTGAACAGAATACAAGAACTTCTACTTCAGGATCTTTCAGCCCTATACATACACCTTGCACCAGACAGTGTTTGAAAGTCAACAGTTAGTCTCTATGGTATTCCCTACTTCACTCCCTACATAGTAGCATAAAATATTAAAGAGACTGTCAGTGTCAAACACTTTCAGACCCAGGGTGCATTTATTTGGCTGAAGGATTTGGCCACGTGCTATAGTTAAAGATGAGTTTTTCTAAAAAAAAAAAAAAGTGTGTTTTTTTTTAATTAAAGAAAAATCCATTTCCTTTTAAAACGTGATGAAATTATTATTATGTTAAAATATAGTTTTTAGGTGACCGTTGTCCATTAACTCGACCTTATTAAACATCACCAGATTGACAGTCAGTCTTAGGTGACCTTGAGTGCCTTTTTAAACCATTTACCATGATATCCTTCCTCTGAATTTGACCCTGATGATGGCTTTTTTTTGACCCCGCTTCAGTGACAGGCTGACCGGATTTAGCTTGCTCTGCAGCATTACATTACTCACTGGGTTCTTGCGCTTTTGCTGCTTGCAACCTGCACCCAATCCCAGCTCAGCCCCTGTCCACAGCAACAATGCTTTCACTATTTTTGCCCAGCAACCACAAGACTCGAAACATTTCGTCAACACCTATTGCTAACCCAACTCTAGTAACACTATCATTGCCACCATACACACGTCACAGAGCTTAGTGCCTGCAGCATTTATTTATAACGCTACAATCCACCTTTCCTTCTTTTGTAATTCTTCAGCAAATAATAAGAGACTGGGCTCAGCTAATGCCCCAGTTCTTTGTTTGAAATAGAAAGATATTTCTTCACACTTTACTAGTAAGTCTTGAGTCGCCATATTCCAGTAAATAAAAACATTTCTCAGTGTTTTTGTGATGCAGTCTTAAAATTAGACAGAACCACAAAATCATATGCTAATAATGTATTGTTATATAAACAAGCAGAATTAAGCTACCTTCATGAGTATGATGGTTCTTATTAACACACAGTGTTGCTGTCTGCTTGCTTTAAACATCTATGCTCAAGGTAATAGTAGCCTGCTTTCAAGAGAACAGAGTCTGTGGCCATCGAATGTCAGAAAATGAAATCAGCTGGATATGGTTTACTACCAAAGGCCAACTTATTTGCATCTAGTTTTCTCCGAATGATTAATGTGAAACAGGCACTGAATTCCTTAAAGTTCTGTTTACCAGTAAAGATTAATGAATTTGAACGGTTTTAGGATAATTAAATTAATTGCTATGCAGTCTCATAAATATTTTACTAGTATATTTGTGTCTTTCCTTTCGGTATGTAGATGTGTTCTAAAATAAATAGAAACAGTACATTGTTGATTGAGATATATTTTATGACAACTTGGCTATATGTAGAATATATTGGAGTATGTCTAAAGAGGTTTATTTTTGTTATGCACAACCATTTTAAGAAATATATATCTTATGCTCCAAACAGGTTTCTTAACACTTTTTGTTAACCCCTTAAAATATTCCGTCATGATTCCCTTTTATTCCAGAAGTTGTGTCCTTAAGGGGTTAATAAGAGATTAAATAATTATTTGTTAATACATTCATTGATCTCAAAAGTATTCCTGGTGCAGTTATTCCATTTCATCTCAAATTAATTAATTTACTTTGGATGCACTTTAATTGATTTATTAGAATTTAACCTGCCAATCCTATCCACTTACTGTTGTCAATGGGATCAACAGTAATGTGTAATGGTTTTGAATTGATGGCGTTTCCCATAAAGAATTGGCTTTTTACCAGTCATAATGCTTCTTTGATTGTAGTCATTAAAATGTGGATATTTTTCAAGCATGTTTTAGGTGCTTCTTTTGTTTCACAGGTAGCTTTGCTTATTTTTCTATATTCATACTGCAATGTTTGAAGAGTATTTCTCCCAAAGCAGATTGATAGTTCTCATACAAGTCTCTAATATTTGCAACAAGTAATGGCAGCTTAGTGTTCACGTAGTGTGTTGATGTGCCATTGTATATTTTTGTTGTTTTTATATGAACAAACATGGATTTGGAACCAGACTACTCCTAACATTTTTAATGACGTTATTTGATCAAACAAAAGTATTTGTATCTTATTCTTTGTAGTTGGTAAAATCGCGAAAACATTGCAACCAGAACTTGCTCCACTAGACCTTGACACCTTAACACTTTATATATGTGTTAGAGCTACACAGCTCCAGGAACAGAACCCACCTGGTACACTTGGCGTATTAGCCCAGCTAATCGGTATTTGAGAAATATGTATATGTAGTGCCAACCTTCAAGGACTATTATTAGCTTTTTTTTCTGCATTTGGCCACATTCATTTTCCTGCATTTTTTTTTTTCTAAAGATAAAATAATTTACTGAAATTGTTGAAAACTGCGCCATTTGAGTTACTGACTCAGTAATAAAGAATGAATTACATGAAAGTTTATGATCTGAAACACTTTAATTTTTTTTACTTGCACAATAGAACACTTTCTACCAAAGGCCTTTTCTGCTTGGTCAACAAGACATTTCCCCATGAAATTAAGTTAAATAGTCAGGTCTCTTATATGGCACTGTAACTGCGCAGGATAGTAACAAAGGCATGCATTGGGGTTATCATTGTACTCAGAAGATGTAGCTGAATTAAGGTGGTGTCTGTACGGTAGTAGAACAGGTTTACAAAATACATATTAAATATTATATGTGTGTATGTTAAAAATCATAAAAAAATAGATATAGAACAGTTTTACTACAATATTTAGCAGAGATTGGCAGTTAAATGGCTAGGTAAAAAGTGTTAAAATATCCTTAGATACATAGCCTGTAAGGTACGTTTTATATAAATACTCTATATACCCGTATATACTCGAGTATAAGTCGACCCGAATATAAGTCGAGACCCATAATTTTACCCCAAAAACTGGGAAAATGTATTGACTCGAGTATAAGACGGGTGGGAAATGCAGCAGCTACTGGTAAATTTCTAAATAAAATTAGATCCCCCAAAAATTATATTAATTGAATATTTATTTACAGTGTGTGTATATAATGAATGCAGTGTGTGTGTATGAATGCAGTGTGTGTGTGTATGTGATGCAGAGCCTTGGTGGGGGGGTGGGCATTTTTATTATTTTTTAATTATTATTATTATTATTATTATTTTAATAATATTATTTTTTTAATATTATTAATATTTTTATTTTATTATTATTATTTCATTTTTTTTATTTATTTTTATTCGTCCTCCCTCCCTGCTTGTTAGCTGGCCAGGGAGGGGGGCTCTCATTCCCTGGTGGTCCAGTGGCATTGGCTGTGTAGGAGGGGGGCTGGCAGAGAGTTGTCACTTACCTTTCCTGCAGCTCCTGTCAGCTCCCTTCTCTCTCCTCCGGTCTGGTCAGCTCCACTGTAAATCTCGCGGACTCAGTGCCGCGCGGAGCGTTGCCACGGTAAGCCGTGGCAACGCTCTGACCCCGCGGCTCTCGCGAGACTTACAGGGGAGTTGACCGGACCAGAGGAGAGAGAATAGAGAAGGGAGCTGACAGGAGCTGCAGGAAATGTAAGGTAAGGTAAGATTAGTTTCTGAAAGAGAGCTTAAGAAAGCATAGACTTAACATGTAACACTAAAATTGAAATACCATCAATGCTACTATAGTATATGGCTATAAACATTTTCATCGTAGCACAATGTTGTATAGTATTATCTTCTTATATAAATGTGCATTACATTCACTAGCAAAATCATTTTTCATCTTCCAGGTTTCAAACATTGGTGTGCGCATTAGATTCGATGGCATATTAGATTCAAGTAAATACAGTATATACGTTTGTATGGAAATTTTGTTTAATGTGATGGCTATTAAACTTAGAAAAACATATCTATATATTGTATAAATTCTAGAATTGCTCCACATCAAAATTTTACTATACTCCTTGTATTTTGTGATCTGTGACTACCAAAAATACAATTAAATCCTAGACATATGATGTGCTCTGTAAATCAGGACAAGTATATGAATTTATATTGAAAAGCTTTTCTTAAAGGGAAACTATAGTACAAGGAAAACCCCTGACACCTGTGACACTTACTGAGCTGATGTTCCTCGGCACTGGCTTGGGCTCCGCCTCTGCTCCCCCACACCGATGTCAGCCACATGCACGGCACGCTCGCATTGGGGATTCCCCCATAGCAGGGATTTTTTCCTGTGTAACCCTTTGACATTGTATAGCAACACTTTGGAACCCCCAAACAAAAAAAATGTGTGCCATAGAGTAGTGCAGCGCAAACCTTTCAGCGAGCAGAGTTTAATGTTCTCTTTTGCTGGCAAATTCTTTTTATATCTGGTTTAATTGTTGACAATTGTATTCACATGTCTGCAGTTGCGTCAAGTCAATTTTGATTCTTTGTTTTTGTTGCAGAGTAGAGCGAGAATCCATAAGTTTCCCATACGTATGTGCTGGCGAATGGCAACAGAACTTTGATTGCCCGCTTGGACAATTCTGGGTATTCTTCGTGTAATTCACCCCAAAAAGCAATAAGAGAAACTTCTTAAAATTTTGGGGTTAGTTGACAGTCAGAAGTTATTTCAATAAGAATTGGCTGGCTTGTCTTTTCTGAATGGATTTCGAACCCAGTCATAATTGTTTCATTCAAGAATGGAAAATACTGATTAATAGATGTGATTAAATGGCGAAGATGATCTACAATTTCATTACAAATTTCATCTTCAAATTTAATTTCTGATTCTTCAAGAAAA